>CM059444.1:27863691-28498339 GCA_030390025.1 Squalus acanthias
AGAGAAAATGGACACTAAGCTGTAGAATTCGCAAATTATCGCGATTTCAAAATAATGAGAAAGAGACATACAGTTTCGTAAAAACAGCTTTATTTCAGCAAAATGCTGTCATGTTTCAAAACGGACACAAGCAGCCTGTAAAATGGCCGCCGCGCCTCGTGGCAGAAGGTTCCAGATTTTTCAGTAGGCAGACAAGATGGCGTTTCAATAAACATTTCAGCAAGATCGGACAGTACTCAGCATATTGATATAAGACAAGACGCGATCGTTTTGCATTTTTAACACCTAAGCAGGAAATATAAGTGCTGGAATCGGTTTTCCATACACAAACGGGGGCTATTGTACTGGGCAATCAAGGGCCCATCCAAAGACATTGATACGCAAATTCCCCGCGGCTCTACGATGAGAGAGCCGTTCGCGGGTACTCACAGCAAGAATTCGGAGGCCCCCAAAACCCCTCCAGGGAGACTCCTAGCCGGTTCCACAATGGGAGAAATATTAACAGGTACTTAGACAGTTACAAGTATCACCGAAACCCATTAACGACAAGAACCACCCCATACAAGAAGTTTGAGCGCCAAAACATGACAAAAGATGGACATTAAGATTGGGCGGGAGATAATGAATTACAGTACTATAACTGTAGTGAACAAACGTCCATCTTTCTCTTGACTCTCTTATCCTCTGGACTCCTGGCTCTTGACTCTTATTCCTCTTATTCCCTGACGACTTTTGACTTGTGCTCTTGCTGCCCACCGAACTCTTGGTCCGTTGATTTTCCGGGAGTCAACCTCGTGGCTTGCCGCGAAGATCTGTGGAGAGCTGGACTGCGAAGGCCGGTAAGCGGGTGCACCATCCCGAGGGTCGGTAAACGGTGTAGGGACTCGAAGGCCCGACGAAACGAAACAAGACAAGAAGAAGAAGAAGACGACTACACGTGCCGCCGCGGTCAGTAAACCCCGACCGCGCCCGAAATATAAAGACCATTCTTGAACTCTATAGGTTTTTGAACTCTATAGGTTACTGCACGAACTGGCCCAAGAAGACTTTTCTTCGAATTCTATCGGCAACCGGTGTCGGGCACAGGAAGACTCTTCTTTGAGTTTTATCAGGAGTCCGAGGTCAACACAGATCTTCATGACAGCAGACGGTCCAGCCTGCTAGCCGGAGCAGAGCGAGTAAACAAGTGGGGTACAGAGACCCCTGATCAACACGTGAATAGTCAGGTGCTGTGGCGAAAACATCCGAGCATCGTTTTAGAATTCTCCGAGTTATCACGAGTGGTGAGCATGGTTCTCGATCCTACAGATCTAGATTAAGACAGGCATTAATAGGGGAGGGTTTTTGTTTTAAGGATAATTATAATGTGTGTCCCCTTTTACGATGTGTCGTGCGCTCCTCGTTTCCCTAAACCTAGTTGCATAAATGCATGTAAGCTTGTACTGTCATTAATCTGTGCTTATGACATGTATTTCGTAATCTTGAACAATATGCAATAAAGATTTTTCCATTTCGTACTATTCAACCGGGTCTACCTGAGTTTTCTCTGCATTACTGCTCTCGCACCTAAGTCCAGTGTCAGAACCGTAAGGGCGAGTGGGTCGAACCACTCACAGGTGTCTAGTGTTACCAGGCTGACTGGAGACCAGAACAGGCAACAAGGCCTAACCCCGCACTAGCACCCAGGCTAAGCACAGAGCCACCCGAACCCCTTACAAAGCCAAAGGAGATTAGGAGGGGTCACTAACAGCTCAGTCAAAAAGGCAGGTTTTAAGGAGAGTGTTAAAGGAGGAGGGGGGAAGTAGAGAAGTGGCGGGTCTAGGGTGGGAGAGTGTGGGACCTAGTTGATTGAAAGCACAGCTGCCAATGGTGGGGTGAAGGGAGGGGGATACTCGACTGGACCAACCACATAAATGCCATGGCTACTAGAGCAGTTCAAAGACTGGGTATTCTGTGGTGAGTGGCTCACCTAACTTCCCAAAACCCTCTCCACCACCTACAAGGCACAAGTCAGGAGTATGATGGAATACTATCCGCTTGTCTGGATGGGTGCAGCCGCAACAGTCAAGAAGCTGGACACCTCGGCGAAAGCAGTCCACTTAAATCGAGCCCTCATCCACTAATCTAAATATCCACCCCCTCTACCACCGTCATACCTGGGCTGCAGTGTGCACGGTCTACAGGATGTACTGCAGCAACTCGCCAAGACTTCTTTGGCAGTACCACCCAAACCCACGACCTCCATCATTTAAAAGGACAAGGTGCATAGGAACGCATCCACCTCCAAGTTCCCCTCCATGTCACACATCATCCTGACTTTTAACATATTGCTGTTCCTTCATTGTCATTGGGTCAATATCCTGGAACTCCCTACCTAACAGAATTGTGGAGCACCTTCACCACACAACAACAATAACTTGCATTTATATAGCGCCTTTAAAGTAGTAAAACATCCCAAGGTGCTTAACATTTGACATCGCGCCACATAAGGAGATATTAGGACAGATGACCAAAAGCTTGGTTAAAGAGGTAGGTTTTAAGGAGCGTCTTAAAAGAGGAGAGAGAAGTAGAGAGGCGGAGAGGTTTAGGGAGGGAATTCCAGGATTTGGGCCAAGGCAGCAGAAGGCACGGCCACCAATGGTGGAGCGATTGAAATCGGGGATGCGCAAGAGGCCAGAATTGGAGGAGCGCAGAGATCTCGGAGGGTTGTAGGGCTGGAGGAGGTTACAGAGATAACGAGGGGCGAGGCCATGGAGGGATTTGAAAACAAGGATGAGAATTTTAAAATTGAGGCGTTGCTGGACCAGGAGCCAATGTAGGTCAGCGAGCACAGTGGTGATGGGTGAACGGGACTTGGTGCAAGTTAGGATGCAGGCCAGAGTTTATGGAGGGTGGAAGATGGGAGGCCAGCCAGGAGAGCATTGGAATAGTCAAGTCTAGAGGTAATAAAGGCATGGATGAGGGTTTCAGCAGCAGATGAGCTGAGGCAAGGGCAGATTTGGGCGATGTTATGGAGGTGCAGCGATTGAAGGTGGTGGCCCACGATCACTTTCTCAGGGCACCCAAGGATGGGCAATAAATTCCAGTCTTGTCAGTGATGCCATCATCCCAAAATTGAGTGTATATATATATTTAAAAAAAGTGCATGAGGTCAGAATCAGAGGAATGCAGAATTCAGGATAAAGGTTGTAGCACACGATGAGGTTACAGAGATAGGGAGGAGCAAAGCCATGGAGGGATTTAGCCATAGGTTGAGAATTTTAAATTTGAGGTATTGGGAAACCAGGAGCCAATGTAGGTCAGTGAGGATAGGGGTGATGGACAAGTGGTACTTGATGTGGAATAGGATATGGGCAGCAGGGTTTTGGAGGAGTTCAAGTTTATGGAAGGTGGAGGATGGGAATCATCCATGAGAGTATTGGAGTAATCAAATCTGGAGATGAGAAAGGCATAAGTAAGGGATTCAGCAGCAGAGTGGAATTGGCCAATGGCACAGAGATGGAAGTAGCTGGTCTTTATGTTGGGGGAGCTTATGGGGTCAGAAACTCAACACAGGTCGAACAGTTAAGCACCAGTTCTACAATAAATTTATAAACTTTTTCCCCATGAAACTGTATATAACTTAATGATAAAGAATGATGCCAAAATTATGTTAACAATGGCATGTATATTCATGTGAAGGTTGTTTTCAGACTCCAATCCTCCAGGGCAATCTGTATCGGAAGCAAGTGCTCTATCACTTACACTAGATCACCCCGTAAAATGTCAAGACAGTGAAGCGTCAGTAGGTGATAGACACAGTTTTGTGATTAACATGTGAATTAAAAATCAGTAGAAGGACTATTTCTAAACTCAAACACTCACACAAAGCTTAAAAATAATTAAAAAATAAAAGTTATAATGGATGTCAATGCTTCTGACATTTGTTACAACTAATTTGTGTTTTTAAGCTTTCACAAATACTATGTCCATTTTGATTTCTGTAACTGGATAGATTTTAAAATTCAGTACATTTTACAGTGGAACGCTGCACACTCCAGAAACCAAATAGAATTTTAGAATTGCCTGTGAGCATCAGCAGCAGGGCATCAAGTTCTGTACCATGTGTTTACACGTTGCATTTGACTAGAGTGACATACTCCATTGTAGCTAACACATCACAGCCAATCAAGTGGATGTTTTATGGCACTATAATCAGTAGTTACTGAGATATTTGTATGACATCTTGACAGACCCATATTAAACCTTAGAAATCATTTCTCCACATTTTACCACCATAGATGAAATGAAATAATGCTGAGTACATCAGCACAGCATGCTGTTTAGGTTATGCAACCCGAGCTTGTGAAATAGGCACAAAGATGAAAAATGGCTATGTCTAAATTTATGCTAGTCGGTACTACAATGTGGCAAAGCAAACTAAAACTGGAGGTAGGAAAAGAAATCAGAGCAGTGACAATAGAAACAGAGGTGAAAACTGCTGTAAATCAGCAACACGCTACATTATTATACATATATTACTCCTTTACTTAATTTGTCCATGGTAAATGTTCCCCAGCAAACAAATCGCTGAGCTATCGCGTTTGATCTCCACTGATCCATGCAATGGATAAGTTATACGGAGATAAAAAGGGGAGGGATTAATTTACAGTATTTAAATTAAAACAATCCCTTCTAAAGCGTTTAGCAGTTGTACTACATTTATTTTTCTGATTAAGATTGTATCCTCTCTACTTGAACAACAGATAAACACACAAGATCTAAAATGGCACAAATCTTAGTCCAAAATCTGACTGATCTAAATCAGGAAACACAAGTTCTTCTCTGTTTTGAGACAGCTCAACAACTTAATCCAGCACAGAAAAATAAAACTCCCAATTAACCCTCATCACCTGAGTTTGGGCCATGTATTGGTACACTTCACCATTTTGTATGAGGGGCACTTAGTCAGAGACTAAGGTTGCACATATGTCACATCTCATGCTTTTCAAAATTAGATGATTGATACGGATTATTAAAAATCAGTAGATAGATGATTAGAATGGTCAGTCATCATTAATTGCTGGTAAAGACATTTGGGTTGAAGACAAATTCCAAGTTCTCAGCATAAGCTTATATTGAAAACTTTATATTGCATCTATATTTCTAACTGTAACCACAAAGAAGCAACGTGAAAAGGAAACAAAAAAAAAACATTTATCTAAATATGGAGAAAAATACTCATTCTACAAATGTCTCATCCTAGCCTGTTTGCGAACAGCTGTAACACCAGATTTACTATCAGATTCAGGCAGGCAAGGCTAGTTTTGACTGGTACTAAAACATTTATTCAAAAGACACAAGATTAGTAAAACCCCATGTGGAGATATGACCTGGGTACCCAGAGGCTGGATCAAATAATTGATCAGTTGGGTACTTTCATAATAAATTGGCAAAATAAAAACACCATTAATAGTGAAATAAAGATTGCTCTTCTAAAATGGGTTGAGAAAATTATTCTTTTTAATTCCATGGGTGTTCAGTTGAATTAAGACAGTGAGGTTAATGTTAACAGTTGAAGTCAACTCGGTTGAGAGGCTCTGAGAGTTGAACCATCTGGGCAAAAGCTTGCAAGATCCAAGACATAAACTCCAGCAATCAGGAATATATATGGAACTGTGCCTGGCGAAGGAACCAACTGCAAAAGAGCTGTCATTGACCATTATTAAAGAGCTGCTCTTGCAAAACAGTCACAATTAGAATTTTAAAGATGAAACTTTTGTAATCTAATAACTGTTATGAATTTTCACCAGTTACTCGGATAAGTAATAAGCAGTTTCTCCTCCAATACGGAGCTTAATGGAGGGAGACGAGCAGACTATTGATGACCACTAGGGTTATGTTCTATGCTACGGTTGGGAATATTCAGCTGATTAAAGCATGTTGCCTCTCTTCTCATTGTTAAAATAGCTTCCTGTCTGCTAATACAGTACTAAATATGGTGGATTGCTCAATTTTTAAAAAATTATTTGCAGGTCAGCATAATTGCAAAAATGGCAGAAAAAGAAAGACTTGCATTTATATAGAGCCTTTCATGACTTCAGGACATCCCAAAGCGCTTTACAGCCAATTAAGTACTTTTTACGTGTAGTCACTGTTGTAATATAGGAAACGCGGCAGTCAATATGCGCACAGCAAGCTCCCACGAACAGCAATGTGATAATGACCAGATAATCTGTTTTTGTTATGTTGATTGAGGGATAAATATTGGACACCAGGGATAACTTCCCTCTTCTTCAAAATAGTGCTATGGGATCTTTTATGTCCACCCAAGAAAGCAGACGGGGCCTCAGTTTAACGTCGCATCCGAAAGACAGCACCTCTGACAGTGCAGCACTCCCTCAGTACCATACTGGAGTGTCAACCTAGGTTTTTGTGCTCAAGTCTCTGGAGTGGGACTTGAACCCACAACCTTCTGACTCAGAGGTGAGAGTGCTGCCCACTGAGCCACGGCTGACACAGAGGACTTGAATCAGTGGATTAGGCAACCCTACTAGGAGGGTCAATTAGCAACACAAAAGAAAAACCTTTCAAACCATTCTGATGAAAAGGAAGCTCCGTGTGTCCCTAGAGTCTAAATCAGGCACACAGTGGGAAAAGAGTCAAAGTGGCTAACTGCTCATGTGCAAAGACAAATCAGACTTAAGCAAAAATATTTTCAAACTAAAAGAAAATAACTCTCAGGAGAACAGGGATAAGTACCAAGCTAAGCTAAAGGCATACAAAGCTGCTATCAGAGCAGCCAAAAGTTTACTCAAGAAGGAGGAGGTGAATAACTGTGGTAGCAACAGTAAAATCTGCATTAGGGTGAACTCCCAGGACATGGCAGAGGTTTTAAACAGCTACTTTATATCAGTCTTCACTCCAGTAGACTGAACTCAGTTGCCATTAATGCAATATACTAGTTGACGCTAAAGTTGTACATGTCAAAGTGGATGCAGATGTAATCCAGGAAAGAATATCGGGTTTCAGATAGGGCTGCTGGTCCTGGCAACATTCACCCGAAGATATGGGAGCTGTACTGTGAACCCCTTGCTTATGTATGTAACAATTCGCAAGAGTCAAGGATTGCTCCCATGGACTGGAGGAGACTAATGTTGTTTCCCTTCTTGAATATTGGTACAAGTCAGAATTGGGAAATGATGGCCTAGAATTTGCTGGAGCGGAGCATCTCGCAGTGTGCCTCACAAGTTGGATTTTTTTTCCCCTCGCCCTTCAGCTCGAAATATTTGTGTGCTGTAAATTGCTGGAAGTGAGTTGATAACAGGTCAACAGGGCCTCTGGGACCTTGGTGAACAACAGGACCAAGTCTATCTCCTTAACTAATGAAATTTAAGGATAGAGAAAGAAAAGGAGAAACGATGGAGAAGGAAATAGGGCGAATTAGCGTCAAATTAGATACAGAAAGAGAAATAGAGAGGGAAAGAAAGAAAGGATTAAGAGACAGAGAAAATAAAGAGACACAGTAAGGAAAAGTAAGATGAAAATTTAGTTTTAAATTTTAAAAGCCTCTAGGAACAATTTACTATCTGCAGGAGTGAGACTCCACAGTTTCAGTTGTTCCCTTTCTGCGCGTCCGAGGTTGAGTGGCATTGCAGTAACATAAATCTCATCATTAAAAGGATTCTTGTGTCGTTAAATACCAGCCCTAACTTTCTGTGGTGAGTTTAATTGGTTTTAACAGCGCAAATGCAGCAATTTCAAGAAACTCATGGCGAGGTTGACGGCGAGCTCCATTTTTTGCAAAGCCAACGGCGGAGCGACGCAAATCATCCAGAAATTTGTGGCGATTCATAACTCACGCCGTATCTCTTCCTCGCCATAAATTGCTTGTTTTTTTCTTTTTATATGCACTAACAGCAGCATACACATTTAACTCGCCGTTAATTTCCCAGCAAATTCTGGGCCTAGAAGCCCATTAGCTGGACTCCAGTATTAAGCAAGTTGCTAAAAGGGATTAGAGATACCTTGTATCAGCAGCTGATCAGAGAAGGGGTTAGTACAGATTCTCCACTTAGCTTCTGGAAAAGAAGGTCACATCTGACTCGTTTAATTTTTGATGAGGTTGATGAATGCAAGTAGCTCGGTCGACATAGTATACTTGGATTTTCAAAAAAGCTTGTGACAAGGTGTCACACGAAGATTAATTTACTGTGGGATTGGAGGGCACATTGTAGGCTGGACAAGGAATTGGTGGGTTCTTGTAGGCAGAGGGTTATTATTAATGGTAGGGGTTCTGTGTGGAGTTACTAATGGTGTACTGCAGGGAATAGTATTAGAACTGCTGCTCTTTACTATCTATATTAATGATCTGGATAAAGCTGTTGGAAGAACAGTCAGTAAGTTTGCTGATAATACAAACATTTGTGATGGTGTTAGAACCTTGAATGAGAAACAAAGATTGCAATCAGATCTAGATGCGATGGGGGAAATGGGCCCGTGTCTGGCAGATGATGTTTAATGTAAGTAAATGTAGTGTTATGCATGTGGGTAGGGCTAATGACAAGCATGTATAATACCATGAGGGGCTCCAAACTAAAATCTGTTGTGGGAAAGAGATCTAGGTGTTACAGTGCACAAATCTCTAAAAGGTTCACAATCAATGCTGTAAGACTATAGTAAAGACTACTTGAGTATTGGGATGCATTGCTAGGGCAATCTAATATAAAATGAAAAGCATTATAATGTCCTTGTACAAGACATGATTAGGCCTCATCTAGAACACTGTGTTCAATTTTAGTGGGTGATAGAGGCCCTGGAAAACTTTCAGAGGAGGATCACTGGATTGACACCCAATTTAAAAGCCCTTAGTTGTCATGGTAGGCTTAGAAAGCTGGGTCTTTACATTCTAGAAAAGTGTAGATTTTGGGGAGATTTGATTCAGTATTTAAAATAATGAAGTGATTAGACTATTTGAATTCAATAGGTATGGAGTACCAGGCAACATGCATACAAGATACATCAGCATAGGACTGGGTTAGATGATTGACACTTCGCAAAAAGAAAAACCACCAATGACCTCTGGAACAAGTTGTGGCTTGTGCAGTGAGCTTAGATTCACTCAAAAGGGATCTGGATGTATTCCTGGCTTAAACCGATGTAACAGCATACAAAAGATAGGTGGGAAGTTGGGTAATATGCCATAAGATTTTATGGTCTCCTGGAACACGTTTTGATTGCCTTCGGAAGTCTGAGAGGAATTTCCCAGAAACCTTTTCCCCTTCCCATTTTTTTAAAATATCTGTTTTTATTGTTTTCCTCTCCCAGGAGATTACATGGCTGCTGGTGGATAGGAGCATTGGGGCTGGATCATGATGCTCAATTGCACCATGACTGTGTGGGACAGGCTCGATAAAGCAGCTGGTCTTTTCCTGTCTGTCATTTTCATATGTTCGTATGTTAACCTAACCAAGCAACTTATCTGAAGATATAAATTGGCATCACAATCCCAAAGAATAGGCAATGCAAGTATCTTGATAAATCTGTAAATAGTCTGAGCTGTGTTTTGATTCCCAACAGTCAAGAATTATTGGTGCACTCAGACTCTTGCAATGAAAGTATTGTTCTAAAACTGGCTATTTATGGTTAAATACTTGGATTTGGTGCTGATTTTTTCAGAGGCTTATTGCTTATAATTAAATTGGTAATTTTATAACACTAGTCATGTCACTTCATTACATTTTGTCTCATCTCTTATTACTTGCATGACTTAAGCCTCTAAAAATATAAATCACTGAATTGTTTACCACGTAACCAGAGAAGTCTTTACAAAGCATGTCTAGTCTATAAATTTGAATTGATGTAATAGTGCATGGGAAATAATATATTGGATACTTTCTAAGGCAAGGGATGCGAATATACTGCATTCATGCCAATTTGGTTACCAGTGACCTAATATTTTAATTGTTATCTTGGGAAATGAGATTGTGTTGATGGCATCGGGAATATAGATTCCTTTTGTCCCACAAGGCATAATTATGCCTTCAAACAAAGAAAATGAATTGGGCAAAAGGTGTAAGTAACAATTACCTCTATCCATTTTAAATAACATTAAACCATAAATATCATGTAATTGATAATGGTGTTTTTAGAGTCATGAAAATTTGTGTTATAAAAAAAAGAGGGTGCATTATATAGGTTTTCCATAAGTAAGGAAGACATACATAATAATCCTTATTATTTGACAGGTTACAGTATATTAGATAGCCATAAAGTGAGTTTATTATATTTGAAAAAAAACACACATGGACGTTAAGTTAGGCCTACATGAGTCTTGGTGCAAAAGTATGTCCACTATCTTTTACATAGTACATATAATTGTAAACCTAGTTGTAAAACTTGAGCCATTTGCTCTGTGTGCTGCATTAGTTAAACAATGTTCAAAGGCCCACATCTTGCCTTTAACATTCAACAATAGGCAGGCCAGCATTTTATGATTTTCCAGTGACAAGCACAAGAAGATTAGCTTTGTCATCTGGCTCCCTTCTCCATCACTAATTCAAAGAGACACCTTTGGAATGACATACTGAAATGGATAGATGTTTCGGATCTGTCCACTCATGGTGATCAAGGAGTAACTTCTCTGGTGCTCTCCAGACAGTGAATGATTCTAATGACTTCCTTCTGAACATCTAGACCGTTCTCTGTGTTTTTCCCAAGAATTTAAGGAAGCTCTAGGATGCCAGTTCTCTCCCCAGTGATTTATCTTCAATCCACTTTGTGGCAGACTCAGTCTTAAGCATGTGTTTCATCTCTGACTATAAACTTTGTTGAGGATTTTCAAATGACATTATCTAGCTGCTTTGCTACTAAGAAATACTGTACCAACAAAATATTCCATAAACTTTTCCAGAGCTTAGTTGAAAAATGTTCATAATAGTCTCCTTCTTTCATCATTTCCTTATTCTTCAATTTTACATTCAATTAATTCTACAGGCTATCAAATGTTTGCCAACAACTGAAAAACATTTCAAGTTTACCATTTCACCTAATTATCTTAGGAACTCCACCTCTTGTATAGAATGTTTTCATCTCGCATATTTAATTATCTAACAATGATCACTGGAAAACAGATTCCTGTTAGGCAACAATCTGCTCGTGAACAATATCCCCAGTTTCTTGATATGGTTAAACTTCTAAACCTATTAACATCGTCTTACATAATCATGTTTTCTGAGATTCATCACATATGGATTCCGTAATTGCTAATTATCAAAGTTATGTTTTCGTAATAAGACTCAGATGTCAAAAAATGCTGTTATTTATTTGGGACCATTTCTAATCTATAATATTCTTCCATCCTATAGACCAGAGGTTCTCAAGGTTTTAAGGGGTCCACCAGATTCTACACAACATCCCGCCCCTCACACACTCCAATTGGTTGGAGAACCCGCATGGTACTCCAGCCCCTCTTCCAATTGGTCTGGAGCTCATGTCAATTACCCGGGCAGTGTGAGTTTAGCAAGCGTAGGCGGCACTGGCTGGTGGAGACGCAGCAGGTAAGAGGTCAGGAAGGAGCGGGTTGGGTTCGTCCCGGCTGGAAAGCGCCAAACTCTGGGAGCAACAGCAAGTGCTGGGAACGCTCAGGGAGTGTCTGTAAATGAAGGGAAATGGTGACTGAAATAACAACAGAAAATGCTGGAAACACCCCGGTGAGCTCCAGACTAATTGGAAAAGGAACTGGAGGACCGAGCGGGTCCTCCAACCAATCGGAGTGTGAGAGGGGCAGGATGTTGTGTTGAATCTGGCGAACCCCTGACTTGGATCATCCCTTAAGTGCTGCTTTGTGTCTGTCAGTTAACGTTTGATAGATTAATATTGCAGCAAACATTAATAGTAAAATGTTCTGAGACTTCCAAAAATACTTGAGAGTAATGAGAGTTTCCAAATATTCATTCTGGTGTGTTATGTTTCTGTTGCTTAATAACTAGGTTATAAAGAAAGGTGTCTAATTTGTTTGTATTGTGGCCAAAAATAGTAAAATACCATGTAGATTAAAAGGTGTATTAATAAGATTAAGTATCTCTGAACAGCATGCATTGCTCTATGGTTTTGATAAGGCTAAGTAGTTTAAGGCCAATTAGACTACAAGCACCAGAGCCATGCAGAGGTGGCATCCCAAAAGTTATACTTTGACTTCTCATTGCTTTCTGCGCAAGAAAAACAAAACTATGTGCTTAGACTTTAAAAAAAAAATTGTTTATGGGATGTGGGCGTCGCTGGCAAGGCCAACATTTATTGCCCATTCCTAATTGCCCTTGAGAAGGTGGTGGTGAGCCGCCTTCTTGAACCGCTGCAGTCCGTGTGGTGAAGGTACTCCCACAGTGCTGTTGGGGAGGGAGTTTCAGGATTTTGACCCAGCGACGATGAAGGATCGGTGATATACTTCCAAGTCAGGATGGTGTGTGACTTGGAGGGGAACATGGAGGTGGTGGTGTTCCCATGCGCCTGCTGCCCTTGTCCTTCTAGGTGGAAGAGGTCGCAGGTTTGGGAGGTGCTGCCGAAGAAGCCTTGGCAAGTTGATGCAGTGCATCTTGTAGATGGTACACACTGCAGCCACGGTATGCCGGTAGTGGAAGGAGTGAATGTTTAAGGTGGTGGATGGGGTGCCAATCAAGCGGGCTGCTTTGCCCTGGATGGTGTCAAGCTTCTTGAGTGTTGTTGGAGCTGCATTCATCCAGGCAAGTGGAGAGTATTCCATCACACTCCTGACTTGTGCCTTGTAGATGGTGGAAAGGCTTTTGAGGAGTCAGGTGGTGAGACACTCGCTGCAGAATACCTCGCCTCTGACCTGCTCTTGTTGCCACAGTATTTGTGTGGCTGGTCCAGTTAAGTTTCTGGTTAATGGTGACCCCCAGGATGTTGATGGTGGGGGATTCGGCGATGGTAATGCCATTGAATGTCAAGGGGAGGTGGTTAAACACTCGCTTGTTGGAGATAGTCATTGCCTGGCACTTCTGTGGCACGAATGTTACCTGCCACTTATCAGCCCAAGCCTGAACGTTTTCCAGGTCTTGTTTCATGCAGACATGGACTGCTTCATTTTCTGAGGAGTTTTGAATGGCGCAGAACACTGTGCAGTCATCAGCGAACATCACCATTTCTGACCTTATGTTGGAGGGAAGGTCATTGATGAAGCAGTTGAAGATGGTTGGGCCTAGGACACTGCCCTGAGGAACTCCTGCAGCGATGTCCTGGGGATGTGATGATTGACCTTCAACCACCAGAACCATCTTCCTTTGTGCTAGGTATGACTCCAGCCAGTGGAGAGTCCGTCCCCCCCCCCCCCGATTCCCATTGACTTCAGCTTTACTAGGGCTCCTTGATGCCACACTCGGTCAAATGCTGCCTTGATGTCAAGGGCAGTCACACTCACCTCTGGAATTCAGCTCCTTTGTCCATGTTTAGACCAAGGCTGTAATGAGGTCGGGAGCCGAGTGGTCTTGGCGGAACCCAAACTGGGCATCAGTGAGCAGGTTATTGGTGAGTAAGTGCTGCTTAATAGCACTGTCGATGACACCTTCCATCACTTTGCTGATGATTGAGAGTAGAATGATGGGGCGGTAATTGGCCAGGTTGGATTTGTCCTGCTTTTTGTGGACAGGACGTACCTGGGCAGTTTTCCACATTGTCGGATAGATGCCAGTGTTGTAGCTGTACTGGAACAGCTTGGCTAGAGGCGCGGCTAGTTCTGGAGCACAAGTCTTTAGCACGATAGCCGGGATGATGTCGGGGCCCATAGCCTTTGCTGTATCCAGTGCGCTCAGCCGTTTCTTGATATCATGTGGAGTGAATCGAATTGGCTGAAGACTGGCTTCTGTAATGGTGGGGACCTCAGGAGTAGGCCGATATGGATCATCCACTCGGCACTTCTGGCTGAAGATGGTTACAAACGCTTCAGCCTTGTCTTTTGCACTTAAGTGCTGGGCTCCACCATCATTGAGGATGGGGATATTCAT
Organism: Squalus acanthias; assembly: GCA_030390025.1. Taxonomy (NCBI): domain Eukaryota; kingdom Metazoa; phylum Chordata; class Chondrichthyes; order Squaliformes; family Squalidae; genus Squalus; species Squalus acanthias. The sequence continues at coordinate 27,877,689 of CM059444.1, forward strand.
GGAGCCTCCACCTCTCGTTAGTTGTTTAATGGTCCACCATCATTCACGACTGGATGTGGCAGGACTGCAGAGCTTTGATCTGATCCGTTGATTGTGGGAGCGCTTAGCCCCGTCTAAAGCATACTGCTTCTGCTTTTTAGCATGCATGTAGTCCTATGTTGCAGCTTCCCCAGGTTGGCACCTCATTTTTAGGTACGCCTGGTGCTGCTCCTGGCATGCTCTTCTACACTCCTTATTGAACCAGGGTTGGTCCCCTGGCTTGATGGTAATGGTAGAGTGAGGGATATGCCGGGCCATGAGGTTACAGATTGTGGTGGAATACAATTCTGCTGCTGCTGATGGCCCACAGCGCCTCATGGATGCCCAGTTTTGAGCTGCTAGATCTGTTCTGCATCTATTCCATTTAGCACGGTGGTAGTGCCACACAACACGATGGAGAGTGTCCTCAGTGTGAAGACGGTACTTCGTCTCCACAATGACTGTGCGATGGGCACTGCTACCAATACTGTCATGGACAGATGCATCTGCAACAGGTAGATTGGTGAGGATGAGGTCAAGTAGGTTTTTCCCCTCGTGTTGGTTCTCTCACCACCTGTCGCAGGCCCCGACTGGCAGTTAACTGTGTCAACTGTTTCATGTACTGGCAATTAAATATCAGTAAAATTTAATGTTAGCAAAAGATCTGATGAAACACTCAACTTACTGACAACATTAAAAGGTTAAAAGAAAAATGAAATGTTCCCAAGTGGTCTAACATTGGAACTAAGTTTGTTTTGCACCAGTTGCAGTTATACTGTGGCCAGTGCAAACCTGAAGCATCATAAGACTACCTCCTCAAGATGATGTTACATTGTTTTCTTCAATACATCTGGAACATATCACACAGAAGATAAACCACAAGCTCAGTGAATCAATGCAAAATATGTGGTATAACTGGCCTTAATGAATGTGGCTTTACTTTGTTATTTTTGTAATATTACAGCTCTTCTGTTTTGATGTGGGCTAATAATAAATCATATGTAATGCAATTTTAATTATGGCTAGTTTTCTTGTAGTATTAGCTTTTATAAGCTATGTTTACCCTTTGGGAATTGTATAATATTGAGGCATATCTGTTTGATGAACTGTTGTCTTTAACTATTCATCAGAATGATTAAAATGGAGAAAATAATTATTTTAATTAGTAAATATTAAGGGAGAAAAGGTACAAAATCCAGAAGGAATAAGCCAACCAAAATATGTTAAAACATTTGTCCATATTTTTTTCAGGCATGTTGTTCAGACCAGTTATATTTTTCATTGTAAATCTTTCTTGGATCTTAATGAAATATTAATGCTTACTCATTTGTCATTTGCTAATTAGCACTACAAGCAGTAGGAAGTCTATATCATTATGCAAATGTTAATTACATCATAATTTATGTTAAGCATTTTCTTGCACAATAGGGTACCTTTCCATTTAGCACTACTTAAACTTTATGAATAGTTTCCATTTTTTACTGCTGACTGCTTCTCATAGCAAGACACCAAAAGGCACACCATGGAAAGGTCAGTGGAGATTTTATTTATTTATTTGCTGCTACCCTGTTGTTTTCAGATGACACTTCCATCTTTGCTTGAAGATACAATGGACCAAAATTTGCGATCGGGATGACTGTGAACTGGCAGCGTTCGCGGTCATTCCGCCTTTGAAACTGACGGCATCTTCGGGATTTGGCACATGCACAGGCGGAAATCCTGAAGTTGCGGTCTGTCATTGACCGCTCCAACACAGGCTGCGATGTGCCCCCACCCCCACAGAGCCGGCAATCTGTGTAATCACCCAAATCAGGAAAACTGATAAACTTTGGCTCTTCCACAGTAAGTACTCTGTTAAATTCCTCACTAAACGTTAGACCCAAAGGGATTAAGTGTAACTGGGCTTTTAACAGAGTTATTACTGATAAACAAATGTTAAGGGCCTGAAAAACCAATTTTTATTTTGTGCAGTATAAAATTTGTCCATTTTAATAAAAATTAAAATTAAGAAACTTTTTTTTAAAACATCTGAATTTTTTTTTTTTTACAGCTTGTCCATCTTATTTCAGGTTTGCCTTTTCCTCCTGCGAGAGCCCCAATCTTTGTTTTTCTGTCTCGAACATTTTTTTTTAAATTGGAATTTTAAGAGTTTACTCACTACCTTGTTTGCTGTCTGTGAGAATTCTGCCTTTTCATTGGATGCTTAAACAGCTTGTGGGCGTCACAGCAGTTCGCAAAAGGGGATCCCGACTATACTTCGTTGATTTGAATTGAATGTCGGAAAACCCAAAGTTCTCGACACTGATATCGCAAGATACTTGTGCGATGCGTACTTTGGGGCCAGCGGCGAATGCCTTCACTTCACCACTGACTGCAAATTCCGAGCCAATGGTTTAACCCTGTAAAAAGATCTTTGAAGAGAACTTTGCCTTTAAAACATTCAGAAATAAAAGCAGCGTTCGCAACACTCAACACTTCTTAGCAGTTTGCCTGTTATCAACTGCTTAAAATGAACTGCATGCATAAAAAGGATCCTGTTTAATTTATTATCGGGTAGTAAATACTACAAATAAGGTTGTGGCTTCAAACCATTAACTGAGGCTGTCAGATATTACTTGCATCAGAGATTTAAACTTAAATGTCTGTTAAATGGGGGCAAAAATCTGAACTCTTATCAGTTTCTGCTCAATTAATTCATTTCATACCAGTATTCTGTCTATCTATCATTATTACTGCTTGTCATTGCTTCATTGTTCTTGTAGATTGATTGAGGATAATAATACCTAATAGGTTTCTCACAAGTTTAACTGCGAGGTTTGTTTCAAATACAGATCCTTATTCTTGTATATCAATCCCATGTGCACACTTTAAACACTGTTTAAGTTATTAGTTCAACTAAATTTAAACTGGAAAAATCACAAGTAATATTGTACACTGATACTATTCATCACTCTGAAAGCAGGTTTTTTTTTTTAAGAATTATATTTGTGTAACAAATAGAATTAAAAAAATATTCAAGAGTAGGATTTCCATTTTAGTGAGTACATATAACTTACATTTTTATTAAATCAGTGAAAGACTGGTATCGGATTGACTCATTGGGGGGAATTTTTCGGGGGGGGGGGGGGGGGGGGGGGGGTCAGCTGGCGCGTTTGATGGCGGGTCGGGTGGGAATTTTTTTTTGAGACAGCGGGTACGGAACCTGCTGTCAAGCCGCCTCCGCTAGTCTCCCAGATGTCGGGTCTGTCATCATTGAACAGACCCGACACCAAGTGGCAGGGGAGGCAATTTGGATCATTAGAGAGAGATTGTTAAGAGGCACTTAAATAGTATTTTAAGCTTACCTTTCAATTTTACATGTTCCCCAACGGTTTACACGCTCAGCATGTCGTGAATGGATTTAGCATTGAATTATCTGATTACCCAAGAGCTGCAAATGCTGTATAAAAGCGCCCCTCTCACAGCTGTTCACATTCCAAGCTCAGAAACTGTTGCTTACTGCATTTGGAAGACAGATTGAGCTTTATGCAGCTTACAAGTGTTTGGAGCCAACTCTCTATCCAGTGCCACCTCATTGGAACAACCTCTCAGCATTGACAGATTTGCTTCTGTCATCTCGCCTTCACCTGCCACCCATTACATCAGAATGGGTACGGTTTACACTCTCTCACCTTGGTCCTCAGAATCCCACCACAATCAGCCACAACACCAGCAGAACCAAGAACACCACCAACCTTCTCCGCAATCAACTGATGCTGCACAGGGCATCAGTACCCGACCACATTGCTGCCTGGGACGCCAGGGATGGCCTCACCATGGCCAGATTTACTTCACTTGACGTTGTACACCCTGGCTGCCACATGATGCGCCAGGTTGGCATCACCCCACACCAACACCATAAAGCATCCCTACAATGTCCAAGCCATTCTTTTCACACTCATCGCCATTGCGGGGGGTACCATTATGTCTCACCATTCACTGCAACTCACTAAGCCACTTCCAAAGGTGCACACAAATCTGTTCAGGAACGCAAAGTGTTGAAAATAAAGATTTCAATGTTTGACAGCACATTAACAGAGGGATGGGTGGAGGTGCAAAGTAAGTTGGTGTGAGTAAGGATGTGCAGGAGTAGGGTAGGGAAGGCAGAGTGATGGGAGGCACAGCAGGATGAGATTGAGTGTGGCTTTGCAGTAACATTTCGTGATCTACTGGGATCATTGAAAGGTTTGCGCCACTGCAGCCTGGTCCTCCTAACGAACATCCCTGCTTGTGTCCTCCTGTGCAATGTGCAACCAGGCTGCGTTGATCTCCTGGGGAGATCTCTTCCGCCCATGGGAAGGAAAGAGGATCTCCCTGCGTGCTGTCATGGGAGTGCCTGGGTGCAGCCGTGGACCTCTGTGCAGTGCTCGTCAGTGTTTGCAGCACCTCAATGCTATAGAACACTGAAAGCAGAACTGTCAAAATCAATTTGCGCATGGTCCCTTTAAGGAAACCAGCTGATGATGCGTCATCAAATGATGTCATCAGACCCGCTTCCTTCAATTGGCTGAGAAATGCGCTGGGCAGGCTTAACAAGCCCAATCAACATAAAATCTTTTCACAGAGCGGGCTCGAGCCAGCAGCGGGGTCGCACCCCGCCACCGACCCAAGCCGCCCCGGAAGGCAAAATCGCGGCCATTGTATTTATTCAGGATGAGGCTAGAACATTCTGCCTTTCTCCTGTTATCTTAATATAATTATCATCAATTCAGACTTTAAAACTAAACATAATTTCAACACTGGTAAATCTAATTGATCAAATATTCAAGTGTTCTCTTTGGTTTACATCTTGGAAACTTCATCACCTTGGTGTGTACAGCATTTGAGTTACTTTTGAATGAAAGGAATATAATTTAGGACAACTACAGTGGCACAAGGCGATTGCTGGGTATGCAATACATGTTAAGCAATATTTTGATGCAGTTTCGTCCCCCACCTGGGCAAAATGGATGATAGCAATGCATCTTTATTATATCCTGGGGGGTTAGAATTCAAATACGGCTCCTTGCAAAAGCAATCATGTGCCAAAAGTAGTTTTACTAATTCACTTCCATTGAAACATTAATAAACTTGCAGAATGGGCATATAATTGGTAAATGAAGTTCAACACAGATAAATGTGAGGTATTACATTTTGGTAGGAAGAATAGGGAGGTCACTTATCACTTGAAGGGCGGGAGTCGATGTGGGGCAGAGGAACAAAGGGATCTAGGAGTACAAATACACAAATCACAAAGTTGCGACACAGGTTAGCAAGGCCATAAAAAAAAAAGCAAACCAAGCACTAGGGTTTATTTCCAGAGGGATAGAATTGAAAAGTAGGGAAGTTATGTTAAACCTGTATCGAACCTTGGAGTACTGCATACAATTCTGGTTGCCATATTATGAAAAGGATATAGAGGCACTGGAGAGGGTGCAGAGAAAATTTACAAGGATGATACCAGAAATGTGAGGGTATACATATCCGGAAAGGATGAACAGGCTGGGTCTCGTTTCTCTTGAAAAAAGGCTAAGGGGTGACCTAATAGAGGTCTTTAAAATTATGAAAAAGTTTGATAGAGTAGATACAGAGAGAATGTTTCCACTTGTGAGGAAGAGCATAACTAGAGGACATCAATATAAGATAGTCACCAAGAAATCCAATAGGGAATTCGGAAGAAGCTGCTTTAACCAAAGAGTGGTGAGAATGTGGAACTCACTACCAGAGGGAGTGTTTGAAACAAATAGTATCTGCCTAAGAAGAGAAGATAGATGCATTTAAGGGGAGGATAGACAAGCATATGAGGGAGAAGGGAATAGAGGGTTATGCTGATAGATTTAGATGAGGAAAGACGGAAGGAGGCTCGTGTGGAGCATAAATGCCGGCATAGACTGGTTGGGCCGAATGGCCTATTTCTGTGCCGTATATCCTATGTAATCCTATGAAACAAAGTCTTAAGTAAGCCATGTTAGAAGAAGGCAGAATAAACCCAATAGTAAAGAAAACCAGACCCTCAGCAGCACAATGTGGTCATATTTTGGATAAACTTCATCCAAGATGAACAGGGCTTCTACTTTCCTGCAACCCAGTACTGAATCTGGCTCAAAATAATCAAACAAATTTATGTAAATGTAAAAATAATAGCTGTTAATATAAAATGTTAAATTAGAATACTATGCTTTCCATCAAAGCTATTAATATTCTAGAGCCGTCTTTGAGCCACATAAATGACCTATGTTAAATTGAAAAACTCATACGTCTGTGGGGAAATCACTGCATTTAGTATTTTGTGGTCTAGACCTCCTGCTAGATATGCCAGTGGAAATCTTAATTGATTTATTTTCCAGAGATATACACAAATTTGTTGTAAAAACTGGACAGATCTTGAAAATGCTTCGAGTACTTGCACAACCAAAATGAAGTGTTAAAAGAAAAAGAAACACTTGCATTTATATAGCGCCTTTCATTACCACTGGACGTCCCAAAGCACTTTACAGCCAATTAAGTACTTTTTGAAGTGTAGTCACCCTTGTAATGTAGGAAACGCAGCAGCCAATTTGCACACAGCAAGCTCCCACAAACAGCAATGTGATAATGACCAGATAATCTGTTTTAGTGATGTTGATTGAGGAATAAATATTGGCCAGGACACCGTGCCATTGGATCTTTTACGTCCACCTGAGCGAGTAGACTGGGCCTCGATTTAACGTCTCATCCGAAAGACAGCACCTTCAACAGTGCAGCACTCCCTCAGTACTGCACTGGAGTGTCGGCCTAGATTTTTGTGCTCAAGGCTCTGGAGTGGAACCCACAACCTTGTGATTCAGAGGTGAGAGTGCTACCCACTGAGCCACTGGCTGACGCTTTGTTTCATTAGCTGCTCATGTTAAAACTTGCAAGGCTTTTGTGTAAATTGCAGATATTTGGTATTGTTTTTCAGAAATACAATAGTAGTGCATTGTTATAAATGGAATGCTAATTACAAATCTCAACCAATAATGCTATTCCCTCAGCTTATTCAAATGGTCTGTAATATGTAATAAACCCTCAAAATATGTTCAATCATTTGTAATCCTCAAGGCAATACATTTGAACTATCTCCTTAACAGCAATTAATATAGTCACAGTTATTTAGATTCAAGTGTACTAAAGTCAATTATACTTCTGAATGGAAAGATTGTCAGCATCTGTGAAGTCCAATGGATTATCCTTCCCATTCTCATCATGACTACTGGAGGTCAACTTGTATGACAAGTTGCCAAGCACAAAATAGAAGTAAACAATTACCAAAATAGAGTTTGAAAAAAAATCTTACAAGCAACTACATTTGATACACTTCTGGTCAATTTATTACCAAATGCATTTTTGCACACTTTTTTTTTTGTTTTCATGCGAGATGCTCCATCTATCTGCTGGTTCTAACCTCACTTATGCTACAACATCTGGCCCTGATCTTGGTTGCAGCTGTGCGGCAAACCCCACTTCAATTGCTGAGTAACTGCCCACTTCTCCATACCAGCACTGGGTTACAAAATAATCTCAATTCTCATCTTTCTGCACCAAGTTAAGTCTCACTGAGGAGACTATCTGAATATTTACAGTCCAGAATGATTCAAAACATGCCAGAAAAACCCTCTAAACTAATCACATTTCAACCCTGCCTATATTTAGGATCATAGAATCATACAGCACAGAAATGCCTGTGCTGGCTCTTTGAAACAGCTATCCAATTAGTCCCACTCCCCTGCTCTTTCCCCATAGCCCTGCAACTTTCTCCTTTTCAAGTATATATCCAATTCCCTTTTGAAAGTTATTATTGATTCTGCTTCCACCACCCTTTCAGGCAATGCATTCCAGATCATCATAACTCACTGTGTAAAACAATTTCTCCTCATCTCCCCGCTGGCTTTTTTTTTTACCAATTATCTTAAATCTGTGTCTCCTGGTTACCGACCCTCCGGCCAACAGTTTCTCCCTATCTACTCTCTCAAAACCCCTCATTTATTTTACTATGAATATAAAACTGCAATAAAAACACAAAACTAAAAGTTAATACTGCAGAAGCAAGAAAATCAATTGAGGGATTTGGGTAATGAACGGTTTGTTTTAATTTTGAACTCTCGGACTGGTCAGATAGACCAAAATGATCATTTCTGGTCCAGAACATTCCTCTGTTCCAAGAAGAAAATTGACAACATTGACAGTACACTCAAAAGTCATACAACTGCAACTCCAAACAAACACACTTCATACTCACCTGCCTTCTCCACTGTCAAAAAAATCCTAAAACATGACAGGGACTGAATAAAGAAAAACATTCCTTACTCAAAACATGGTGCATGCACAAACCTTTGCAACCTAGACGATGTGGCTGATCATTTTAGCTGAACAGCAGGACCCCCCCAACAATTGGCCCAGGCCTAAAATCAATGCTATTTCAATTGGGAAAACAGAAATAGAAGTGTCATTTTCATTGACAGTTTAGACCTGCATCTGAATCATCTCCCAAAACAGACACCCCATCATCCATCACCAAATACTAAGTGCCCTCTTTCACCACACCAACACACTCCTAGAACTACAACATTCCAACCATGGAACCAGATAACTATGTAGTACATCGTGCATAAGGTTTTTCTCCAGCTTTCATGGAAGCTAATATCTTGTGGATGCATAAATTAGACATCTTTACCACTTTAAGGCGCAGTCTTGGCTCAGTGGTAATACTCTCGCCTTTGAAGCAGAAGGTCAGGGCTTCAATCCCCACTCCAGAGACTTGAGCACATAATCTACACTGACTTCAGCGCAGTTCTAAGAGAGTGCTGTACTGTTGGAGTTGCTGTTTTTTGGATGAGACTTTAACCCGAAGCCACAACTGCCCTCTCAGGTGAGCATCAACGATTCCATGATACTATTCGAAGAAAAGAGTTCTCCAATGTCCTGGCCAACATTTATCCCTCAACCAACGTCATTTGTCTCATTTCTTTTTGTGAGACCTTGCGTTGCGCAAATTGCCCGCTGTATTTCCCTACATTACAACAGTGACTACATTTCAAAAATACCTCATTGACTGTGAAGTGCTTTGGGACAGTCGTTCTCACACTGGGGTCTGTAGAGACTTTCTGGGGTGTCTACAAAAAAACCCCACAATCGGTGATGGAGAGCGAGCCAGGTGCTGCTGACTGGGGCAGCAGCGGCTGTGCGCTGCAGGAAGAGGAGAAGGAGGGAGGGAAAAAGACTCTGGGCCAGCAGCAGCTGTAATGCCACCGCCAGCAACAAGAGTCGGAGGTGGAAAAGCCTTTTGTCACGACAAGACTGAATATAGTTACTAATTTATCTCACTTTTGAAACCTTTCTTGATCATGTTGCAATTGTGCTCTCACATTATAATCTTCACTTACAAGCCATAAGCAGTGTATGTCTGCCCATAAATTCAACCATTTGTGAATGTCTTGACTCACTTGGAGAAAGTAACACAAGGATTTAAAAATGTAAAGAAGCCCTTGGAGTTTTGAATGATCATTGCTTTCAGATAATTTTACCACAGATATGCAGTTCCACCAGCCAAGATCAAATTTACAAGATGCAGCATTTAAAAAAAATATGAACAGATAAGGATCGGGAGCAGGGCAACTGTTCAAAGAGAAACAAAGATCCCATCCCGACTACCAGCCAGCTGCAGCAGCGCCGGGATACGGCCAAAAAGAACAGGCACCGTAAGTCGGACATACGTTACATTAGATCTGTCTGTCCACAGTAAAGGGCTGGCCAAGGAGCAAATCTGACAATCTAGGCAGCATTTGAATACACTGAATAACCAATGCATTTGTAATTTAAAAAAATCAATGCTTTAAAATCATTATCATTTTATACTTGCTTACTTGAGGGATTCCCATTTTGTAAATGTCATCATAGCTATATTACAATTCATTGTCAGAAGATCCTGGTACAGTATCAATACAATGGAGCAATAATAATTTAGATGGGGGGTCTGTGATTACTAATCCATTTGAAAAGGGGTCCTTCAACCAAAAAGGTTTGAGAACCACTGCTTTAGGACATCCTGAGGTTTTTTATATTTCAAATAATGGCTTAATATGCATCCGAGATCTCACACCCAAAGTCTCTCTTACATAATGCCTTGATTTTTCAATAATCCCAAGCTGCACACTAGCACAGCATTGCAAGATCAAGAAATTGATTCAGACAGGGACATGTGATTCCAAGTCTATGAGGGCCAGTGACTTGACCCAATTGTCATGATGTTTAAAATGGTGCCGGTGTTAAAGGAAACCAAGACCCAGGATCAGATATATTAGGGTCGCTCAATAGAAGCACATCAGTAAACCATTAGGCCAGCCTTTCACCTGAGCAACTTTAAATGCTGCAGACAAATGCTCAGACTGCCTCAGTTTTTTGTCCTAATTTCTGAAGGTGGATTGATGGCACCACCATCTAAAGTAAATAGCTTTCGTAATAAGTTCATTGGCAATTATGATACTATCTTTTGTTACCAGACAACCTTTCACCCATCCTTCAAAACGTTCACAAGCAGGTACAGTTTAGTACTTGGGCATTTAGCCTCAAGTCTATCTGGCAGCACACAACACCGATGCTCAGCACAAGAGAAGCTTTCAGAATTCCTCTTAGAGGGTACTAATTCAGAAAACATAGTGTACGTGTAGTTCACTGTAAGAAGGCTTTTTCAATAAGGGTTTAGTCTCTTAATAGAAAAAGAACAGTTTGAGATTTTTTTTATCTTTCGAAAAAAAGATAGGTATGAAAGTGGTTGAGAATATTGATAAAGTAATGCACAATGATGCTGGAATGATCAACAATTGCACATTTACCACAGTACTTTGCACGGAAGACTATATCGAATGATCACCACATTCTCCTGTCCACTACAAAAGGTAGTAAATATCACACTGTCAAAGATTCAAGCTAAAATTTATAGTTCAATTTATTTAAAAGCAAGATAAATACACAGAAGCAAAAGACACACGAGCAAGTAACCAGCAGAGCAATTCTTGACTTACATCTTCCAAAAACAATAAGGTTTGTAATTCTTTCAAGAATCTTATAGCGGAGCCTCTAATATAACATTATGTGAACGATGCCCACCCACTCCCATGAAGTGCTTCTTCACTGGCTCACATGGAATGTATAGTGAAAAGCAGGGAACTAAAATCTTCAAAGAAAACTGACAGCTCTTAGACAATTTTCTCAGATGCTAACAAACAGATTGTGCAAAGTAGTGACAGGACATATCAATGACCGATCTAACATACATTGAGGTCTCACACCTGCCAAGGTATAAAACAATGCATAAAACACCCCTTCCGGGTGAAACAGCGATTTACTTGTACTTCCTGCAATTTAGTATATTGTATTCGCTGCTCACGATGTGGTCTCCTCTACATTGGGGAGACCAAACGCAGATTGGGTGACCGCTTTGCGGAACACCTCCGTTCATCCGTAAGGGGGACCCCGAGCTCCCGGTCGCCTGTCACTTTAATTCACCGCTTCACTCCCACTCTGACCTCACCGTCCTCGGCCTATTACACTGTTCCACGGAAGCGCAGCGTAAGCTCGAGGAACAGCACCTCATCTTTTGTTTAGGCACGCAACAGCCCTCTGGACTCAATATCGAGTTCAACAATTTTAGATCATAACCTTAGCCCCAATCACATTTATATTTTATTTTTTCATCCACCCTTTTATTTGCCCCCCCCCCTTTTTTTTCCCTCCTAGAAGCTGGCAGCTGTCCTTCATTCTGCCAGTGCATTTCACACTTCTTTCAGCCTTAACCTGGCACATTAACACCACCTCTTGCCTTGATCATCTCTTAATGTCTCTTAATCTCTCCTTTTGTTCTTTCATCCCCTCCCCCTTTTCCCAGCTTTATCCTTGCCTTAAATCTATTTGATTTCCTGCTGTTTCCAGTTCTGATGAAAGGTCTCGACCTGAAACATTAACTCTGTTTCTCTCTCCACGGATGCTGCCTCGCCTGCTGAGTTTTTCCAGCGTTTTCTGTTATTTCGGATTTCCAGCATCTGCAGTATTTTGCTATCATAAAACAATGCATATTGGAATTTCAACTGGAAATTCTTGATAGTTCAACATTAGAGACAACGGCCAACATTAGAGACAATGGCCTCGATTTTAACCCCTGTTCCCCCACCCCCTCCCGAGGGCTGAGAGAGGGTCAGGAGGGTGGGTTAAAATATCAGGATCGGACAACCCGCCCCCATTCCTGTCCCTTAAAATTTTAAAGTGCAGAAATCAGGCCATGGATGAGGCTCCCTCAAAAGGCAGGGGCTATTTCATTACTATTAACATACCAAAGTCGCAGCCTGAAGACATAGGCGCCGCGATTTAAATTTCACAGTAAGATGGAGGCCCCACCTGTGGGATTCCTGGCAGCTGATCTGAAGCGGAAGCTACCAGCTCCCCAAGCTAAGTGGCTCTTTTAGCACTCCTTGTGGGCCAGGAGGAACAGGAGTGCTCCCCCCCCCCCCCCCCCCCCTCCCCGGCCCCTCAGGGAAGCCTTTGACCTCCCACAGCCCTGCTCACCAGCCTCCCCTCCTGGTGCTCCCAATCGCCAGCCTCCCCCTGCCCAAGCCGATCGTGACACGGTGCTGATGCTCCTTTCTCAGTGCTAAGGCATGTCAAGGCTCCCCGGCTGCGGCCTCCTGCCACTCGTGTTCCCTCCCACCCGTTGGCCAGGCTTTCAATTTGGCCAGCAGACGGGCGACCCTACAATATCCTAATGAGGCCCCTGTATGGATCTGATTGGAGCCGAATTATCACTAATGGGACTTCTGGAATCCGTTTCATTGTAATAATTTGAGCAAGTCCGAAATTGGAATAATGCCGCTGACCGTGAGCTCACTCCTTGGGGACAGAGAGGAAATCTTGTGGCACTGTAGCCCCGATTTTAACTCCAGGTGGATTCCCTGCTCAGGCCAGAGTTAAAATTGCAGTCGGGTCTCAATGATGTCATTGGGTCTCAACATGCATATGTAAAGAAGGACCCTGTTGGCTGCAGGCGCATGTCCTTGCTGCCTGCTCAGGAGAGCAGGTTAAAATTGCAGATGTGATCATGGCGGCTTTTGGACAGGCAAGAGCCAGGGCAATTTTAACTGCCCACCCGCCAGGTTTCTGCTGAGCGAGTAGGGTTAAAATTGCCCCCCATAGGTCCTACAGTATGATCTTCAAAGGGTGGGTAATTTTTGATGGACAAACTAAATAAAACTTCACTGTTGCATTTTTATAGTGCCAATCTGTCAGCTTCCAGAGGAGATGCACCAAGTGACCATAATTCACCAATGCTTCAGGTGCCAATTGAGTGAGTGTGTCTTCGGCAGCCCAAAGCACCAGCCACATAGATAAATAACACAGAATTCATGATGGAAGGCAATGATGCCTGTCAGTGCTGAGTCAAAAACTAACAGTACCTAGAAGCAACTTAAGAAGTTTACAGACTTCATCAGGTCAGCCAAGGTACCCAACGTAACATTATTGGGTAAATTTAGCAATCCCATGTGGAGTGATGCTTGAAACAAGCCCAGGCAACGAGCCTGACATACAGTTGGCCAGCCACCATAAGAAATTCTGCAGAAGAGGCTTCTAACTCCTCCAGCTCATCATCTTCATCTGTCTGCAACGATTGGTTGTCCAGCTCCTCCGGGTGCTCTATACTTATGCCTTGTAGGATCATGAAATTGTGTATCGTACAGCAGATCATGATGATCCTGGAAACTTTTGCCTAAATAATAGGACAGTATCTGATCTGCCCAGCGCCTTTTCAACATGTTTATGGTGTGATCAATGATTATTCTGGTAGCAGCATGCCCTCCTTTGTATGTGCCCAGCAGCGGTTTGTAGATGTCATGGAGGTTTCATTAGCCAGAGTTCAAGATGGTATCCTTCATCTTAAAATAGTTTACCTTGCATTGAACTTTGTGGCTCAAATAATGGGGACAAGGTGGTTTGTTTGAAAACATCACGACTGCTGCCTAGGAAACAAGCAAAGAGATGCTTGATCCTGCTTGATGGTTACAAAAGAGCTGAACATTCATGCAGTGGCAGCCTTTGTGGCTCATGAAGACAAAGCCATTGTGTACAGGAGTACTGTGAGCAGTTCTGGGCACCACACCTTAGGAAGGATATATTAGCCTTGGAGGGATTGCAGTGTAGGTTTACCAGAATGATACCCAGACTTCAGGGGTTAAGTTACGAGGAGAGATTACATAAACTAGGGTTGTATTCCCTGGAATTTAGAAGCTTAAGGGGTGATTTGATTGAAGTTTTCAAGATATTAAAGGAAACAGGTAGGGTAGATAGAGAGAAACTATTTCTGCTGGTTGGGGAGTCTAGGACTAGGGGGCATAGTCTAAAAATTAGAGCCAGACCTTTCAGGAGTGAAATCAGGAAACACTTCTACACACAAAGGGTGGTAGAAGTTTGCAACTCTCTTCCGCAAACAGCAATTGATGTTAGATCAATTGTTAAATCTATCAATCTCAGATTTAAAATTTTATTAACCAAAGGTATTGAGGGATATGGGGCAAAGGCGGGTATATGGAGTTAGGTCGCAGATCAGCCATGATCTCATTGAATGGCGGAACAGGCTCGAGGGGCTCCATGGCCTACTTCTGTTCCTATGTTCCAAAGAACCCATAATACAACATGGATGCCATCAATTATGCCTTGCGCTTTTTGGAAAAAGTTCAAGGCTCATTAGCCCCATTCCAGGACTTGAGCACATGATCTAGGCTTACACTTCAGTGCACTACAAATGGAGTGCTTCATTTTTGGAGGTGTCGCCTTTTGGATAAGTCGTTAAACCGAGGCATGATAAAATGCTACAGGAAACTTTCGTTTATCCGGCATCGACGGGACCGGCGTGGTGCCGGTTTATTGAAAGTACCGGATAACAGAGAGTTATATCTACCGAGGCTATTTTTATCAAAGAGACTCCAAGCAGCACAGGAGAATCTACTCCTGCTACTGCAATGTTTTGGACTTGCGACAGCGCCAGGAGGCCGAGTAGTGGCACTTTTGAAAAGTACCCTTACTGACTAAATCGGCGTTCTCGGACTCGGGATCGGCAACATTGCCGGTTATTTGAGAGGATTTTTCGGAGCACTCGGCGTTCGCGGAGACTCGACTGCGACTCGGCAACATTGCCGGTTATTTGAGAGGAGTTTTCGGAGGATGATTTTTGCCGGTTAAGCGAGAATTCCGGATATTTGGGTGCCGGATAAACGAAAGTTTCCTGTATATAGATGCAAGTTCTTTCTTTCATGCGGTTTTTAATTGTCCGTGGGGAAAGTGATGTCATTGCTTGCTCTGGTAGACAAGGCATCTGTCATCTGCTTGATACATCTGTGAACTGCAGATTGATTGAATTTACTGAGGTCCCCCACCCCCCTTTTTGCACCCTAAATAAGCCTGAATAAAAACAAAAAATCGGGTGCTGTGGTGATCGTGCAATCACTGGTAGTGCCATGCCTGTGGTGCAGTTTAATTGGAGGTCAGGTTCCAGTATGTGACACAGCTTTGTCACAGTCTCTAGTAAATTGTGCCTGGCCAGTAATGTGATGAAAAGGTCAATTACCAACCTGTAATGTAACTCCCCTTATCCCACTGAAATCAACGGGATCAAAATCTATAATGAGTGGGTGGCACAATCTGCCACATTACCACCCAGGTGGTGAAGGCGAAAAATAGCCCCATAGTCTAGTAATAAAGCATCTCTCACAAAGGTCCTAGTAGGTGTGCTTCTGCCTGTAGATCCAGGCTTGAAGGTAATCATGGGTGTGGGCGTCACTGTCTGACATCCTTCCTTTGCTCCTCATCCAAAATATAACAGGATTTCTACAGGAAACCTATTGAAATTGGCAGTCCTAACACTCTTGATACAAACAGTATAAAAAGTGGCCTCAAGAAACTAGGCTAACAGGAAAAACACCCTAAAAAAAAATCCTTTTCTGGAGTCTCAGAAAATTGGCCTGACAAAAATGGCAGCTGCCATTTAAATGCTAACAGCCGCCAACATCCTAATAACCCACAAAAGGCCATCTTATCTATGCAGGCTGCGTGCCTATTGGATTCCTGGTACATATGCAGGGAACCTGTGCATGCATTAATCTGCATACATTACATGCCTATTTTAATATTTAAAAGAAGCCATCACCTCAGATGGGTGACAGCACCGTTGGAAGTGCTCACTATGTGCTGAATTAGTGGAGATCCAGTGGGAGCAATCTATGCCAATAATTGTGATCTCTTTTGCCTGGTTCACACTACCAGTGGTGATGTAACTGGTTGAAAATTCACCCTGAGGTTTGTTTTCTCTCCTAATATGTGAACTTGCATGCATTAACATTTCAAGCATATGATGACCCAAACTTGACCTGATCAGAAATTGACCAGGTACAGGAAACTCTCTTTTAACCGGCACCCAAATAACCGGAAATTTCTCTTAACCGGCAAAATTCTTGAGTAGGTAACCGGGATTTTCCTTCATCTCTCCTTTAAAAATAACTTTGAAAAAAACCCCGAGGCATTTGCCTTGTATCGGAGCATGTAGATTGGGAGGGGAATGTGCAGCCCGGGTAGGCAGCGGACACGACAGATGGTCAGCTGACGGTCCCTGGGGAGACGGAGCTCCGAATGCAGGCGCATGTCAGTGTGTACGGGGCTCTCGTACGTTGGGAGATATAACTCTCCATTATCCGGACTTTTTGATTAACCGGCACCACGCCGGTCCCGGTTAATAAAGAGTTTCCTGTAGTACCACTAACAAAGGTTGGCCAGCTTCCCACAAAACTAATGGTTCCCAACACTAAGATGAAGGAACTCTTAAAATACAGCTAATTTAAGTCATTTTCAAAACAATTTGCTCTATTCATCCAAAGTCATAAAAAAAGACAATCGTTTCTGTTTAAAGCATGGCTCTGCTCCCATCGCAGGAGTTTCAATTTTAAAATATTACTCCGGAATTATGTCTATTGTACTTCACAAGCTTGCTCAGCTTTTTTTTCTTCCACATGACTTTGTGCTTATTCCAATGCCATTGAGTATATTGACCAGCTTGTTACCATTAACAAATTATAAACTGAAAATATATTTTCCAGACTAACAACTGTAGATACAGTTTAAAAAAATCAGAATGGTTCAAAATATAATGAAAAGAACTTCACCAAAATATGCCAATATGTTCCTTTGCTTCATGAATAGCTAATCATCATAGAAATTTACAGCACAGAAGGAGGCTATTCGGCCCATCTTGTCCGTGCCGGCCGACAAAGAGCTATCCACCCTAATCCCACTTTCCAGCACTTGGTCCGTAGCCTTGTAGGTTATGGCACTTCAAGTGCATATCCAAGTACTTTTTAAATGTGATGAGGGTCTCTGCCTCTACCACCCTTTCAGGCAGTGAGTTCCAGACCCCATCCACCCTCTGGGTGAAAACATTTCTCCTCAAATCCCCTCTAAACCTCGAACCAATTACTTTAAATCTATGCCCCCTGGTTATTGACCATTCTGCTAAGGGAAATAGGTCCTTCCTCTGCACTCTATCTAGGCCCCTCATAAATTTTATACACCTCAATTAGGTCTCCCCTCATCCTCCTCTGTTCCAAAGAAAACAACCCCAGCCTATCCAATCTTCCCTCATAGCTAAAATTCCCCAGCCCAGGCAACATCCTCATAAATCTCCTCTGCACCCCCTCTAGTGCAATCACATCCTTCCTGTAATGTGGTGACCAGAACTGCACGCAGTATTCTAGCTGCAGCCTAACTAGTGTTTTATACAGTTCAAGCATAACCTCCCTTCTCTTATATTCTATGCCTCGGCTAATAAAGGCAAGTATCCCGTATGCCTTCTTAACTAGCTTATCTACCTGTCCTGCTACCTTCAGGGATCTGTGGATATGCACTCCAAGGTCCCTCTGATCTTCTGCACTTCAGTGTTCTACCATTTATAGTGTATTCCCTTGCCTTGTTAGCCCTCCCTAAATGCATTACCTCACACTTCTCCAGATTGAATTCCATTTGTTACTCTTTTGCCCACCTGGCCTGTCCATTGATATCTTCCTGCAGTCTGCAGCTTCCTTCTTCATTATCAACCACACGGCCAATTTTTGTATCATCTGCAAACTTCTTAATCATACTTCCTACATTGAAGTCCAAATCATTGATATATACCACAAAAAGCAAAGGACCCAGTACTGAGCCCTGCAAAACCCCACTGGAAACAGCCTTCCAGTCACAAAAACACCCTTCGACCATTACCCTTTGTTTCCTGCCTCTGAGCCAATTTTGGATCCAACATGCCACTTTGCCTTGGATCCCATGGGCTTTTACTTTCGTGACCAGTCTGCCATGTGGGACCTTATCAAAAGCCTTGCTAAAATCGATATAGACTACATCAAACGCACTATCCTCATCGACCCTCCTTGTTACCTCCTCAAAGAATTCAAATCAAGTTAGTCAGACACGACCTTCCCTTAACAAATCCATGCTAACTGTCCCTGATTAACCCGTGTCTTTCTAAATGAAGATTTATCCTGTCCCTCATAATTTTTTCCAATAATTTTCCCACCACCAAGGTTAGGCTGACAGGCCTATAATTACTCGGTCTATCCCTTTCTCCCTTTTTAAACAACAGTACCAGGTTAGCAGTCCTCCAGTCCTCTGGCACCACACCTATAGCCAGAGAGGATTGGAAAATGATGGTCAGAGCCTCTGCTATTTCCTCTCTTACTTCTCTTACCAGTCTGGGATACATTTCATCCGGGCCTAGGGATTTATCCACTTTCAAAGATACTAAACCCCTTAATACTTCCTCTTTCACTATGTTTATTTCATCTAATATTTCACACTCCTCTTCCCTGATTGCAATGTCTGCATCGTCCATCTCTTTTTTGTGAAAACAGACGCAAAGTATTCATTAAGAACCATACCCATGTCTTCTGCTTCCACTCACAAGTTATTTTTATGGTCCCTAATAGGTCTTACTCTTACTTTAGTTATCCTCTTGCTCTTAATGTATTTAGAAAACATCTTTGGGTTTTCCTTGATTTTACTTGCCAATATTTTTTCATGCCCTCTCTTTGCTTTCCTAATTACCTTTTTAATTTCACCCCTGCACTTTCTATACTCCTCTCGGCTTTCTGCAGTATTGAGTTCTCGGTATCTGTCATAAGCTTTCCTTTTTTTCTTTATCCTATCCTCTAGATTTGTTAGTCGCACCCTTTTTCTTTAAGGGAACATACTTGCTCTGAACCCGCACTATCTCCTCCTTGAATGCCTCCCACTGCTCTGATACTGATTTACCTTCAAGTTTCTGTCTCCAGTCCACTTTGGCTAAATCACCCCTCAGCTTAGTAAAATTAGCTTTTCCCCAATTGAGAGCTTTTATTCCTGGTCTATCCTTGTCCTTTTCCATAACTACCCTAAATCTAACAGAATTATGATCACTACCACCAATATGCTCTCCCACTGATACCCTTTCCACCTGCCCAGCTTCATTCCCTAAAACTAGGTCCAGAACCGCCCCCTCTCTTGTTGGGCTTGCTACATACCGGCTAAAAAAGTTCTCCTGAATGCATTTTAAGAATTCTGCTCCCTCTATGCCTTTCACACTAATTGTATCCCAGTTAATATTAGGGAAGTTGAAATCCCCTACTATTACACATCTCAGAAATTTGCCTACATATTAGCTCTTCTATCTCCCTCTGACTGTTCGGAGGTCTATAGTACACTCCCAGCAGTGTGATTGCCCCTTTTTTGTTTTTCAGTTCAACCCATATGGCCTCATTTGATGATCCTTCCAAGATATCCTCCCTCCTCACTGCTGTAATTGATTCTTTAATCAATATTACGACCCCACCTTCCTTTTTTATCCCCCTCTCTATCTCGTCTGTAAATCCTGTAACCAGGTATGTTGAGCTGCCATTCCTGCCCGTCTTTCAGCCGTGTCGCAGTAATGGCTATAATATCGTACTCCCACGTGTCTATCTGTGCCCTCAGCTTATCTGCTTTATTCTCTAGACTCCTTGCGTTGAAGCATATACCATTTAGCACTGCCAAACTCCCTTGTTGTCAATTTTCTAGCCTTTGTTACCTCTGCCTTCCAAACTCGCTTACTAATTTTCTGCCTTCCATTTCCAGCTTTGCTTCTCTCCCTTTTGAATCCACTCTCAGGTTCCCATCCCCCTGCCAAGCTGGTTTAAACCCTCCCCAACAGCACCAGCAAACCCCGCCGCGAGGATATTGGTCCCGGTCCTGTTGAGGTGCAACCCGTCCGGCTTGTACAGGTCCCACCTCCCCCAGAAACAGTCCTAATGCCTCAGGAATCTAAAGCCCTCCCTCCTGCACCATCTCTCCAGCCACGCATTCATCTGCTCTATCCTCCTGTTCTTGTACTCACTAGCACGTGGCACCGGGAGCAATCCGGAGATTAGTACCTTTGAGGTCCTGCTTTTTAATCTCTTTCCTAGCTCCCTAAATCTGCCTGCAGGACCTCATCCCTCTTTCTACCTATGTGGAGCATGGCCTCTGGCTGTTCACCCTCCCCCCTCAGAATGTCCTGCAGCCGTTCAGTGACATCCTTGACCCTGGCACCAGGGAAGCAACATACCATCCTGGAGTCACGTATGCGGCCGCAGAAACGCCCATCTAGTCCCCTAACTATCGAATCCCCTACCACTATTGCACTTCCACTCTTCTTTCTCCCCACCTGTGCAGCTGAGCCACCCATGGTGCCGTGGACTTGGCTCTGGCTGCACTCCTCAGAGGAACCATCAGAACTGAATACTGGTTAGTGAGCGAGATGCACTCAGGGGACTCCTGCACTACATGCCTGGTCCTCCTCTTCTGTCTGGCGGTCACCCATTCCCTCTCTGCCTGCACACTCTTAAAGCTGTGGGGTGACCACCTCCAGAAACCGGTTATCCACGTAACTCTAATGTTTCAAATTATTGTCTTATCCATAAAGACTCCTAGGGGGCTAAATTCGGTTGATTTGCGCCTCCCGTTAGCGCCCTAAGAGGGCATTAACGGGGCGCAAATCAACTAGCGCCTGGGCGCAGCGCCACCAACGCCTCCCGCGAAATTCAGCAGGAGGTTAGCGGCGGCGCTAACCATTAGCGCTGCGCCGCCGGCGATGACGTCATCGTCACGCGCAGCGCCCCGCTTGCACCCCGGCTGAAATATTGGGTGGCGCCCACCGACTTACCGCCGGACGCTATGTCCGATGGGGTCAGGGGGGCCTACCTGCGGCCGTTGTGGCGCTAGTTAAATGGGAGGTGGTGAGCGGCCATTTTTGTTGCTGCCCACCTGCCAGCACCTGCCCCCGTTGCTGTCCCTGGCCCCCGTGAAGCCCCTCCGCGGTGTGCCGACTGCTCTTCGTAAGTGCCGGGCTCGTTTGCCGGCACCCCCGATCCCTGGTGGCCCAGCTGGGCGCCGGGACGCGCTGCGCCAGGGCCCTCCCCTTTAATAAGGGGAGGAAGGCCTGCAGTACCGTGGCGCGACGGCACTGCGACATGTAGCGCCACGATATTGGCTTACAGCGCCCCAAGGGGGACGCGGGGGCGCTAACATTTTCAGGGTGCTAAAATTAGCATCCCAGTGAAGGTAGCGCCCCAAATACCCAATTTTTACCCCCTAGACTCTATCTGTAGTGCCATCACAATAGTATCTCCATCTATGCTATTTTAGGTCAAAATCCACCAACAATATCTATACCTCAGGGATAAGTACCACTCTTAACGGAAATGGATTACTTTCAGGCGTGCAAAGTGTGATTATTGTTCTTAAGAAGAAAGCATGAGTGAGTAAACAACACAACTATTTTTTTCTAATAGGTGAAACGTTTTAACACTATTGTCTGAAAAGTAATTTAACCTTAGATGTGCAGTCCCTCATATTGCCAAGAACATCTCTGGTTTCCTAAATATGTAACTTTGACAGAAATATGACCATGATGGAGCTGTAATTGTGTGCCGTTATTTGGATTGTTGGTGCCAGAGGCACTCATACAATGATGCTTCCTTCAGCAGCCTACCAAATAAAAATATGTTTTAAAAAAATATTCAAATTGGGTAGCACCCTGAGTAAGATTATTTTGTAGGTGGAGAGACTACTTAAACAATGTCTGCACAATTTCACTTTACGTATCACCTGGCTTCATTTCCTTAACAATACATAGTACAATAACTGGTAAGATGGACCCACTATTCATTTTTTCCACACCAGATGATCTAGAACACAAGAACATAAGAAATAGGAGCAGGAGTAGGCCATTTGGCCCTTCGAGCCTGCTCCGCCATTCAATAAGATCATGGCTGATCTACCTCATCTCCACTTTCCTGCACTATCCCCATATCCCTTGATTCCCTTAATATTCAAAAATCTATCGCTCTCTGTCTTGAATATACTCAACGACTGAGCCTCCACAGCCCTCTGGGGTAGAGAATTACAAAGATTCATCACCGTCAGTGGAGAAATTTCTCCTCATCTCAGTCCAAATAGCCAACCCCTTATTCTGAGACTGTGACCCCTGGTTCTAGACTCCGCAGCCAGGGGAAACATCCTCCCTGCATCTACCCTGTCAAGCCCTGTAAGAATTTTGTACGTTTCAATGAGATCACCTCTCATTCTTACAAACTCTAGAGAATATAGACCTAGTCTACTCAATCTCTCCTCATAGGACAATCTCCCCATCCCAGGAACCAGTCTGGTGAATCTTCGTTGCACTCCCACTATGGCAAGTATATCCTTCCTTCGGTAAGGAGACCAAAACTGTACACAATACTCCAGGTGTGGTCTCACCAGGGCCCTATATAATTGCAGTAAGACGTCTTTACTCTTATACTCAAATCCTCTTGTAATAAAGGCCAACATACCATTTGCTTTCCTAATTGCTTGTTGTACCTGCACGTTAACTTTCAGTGATTCCAGTACAAGGACACCCAGGTCCCTCTGAACACCAACATTTCCCAATCTCAGACCATTTAAAAAATACTCTGCTTTTCTATTTTTCCTACAAAAGTGGATAACTTCACATTTCTCCACATTATATCCCATTTGCCATATTCTTGCCCACTCACTTAACCTGTCTATATCCCCTTGAAGCCTCCTTGCATCCTCCTCACAACTTACATTCCCACCCAGCTTTGTATCATCAGCAAACTTGGATACATTACATTTGGTCCCCTCATCCAAATCATTGACGTAGATTGTGAATAGCTGAGGCCCAAGCACTGATCCTTGCGGTAGCCCCACTAGTTATAGCCTGCCAACCTGAAAATGACCCGTTTATTCCTACTCTCTGTTTTCTAACCGTTAACCAATCCTCAATCCATGCTAGTATATTACCCCTAATCCCAAGAGCCCTCATTTTGTTTAATAACCTCTTGTGTGGCACCTTATTGAATGCCTTCTGAAAATCCAAATACACCACATCCACTGGTTCCCCCTTATCTATTCTGCTCATTACAACCTCAAAAAACTCCAACAGATTTGTCAAACACGATTTCCCTTTCATAAATCCGTGTTGACTCTGCCCAATCCTAGTTCTACCTATGTCGTTGGTTCCTACGTGGACCTCGACAACTGGATAATCCCCTTCCAACTCCAAGTTCTTCTCCAGCCGCGAGGAGATGTCTTTAACCCTGGCACCGGGCAGACAACACAACTTTCGGAACTCTCGGTCGCGGCTGCAGAGAACAGTATCTATCCCCCTGACTATACTATCCCCTAACACAACTACATTCCCTTTCACTCCCCCCACTGACTGGCCTCCTGCACCATGGTGCCATGGTCAGTTTGCTCATCTATCCTGCAGGCTTTTCCCTCATCCACACAGGCAGCAAGAACCTCATACCTGTTGGACAAGGGCAAAGGCTGAGGCTCCTCCAGCACTGCACCTGGGGTCCCCTTACCTGCCTGTGTTGCAGTCACACCCTCCTGTCCTAACTACTAACCAGACCTGTACCACTACCTCACCTAAGGGGTGTGACTGCCTCCTGGATCAAAGTGTCCTGGTAACTCTCCCCCTCGCCCCGCAATGTCTGCACCTCAGACTCCAGCTCAAAAACTCTGAGCTGAAGTTCCTCAAGATGCAGGCACTTACTGCAAACGTGGTTGTCTGGGATCACAATCCACTATCCACAAACTCCCACATGCTGCAGTTGCGGCACACCAGCTGCACTGCCATCCCTGTAACCTGTAACCTATTGGATTCGGAAATCAATTCTCCAATTAGGTTCAAAAAAAAAAATTAAAATATTTAAGGAAACAGTTTTCTCAGGAAAGGGTGCATTATATTTGCATTTAAAATGGTGTATGGTGCCTTTAAGTGGATGAGTGTCATAGAAATATGCTTTTCATTTATTTAAATGAATTAGCGGAGATAGGATGCATTAATCCTTGGGTCATTAATATTTGTTGTATGATTTGTTAACTTATAATTCTAACATATTCACACCTAACATTTCAACAATGTTAATGTCTACAGTAGATTCTGCAGAGACATGTCAATTATTTTAAAGCTGTAAACAAATGGTACATTTTTGTCATTCTGACTCTCCCTAAGTGAGTGCTAAGGATATGAGAGGAGACAACCAGACAGAGAAGGAGCCATAACATTGCCTAGGTTTCCACTAACTGATCAGAGCACTGGGATATTTTGTACACTGACAAATGGCTTCACTTGATCCATAATAAATTGTATGTGTGCTACATTGGAATGCTAGATTTATTGAGAGAGGAGGGCTGCATTTGGAATCATGGACAGCATCAAAACAGTCAGTCAATGTAATGGGTCAATAACAAAGGATATAGCAAATATCTTTTTCCTGGGATTAAAACATTATACGAAATTGTTCTAAGAGAAGATTCAAAAAATGTTTTAATTAGATAGATCAATTCCATTTCACCTTTATTTGCTAAAATTTTGATTTTTTTTAAACACACCTGTCTTCCAGATACCCAGCTTTGTGTATATGGCTGTTGATTCCATATATGAAATATCCCAAGATGCAACAGGCTTATGTGTTGCCACAACATCAGATGATCACATTATAAAAGATACAGAAAGTCAGTTATTATAATGATTCTTTAGGAATGCTGAGTGTTCAAGACAAAAATGAAAAGATTCTCATCTTTGAGATCTTAAGAATGTGAGAAACTATGATGATTTAATGGAACAAATAATCTACTTAGAGTTGGTAAGATTACAGTATCTTCTTCCAGATCTTTGTCACCTCTCTCTCCACTATCCTTCTTACACAAAGATGCTTCACCTCACACACACACGGCGAAGTGTAGAGAAGACGATCACAAGAGTATAATTATTAAGTAATCTTTCCCATTACCTAATAACATTGCTAAAATATTTTACTTGGTAGAAGTTGAAAGAATCACCAGCTACCATTTGGCAGAAAGAGACATTCAGTGTTAAAACAGACAGCAGTTGGTAATACTCCAACATATGTATAGACTGAAAAATAAAAAAATTCAAACCATCAAGCCTGCTGCTTCAAAGAGACCATGTATAATCCATACTGCCATGGACTGTCTCCAATTAACTGCGAGAGGAGAAGAAAAAATTGCATAAAATTTTCAAGAAGATAAAACTGAAATTTCTCCGATTCTCAAAGGTAAGTATCATTTCATTTAACATAATCTAACTTTGGTTATATTCCATAAGACAGTGTTTTCTTGATCCCAGAACACAAAAGCTGAAGTATCCCATACAAGTATAGACATAGTAATCATTATTGCCATTAGATATTTAAGATTTGTTTTTTTTTAAATAAATGTTTTAATATATTTCAACTACTGTGATTCTCTTGAATTGACAGCAGTAATTCTAATACAGAATGATGAAAAGTTCTAACGCTGAATGAAACTAATAGGCTGCATTGTTCGGCCTATTAGACAACAGGAGATATAACTTTCACTGAAATTTTCCTCCTTATACAAGACTGCAAGAATCACACTACCAATGTAAACTCTAACCGCTGTTTCGAAAACAGCTATATGCTAGTGAATCACTTGCTGCAGAGCAAACATTGCCTCAACAATTCCACAGCCACCAATGAATATGCTGCAAAAAGTTGTGTGACACTCATCATGATATTTTACATTGCATCATATCAATCTGCCGGAATATCTGCTTTGTTTATATACTGTTATAAAGTGTTTTCTAACATTTTAGACATTAGCCCTGTATATTGCACATTACTATCAGGGATGATATTTATCAAACAAGCAGATTTTGTGTTATACTGTACTTGAGACTACATCGCTCAAATATTATTCAGTTGGCTCTGCCCTTTGGGCAAGTATGATATTCAATAGATGACTGTATTAGATATAAATATTTCTACTGCTTTGGTAACTATAACTACGTGTGGACTATGTTATCAATTAAGTTGTTTGATCAGCCTCACTCGTGGAGCTTTCTATCATACGCTGCTGTCCCGATATATTCAATATCCATCAGAGCTTTAAGCAAAATCTAATTAAGCAATAAACATAGGAATTCCAACGTACAAAGCAATAAAGGACACTGAATATGGTAATAAATGTTCCAACATATTTTATGCTGATTTAGGCACAGAGCTGATTAAAGCAAAAGACACAACTCAAGGTTTCTTTTCCAACATGAAATACTTTTGTTTTATTATTTAAAAAAATGGAGATTGTGCAAAAGCAAAGAGAGCCAGCAGTGCCATAGGAACAATCTGTGCATTACTGCTTCTGAAACATCTGCTAAACACATTTTAATGATTCAGGTTGTTACTGTGTGCCACCACTCTCGTGGACAATCAGATGCTGATTTTAATAGTTTAACTCTTAAATGCGTAGGGCAGTTTTTTTTTACTACAGCCTGCATCTCTTGGTTTATTGGCATTTATACCACATACTAAATCTTTAAAATTAAATATTGATAAAAAGAAAAGCTATTGCGTTCACTCCTTATAACAATGAAATGAAGAAGTTTCACTGGTGTGACTTCACAAAGTAGCTTCAACTGATTTATTAAGCTAAAACAAACAAACAATGTACCTTTTTTTAATTCAAGCTTGCAGACATTAGAGGTAGAACGTTATGGCCAGCAGTGAGGCATGATAAATATTCCCACCCAGTCTGATTATAACTAACTCATGAATTGGGACACATACAAGTTTTCCTGCCATCCTCACTTATTATACCACATTCCTTTTGTTACCTCCAGACTTGATTATTGCATTGCTCTCTTGGCCGGCCTCCTATCTTCCACCCTCCATAAACATGAATTCATCCAAAACTCTGCTTCCCGTATCAAGTCCTGTTCACCCATCACCCCTGTGCTCGCTGGCCTGCACTGACACCCGGTCCACTGAAGCCTCAAATTTAAAATTCTCATACTTGTTTTCAAAGCTCCAATGGCCTTGCCCTGCTAATTACTGTAACCTCCTCCAGCCCTACAACCCTCCAAAAATTCTGCATTCCTCCAATTCTGGCCTTGTGTATCCCCAGCTTCCTTCACTCCACCGTTGGCAGCCGTGCCTTCAGATGTCTTGACCCTAAGCTCTGGAATTCCCTCCCTAAACCTCTCCACCTCTCTCTCCTCCTTTAAGACCCTCCATAAAACCTACCTCTTTGAGAAGTTTTGGTCACCTGTCCTAATGTTTCCTTTTTTGGCTCGGTGTCAATTTTTTTTGATTATGCTCCTGTAAAGTGCTTTGGGATGTTTTACTATGATAAAGGTGCTATATAAATGCAAGTTGATTCCCTACTACCCAAAAGCACTTTCTAAGTTCTGATTGGTGGACATTTGTGAAGAGGTATTGATGCACTCTAAAATGAGTGAGTCTAAACTCGGATTTGATAAACCCTAACTAAAAGACTTGAAGAATATCATTGCAAATAATGGATACCAAAGAGTGATTGCAAGCTAATAATCTCTTCAATTATGTCATAATATTGTCAGAAACTACAACAGGAAAACTTGAATGGTTAGAATTGTCATCTGAACTTGGAATAAAGATTGGACTTGAAATCATTCCAGAGTAACTATTATTTTTTAGTATATGTAGCAAATGTCTGTGGTCATTGTAGTTTATGCATGATGAAATCCACACTGAAGATGTAACAGTTATGTTGTAATCACTGCAAATATATTGAGGAAATAATCAACAGTTAAATACTGACGATAACTTGGACAGTATATGCATCATATATTATAAAGATGTGGGCTACAGTGTATGACAAGACAAAAACACCCCGAGGATTTAAAATTATGTCATTTGCTATGGGTGAAACAGGAGTGGCTTATCAACATCATCTTAACCCTATTATGTATTATGCCCTTGCAACACATTACAGTCTGTGCTATTCTATACAGTATGTGATAGCGGTGCTTCTGGGAGTTAGATCATTACATTTTTTTTAATTTCTTGAGATGGTTTACATACCAGTTATTTGAACCATAGTGGCATCATGTTTTACGTTATTGTATATTAGAGAAAAAAGACTTGCATTTATATAGTGCCTTTCATGACCACTGGACGTCCCAAAGCGCTTTACACCCAATTAAGTTCCATGTATACACTGAATGTGAGAGGTTGCAGCCCCTCTTTCATTATTTGAAGGGGCTGCTCCTCGATTTTTGACTGCACTTCAGTTCCACGCTCCTGATCTTTGGTCACCTGGTGCGGAGGGGAGCGGGCAGATCGGAGGACCTCCTCGTAGGACTGCTCCTGGGCCTGGCCAAAAAGGCCATTAACTGGTCCAGGCAGCGGGCGGTCGAGGGGGTTGTTCAGCCCGATTGCCTGCCTCTCTTCTGCGGCCATGTTCGCGCCCGGGTGGCCTTGGAGATGGAGCACGTGGTGTCCCCCGGCACGCTTGAGTCCTTCCGCGACCAGTGGGCGCCGCGGGGACTGGAGTGCATCATCACCCCGGCCAATGAAATTTTAATTTAATTTGTTAAGGTTTTTTTAATGTTTTATTAAGTTACAATGTATTCGTTTAATCACCCAACTAAAAGAGTACACCCAATTAAGCACTTTTGAAGTCACTGTTGTAATGTAGGAAACGCAGCAGCCAATTTGCGCACAGCAAGCTCCCACAAACAGCAATGTGATAATGACCAGTTAATCTGTTTTTGTTATGTTGATTGGGAGATAAATATTGGCCAGGACACCAGGGATAACTCCCCTGCTTTTCTTCGAAATAGTGCCATGGGATCTTTTACGTCCACCAGAGAGAGCCGTTTAACGTCTCATCCGAAAAACGGATAGTGGATCAGTAGCCCTGTATATATGCAAAACGTAGAATTTACAAAGAATGACATAGCAATTACAATACAGAAACAGGCCCAACCAGTCAGTATTGATGTTTATCTTCCACAAAGCAGTAGTCCTAATCCCATGTGCCCACCCGTTTGGATATTCGTTTATTCCATTTTCATTCAAACACCTTTCTAGCCTACTAAATGTTGACATGGTCTCTGCTTCAATTGCTAACTCCGGTAATGCATTTCACAGCCTCACAATCCTGTGTAATACACAAAATTCTCCCACTGTCTCGCTTAAATCGAAATACAAAGAAAATAATCCAAGATTATGAATCAAAGAGTTAATATAATTTTTTTGGACTGTATCTGCTTTATTTTAAGAGGTGTTTCAACCGACTTCCTCCCCCATTGACTGTCACACAAGAGTTTACCCTCAATACTGGGTGTTCCACATACCTCTGTTCTGACTCGGGCACAGTGAGAGATTGAAAATCAACCCACCCTATCCGTCCCATAAACCGACTAGGACAGTGGTTCTCAAACAGGGGTCCGCGGACTTCTGGGGACCACGTGAACAGGTCCCGCTGCTGCGATGGCGCGGGTCGGGCGCGCGCGGTTGGCCGTTTATTTTGACTTCCTTCGTCGCTCGAGCGGCGCAGCCGAGAGCGCGCGCTCAGGCCTGGTGCACTCGCACAGCGAGACACTGGTAAGCGATCACCGGGGCCGAGGCAGCGCTGGAAACGGATTAGCAGGACCTCGGCCTGACTGAGAATCCTTGGAGAAGAGACGAGCGGCCCCAGAGACAGCGGGAATGGATTCGCGCGGGTGGGGTGAGGGTAGGAAGCAGCCTGGGCCTGGAATGACGATCAAAGCCGAGCCTCCGTTCACGGAGTACGGCAGCTGGGCTTGTGACTGGACCCCCCCGCCCCCGCCGGACTAAAGCTGCGGTCCCAACGGTGTCCCTATGCCATGAATGCCGCGCCCCAGCGATATTCCAGCACAGACGAGCAGAAGGGGAAGCAAACAATCCTGCGAGACGCAGCAACGGTGTAGTGAGCCGGCAGGCGGTGGAGGGGTACACCTAAAACTGTACCAGTGTTCCGAACAGGAGTCACCGAGCCAAACCCCACGCCAGGAAGAGCAGGGAGGTGTTGTGCAGTAAAGTATTGAACAGGCATGTTGCTGAACCTGTAGGATTACCTTTCAGCTGAACGGAAGATAAAAGTTTTCACATCAATGTTCACTATGGCGGACAGCCCTGGGAAACTTCCATGCAAGTCCTTTTAACAGAACGTTGATGAACTTTACATTGAAAAATGTAAACGAGCAAGGAGATTGTAGTATTATTTAGATTTGGGTGGGGGGGTTGAGAACCACTGGACTAGGAAACAGGTAGGTTGCCAACTGGACTGCTCGTCTGCAGCCCCTTAGACTACTGAAGTTGGCTGGAGTGACTCAACAAAGTGTTAATAGTACAGCACCTGTTATATGATGTCAAACTCATTCAGGCCCTAAATCACCATTAGTTTTGATATCCTTTCATCTAAAACACCATGGCAGTAAATATAATTTAATCTGGTATTTATTTTGATGTTTATTAACCGCTTGTGCTGGAAGTTTTGACATCATCAGAACTGCTGGTTGAAAAATAGCCTTGTTGCTTATTGCCAGCTAAGCATAATGTATAATTAAAATATATCCTTAGGAGCAAACAACGATACATGGCTTTTGTAATGATATAATTTGTCATACATAATGTCAAGGTGGTAAAATGGAGCCCTATAATTTCGAGTGTGGGACAAGTTGGGCACGGCTGACTTATGTCAGTGGTGGAAAAAGTATTTCGGGGAAACTTTAAATGCATGCGCCCAGGTAGCAGCTCCGCATTGCTGGGTCAGCCTCTCGAGTTACAGGTAGCAGGCAGGCAGGCCATGAACGAACGCCTGTTTTCAAGTTTTACATGTTCCATTCTTCGATTACCTTGAAGTTTCTGCACGAGGATGAATACACCTCTGGCTTTTCTGCGTTAGAAGAGAAGGTCGCATCGGTTTCCAGGGCTCACTCTGATGCCCCAGTACACTAGTATGGGGTTCAGTTTGTCTCGCAGACTCGCTTTTCTCATTGATTCTCCTTGTGAAAGGGGATTGGAACCCTGACGTTTGCAGTTTAGAAAGTAAGTGAACGTGATTCTCATTAAATTTCCTAATTGATAATCTGAACTATATTAGCAGCAGTAATTGTCTTCACTATGTAGATTCATGGCCAGTATGCTTAGATCTAGATGACGCAAGTTTAATATGTTCCATCACATCAATGATAGAAATCGAAACAGAATCCTTTAATCTGCCCGTGTCAATTGCTTTGCCAGTTTTGTTTTCTATTTCTTATGGAAATCTCATTACTGTAAAAATATTACCAATCACCTATTTGTCTTGCAATAGGTACACATTGTTTAAAATGGGATTTGCTATTCTACATGTCGTTGCTTCATACTTGTCTTATACACATTCGAAGCTTGTTGTATTCGGTGGATAGTACACTTGCTGTGCTGAATAAGGCACGTTAAGATTCTGTCTTTCCAATAAAACTACAAAGCTTCGCTACACGATAATCGCCAATTATTTCCACTGCTAAATTCCCCTATACAAAGTTTCGTGTCTCTGTGCAGACATGCGATGTCAATAAAAACCAATCCCACCTAGGAGAGCAAGTCGAGAACGTCAATCAGGGGATCAATAGATTATCACTTGCACCCAGTTTACTCTGCAGATGGCAACCCTCTAACCTTACTATTTAAAACATTGGAATTAGCATCAGTTATAGTATATTTCTATAATGTGCAACCTGCAGTTCAGATATAGTAATACCGCTCACAAATGCAGTGCCGACCTTTAATATTTTAGCTGAAGCTCTTTATTCCCGGACTCTATCTGTTGGAACGAATGGACCGCGAGAACACTTGTCATCGATCAGTGATCACCAGCCACTGTTGTGTGAATGGTCTGTGGGAGATTCTTCCTCGGAGGGGATTACATCCGTGGCTTGATCCATCCCCGTGCGTGGCACTGGCGCCTACACGGTCCTGGTGATTTGACAGCAGAACTAGAGCTGGCACCAATGGGTTGGCACTGAACTGCCACTCGCTTCTTTCCTGTACAGGTGGAGGGCGATTTGAATGGGATCTACGTCACGTCAAATTCCACTCATCTGTCAATGTAGTGGATTATATCTTGAGAGATTGGAAGGGGCTGCTTGGGATTTGAATGTCATCAATCTTGGTCATTCTTGGTGCAGAGCGGCTGTCTGCCGGGGATTCGCAGGAGGAAAGGGCTGAGCTGCGATGCTTTGAACGCGGTGCTGCACTCAGACATTTGTCATCTTGCCGTTTCGCTCCGCATGCCCTGCTCTCAGCCTGTCCCTGTTACAAAGCGCCTCTTCGGGCATGTAGAGCATCACATCACATCACATCACAAAATAAATTTGTCGGCGACGCTCAGATCCCCCTGCCTCTCTCTGCACGTTTGCTCGCTCTTCCTACCTCCAGTGCACCGTGTTGTTCCAGCATTTAAATTCTCACCAGCTTTCCCCCCTCACATCAAACCTCCCCCTGACCGCACTCCTTCCCAATTTCTTCCCTCCGATTATCCTCCTATTTGGGTCACTCCCATCGTCCGCTGTCCCATACCAGCGTGATTCACGGCTCGTCCTTCTAGCAACATCTTGGATCTTTCCATTCATTTCCTGAAAATGCACGGTGCTACATTGCTAAAAGTTCAATCCCAATCCTGTCCGCCTCTAGTCCAGTTCAACTCCCATCGGTCACTTCCAAGAGAAATCGGGTCAGATGTGACCCGTGCCAGAGTCTGGCGGGACTCTGGCCCCGTACTACAGTCTCCAGGCTACCTGTACACAGGGCCGACAGTGCTCTTACCTGGCCGGTGGAGATAAAGTTGCTCGAGTGTTGGCGGAAGAGCTCCGTGACTGAACACCAAGGCGCAGGCGGTTATCCAGATATACAGGAACACAGACATTGTAGATACCATCGCGTCTCTGCAAAGCAGGAAGTATGAAATAAACTTATACTGCCTTCAGCTCTCGGAAACAGCATCGCCTAGCAAACTACAAGCTTTCGCTTTTAATGCTGGAAATAGAAACCCTTGCATATCAACCAGAGCAAGATTTCAGACAGACCCCGGGTACAATCCCGGCCGATGGCTAAACCAGCAACTGCCGAGAAAGTTTAAATGGGAAAAAACACATTTGTTTGCTGGTTTCTTGGTCGGTAAACTGGTTTTGAAAGCTGGGAGCCTGCTGGAGAATCGGTGCCCTCCTACGCTGTTTAATACATTTACACTCACCTAGGGGTAACAGACGAGTGTGTGGGAATGCTGCCACTACCGATTCTTCAGCACTGCTTTCCCCATCAAAATTGCAACGGAGTCATTGTTTATCAGAAAATACTTGATTATTTGCTCTCCTGTCCTGACCAGAAGCATTTCCAGAACACACGGGACATCACTTTACTCAGCTCCGCAGGCGGTTCTGCTTATTAAAAGGGCAAAGACAAGTCATCTCCAATGAACCGAAAGATCCGATGAGCCCCCGGGAAGTCGCTGCTGTTTCTTTTGGCTACGTCTTAACAATTGTCTGACAGGCGGTATTGCCAGAAAGATTTCCAGAGATGCTTGGAGAGAGAGCAGTGCCGAACACTGCTCAGATGCCGGGAAGAGCGAGTCGGGACGATTCGAGCACTGGCTGTGACGGGAGGCGCATCGTGTTCAGCAGCAGCGTCCTGCAGCCACCGGCTTACTGCTCGGTCCCGCCATCACTCCCGACCCAGGGGCGATCTGCACATTTGTGCTCTCCGCCTTTCCCCCCCAAAGGACCCCTTTCCCGACAGTATGCAAAGCATATGCC
This sequence comes from Squalus acanthias, assembly GCA_030390025.1. Taxonomy (NCBI): domain Eukaryota; kingdom Metazoa; phylum Chordata; class Chondrichthyes; order Squaliformes; family Squalidae; genus Squalus; species Squalus acanthias. Next base: position 27,911,947 of record CM059444.1, read on the forward strand.
TCAGCGCCTTCCTTAAGCAACATCCCCTGCGCTTCTCCGAGATAAACTGCATCCACGAGACATTTAGCAGAGAGAAAGCGGAATGACCCAGCACAGCGCGTCCTCACCAGCACAAGCCATCCACGGAGAACTTTCATGCCCACCCTCATCAGCACGGGGCCATCTATCAGTTATGTTGGGGTCAAAGAGTAAATCTGCATGTGAAAGGGGTTGGGGGTCGATTTATTTATTGGGTGTTGATTAAGTCATAATTCAATGGTATAAAATGAATTAATTTAGTTCTGACTGGACTACGAGACGCCCCGCCCCTTCCCCGTTCTTTTTAAAGCGCCAATCTGTCCCCTGACCCTATTTCTGCCAATGTCCGGTGATATCAACGGGTAGAACCAATTCCCCTCGGTACCCAGACCGCTTTCGGATTGTTTCCCGCGCCCGCCGGCTCTGGTCTTTGATTCTCCCGCCACTCGGTCGGTCGTTTCTTACCTGGAGCAGTCGGGGCAGAGAGAGGTGAGAGCGCTGGCCGCCCCGGGGAGAGGGCTCACCGGGGAGATACAGTGGCCTCCTCCGTCACGGTCACAACCATTCCCTCGTTACAGTGAAATGTGAACCATGAACTTTCACAGGAAGCCCGACAGCGGATTATATCCATGCAGCGTTCAGGGCAGACGAGGAATGGCTGTCACTACCCCTGTCAAGGACGCCAACAGCATCCCGCTCCTTCTCACCTCCCAATCATCCCTCTCGATGTAATTCACTTGAGAAAGTCGATATAATGTCCTAGCACGTTAATTCAGTATTAAAAGCGACCAGAGAAGGAGACCAACTCAATACAAAACAGCAAGCCGTCCTCTTTCGCCCTCTTTTCACCCGAATCCGAAAAGAAAGCCGCTTGCACTGTCCTTGGCGCCCCCCCGTACTTAACACTGTTTGAATTTCATGCATCTTTCTTCATTGGAAGTAGCACCGCGCCTTAAAGCGAGACTATCTACTAAAGCCAGAAATTAGTCCAATCGTCAATTACCATTTTCTCCCGCCAGTAATATACACCTTTCTGCATAGGGGAAAAATCTTTAAAAGAAAATCAAAGGATGGTAGCTCTGTAGATGATTTTCCCCGGGGCCCTGCCCGGTAGTCCCCACGGGTTGGATGTTCAGCCAGTTGATGAATGAGTGTGCAGTAGTTGTAACTATTGCCAGCATTGACAAAACAAACAAAATGTATTTAAAAACTTACGTACAGGATCGGCTGTTGAGGCAATAGGCTTTTCTGCTACTTTTCCATTAAGTAATTTAACTTTTGCTTAACGCTGGTGTGCACCAATGCCAGGGACTCGCTGCACTCTTTATAATGGATAGCTGATCGATTCGGCACTGTGAAGCACCAGGAATCATTACATACCCCCAAATGATCCAGAAATATTGCCTATATACTGACATGGGACAGTTGGACAGTAATTCAACCCAAGATCCAAAAACATTATACTGTATGTATGTGCGATCTGGGGTGCATGTTCCTCTGAAAAACATATTCCAGGCAGCTTTAAAGTTGCGGAAATAGATTTCGAGTTCGCACGTGCATCCTGTTATAGGTTCCTTGAAACAAAATATCAATGTTTCCATTAAGACATGGTATTTATATACTACCAGAATCACCAGGGAAATGTGGGAAAATTGACTTTTAGTTTTTCTTCAATACGTTGCACTCGGACACTCAATGGTTTGATGTTCGGATGGTACGTCAAATGTTACTTATAAAATCAATGATTTAAGATTAATCCGAGCTGCTGTCTATTCATCATCTCTAATTGTATTTCTCATTGATTTTTATTGATTTGTGTAAAAAGTTTAAGAAACAAAGTAGGCGTCTCAAGAAGCAGTTTTGTAAGTAGCCCTGTGTTACATTAAACAGCGTTGACAATCATTAATTAAAATGTAGCAGGATTTATTAAGGACATATGTCAAATATTGCAGTTTTGAAAAGCAAATATCCCTTACAAAACGTTGAAAGGTTGTGAATAAGGGACAAATCACTTCAGATCTCTGCGCGCGAGCAGACTCTTGAGGAGTATTTTGGGACTTCAATACATTTACTCTACAGAGTAAGTTGGGGCTTTTTAAAATAGTGCCAATATGCCGCACATTTTAGCAATAGACGCTGTAGTGTAACGCAGTGGAATTTAAACGAACGCTTTCTAACATGTTAAGGTAGCAAATTTGAATAGTTAATGACCAATTAATACACGTCATTTGAACGTGATTGTTAATATATGGGGTTTGTGTGTATACATATGTAAAATCGCTTAAAAATGTGCTTTCTCAACGCTCTGCACTCCGAACTAACCTCACACACAGACTCGACTAATCGCAACAATGGCTTAGTGCCAGTGAGTAAAGCAAATTAAATGCTGGGATGTATTAAAAGGGTAATATTGAGCCTGAATAATAATCCTGCCACTTTATAAATCATTGTTGGGACTGCACTTCGAATACTGTGTACAGTTTTGGTCGCCTCAGTACAGAAAGGATGTTGCAATCAGAATGATTGAAGGGATGGAGGGTTGGGTTATGAGTAGCAATTATGCAAATTGGTCATGTTCTCATTGGAAAAGAGAAGGTTGAAAGGTGATATAATTGCTCTTTTTAGGATTCTGATGTAGACCATGACAAGCTGTTTCACCTTGTCCAGAACGGTAGAACCAGAGGACACCACCTTCACTTGAAAAGGGATAAATTCACAACTAATCTGCGGAAACATTATTTCAGTGGTAAATCTATGGAACAGGCACCCTAGGGAGATGGTGGAAGCAGATAGTGCTGATTCATTCAAATGTAAATTAGATAGATTTCTTTCAGAAAGTAATATTTTGGGATACAGTAGATGAGTAATTTAAGACATAACATATGGTAAGTGTAGCATGCTTGGGAGGAACACCTATGGTTCCCAAATGTTTCCCCCATTGGGGGATTCCTCACCTCAGGTCTGAGTCTGCTGTAGACTAATTGTTAGAGATTGATTGATAGCCATGATTAGCCAACAACACTATTATCATTGCATTATGCGACTACCAGGATTGTAGAAGGTGAACTAGAACTTGGTCTTTTTTCATCTAGTAATTCTTATATTTCTACTATAGTTGTAATTAAAATGTGTTTTTTTTAAAGTTTGCTGAAAATAATAAATGTTAAAAGAATGTTTGCAGATCCCAATAAACATTTGCAAACATATGTGACTTCTGCTCAAAGCTCAAATTTCAGTTTAATTATGTAACTATGTCCGTATGACTGCAGGTTCCATGCTCCTAACAGAGCAAAATCCTGCTGGAACATTGTTATTCTGCAACATCATCAGAATGAATCATACACGTGCTTCACGTGACAATTTATAGACTAAGCTTTATATTTGCTGACCAGTTCAAAGCAGTGAGAACTTACTATGAAAAGTAAGCCTGAATGTAACATCTTCATGGTTTTAAATAATCAACTTTGACACACACTATGGCTTGTGAGGATCTATCCATGAACACACTACTTAAACTGTAGCATTAATTGGAATGGCAATAGATTTCACCATTTTGCAGTTCATTATAAGGAACTTATTAATACTAATGAGTCATAATCTAATAGAATGTCATTCATTTATGAAAGCTGGTGTATAATGAGACTGTTTGCTCTCATTATTATGCATTATGATAAACTGTAAATATTAATTGCAACGCAGCCTACAAAAAGTGAACTGGGGAAATGAAAATGCCTTTTTTAAACAGCATGTGTGTTAGTAAGTCATTCACACAAAGCTTTGGGGCATCTGGAACCAGGAGGTGAAAGGGGTGTCATTGCAAGTAAATTGGTAAAACTGCCATGAAAGAAGCTATTAACCATGATTCAATGACAACATGGGAAAATGTACTGGCACCAAACTACTTTATTTCTTGTTTTATCACTAGACCACAGTTGTAGCCCCAAGCCACCGTGGAACATATTGTTGAGATCAGTCAGCGTAATGAATTTCTGTATAATTATAATCTGTCAGATAAAAGTAGTTGATGCAAGTAAATAACACAGGGTGGGTGATGGAATTGAAAAATTAATATTGACAATTCAGATTTTGCAGCTCAGTAGGGATAAATTCCAAACACTAATGGGTGAATGCAAGTCAAGTTTTTAACATAAGAGCATTTGATCATTTTTCTATTGTGGGATCATAAGGCAAAACAGTTTCATTGTTTGCCTAATTTGTGGCATGTTGTAACAAGTCTGTTCAGAAGTTGGACCAGCTAGCCTGTAATGTTGTACACTTTATCTAAATTGCTTTATTTTCTGTTTGTGTTTATTTCTTTTAAAGCCCTTGGATTCATATTATTAGGCTTTTGCTTCTCAGTGAAAGTATTGGACATGCCACAACACACAAATGAAAAAGGCAGGCACATAATCAATTTTTATCCACAATGTACTCCAAATGTTTACACCAGACAGTATTGGTCAAAATAGACTGCAATACAAATAATCCTCTTGCATTAATTGAATTAAGATGATAACTGTACTGCAGAAGCTTTTGCAAAAATGAGTGTGTGTGTGTATGTCCAGTGCTGGGGAGTTCAGTATCCCATTGTCTTTCATCTTGTCCAACTGGAACCAGGGGTACTTTTAAAAATTAAAATAATCAATTTGTTGTCATAGATTGTGTGACTAGATTTTTTGAAAATTAATATCTGTACTAAAAGTTAATTAATATCCTCCAGTATGTCACATGGGCTGTTTATTTTCCTTCTCTAAATGTGACTGACCATCATCTTGAAAATCTCCAGGGCAGAGATTGAGTATAAAATTAATGTTCTACCTCAGCCCTAAGGCTATTTTTTTTTTCAATCAGCAAAGCATGGGCAAGAATCATTATTAGCTTTGTGAGTCCATCCAATGAAAAAAAGATAAACATCTTGGAAAATTCATCATCACTGTTATCAGTAGGAAAAGGTGCTGTCGCCTCTTTAATTCTGTACTATTGCATACAAGGCTGGCTGCAGTAAAATGACTAACTTTGACATTTTTAGGGCAACAGTGGTGAAGGAATTAGTAATTCTGGTTCGAATGTTATCACACTATCTCATATCGCTGGAGTGTGCCAATATTCTTTTATAACAGGATATATCACAATATCAGTCGTATAAAGAAATACAAGGTTGTAAGCATTAATTAATTATGATATCTATAAGTGAGGCTAACTGAACAATTCATGAATTAAATGATCTTGAGCGGTTATGGTCAGCCTTACCAGTGGAAAGATATATCAACTCACTGATGACTTCAACTTGTTCTATTTGGTAACTGAATTTAAAAATAGATCATTTTTAAAATTCATGCATATTTTATTTATGTAACTTATGTGATGCTATGAAGGATCTTTTCATTCTTCCCTGGCCACAGACCTGGTATGAATTTACACACAGGCTGATGATAAAACAGCCTAAGACTCAAAATAACTTGTGAAGCTGTACTAGCGCGAAGGCAATTTTTTCCCTTGAAAAGATTTCATTTAATAGATCCTATTTCTTGAAGGCTCATTTCTTCATGTATGCTGGGCTAGTGTAACCACCACAAGGATGTAGTATCCAAACTGTACAGACAAAGGTATGAAGGTACTTTAGACAATGGGAGCGATGGAGGATCGAGCATAATTCCAGCTAGCCATCACGGTTTCCTGTCTGTGAAATTTGAGGGATAACGTTTAAAAGCATAGAATGAATTCTAAAAGCTGCAGCATGCACATTTTGCCTAAAATGGTGATAATGGTGCTTTAAAATACCAAGAAATACTTTGCAAGCATGTACTAAAGGTGTAAACCATTCTGTAAGAGGCAGGTGATGAGCTGACATTTCCATTACTTTGAGGAAAAAAAAGCTTGAAGATGTTTTGTGTGCCAAGTTCTCTACTACACTGCTGAAGATGCTTGTATCAATTCTCGCACAGCAAAAAGGCAACTTGAAAATTGTCTGATCTTTCTGGAAAATTACTTCATAGTTCATTTCAGATTAAATATCACATTTCAGGCATAAATGCTGTGGTGCATCAATATGTCAGGTGAAATGGGAATATTCCGGTAGTAAATAAAAATAATTGCTTATGCCTAATGTTAAACTGAATTTTAATGTGACATTGTCACCACTGAAAAATTTGTTAGATAAACTCTTCACATTACACAAATAATATCCATGACAAGATGACATAATTCATGCCCCAATCACACCTCTACAAAAAAAAGTATGTTAAAAATTTAATGCTGCCTACAAAACTGCATATGCTGCAGCATACACGTTCCTGGTAGCCAAGTTCACAGCTCTGCAGAGTTTTTACAACAGGCTGTTCCAGGAATTTCACATGCCCACAAATTCCTCCAAAATGACAATTTGTCTCTCACGACATAATTTAAACTGGCAGGAAGTTGATTTTTTTCCCACAAAGTGGGGTCAACAGTTGGGAAGAGTTTCCAAAAGGATGTTTGTGGCCAAGATAGTGGATTTATTTAAGAAAAAGCTAGATTTTGTAAAGGGAAAATGAGAGGGATTTTATTCTTGAAGGATGGTTTTATGTAGTGGAAGAGCCTTCTTAATCCAAATGTATCTTATGATTTAAAAAAAAAGGTATCCAGACTGCAAAGAAAATCTTTAGATGATCAGAGTAGAATCACAATTCCAACTCCGAATTCTGAGTTTTCTTGCACTGAGAAATATCATTATTCAGGTAAATCTTTTTCAAGTTGTTTGGATCCTTAATTGAGTCTGAGTGTGCTTCTAATCCCAGTCCCCTGTCTTAGTCACATCATCCAAATGTGAATGAATATTTAGTGCAAGTAGCACCTCATTAAAATAAATAAGACACTGACAAGCTCCGTGGTTGCTCATATGTTCCTTTCCTTATGCGTGTTTCAGAAACAGATGAATCACAAGGGACCTCTGAGGAGCTTTTAGGTTATCCACATCTTTTATCCTGTTCATTTAGACCATGGAGAACTTTCTAAACCACATATGGCAAAAACCTGCCTGATTACAGCATACATAGACATATGTTCCAATTCCAGCAAGTAATAGCTGAACAATCATCTCTCCCAGTTGAGTTTGTAGTTTGCAGAAAAGGTATTCAATAGTTCTTGATATGTTTAGCCACAGCAAGCGACTGCTGTCTGGTCACTGTTCACCCTCTCCTTGTTCCCATAACACCAAGCCTAAGAGTTTTTCTGCATCTATGCAGCATATGTGATTTCACAACTCGTCCTATTGTTGCAGTTGATATTGTACCTTTGTTGTAACTGCTCTCAAATGTGTTGCCAATGCTGAAATTGAGATGCCCCAATGATATGGCACATCTGGAACACTTTCAGATTATTGATTAACCCATGTGCAGTTGTTCATCATCCCCTGCTATAAAATAACCTTGAGATGATGAATGAGTTGAAGTTGCGTATGTTTGTCACTATCTTGAACTCTATGTGCTGCTATGTTGAGTATCTGAACTGGCCAAAAATGACTGGGATAAGTGCAATCACTTTTATTAGAACATTTGTGCCAGTGGTTATGCTTCTAACTATATGAAGTATGTAGAAATGTCATCTTCCACTGTTCCTGAAGGATTAGGGTGGCTACTCGTAAGTTGTGATTTCTGTTTGGAGTGTGATGATTGTTTGATGTTGACCAGTGAAGCACAGGAGATAAAATTAAACTTCAGTGGGGTTGGGGTTGGGGAAGGAACAGTCAGTAGCAGATCGGTCACCCATTATACACACTGCCCAATTTTTCTTTCGGGCAGGGTGTATAAAAGGCAGCAGGATCTGCTACTGGCCATTTTGTGCCCCCCCTGCTGAAGTTGAATTTTATTCCCACAGTCTTCATAAGCATTGATACAAAAGCAAAATGCTGGAAATCTGAAATAAAAACAGAAAATGCTGGAAATGACGAAAGGTCATCGATCTGAAACGTTAACTCTGTTTCTCTCTCCACAGATGCTCCCTGACCTACTGAGTATTTCCAGCATTTTCTGTTTTTACTTCATAAGCATTGCTTGTGTGGAGATAGGAGAGCCTTGATCTATGGGTATGAGGGTACATAAGAACATAAGAATTAAGAGCAGGAGTAGGCTATACGGCCCTTCGAGTCTGCTCCATCATTCAATAAATTCATGGCTGATCTTCGACCTCAACTCCACATTCCAGCCCGATCCCCATATCCCTTTATTTCCCTAGAGTCCAAAAATCTATCAATCTCAGCCTTGAATATACTCAACGATTCAGCATCCACAGACCTTTCAGGTAGAGAATTCCAAAGATTCACAACCCTCAGAGTGAAGAAATTCCTTCTCATCTCAGTCTTAAATGGCCGACCCCTTATCCTGAGATTATGCCCCCTAGTTCTAGACTCTCCAGCCAACCTCTCAGCATCTACCTTGTCAATCCCCCTCAGAATCTTGTATGTTTCAATGAGATCACCTCTCATTCTTCTAAACTCCAGAGAGTATAGGCCCATTCTACTCAATCTCTCCTCATAGGACAGCCCTCAAATCCCAGGGATCAATCTAGTGAACCTTTGTTGCACCGCCTCTAAGGCAAGTATGTCCTTCCTCAGATTAGGAGACCAGAACTGTGCACAGTACTCCAGGTGTGGTCTCACCAAAGCCCTGTACAATTGTAGTAAGACTTACTTACTCTTGTACTCCAACCCCCTTGCAATAAAGGCCAACATGCCATTTGCCTTCCTAATTGCTTGCTTTACCTGCATGCTAACTTTCTGTGTTTCCTGTACGAGAACACCTAAATCTCTCTCAACACCAACATTTAATAGTTTCTCACCATTTAAAAAAATTCTGTTTTTCTATTCTTCCTACCAAAGTGAATAACCTCACATTTCCCCACATTATACTCTATCTGCCACCTTATTGCCTACTTACTTAACGTGTCTTTATCCCTTTGCAGGCTCTTCGTGTCCTCCTCACAGCTTACTTTCCCACCTAGCTTTGTATTGTCAGCAAACTTGGATACATTGCACTTGGTCCCTTCATCTAAGTCATTGGCCCTGAAATTCGCCTCTCCGGCTTGCCGCGGGGGTAAGGATCGCGCACGCACTTATCTACCGCGCCTGCCGTTGTGTTTTGGGCCTACGGGAACTTCAGCTGCTGGTCCTGCTCCAACTGCCGGCGCACAGTGCGTGCGTGTCCCAGGGGCGCAGTTAGTGCGATGCGTCCCCTGGGATCACGTGGGCCATGGCGAGCCAATGGCAGCAGACCATCTTTCATTCATAGATTTGACAGGAAGACCTGTCAAATCTGTGAATTGAAATCGGCCCCAAAAGAACAGCTAAACTTAAAATAAATTTTTTTAAAAACCATCACATTTATAAAATAACTATAGTTAAATAAATTAACCACTTTAAACAAAAATTTAAATTTTTGAAAAATTTAAAATACTTTTTAAAAGTGATAAAAATAAACTTACCTTTCTTTAAAGTATCTAAAAAAGATAAACCTGTTGAAATTTTTTTTAAATTATACTTAATTAACCACTTACCTTGTTGAAAACGGCTCCTGCGCCTCCTTTTTATAAGCGTAGGTTCTTCAATACTTACCCTCCCGTAGAAACCTGAAAAAAAATCTAAGTTTGCTGCGTGCGCGCAGCCTCTACCGCGCACGCGGTTCACCTAGGAACCGCCCCCTTCACCAGACCGGAAGTTCCGGTTTCCCGCGCATGCGCAGTGCATGCAGGAAAACCGGCACTTCGGGACGCCTTACGAGTGAGTACGCACTGTGTACTCACCCGGGAAGGGCTGAATTTTTGGCCCATTAATATAGATTGTAAATAGCTGAGGCCCAATCACTGATCCTTGTGGCTTTGGTACCTGTGGGTGGGAGCCAAAGATCTTCTGTGGTGTCTAATTAGCATAGCCTCTCCTTCCTTATCTTCATCCTCTAAATAACACAAATAGAAAGGATAATCCCTGAAGGATACACATTGCCTCTTCTCTTGAATGTCTCTGGATTAAAAAAACAGAAGCTCCAGAGCATAAACTAGCAACAAGCTTTTGATTACAATAACCAAAAAACTACTCCAAACAAATACTAGAAAAACAAACCTAGTGACTTAAAGATCCTATCAAATTCCCTGTAAATGCACTGCCGACTGTCAGCAACCACCTACATAGGCTGAATGCCTCTTATGTACCAGCATTCTTAGCAATGGGTATGCCGCAGGTGGAAATATCAGGCAATCTGACGCCTGACGTCACAGCAGAATTTAAATTGCATTTTACATATGCTGCCAGTATTTGGATGGGCACTTCCAGAGGAAACTGGATCTTTTAAATGGTGGCATGCAATGGGAAACATTATTGCCCCATTTTCCTTTCTGGTCACCCCAAAAAAAGCCCACAATCAGGTGCTAAATCAGAGTGAAACCCAGCCTTTAATGTCACTACTTTGCTGAGATTTTACAAGAGTCTTTCCAGTCCCCATCAGGGGATATGTCTGTACTGAGCCAATTTGCAGTTCACCGTGAAATCAAGGATGTCACAGATGCTCTTTTTGCACATGTAACCACCTGTATCCAATTCCCGGAATAACACTAGCAGCACCAGGAAAGGCAATGGTAATTTTTTCCTCAGTGATGGCTTTCCCAAGGTACAAGGTTCAATCAACTGTATCCCTGTAATCTGCTTTGAATTTGTGGACCATACTATGGCATATAGGAACAGAAAGGGATACTTTTCCATCATTGTTCTGGCATAACTATTGAGACATTGACAATTTGCAGCTCTACACATTCCTCAGAACCCAGCAGAGACCAGTCGCAAGAAGCACATGTGAAGACTCGGAGAATCATTGAGCAGGCCTTAAGTGTGTTAAAATAATGTTCTCAATTCTTGGACTACTTGGTCTTTGCAATTCAACACAGAAACAGCTTGCACACTAATTGTGGTCTGCTGCATGGTTAACAATGTTACTATATTAGATACATGACTTAGATGGGAGCAGCAGTAGCAAGATGAAGATGAAGAGGAAGGAAAGATGTACTATCAACCAGCAGCTTATTAGCCAGTAGTCTATCGGCGACTGGTGAAGCAGGCACTGATTGATGATGTTTCCAATAGAAACCAGCACCATGTGCCACAAGCATATCAGCATTAGAGCTAGTGTAACGTTTCTAATGATCTTGACTGAGATCTCCTATGTATGGTTTTGATATTTTACATCTGGCTGGGCATTTTTAATGCAGAGAGACTATTTCAAATGCATACATTCACATTATGCAAAGAAGCATCATATGAAAAGTAAAGTAAAGTAATGTGTTTATTGCAGTAATATATTGTGTGTGTGATGTGATGCGCTGCTGTTACATTACCTTGTGTGATGTGATGGCTTACTGTGTGGCCCATGTAGTGAACTGCTTCTATAGAAAGCAGCACGTGTGGAGGCATGTGACTGCAAGGTCTCCTAAGTATGGTTTTGGGAATCTGCTGGCATATGGCGGCTATGTTTCTGCTGCTTAAGACCCAGCAGATGTGCCTGGAATGTCCTGTGCTGTTCTTCTGGGGTCATACAGCTTTAAGATTCAGCTTGTGTGAATTGTGTAGAGCGTGGTACTGGCCTGAGAGGTGACCGCTCTGCTGCTGCTGTACACATGGAATTGCTTGAGGCGGAGTCCCCATACTGCCTAGCGTTCCATGCACAATACATTTTCACAGGGTCTCTGAATCCCCAGCAGATAATTTACTGCAATGTCTCCAGGCATGGTAAATTCAGCTGCTGTAGTGTCTGAGATTTTGTTTGCTAGGGCCTCAAAAGGGAACATTCATGAGCGATGCCCCTTTTTCACTATTTGTGTGCACAACAAAGGTCTCAAATGCAGGTGCCATCGACGTATCACGTAGATGATCACCGTATGCAGGACAGACAGTTGATCTATCATAGTGTCAACAATGATGCTTATGACTCCACAGGTTTAAGTGGATCCTCCACATTATGCAGACCAGCTTCCAATGTTTGATGCAGGGAATCAAGTGATTGGTTTGTCTGTTGCTGTTCATGCAACATCCTGCTATTGAAATCAAGTCAAATGACGTCTATCCCAAAGTTGCTTGACCCTGCCAATCGCCATGTGTGGCCTTAACACTGCAACCTCTAATCTTTCCACAGTCTTCAATACTTCCCCTTCATCATTTGTGCATGGTGCCAATGACGCCCAATTCTAACTCTCCACCATCTCTCTTGACCCTTCCGCTGTCTCTTTGTCAGGCTGTCTGGCTAACATCAGTCTTGGATGAGCTGTAACTTCCATCAGCTAAACATTGGGAAGACAAATATTTAGTTCTCTCCACAAACTCCGTACCTTACTACCAACTCCATCCTCCTCTCTGCATATTTTTTTCATAGTAAGAATTATTTGTCTTAATCCTCTAGACCTTAAATATTTAAGCATGTTGAGGGCTCTATCCAATCAGGTGCTCCCAATATCAGGCATTGCACATCCTCTTGTACAGATGCTCCCACTTTTGTGATGGGCCCGGAGTTTCCTGGGTTGCACTTGTACAGAAATTATACCAAAATTTAGTTGGTTTCTGTGCCGATCTTGCTGACCGTACGTAGAAATTTGCTGCGGAATTCATTTGCCTACGCTAAAACATGAACCAAATGTAAATTCAGTGTTGCCAATAGGGGCTCCAAGAAACTCAGGTAGAGCATGATAAAAGCATGGAACTTATGCCATTCTTCAGAGTGAGGCTTGGGAATTGAAGGTAGGTTTCTTTATTCAGTTTGTTTCCAGTGTCTCAACAGCATTTCCATTGCCCACCCATTCAGATTTGAGTCATTAATGCAGGCCTCTTTGTCTCAGAACATTTCTTTATTGAAGTTAAATGTATATGCATGCAGTTTAATGATTTTTAATCTAACGAAAACTGTAAACACTAGTAATACAGTTCAGCAAAGAATGTTATTAATCTCGCAAAAATTGTACACAGTATGATGATGCACTTTTTTGTGTCTCATTTTGATGCAGGCCTGCCTGTCGTTAACCATCTCCTTATTAAGGTTCAAAGTGTGTTTACAGCGTTCCATTATATTTTGCAAAGTATGTATGCACCTTAACTGTTCACTTATTCTGTTGTTGGTCACTAATGCAATTTAATGGAGAAGGGTCTGGATCTCAATATTTATGTATTGTGGTTGAAAGTTTTCTTTATTTTATGCCTTGTTGTTCATCAAAGCCAGTTTGTGTTCTTTTATTCACTTCATTTGTTCTTTTATTGTATTAAAGTTAAATTTTCACTTTAATACTCTGATCTGTTACTGTTTGGCATCACAGTCAATGGGGAAAGGTCCACACGACTGGTTCAGACTTGTTCACACGGCTAATGAAAGTTGGCATAGCTTTGTGGGGCTAAAGCGCTGTTGTGTTGCCATGTGCTTGGCTGGGCAATGCCTTCCGAAAACCTATAACTGTCTGAAAGCAAGGGAGAAGGTGGTCAAGCTGTGCTCTGATGGTGGAGGCATGGTGGAGGCAATCAGTTGCTGAATACCTTTGCTTAAGAGCTGCCCTCTGACTGCCCTGGCAACTCGAAGCAATGACTCATCTGAACTGGCATCACCCCTGGGCTTTGCGTCCTGCAGCTCAGGATCTTCTTGTTCCATGGGCTTCCCTCCAGGGATGTCCAGGCTGAGCCCTTCCTGTCAGGTGAAATTGTGCGGTGCGCAGCAGGCCACAATTAATTTGCTACCCTCGCTAGAATGCACTGCAGGACATGCCTGATCTGTCTAAGCACCTTGAAGCGGCCTTTCAGTAACCCTAGAAGAACATAAGAACATAAGAAATAGGAGCAGGAGTAGGCCATTCAGCCCTTCGAGCCTGCTCTGCCATTCAATAAGATCATGGCTGATCTTCTGCCTCAATTCCATTCACCGGCCCTATCGCCATATCCTTTGATGCCCTTACTAGTCAGAAATCTATCGACTTCTGTTTTGAATATACCCAATGACTGAGCCTCCACAGCCCTCTGGGGTAGAGAATTCCAAAGATTCACCACCCTCTGTGTGAAGAAATTTCTTCTCATCTCAGTCCTGAATGGCCTACCCTTTATCCTGAGGCTGTGGCCCCTGGTTCTAGACTCCCCAGCCAAGGGAAACATTCTCCCAGCATCCACGCTATCAAGCCCTGTAATAATTTTGTATGCTTCAATGAGATCCCCTCTCATTCTTCTGAATTCAAGAGAATACAGGCCTAGTTTACTCAATCTCTTCTCATATGACCAGTCCCGCCATCCCAGGAATCAATCTCGTGAACCTTCGTTGCACTCCCTCTATGGCAAGTATATCCTTCCTTAGGTAAGGAGACCAAAATTGTACACGGTACTCCAGGTGTGGTCTCACCAAGGCCCTATATAATTGGAGTAAGACTTCTTTACTCCTGTACTCAAATCCTCTTGTAATGAAGGCCAGCATACCATTTGACTTCCTAATGGATTGCTGCACCTGCACATTCACTTTCAGTGACTCATGTACAAGGACACCCAGGTCCCTTTGAGCATCTGCATTCCCCAATCTTTCACCATTTAGGAAATACTCTGCCTTTCTGTTTTTTCTACCAAAGTGGATAACTTCACATTTATCCACATTATATTCCATCTGCCATGTTCTCGCCCACTCACTGAACCTGTCGAGATCCCCTTGAAGCCTCTTCACATCCTCTTCGCAACTGACACTGCCACCTAGCTTTGTGTCATCAGCAAATTTGGAAATGTTACATTTAGTCCCCTCATCCAAATCATTGATATAGATTGTGAATAGCTGGGGCCCAAGCACCGATCCTTGCGGTACCCCACTAGTCACAGTCTGCCATCCTGAAAAAGACCTGTTTATCCCTACTCTTTGTTTTCTGTCTGTTAACCAATTCTCAATTCATGCTAGTGTATTACTCCCAATTCCATGTGCCCTAATTTTGTTCACTAACCTCTTGTGTGGGACCTTATCGAAGACCTTCTGAAAATCCAAATACACCACATCTACCGGTTCCCCTTTGTCTACTCCACTAGTTACATCCTCAAAGAACTCCAATAGGTTTGTCAAACAGGATTTCCCTTTCATAAATCCATGTTGACTCTGCCCAATCTTACTATTAGTTTCTAAGTGCCCAGTTATTGCATCCTTTACAATAGATTCCAGCATTTTCCCAACTACTGATGTGAGACTAACAGGTCTGTAGTTCCCCGTTTTCTCTCTCCCTCTCTTAAATAGCGGGGTTACATTTGCTATCCTCCAATCTGCAGAAACCGTTCCAGAATCTATAGAATTTTGGAAGATGACAACCAATGCGTCCACTATCCCAATGGCCACCTCTTTCAAAACCCTAGGATGTAGGTCATCCGGTCCTTGGGATTTATCGACTTTTAGTCCCATTAATTTTGCTAGTACTGTTTTTTTACTAATAATAATTTCTTTAAGTTCCTCATTCTCCCCACACCCTTGGTTTTCTCGTATTTCTGGGAGGGTTTTTGTGTCTTCCTCCGTGAGGACAAAACAAAATATTTATTTAATTTCTCTGCCACTTCCTCATTCCCCATTATAAATTCTCCCGTTTCTGACTGTAAAGGACCTACATTTACCTTTGCCAGTCTTTTCCTTTTCACATACCTATAGAAGGTTTTACAATCTGTTTTTGTATTTTTCGCTAGTTTGTGCTCATATTCCATTTTCCCTTTCTTTATCAATTTCTTGGTCCCCCTTTGCTGATTTCTAAAAAGATCCCAATCCTCAGGCTGACCGCTTTTTCTGGCAACTTTATAAGCTTCCTCCTTTGACTTAATACTAGCTTTAATTTCTTTTGTTAGCCATGGTTGGATCACTTTTCCTTTGGGTTTTTATGCCCCAAGAGGAATATATGTTTGTTGCAAATTATGCATTATTTCCTTGAATGTTAGCCATTGTATGTCCACCTTCATACCTTTTAGTGTAGTCTCCCAATCTACCATGACCAACTTGTCCCTCATTGTCCCTTGTAGTTTCCTCTGTTTAGATTGAAGACCTTAGTTTCAGATTGGACTACATCACTCTCAAACTTAATGTAAAATTCAATTATATTATGGTCACTTGTCCCTAAAGGCCCCGTTACTACAAGATTATTGATTAGCCCTTTCTCATTACACAGTACCAGATCCAGAATAGCCTGTTCCCTGGTTGGTTCCTCCACATACTGATCC
Source organism: Squalus acanthias (assembly GCA_030390025.1). NCBI lineage: Eukaryota > Metazoa > Chordata > Chondrichthyes > Squaliformes > Squalidae > Squalus > Squalus acanthias. The sequence continues at coordinate 27,928,169 of CM059444.1, forward strand.
AGGAAACCATCTCACATGCATTCTAAGAATTCGTCCTCCACACCATTAGTGGTAATTTGATTTGCCCAGTCAATATGTAGATTAAAGTCCCCCATGATTACCGTATTCCCCTTGTTGCATGCACTTCTAATCTCTTGATTGATACTGAGCCCTACATTACCACTACTGTTTGGTGGCCTATACACAACTCCCACCAATGTTTTCCGCCCTTTGCTGTTTCTTAGCTCCACCCAAACTGATTCCAGTTCTACATCACGATCTGCCAAGCCAAGATCTTTTATCTCTACCGTACCGATCTCATCTCTTATTAACAGCGCTACGCCACCTCCTTTTCCTTTTTGTCTGTCCTTCCTAAATGTTGAGTACCCTGGAACATTCAGTTCCCAGTTTTGGTTACCCTACAACCATGTCTCTGTAATGGCAATTACATCATACCCATTTACTTCTATTAGTGCCATTAATTCATCCACCTTGTTGCGAATGCTACGTGTATTTAGATAAAGTGCCTTCAACCTTGCCTGTTTAATATTTTTCTGCACTTTGACCCTCTTTACTGTTGGCCCTCTTTACTGTTCTCCCCATCGCCTACCTGCTGTGTCGTGCATCACTCAGAACAGTGGCAGCAGCCATGGCCTTGTCCTTCAGGATCCAAATGTTGCTTTGCCTATCCTCGCTGAATAATTGGCCAGTGGCGTCATGGCGATAAAACAAAGACGTTGTGGTTCTGCATTGACATGCAGCATCTGTTGCTGGGCATCATGGACAATCGGCATGATAAGGGAGTGGAAGCCATTCCTGTTGATGTAAGTCAAAAACTGACATCCGTCACCTGGCGAATTCAGGTCCGCACAGCTCCTTGGCTAATGTTGCATAGATCCCCCATCTCGACAGCTAACACCCTGCAGGAAGTAGACTGCGGCTTGAGGTTATCCTGCAGATGGCTTTCTTTGTGACGTCTCTGGATGCGTAGCCCCTCCGATAGTCCCTGGAATGACGTGCGCTGCCTGTACACTCTCTGGGGGAGGCTTTTTTTTTATATTCCTTCACGGGATGTGGGCGTCGCTGGCAAGGCCAGCATTTATTGCCTTCGAAGGTGGTGGTGAGTCGCCTTCTTGAATACAACTGAGTGGCTTGCTAAGCCATTTCAGAGGGCAGTTAAGAGTCAATCACATTGCTGTGGGTCACATATAGGCCAGACTGGGTGAGGACAGCAGATTTCTTTCCCTAAAGGACATTAGTGAACCAGATGGGTTTTTACAACATCTGGAAGTTTCATGGTCACCATTGCTGATACTAGCTTTTTATTCCAGATTTATTTAATTAATTGAATTTAAATTCCCCAGCTGCCATGGTGGGATTTGAACTAATCTCACTGGATCATTAGTCTGGATTGCTAGTCCAGTAACATAATCATTATGCTACCATACTTAGTGTAATAGAGAGCGGGACACTGTCTTCTGACATGGTGCCTCGCTCTCGGGGCCTCCTGCCTCTGCTGCTCCTCTTCCACTTCCATGATGATAGTGAACAGGGGTATGCACATTGGGAAGACCATTGCAGCTGCTTGATCCTTCTAAAAAGTTGGGGGTGGGGGGGCTGAAAAATCTGAGACTGATGGCACTTTAGATAAGTTTAGTGCAGGTGTTAGAGACTAGAAATCAAAATAAATCTTGAGAAAAATCACTGCACTACTGTTAATAAATCTACAAAGTTTGGGGCCTCTTCCAAGACTGAAATTGCTTAATTGCGCTGATCTCGGGTGACTTTGGGTCCTGCTACGCCACAATTTTTGGGCGTAAATCTACACCAGTGCATGATTTGCATAAATGTAGGAAACTCACGTGAGCTGATCTTGTGCATGTGGGATGGAATTATGTAAATGTGTGCTTCGACACACGTATCTCATAAGCGGTGCAAGTGATCAAGGAAATTCGCGCGTAGCAATGTTTCAGTGTAAAGCAGTAGTAAATCAGTTACACACGAATTTCCTCAGAAAAAATGACACAACATTGCTCTTACACCGCGGTTGTGCTGATAGGGTCTATTTTTTTTTATTTTGTTACCTCGCTGTTGTTAATTAGTACTGCAATGGCTCAATGTAAAAGTAATAGGGGTCATTTTAATCTAACCCGCCCATCGGGAAACCCACGGGATCAGATGGAATACTGATTTTTACACCCCGCCCAATATTGACTTCAATGGAGAGTAAAAATGGATGGGGTGTGATGTAAGAAAACTACTAGGTACTTGGTCTAAGTGTTAAACAAAGCTTTAATCAACTGTTTTTCAACATGGAGATCTAGTTGTGTCCTTCACTAGTTCCTGTTGAGGAATGTCCTAAGCAAGCTGGGCCCATGCCCTAGTATTTATACTCTCCCTGGACAGCGCCTCCAGCAGGCTGCCCAGTATTACTTTATACATGAATGACAAGATTCATGTCATTCTTCCTGCCTGAAAGATTGGAAGTCCGGCGGCTTCCTTCTACCGAATTAGCCGGACTAAGAATAGACGCAGTCGTTTGGATTTCCGTTGGAGGCCGGAAGGCACGTCTCCTCAGACCGTGTTTTGGTCCCTGGGTCGCTCGGTTCATACCGGCGGGCTGGCAGAGTCAGTGTCGCCTTGATCGACCTGAGGGGGACTGGGGAGATCGTGGCTCCGGGTGCGGGTCCCCACCGGCGCAGAGCTGGCTTCATCCTGCTCAGTAGCCGGTGATTGACCGGCGTCCTGGCTTCGGGTGGCCATCCCGCGGGGAGTGCTCTGTTCCCCGGGTTGATCCAGCGGAGTAGCTGGCAGATCCCTTGATGTCCTGGATGGGGCGTCATCCTCAGAGGAGCGCGGAGTAGCGGCGTCGTCAATACGGATCTCTCTATCGATTGGGTCCGTGGGACCGGTTGGGCAGGGAGCCAGATCCTGAAGTGAAACTGTGGACTCCCGGCCATCAGGGTACCGTACGTACGCGTATGTAGGATTGACATCCGTTAGTTCCACCTCGTCGACGAGGGGATCACTCTTGGAGGTTCGGACGAATCTTCGGAGCAGCACGGAGCCAGGAGCTGCCAACCATGATGGTAGGGACGTCCCATGAGTGGAGCGACGCTGGAACCCGAAGAATCGTTCGTAAGGAGTAACATTGGTGGATGTAGAAAGAAGAGACCTCATGGAATGCAACGCGTCAGGGAGCATAGTTTCCCACTGCTGGTCTGGTAGATTGTGTGACCTCAGTGCAAGACGAACAGCGTTCCAAATGATAGTATTGTATCTCTCAACCTGTCCATTTCCAATAGGATGATACGGTGTCATTTTACTTGTGGCGATTCCCCGTTGGGAAAGATAACTTTTGAGTTCGCTTGACATGAAGGAGGGACCCCGATCAGAGTGGATGAAATTGGCCGTACCGCAAAGGGAAAAGAACTGATCAAGGCATTTGATCACTGTAGAAGTAAGCATATTGGGACAGGGGAAAGCAAAGGGAAAGCGTGAATATTCGTCCACCATAGTAAGCAAGTAGGTGTTTCGCGTTGAGGAAGGCAATGGCCCTTTAAAGTCAATGCTGAGTCGCTGCATAGGCTGTGTAGTGTGTATGAGCGAACCATCCGATGGACGGAAGAATTGCGGTTTTAATTCCGCGCAAATTCTACAAGTGGAGCATGTTCTTTTCACGTCTTCCGTAGAAAATGGGAGATTTTTAGATCGTACAAAAAAGTGCAACATACGGGTAACGCCAGGATGGCATAAGTTAGTATGAAGATCCGCAAGAATCAAAGTTGACATGGAAGAGCAGAATGCACGTGTGAGGGTATCCGGGGCCACATTCTCCTTGCCGGGTCGATACTGTATGGTGTAGCCAAAGGCGGTCAATTCCATCCTCCAGAGCTGTATTTTGTTCTTGATTTTAGTGCATTTCCGGTTATCCAGCATAAAGGCCACCGAGCGCTGATCGGTTATGAGCGTGAAATGGCGACGAGCGAGAAAATGACTCCATTTACGTACTGCTTCGATGATAGCCGTAGCCTCCTTCTCGACAGGAGGATAATGGCGCTCGCTACCCTGCAAAGTTCTAGACAGAAGTGCAACGGGTCGACCGCCTTGATTCAAGGTAGCCAAGATCGCCACCTCCGATGCATCGCACTTGACCACGAAAGGGAGATTTTCATCGATGGAATGAAGCGCGGCTTTTTCCAGTTGTCGCTTGAGGAGGTTGAAAGCTGAAATAGCCCTCGCTGCCAACGGAAATGACTTCACGTGAAGCAGGGGCTGGATCTTGTCGGAAAAGTGAGGCATCCACTTTGCATAATAGGCGAACATGCCGAGGGCCCGACGAAGAGAGCTGAGATTTGTAGGAGGAGGGAGCTCCTGAAGCGGACGAAGTCGCTTCGGATCCGGTTTGATGACACCATTGCCCACCCAGTAGCCAAGGATGTTGACTGATGGTACTGATTTCACAGATTTGGACTCATTTAGACTCATTTAATGTTAAGTTGCGACAACGGAGAACGTCAAGAAATTTCTGGAGGTCGGCATCATGCTCCTTCTGGTCATGACCAGCAATGGTGATGTGATATCCAGATATAGAAAAGTGTCTGTTAAGTTCTCCTGTTTGACTAGGCTATCCATTGCCCATTGAAAGACAGCCACCCCATTGGTGACCCCGAATGGAAGGCGACGAAACTGGTAAAGCCGACCATTGGCCTCAAAAGCCGTATACTTTTTGTCAGAGTCCTTTAACGGTACTTGATGGTATGCGCTCTTTAAGTCAAAAGTTGAAAATACCTTGTAGTTAGCAAGGTTATTGACCGTGTCATCGATGCATGGTCGTGGGTAGGCATCCAGGTCGGTATACTGGTTAATAGTTTGCGAGTAATCGATGCAAAGACGTTTCTTGTGTTGCTTCAAAGGATTTTTAACGACGACGACTTGAGCTCACCAGGAAGATGAACATGGCTCAATGATACCGTCAGCTAGAAGACGAGAGATCTCTGCCTCGATAAAGGATAGGTCATCTTGGCTGAAACATCATGATTTAGTGGCTATGGGCTTACATCGGGGGGAAAGATTGGCAAACAAGGAGGGCTCGTCGAGCAAAGCCGCCGAAAGTGCACAAAACGGTACTTTGGAAATAGTAAGCTCCGGCTTTGATCCTCCAAACTCAAAAGTGAGTCTTTTGTGTTGTTTCTGGAAATCCTGTCCCAGGAGCACATCACTGCATAGGCTTTTGAGCACCCCGAGCCGGGTAGAGAAATAAGTGCGGCCATTGAGAATAAGGTCAACAAGACAAAAGCCGGAAGAGTTAGTGGTCAGTGTCGTCAGAGCCATTGTAATTTCCCTGTCCGAGGGGTAAATACGCAGTTTTAACTTACTGACAGCTTGCTCACTGATGAAGCTGTCAGCTGCATGAGTCGATTAATGCACTCAAAATGTGTCCATTTACCGAAACCTTCGTGGCTGCATGGGACAGGCTTTGGGGAAAAACAGCTGTGATGGGAGGAGGGGCAGTTTTATCCTTGACAGCTGTAACATTAGTAGTGGCTCTTGGGGGAGGAGCAGTTTTATAGGGAGCAGCTGTAACCCTAGAAGAGGCTCTTGACTGACATACTTTCGAGAACTGGCCTTTCTTACTGCAATGATTGCAGATTGCATTACGAGCAGGACAAAATTTCCTATAATGAAATGCACCTCCACAGAAGAAACACTTACTTTTAGATTGCCAAGATGCCGCTAGGGTAGGGTCGTCATCAGCTAGGATAGAGTCGTCATCAGTGAGGGCTTCCGTCTGAGGCTTATCGGAGGAGTCACTAAAAGTGATAGCAGCAGTCCGTGCACGTGGTAAAAGATAGGCATCTGCATTTTTTTTTTTGCCAAGTCCAGAGAATATGCCTGGTCATAGGCAGCTTGTAACTTGAGGGTTTTATTCTCCAGCAGATGCTGGCGAATGAAGGGAGACGCAATTCCATTAATAAAAGAATCACGAATTAACTCCTCCTGGTACTGCTCAGCTGAGACAGCCTTGAGATTACAATCTTTGCTGAGCCTGCGAAGCTTTTGAAGGAATTCGTCAAGTGATACCCCGGGTTGTTGTCGAGTTGTGGCCAGTAGATGCCGAGCAAAAATTTCATTTGGGGCCTTAACATACAGTTGCTGTAGTATTCGGATAGCGGAGTCATAGTTTACACAGTCTTCGATATAGTCAAACACATAAGGGGATACATAATTGGCAAGTATCTCTAACTTATCAGGAACATTCTCACCACATGCTCTGAGGTAGTTGCTGAAGGTACGATACCAGTGTTTCCATACCTTAGCAGTTGTAGGTGAATTCGGGTCCAGGTCAAGACGAATGGGTCGGAGTAGTTTCTCCATGATGGATTGATTACTATATCTGGTTCCCTTCTACCTTTTGAGTCATAGCCGTCTGTTCCCAAAACTACTCAGAGCGTGGAGCAGGACCAGTTGATTAAATTGACGTAAGAAAACTACTAGGCACTTGGTCTAAGTGTTAAACAAAGCTTTAATCAACTGTTTTTCAACATGGAGATCTAGTTGTTTCCTCTACTAGTTCCTGTTGAGGAATGTCCTAAGCAAGCTGGGCCCATGCCCGAGTATTTATACTCTCCCTGGACAGCGCCACCAGCAGGCCGCCCAGTATTACTTCATACATGAATGACAAGATTCATGTCAGGGTGTAAAACCAGTATTGTACCTGATTCCCGTCAGTTTCCTGACAGGCGGATTAGGTTAAAATTGCCCTAAATATGTCTGAGAGAAAATAAACAAAACTTTATGTATGGTAATGGCAAATTAAACCAATATCTCAATGCCCAAGCCTCCAAGCGCGCATACAAACACAACTATTTAAACTGTAGACTATATTACAAATTATCTGATCTCCTTTCAGTCGATACAGTATAGTACTGTATATCTTTATTTGTTCAGAAGAATAAAGAGGTAATGTTATTTCTTTTGTCATTAGTTTTGACAGTTCAGCAAAAAGAATCAATAATGTTGCTTATTATTTCAAATAATGTTTTGCATGCAGATGACATGGTCACATGAATAAAAAGTTATTGATTTATTGTAAGAGTTTTGTAACAGTCATTAATTATTAAATTAATATGATTGCTAGTACAGAAGTGTAAAAAGTGAGAATAATAATGGCAATGTGAGTAATTAAAATACCATTTTACCAGAAACAAATTAATGCTACTTTTTCACAAAGCAACATCATACTTTGAAGATTTTAATGTAGCAATATTAATGTAGTTGTCAAAATTATTTATCTGTTTCTGTCAATTCTATTAAATGTTAATACAGTGGGGGAAAGACCTACAGTAGTTCTATCACTATAATTATAATGTCACTGAAGAACAAGATTTATCCGCTGGTTGAATGAGATGCTGTCAGTGAACAAGAAAATAAGATTTATGTGCAGTTTTTCAGTTTGGTTGCTGATGTTTTCTTTAAATATCACCTATGTTTTCCCTTACAAAATGACACCATGTATTGTTTAAAATAAAGGTGCCCGCAAGTTGTTAATCCATTTAAACATGATTTTGTGTGTTGTTTTATAAATCTACTGACTCATGAAGATCTGTGTTTTGTTTTGGTTCAACTTATTTCCCTCCAGTTTCTCCCCTCCTCTCCTGAAGGAGCTGATTGATATTGAGGTACAGTTCTATGGCCACCCTCCAGTAGCTTGCCATTCTTCATGTGTGAGCCTTGAGAGCCAGTGTCAATAGGCCATTTGATCATGAAGGCATCATATCTGCACCAATCTTGTCCTCACCTGATGTCCACACGCACACAACATTCCAGCAGAGGCCACTGGATAGCAACCGGCACTGAGAACCCTGGCTGACTATTTTTCCTTCTTTAGTATAGCTGCTATATGCTTGCCGGAGATTAACAACCTGAGCGCAGGCTGGAGATTGAATCTGGGACTAGCCAGTCTCCATGGCTCAGTTTTACACTGGGCTGTTCATTTACGGAATGACCCGCTGGGCAAGTGAAAATCTGTGTTTCTGTTAATCAATTTAACTTTAGCTGTTTGCTAAAGATTTTCTGCAAATATTTACAATTTTTTTTAACTAGCTACTATTCCATAATTTATTTTTTCAAATTGCTATCAACAGGTATCACTCATGTTCTTCACTTGTATTTGACCAGGAATTAATATCAAGATTACAGAAGCTTTGTTCAAAGGTGTTAAGCCGAGGTCATTGGGAGAACATGGAGTAGTGTCCATTGAATGCATTAAATCTTGTGTGCTTTTTTTTTTGTAATTGTTCAATGAAACACTTTGGCCAGAATTTTCACATTGGAGAGCGTGCGGGTTTGGGGGCGGGTCGGTGGTTAAAAGCGCAGAGATTGACCGCGTTGGGAACCCGCCATCATCGCACTGACTTCTGCCTTTCACTGGGGCACATTTTGAGGCGCGCCACGGACCCGGTCGGGAGAGGCGGGTGACCTCATTGAGGTTGTTAACTACTCGATTACAGACCTTTAATTGCCTTTTTAACGTCAGGTTTGAACTTTAACTTGTTGCGCACGGGATTCACACACCTCTGGAACCTTGCCTCTGAAGGGGACGTGGAAGCTCAGTGGCCATTGTGCGAGTTCATTAAGTGACAGCTGGATAAAGCACATAAATACTCTGACTGACACCATTTTGTGCAGAGCTTTAGCTTTCAGGAGGTAGCAGGTGATTTCTGCAACCTCGGAAGCCACTCTCACCAGATTGCTAGTCACACTCAGTACATTGGAGGATTGCACCTCTAATCTCCACTTTACCTGGCATCCATTAGATCAGCATAGCTGCCGCTTATGCTATCTCACAATTGACAACAGAATCGGATCACGATGAACCCCAGCAACAACACCAGCAGCAGCAACTATACCAGCAGCCGTCTCCTCACTGACCTGATGCTCCACAGGAGAGAGGAGATCAGCACAGGGGTGCACCGCACCGGAGGCGATACCACCAACACAGGGTATACAGGAAGAGCATAAGCTTCCTGGACATGACTGAGCAACAGTGCTTCAGGAGGCTCAGGCTATCGCACCAGGTCATCACAGACATTTGTAGTTTGCTGGAACAAGACCTGCTGCCCAGAGGACCTCATGGACACGCCTTACCAGTGGCTGTCAAAGTCACCATCGCCTTCAACTTCTTCGTCTCGGTCTCCTTCCAGGGATCTGCAGCAGACATTTGCAGGATCTCTCAGTTGGCTGCCCACAGATGCATCACCCAGGTGACCAATGCCATGTTTCATTAGTCAGCCACTTATGTACACTTTGCCACTGATGAAGCCAGCGGGCGCTCAGCTTTGCAGCTCTGGCGGGCTGGCTTCCCACAGGTGCAGGGTGTCATCGACTGCACACGTGGCCATCAATGCACCCCCAGATCACCCAGGAGTGTTTGTGAACCACAAGGGTTTCCACTCAATGTGCAGCTCGTCCGCAACCATAAAAAGATCATGCATGTGTGTGCCAGATTCCCTGGCAGCTGTCATGACTCTTTCGTCCTGCACCAGTCCACCCTCCCTCAGCTCTTCGCACCGCCAAACAGACTTACCGGATGGCTGCTTGAAGACAAGGGTTATCCACTGAAAACGTGGTTGATGACACCCTTGAGGAGGCCAAGCAATGAGGCCGAGAAGCACTATAATGATAGCCACATGTCCACCAGATGTGTCATAGAGCTGGCAATCGGCATGCTGAAGATGCGCTTCAGATGCCTTGACAGATCTGGAGGAGCCCTTCAGTATGCACCAGCCAGGGTTTCCAGGATCATCGTCGTATGCTGCGCACTGCACAACAGAGCGCAGCAGCAAGGACTGGAGCTGCAGGAGGAACAAGACGCAGAGCGCACAGCCTCTTCAGAGGAGGAACCTGAGGTGGAGATGGTACTAGCAGCAGCGCACATTGCTGCCCCGGGAGGCCAGGGATGGCCTCCTAATGGCCCAATTTACTTAACTTGCACCAGTGCACCCATATGTCTCCCAGATGCTGTACCAAGTGCCCCCCCCCCCCCCCACAACACCACAAAGCAGTCCTACAATGACCAAGCCATTCCTGTCAACCAAACCCCCATTGCTCGAGGTTAAGTAATGTCTCACCATTCACTCCAAGTGACAAAGCCACTTCCCAGGTAGCAGGCAAAAATGGACAAGACGGGAAAGTAGTGCAAAGAAATAAATTTATGTGCCTCATAAATAGAACTGAAACTTAACACTAACATTTTGGCAAACACCCATGTGCATACCCTTATGCATCTACAATTGAGTCTTTTTTCTTTTCCACTTGCTTCTATGAGGTGCAACCACTGTGGCTTCAGCAGAGGTAGAGGCAGGCTGCTTACTTCCCTGCTGCGACTGCTTTGACACTTTTGGCGGACATCTTCTGGGTTTTAAGGCCTGTGAGGGCCCACCAAAGACTGCTCCTGCAACTGTGCAGAGGCAGACTCAGCCATTGGGACCCGAGGCAGTATGTGGGGCTCTGACTGAGGGGGAAGCAATGGGGGAGAAGTGGGAGCGCTTTGAGAAGAGCCCCCACTTCAGTGTCCCCTCTCACTATCATCCCTCTGCAGCACATCGTTGCCATCGCCTGCGAGATTCTGGTACTCATGTTGAAGATGGACTCCTCCGTTCTCTATACAGTCACTCACATCGCGGCTGCTAAAGCTGCCAGAGCCTCACGCATTTGTTGTTGCTCCTCCAAGATCACCCTCTTTCTCGATGGCCCCCGAGATTCAGCATCTGCGTGCAGCTGAGCAGAGCTGGGAGCGTCCTGCACCCTCCGGTGAGGAGTCTCCACTGCTGTCCCTGTCTCCACATCTGCTCTTGTTCACTTGTGATCTGTGAGACACCAGGTGACAACACTGCTCTGTCTCGCTGGACCCACCGAGGTGCGCGAATATGCGCTGGTGCTAGGTGCGCATGGGTCTGGTGAGGGTGCACCCTCAGAGAGTGGAGCTTCCTCTGAGTCGTCGTCTTCCTCCTCTGGCTGGACAGTGGTGGGCGGCACTTGGTGGACCTGTGGGAGAGTAAAGAAATGAATTTGAAATGTAATAAGAATGCGCAACGTTGCCATTATGCACATATGACGTTTCACTGGCTGCTGGCATCAAGTTACCATGACTGACTGTTGTATGCCATGTGGCTGTATGATATTTAATTCTGTCACCAGGTTGCTGGGAGGTTCCCCTCTCCCCGTCTCCCACTGCCAGCAGCTCTGCAACTCTAGTGATTTGCAGCATCTCCTCCTCTGCTGGAGTCAAGTTGGTGTAAATTGGAGGGCCACCTCCAGTTCGTTGCCTCTCCCTGTTGTTCAAGGCTCTCTTCTGCAAGGAGGGAAAGAAGAGAACTTTGAGTGAGAGTGATGGAATCAGTGTAAGGGATGGATGGGCTACATCTGTAGAGGGTGACTATGAGGGAGTGGCGTGACATTGCCAAATGGCCGCCTTTTGTGGCGTTACTTCCTATGATTGTATTCGGATGAGGGTGAGTGTCAGTGGTGGTTAGTCAGATGGGGATGTGAGTAGGTGCATAGAGAGTGAGGGATGGGTGCACCTTGCAAGGTAGCTTGGTGTGAGGATTGACGTGCAGGAGTAGGCTTGGGAAGGCAGTGTGATGGGGTTGGGGTGACAGGCACATCAGGATGTGGTTGAATGTGGCATCGCGCTCACCTTTCCTGACCTCATGAGATCATTAAATCTTTTCCGGCACTGGATCCAGGGCCGCCTGGCTACATCCCTGCTGCTGACCTCCTCTGCGATCTCCAGCCTTGCCCTCTTGGTCTCACTGGAAGGTCTCTTGCGCCCATCCCCAGGGATGAGGATGTCCCTGTGTGCTCGAACTCCCTGGAGCAGGACTTCCAGGGAGGAGTCAGAGAATCTGGGTGCTGCCTTCTGCCTCTGGGACTGTATGTTTCCCTCAAGCCTCGGATGGAAAATCTTTACTTTTGAACAACCACACCTCTGCCAAAGTGCTCTGATCCTCCTCCAACAACCTTCAAGTGTGATGTGTGGAAGGCCCCTTTAAATATCTGAGCTCAAGGCGAATCATCGATGACGTCATCAGACCCGCTTCATTTAATTGGCTGAGAAACCCATGGGCATAACTTAATTGATCCAATTCAGTTAAAGGCAAGGTGGACAGCGCGCTGCCGAGTGTTTTGTGAGGCCAACCCGTTACGCAGCACCCCCCGCACCCGACTCACCTCACAAGTAAAATTTCTGGCCTTTGTTTTGATTCAGTCATGAAAAATAAACCAGGATTTTTTTTAAAGAAATAATTTTACAGTGGGTTGTATTTTGGATGCTAACCAATGAAGTAATTTTCCTGCTGATCTTTGATAAGTTTGGGATAGGAGGCTGTGGAATGCATATTGGGAATCTGTTATTTAATTAGTGCTCCTAGCCACATGGGCATGGAGCACAATACATTTTGCCAATGATAATTCTTTAATAATAGCTTCTTCCAGTTTATTTTAACTTGCCACAATCATAAAGCTTATCCCATATAAAATTGCCGGTAGGTTTTCTTTAATTATCGCATGACTATTTTTAATGGCGGAAGGCACTGTATAATTAATTCAGTATATTCACTGCTCGGATTATATAATTTGAGGATCATATCCTGTTTAATTTTAATTTAAAAGTGCAATTTAATATACCCATTATTACTCCTCAGCATATCTTTTTTTTTAAATCTCTCATATTATATTCTCCCATTTTTAGGTTCCGTATGCCACACATCATTCTCTGCCTGAGGGACAGGGATGATGATCTATTCCTGGGCTTCTGCCATTGCTGCTATAACCAGCTGCTAAGCACAGCATGCAATGTTTTGCCCTTTGATTTTCCTCAACTTCTTTCCTATGTGTGATTTACTGAGGTGATGTTTTTTCCTTCACAGCGCCCATGTTCATTCAAGATCATGTGCAACAACTGTGCCTATTGCATGTACCAATGTACCACACACTGTCAGGAAACTGGGTCAAACTACAGGCAGATTAGAAGATGCAGCTGTAGCTTTTTGGACTGCTACAGGTGGCTGCGTGGTGGCACTGGATGGACCCAAATCATTATGTGTGGAGTGACAGGATGTACATTTATGCCCACAATTTTCCGAATTAAGTTATCAATTCTAGTCAAGCCACAAAGTAGAGGAAGGGAAGATCAGACAAAGATTACCTGAGCCACTGATGTGTGCCTTCAAGCAACAAGCAGCCAGTTTTACAGCACTTTTGACAGAAACCTGAGAGCAGACTACCTGCCTGCCCTGTGGGCTTTAATCGTGTGTTATAGAAAGAGAAAGGGGGAAAGTGACTTAAAATGGAGGAAATGCCCTCAAACAATTAAGCAGTTTTGGGCTCCAGACTACAGGAAAGATGCTGAGGCAATAGAGAGAGTACGGCACAGATTCACTAGAATACTGCCTGGTTTGAGGAAATACAAATATGAAGAAAGACTTGAAAAATTGAGGCATATTTTTGTTAGAACAAAAGAGATTATGGTGTGATTTAATAGAAGTGTTTACAATTATGAAGGAATGACACAGAGTAGATAGAAGCAGACTGTTTCCAGTAGTTAAGGCATCTAGAATGAGAAGACATAGATATAAGATTAAATGTAAAAAATTTAGGACCGAGAGCAGGAGAAACTATTTTACATAATGAGTCGTGAGTCTGTAACGCATTACTGGAGTTAGTGATTGAAGCAGAGACCTTGTCAACTTTTACGGTTAGGTTAGATAGATGGTTGAAGGAAAGGGGGAATAAGAGGATATGGGAACAGGGCAGGCACAGAGGATTAGCACTACTGCTCGTGTGGAGGATAAACACTAACACTGACAGTTCGGCCAAATGGCCCGTTTCTATGTTATAATTTCTATGTAATTCTATGGTAGAGATGTTGGGGGAAAAATTTGGTTGCTTAGCGCCTCCCGTTAGCGCCCTAAGAGGGCGCTAATGGGGCACAACGCAACTAGTGCCCGGGCACGGCGATGTTTGCGCCGCTCACAAAATTGACCCGTTTTTGCAGCGGCGCTAAACTCTACCGCCCTGATCTCCTGTGCCCGCAGATCGTGACGTCAGTCGAGCGTGCAATGCCCCAGTGGCACCCCGGACCAGATATTGAGTGGCGCCCCCTTCCTTTCCGCCTGCCACAAGCAACGACAGGGAGACTGGAACGTTTTGCAGTCAGCAAGGGGCTGGGGGAGCGCTATTTAAAGGCGCCCTCTTCCTGCCTTTTTTTGTGGGAGACATTTTTGCACCACTCATTCTGACAGAGAGAGAGAGACTTCTGCAGAGAGTCAACGCTGTGTGAAGTAGTTTTGGCTACTGAGCAGCACTGTGCAGGTTCTTTTGGATTTGACCTTCATTATTTTGATTGTCAAGAGACTTTGGGGGCTGCACTGATTCAGGGCCTCGTCCTGCGCCTGCAGAATCGGAGGCGTCAGAGACGCAGAGAGAGAGTGGCAATCATGGCCAGAGGGAAGAGGGCCAACAGGCCTCTGCACAGGAGACCTTACCCTCCCAGGGTATTCCGGGAACAATTCTCCTACATTCATTTGTCTGAGGAGCAGTGTTTGCGCAGGCTGCGCTTCACCAAGGAGGTGGTCAGTGAGCCACCTGCTGCAGCCAGATCTGCAGCCTCAACTGAAGACCAGGACGTCTCTGTCGGTGGCAGTTGTAGAATTCGCAAAATTATCACGATTTTATAAAATAAGAAGGAGACATATAGTTTCGTACAAACAGCTTTATTTCAGCAGAATGCTGTCAGGTTTTCAAAGTGGACACAAACAGCCTGTAAAATGGCCGCCACGCCTCGTGGCAGAACGTTCTAGACTTTTCAATAAGCAGACAAGATGGCGTTCCAATAAACATTTGTGCGAGATCGTACAGGACTCAGCACATTTGAGATAATTGACAAGACATAATGGGTTTGCATTTTATACATAAATACTGGAATCGGTCTCCCAGGTGCGAATAAGGGCTATTGTACCGAGCGATCAAGAACCCATCCAAAGACATTAATATGCAAAATCCCCACGACTCTACGATGAGAGAGCCGTTTGCGGGTAGTTACAGAAACATTTGGAAGCCCCAAAACCCCTCCAGGGAGAATACTGGCCGGTTACACAATGGGAGAAGTATTAACGGGTACTCAGGCAGTTACAAGTATCATCGAAACCCATTAAACGGAGATCACTCTATACCAGAAGTTTGAGCGCCAAAACTCTGACAAAAGAAAAGACATTAAGATTGGGCGGGAAAAGAGGAATTACAGCACTATAACTGTAAGGTACAACCGTCCATCTTTCTCTTGACTCCTTGCCGCTTGCTCTTGATCTTGACTCTTGACTGCTGTCTCTGCCTCTTGCTGCTCGACTTGCTGGAAGACTATTGAACTTTCTGATCCGCCAGGATCAACCTCGTGGTTTGCCGCGAAGATCTGTGTGGAACTGGGCTGTGAAGCCTTGAAACGGACACACCATCCCGAGAAGTCGGTAAACGGTGTTGGAACCGAAGGCCCGAGATGAGATGAGATGAGATGAGATGAGAAGAGAAGAAGACGACCATACGTATCGCCACGGTCAGTAAGCCCCGACCGCGCCTGTAGGTCAAATAAACACTTTTCCTTGCCCAGGAAGACCATTCTTCGAGTTTTATCGCATCGGTGTGAGGGCACAGGAAGACTATTTTTTGAGTCGTGTCGGAACTCCGAGGACAACACAGATCTTCATGACAGCAGACGGTCCAGCCTGCTAGCCGGAGCAGAAACGAGTAAACAAGTGGGGTACAGAGACCCCTGATCAACACGTGGGTGGTCAGGTGCTGCGGTAAAAACATCCGAGCAGAGTTTCGGAATTCTCCGAGTTATCACGAGTGGTGAGCATAAGTCTCGATCCTACAAATCTAGTTTAGGACAGGTATTGATAGGGGAGGGTTTAAGTTTTAAGGATAATTGTAATGTGTGCCCCCTTTTACGATGTGTCGTGCGCTCCTCGTTTCCCTAAAATTAGTTACATAACTGCGTGTAAGATTGTACTGTCATTAATCTGTGCTTATGACATGTATTTCGTAATCTTGAATAATATGCAATAAAGATTTTCTATTTCGCACTATTCAACCGGGTCTACCTGAGTTTTCTCTGCATTATTGCTCTCGCACCTAAGTCCAGTGTCAGAACCGTAAGGGCGAGTGGGTCGAACCACTCACAGGGGTCTAGTGTTACCAGGCTGGCTGGAGACCAGAACAGGCAACAAGGCCTAACCTCGCACTAGCACCCAGGCTAAGCACAGAGCCACAGGCGTGTCAAAACCCTTACACAGTGAAGGTCACAGTGGCTCTGAATTTTTATGCCACCGGCTCCTTTCAAGCAGCTACTAGGGACATCGCCAATATCTCCCAGTTCGCAGTCCATTGCTGTATCTGGGAGGTGACAAATGCCCTCTATAAAAGGAGGTGCCAGTACATCTCTTTCCCGATGACCCAGACCAGACAGCATGAACGCGCATTGGGCTTTGCGAGGATAGCGGGCTTCCCCATGGTGCAGGGCACCATTGACTGCACGCATGTGGCATTGCGGGCACCGCATGAGAATGCAGAGGTTTTCTGAAACCGCAAGGGGTTCCATTCCTTAAATGTCCAGTTGGTGTGTGACCACAGACAGCTGATACTCGCTGTCAATGCCCGCTATCCTGGCAGCAGCTACGATGCTTTCATCCTGCGCCAGACTGGTGTGCCAGAGCTTTTCCAGGCAGCGCATCAGCTCCTCGGGGACAAGGCTTATCCACTCTGCACCTGGCTGATGACACCGCTCCATAACCCCAACACCCCTGCTGAGCTGCGGTACAATGAGAGCCATCTCGCCACCAGGAACATCATTGAGCAGACGATCGGCGTGCTCAAGTAACGGTTCCGCTGTCTGGACCACTCAGCAGGAGTCCTGCAGTACTCGCTTGAGTGAGTCTCCCTCTTCATAGTTGTTTGCTGCATTCTTCATAACCTTGCAATCCTCAGGACCCAGCCAATGCCACCAGGCTTTGGTGCACCACCGGAGGAGGAGGAGGAAGAGGAGCACCAAGGCGGGAGGGAGGCCCATAATGTTGAAACTGCAAGGGCCGTCCGTCAAAGACTGATAACAAGCCGCTTCTCGGCCCCTACTCAGGAAATGGCTTCTGGCATGGAGAACAACATGATGGAAAGCAACCCGCAACCCTTATAGCCGGCCAAGGCAGCAATGATTCCAAAGACCAAACATGTACATTTTGAATATAACAACTTTTTTATTTTACAAACTCTGTGTGTGTCATTTATTCATGACAAACTAATAGAAACAAACACAAAAAATCATTAATTAACATAACTAGTTCTCACAACCTGGAGATAATGGCCAAAACACTAAACAAAAGTTATCAGACGAACCTTGGCCTTTAATAAAAACATTCCCAACATTTCCTGAGACCTCCTACTTTTTGCCCTTCGAGGGTGATCTCCTTCCCTTGCCCACTTGCCCCCTTCCCATCCTACTGCTCCTCCGTAATGGGGCCCCAGTGGCTGCAGCAAGGCTGGTGGAAGGCTGCTGATTGTCAGAACCTGAGACTACAGATGCCCTTGAAGGGCGGCCTCGACCAGCTCTGGGCCTGGAGGGCCCGGCTGCAGACTGCACCAACTCTGCATGGGCGGCAGCAGTCTGGGTTACAGGCGGTGGCAAGTGCAATGGGGAAGTGACAGTGGTGGCAGCAGGAATGCTGTCCTCTTGAGAGAGGACAGCACCTCCCTGCTCGACCGACACACTGGCACTCCCACGGGGCAGCACCTCAGCATCCGGAGCAATCTGCTGGAGCGCAGATTGCTGGCCTGCTGCGGCGCCGTGAGAGCCCCGGGGCAATGTGGCCGAACCAGCGACGATGGCAGTAGTCAGTGCTTGCGTGGCCTCAATCTGAGACTACATGAGTGCAGTCTGAGATTAGATCACGGCAGCCAGTGACTGAATTGCCGCACTAAGCATTTGCGTGGCGTCCGCCTGTGCTGCAGCGTAGTGCTCCACACTCCTTGCCAGTGCATCAATGCTTTTGGGCACCCTTCCCACTGCACCCATGAGCTGAGTGTGCATGTCCACCGCCTGGGTGTTCATTTCAGCGATTAGCCGCTCCTCTGCGTCCAGTGCAGCAGGACTCACTGGCCTACTCTCCCTCCGGGAAGAAGGCCCCCGAGCTTCCCTACCCGCATCGCGTTGCTGCAGCCCGCTGGGTCCCGGAGCTACACCCTCATCAGACCCTTCCCCCCGCTCCCCTCCAGGGAAGACGTGGTCCCAGTGTGGGCATGGGCTTCCTCGGGAGACGCTGAGGCTCCAGCTTCCTCTTCCTCCTCACCTGCGGCTTCGCTCCCACTGGCTGCTTGAGAGCCCGTCTCCTCAGCTCACCGTCTGAAAGCAGGGAGGTACAAGAGTGGCTTTAGCGTGAGGACAGGGGGACAGTAAGGGAGGAAGGAGTGGTGCAATTTAGTAAGTTGGATTGAAAGTGTAAAAGGCTGGTGTTGTGAGGGACAATTGGAATGAGAGAGGAGAGAAAGCTGATGACCTTACCATTGCTGTCCCGAACGGGGTCGGCCTCTCCAGGGGCGACGGGACTAATCACCTGGCTTGTCACAATCTTGTTTTTTGCAACATTGCATATGGGTCCTGGGCACCATGCTCCTAGAGGAGACGTGATGAGCCACCTCCCTCCACACTCTTCTGTAGTCGCGCGACAATGGCCTCCTTCCACTCTCGGTACAGTATAGTTCTTCGGCGTGCCACTGCGCCAACCAGTGCGCTTAGCTCATTCCCTGACCCTCTCCATAGTCCTTGGCTGAATATTTCAGGTACAGGTCTGTCCACGATGAGATTCAAGTCTGCAATGAGCAGGGTGTGGCTGGAGAGCAAGATCGACCCTCCCCTTTAAGAATTGGCCGGCGCCAGTGTGTCTACGTTCCATTGCTGACTGACATCACATGAGCTTCGCCAGCGCTCTGAGTTAGCGCCTCGCTCCTCGGCCTTTGCGCCTTAAGACAGGTGTGTAGCGCCTGGTTTAGCGCTCCAATCACCTCCAGGGGCGATAAAAGCCAAGTTTGCAGTCGGAGGCGATAATTAGCGGCAGGCGCTAAACTTTGCCCCCAGCCGATAATTGCGCCCCAAACGGGGCGTTATCGAATTTCTCCCCCGTTGTGCTTTCCTCAAAAGGAGGTAGAAAGACTGTCAAATGGAAATAGCAGAATTTTGGTTTGAAATGGTAACTTTGTCCTGGTGCCGAGGAGAAGGAACTTGAACAGGGCAGTGATGGAAATGGCTTTTTATTTGACAAATCTTGAATAAAGAAAAATAAGTTATTCTGATGTTTTATGGACTTTAAAAAAGATTAGTACATAAGGAAAGGATGGAAATGAGAAAACGTCATTTGGCCCCTCGAGACTGCTCCTTTAAACTGGCCTTGTACAATTTGCATAGCCATGGACTCTTTCAAATCTGTTTAACCTCCAAAGAGAGGAGAATAACCAAAGTTAAAGTTTCCGAGAAGGTAAGTTTCTGTGAAGTTTCTGCATAGCCTCAAAAATAACTAAGGGAAACCTAACCATCAGAAGGGGTCTAACTGGCGACATTCCCTAGCTGTGCAAAGGATGATGTCATGTGGTGAACCGGGGCGGTCAGAAATTTGACAATACAACCAATCCGGTCATCAACCATAGTCATACCTAGCTAACTCACGGTGTGATGTAAGAATGTTACTGGTGGAAGTCATCATGCACAAAATCAAATATGTTTTTTGTGTCCTGAAACTTCAGAATATTACCTGTCTTTAGATGTGCAGTGGGAGTGGGAATCAAGAGCACAATTCCTGATCTTGATGGCTGCTGCTGCCATTCATATTTTCCAGATACAAGCAGCAAAGTTGCAGTGAAGGACAATGTCAGCCTTTTATGAGGCCCTATAATGTTAAAAAATAATTTACCAGAATCAGTGCTGCTAACATCAATCTCCTAGCCACAGATTCCTTCCAAAGAATCAATGGAAAAAAGTTGTATTATTCTGTACTTGGTGAGTATTTGGAATCTCAGCATGATTGGCCTGCTCTACCTTGGTGAACTCGGTAGCTGAATTTGCTCTATACTTGATACCATGGAACTGCTTTCTGGTATCCTGATATTTTTTTTTTAGAAATGATATTCAACTATTCACACACCACTTAACAAGTCACAAAATGGATTCTGAGATTTGATGAGTTTAGGTGTTTTTCACAATAGTGCCCCATCTTCTCCATGGTGAGATCATCCTATTGCTCTGAAAATCTTGGCTTTTTGGCTCTATCAGGTAAACCCAGCACTTTACACAATGTTATTTTTTTTTATTCATTTGTGGGATGTGGGCGTTGCTGGCAAAGCCAGCATTTATTGCCCATCCCGAATTGCCCTTGCGAAGGTGGTGGTGAGCCGCCTTCTTGAACCACTGCAGTCCATGTGGTGAAGGTGCTCCCACAGTGCTGTTAGGTAGGGAGTTCCAGGATTTTGACCCAACGACGATGAAGGATCAGCAATATACTAAGTCAAGATGGTGTGTGACTTGAAGGTGGTGGTGTTACCATGTGCCTGCTGCCCTTGTCCTTCGAGGTGGAAGAGGTCGCGGGTTTGGGAGGAGCTGCCGAAGAAGCTTTGGCGAGTTGCTGCAGTGCATCTTGTAGATGGTACACACTGCAGCCATGGTACGCCGGTGGTGGAGGGAGTGAATGTTTAAGATGGTGGATGGGGTGCCAATCAAGCGGGCTGCTTTGTCCTGGATGGTGTTGAGCTTCTTGAGTGTTGTTGGAGCTGCACTCATCCAGGGAAGTGGAGAGTATTCCATCACACTCCTGACTTGTGCCTTGTAGATGGTGGAAAGGCTTTGGGGAGTCAGGAGGTGAGACACTCGCCGCAGAATACCTAGCCTCTGACCTGCTCTTGTTGTCACAGTATTTATGTGGCTGGTCCAGTTAAGTTTCTGGTCAATGGTGACCCCCAGGATGTTGATGCAATGGTAATGCCGTTGAATGTCAAGTGGCAGTGGTTAGACCCTCGCTTGTTGGAGATTGTCACTGCCTGATACTTCTGTGGCGTGAATGTTACCTGCCACTTATCAGCCCAAGCCTGAACGTCGTACAGGTCTTGTTGCATGCAGGCATGGAATGTTTCATTATCTGAGGAGTTGTGAATGGCACTGAACACTGTGCAGTCATCAGCAAACATCCCTATTTCTGACCTTATGTTGGAGGGAAGGTCATTGATGAAGCAGCTGAAGATGGTTGGGCCTAGGACACTGCCCCCCCCCCCCCTCCTTGATGCCACACTCGGTCAAATACTGCCTTGATGTCAAGGGCAGTCACTCTCACCTCACCTCTGGAATTCCGCTCCTTTGTCCATGTTTGGGACCAAGGCTGTAATGAGGTCGGAAGCCAAGTGGTCTTGGCAGAACCCAAACTGGCCATCAGTGAGCAAGTGCCGCTTGATAGCACTGTGGATGACACCTTCCATCACTTTGCTGATGATTGAGGGTAGACTGATGGAACGGTAATTGGCCAGATTGGATTTGTCCTGCTTTTTGTAGACAGGACATACCCGGGCAGTTTTCCACATTGTCGGATAGATGCCAGTGTTGTAGCTGTACTGGAACAGCTTGGCTAGAGGCACAGCTAGTTCTGGAGCACAAGTCTTCAGCACGATGGCCGGGATATTGTCGGGGCCCATAGCCTTTAGCTGTATCCAGTGCGCTCAGCCGTTTCTTGATATCACGTGGAGTGAATCGAATTGGCTTCTGTGATGGTGGGGACCTGAGGAGGAGGCCGATGTGGATCATCCACTCGGCACTTCTGGCTGAAGATGGTTGCAAACGCTTCAGCTTTGTCTTTTGCACACACGTGCTGGGCTCCACCATCATTGAGGATGGGGATATTCATGGAGCCTCCTCCTCCAGTTAGTTGTTTAATGGTCCACCATCATTCACAACTGGATGTGGCAGGACTTTGATATGATCTGTTGATTGTGGGATCACTTAGCCCTATCTATAGCATGCTGCTTCTGCTTTTTAGCATGCATGTAGTCCTGTGTTGCAGCTTTCCCAGATTGGCACCTCATTTTTAGGTACGCCTGGTGCTGCTCTTGGCATGCTCTTCTACACTCCTTAATGAACCAGGGTTGGTCCCCTGGATTGATGGTAATGGTAGAGTGAGGGATATGCCAGGCCATGAGGTTACAGATTGTGATGGAATACAATTCTGCTGCTGCTGATGGCCCACAGCGCCTCATGGATGCCCAGTTTTGAGCTGCTAGATCTGTTCTGAATCTATCCCAATTAGCACGGTGGTAGTGCCACACAACACAATGGAGGGTGTCCTCAGTGTGAAGACGGGACTTCGTCTCCACAATGACTGTGCGGTGGTCACTGCTACCAATGTTGTCATGGACAGATGCTTCTGCGACAGGTAGATTGGTGAGGACGAGGTCAAGTAAGTTTTTCCCTCGTGTTGGTTCTCTCACCACCTGTCGCAGCTATGTCCTTCACGACTCAGCCAGTAGTGGTGCTACCGAGCCACTCTTGGTGATGGACATTGAAGTCCCCCACCCAGAGTACATTCTGTGCCCTTGCTCCTCTCTGTTTCTTCCAGGTGGTGTTCAACATGGAGGAGTACTGATTCTTCAGCTGAGGGAGGGTGGTAGGCAGTAATCAGCAGAGGTTTCCTTGCCCATTCTTGGCCTGAAGCCATGAGACTTCATGGGGTCCGGAGTCAATGTTGAGGACTCCCAGGGCCACACCTTCCCAACTGCATACCACTGTGCCGCCACCCCTGGTGGGTCTGTCCTGCCGGTGGGACAGGACACACCCAGGGATGGTGATGGAGGAGTTTGGAACATTGGCTGAAAGGTATGATTCTGTGAGTATGACTATGTCAGGCTGTTGCTTGACTAGTCTGTGGGACAGCTCTCCCAATTTTGGCACAAGTCCCCAGATGTTGGTGAGGAGGACTTTGCCGGTGCCGAGGTCGATGCCGGGTGGTCCGTCCGGTTTCTTTCGTATTATTGTGTTTCGTAGCGGTTTGTTACAACTGAGTGGCTTGTTAGGCCATTTCAGTGGGCAGTTAAGATTCAACCACATTGCTGTGGATCTGGAGCTACATATAGGCCAGACCAGGTAAGGATGGCAGATTTCCTTCCCAAACGGACATTAGTGAACCAGATGGGTTTTTACAACAATCCGATGGTTTCATGGTCACCATTACTGATACTAGCTTTTTATTCCAGATTTATTTAATTAACTGAATTTAAATTCCCCAGCTGCCGTGGTAGGATTTGAACTCTGGATCATTAGTTCAGGCCTCTGGATTACTGGCCCAGTGACATTACCACTATGCTACTGTTATAATGGCAGTATGATTTACAAGCGTCAAACGGTCTAACACCTAACTATTCAAATTGCCTAATGTGACTATTGAAAACATGTTTTATTTGCTGACTTGATTCACCATGCAAAAACACAGAAAATAACATTGTTAGTCAGTAACTATGTGTAATTGCTGTGTGCCTACCACTCAAATAGCCTTAACAATACTAGCCAAATAAATCTGAATAATTATATTTTTCATAATATTGCTATAGATAACCGTTTTATCAGCTAACCACTTCAACATGACTATTGTCCTTCATACACTCAACTGTAGGATGTTGCACATAATGATGCATTACTGATTTTCTTTTACAATTGTATAATCCTGTAATTAATTGTGCTTGCCATAGGCATAAGTGAATTCGGTATTCAATGTCAGTAAAACAAAAATCTAAAGCAGTGTCACTAGTGCCATTTTATTCTGGAGTCAATGGCATGATTTGATGTTATCCTTTAAAGAATTCTTCAGTCTGGTTTTAACAGATTCCAAAATAAGATATTCAGCGATAATTTACATCTCACTTTCATAGCACTGAGGTACAAATAAATCACTACAAAGGAAATAGCAAAAATTATGACCACCAATTTATAGTTGACTTAACAGAGAAGTGACCTAACAAGTGATATGGGGCCTCACGTCCCTTGACCCAGAGGACTCTTAGTTGTTGTTCAGCGTCACTCAATGGTTCTTTTGTTTTTACCCCTTTATTTTTTTCCTGATTAAAATAATGTCCTGTTTTGAAGTGATTAATTTCTCCCATTTGGGGGGAAAAAATTGTCATACAGAAATACCCCAGCATCAGACCTCAGTTTTGAGCTGCCAGGTAAGAAGAGGGGTTGGAGAGAAGAGATGGATCAGACAGACAGTAGAATATGGAGATAGAAAAGTAGATAGGTCGGAGGAAAAGCTATAATGTGAAATAGAACATGCCAGTCAGTCCTTGGGTGAAACAAAAATAGAAAATGCTGTTGTGATGAAGGCTTACATCTGAAATGTTAACCTGTCTATTCTCTTCCCAGATGCTAACTAACCAGCTGAAGGTTTCCAGAATTTTCTGTTCTTGCTTCAGATTTCTAGCATTTGCATTTTACTGCTTTTTAGTACTTGGGTGAAAAGCTTTGAGGTCTGGGCACTTGCCTGCTGAGAAGAAATAGACAGTTCCTTTGTCTGGTGGGAAGCTCATATGCATAACCAATGAAAATAGCCCTTAGAGTGAAGCCATTTCTTCAGACTATATTAGTGGTATAAGTTCAAGAGAATCATGTCTCTGGTTTGTATGTATGTGCGTATGTCTTCCAAATATCTGTTGAATGATTGTGATCTTTTGCTCCTATCTACATTTTTGTTATGATTAAACCAGCATCTCACAAGCAATAGTGAAACATATACAAGGACAGATAAAACTCCCATTATGAATTAATTAATTGATTTAATATAAATGGCAGAAAAATGCCCGGTATGGAATGGCCGAGTTTTCAAGGAGTCCTTGTTATCAATTTTTGATGAGGTATTTTGACACCTTGTTCATTCAAAGTTACATGTGGTAGAGGGAGCCCTGTATTATGCTCAATATGTGGCTTAATGATGGCTCGTTAAACATAATTAGCTTATTGCAAATTGCTCTGCTGAATTAAGTTCCATTAACTTTGATTAACATGATTAATGTTGTTCATATGATGAACACAGTGTTCAATGAAATTATGGTGTAAGTGTGGGATGAGTAGAAAGAATATAAGAAAGAATATTTCTTAAAGAAATATACTGTTTACATGTATTGAAAAAAATCTGAACCTCACATTTTTGAAGAAATGCCAAAACAAGACCAGCGTGCTCAAATGAGTAACAAATTGTCTTGTACCATAAAACATTTTAACAGATCATTTATTTAAAGTAATTTTTATATTTGACAACTTACTAAATAACATATAGCAACCATTGCTTGGCATGACTGAAAGCACTAAGTATCCGTATATTACACTAATAGATTAAAAAATGTCCCTTTTTTCAGGCTATTTTATTTCAAACAGCATGATAAATGTTAAAATTTCTTCTCTTTTTTTAGTGCAAAATATTATTCTCTATAGACGTGGCAGAATAAAACCAAAATGCTTCTATTACAACTAGCAAAGATGTGACAGGTCTGATAAATGCCATTTTAAGACTCCTATGGGTTTCTCTTTATATCCCTTCATACTTATTTCCAAGTTGCTAATAAATTCTCCAGGTATGTGGAGTCAATGAGTTATCTGTTAACAGTGTCAATCAAATTGAAATGACGGCAGTGCAGAATGCACATAAAATGCTCAATTTTTCACTTTACCCTGCCTGAGGTTGAAATGATAAGAATGATACCTATTGTTCAATTTGTCAGCAGTAAAATAGTAATTTTAAGTTGATGCAAGGGTAAAAGGACTAGTTCCATGTAATGGTAAAAGGACTAGTTCCATGTAATGGAACTGGAGACTAAAAATCATTAAATGCTTATATTGCAGAATAAGAATGTGCCAATGACACTTCATCAACAAAAAGGTTACACAGCACCCAGCCTCTGAAGTGGGAGAAAACAGGATTTTATTTTTTGGGTGTGCTCATTCAATATGGTACATGGTAGAATGTGCAGACTTGTTGATTAAAAATAAAGGATGATTGCTCGAGATCAACACTGCCATTTTTGTTCCACAACTGGTGACCTATCAAATAGTCAGAAGAACGATATATCCAGTCAGGCAAATAATTACAAATAAATCATACCGAATCAGGCTGATTAAAAACACTTTATATTTTAAAAGTGTTGTGAAGTATCAGCATCTGCAAAGTACTGAATTTATTCATTTAATTTAAAAAATCTCTCTATATATCTTAGGGTATCCCACACAATATTGGGGTCTATGCCATGTATTCAGATTTAAGTTTTTGTTATTTCCTTCCCCCCCACCTCCCCATAAAGTTTCAATCATGGAGATTCTGAATCAACAACTGGGGGTGTTAGATGCAGTACAATAATTATGATTCAAACATTTACTGATTGCAACATGGAAAAATAAACAGGTAGCCTCGGGTGTAGAAATGTTGGACCAAATGCCAGATCAAGTTGGACGTAAAGTGAAGATACTAAAGCTGACTCAACAACAGTGCATTGTGTGAGCACACCCGCACATTCCAGGAACACACCTCTCTGAATTGAGTTAATGGGCTCAAATGACCAAATCGTCAGGAGCCAAATTCTGCGAGTAAAATTCTTTGAGGCTTTGCAAAGAGTGCATGACTCCCATTACATCTCTTAATTGTCAGCAGTAAAATAGTAATACACAAATTGGTCCCTTGCTGAAATTTGTGACCTTTTTCACCTGTTCACTTTTAGTAATGTTTACCCATTCACAACAGGGTTTTCCTACTCTACCCTTTAGGAGTTTGGTTCTTAAAAGTGTGATTGATAATTTACTAAAGTACTCTCCTTTTTTTTGTGCTAGCCGCATAATTGTATCTGCATTACCTTTGATGTAGAAGTTGCTGCTGGTGTTTCCTGCTGTATTTTTGCATTGCAATGCTCTTTTTACACATATCTTTTCCCTGTTTTATTAGCATCAGCAACAATGTTCAACTTTTCATTTCCACCTGGCATTCCAATGGCAGTGATCGAATAGATTTGGAGAAAGAAGAGTTCAGGCAGAGGGAATAATAGCAAGTGCAGTTGTACCGGAGGCACCTGTATCACAGCTGACTTAATTTTAAGAGTCTTTACACCCAGGCACACCCACTTGGGGATATCTGAAAGCCCTGCCTTCAACAACAACTTGTATTTGTATAGCACCTTTAACATAGCAAAACGTCCCAAGGCACTTCACAGGTGTATTAAAAGACAAAAAATTTGACACTGAACCACATAAGGAGAAATTAGGGCAGGTGACTAAAAGCTTGGTCACAGCGGTAGGTTTTAAGGAGCATGTTAAAGGAGGAAAGAGAGGTAGCGAGGCGGAGAGGTTTAGGCAGGGAATTCCAGAGCTTAGGGTCTATGCAACAGAAGGCAAGGCCATCAATGGTTGAGCGATTATAATCAGGGATGCTCAAGAGGGCAGAATTAGAGGAGCACAGATATCTCGGGGAGGGGGGGGGGGGTGTTTGTGGGGCTGAAGGAGATTAGAGATGGAGGGGAGGCCATGGAGGGATTTGAAAACAAGGATGAGAATTTTGAAATCAAGGTGTTGCTTCACGGGGAGCCAATGTAGGTCAGCGAGCACAGGGGTGATGGGTGAACGGGACTTGGTGCGAGTTAGGATACGGGCAGCCGAGTTTTGGATGACCTCAAGTTTACGTAGGGTAGAATGTGGGAGGCCAGCCAGGAGTGCGTTGGAATAGTCAAGTCTAGAGGTAACAAAGTCATGGATGAGGGTTTCAGCAGCGGATGAGCTGAGTCAAAGGCGGCGACGGGTGATGTTACGGAGGTGGAAATAGGCAGTCTTAGTTATGCCGAGGATATGTGGTTGGAAGCTCATTTCAGGGTCAAATATGACACCAAGGTTGCAAACAGTGTGGTTCAGCCTCGGACAGATGTTAGGGAGAGGGATGGAGTCAGTGGCTAGGGAACGGAGTTTGTGGCAGGGACTGATAACAATGGCTTCGGTCTTCCCAGTATTTAATTGGAGAAAATTTCTGCTCATCCAGAACTGGATGTCTGACAAGCAGTCTGACAATTTAGAGACCATAGACGGGTCGAGAGAAGTGGTAGTGAGGTAGAGCTGGGTGTCGTCAGCGTACATGTGGAAACTGACGCTGTGTTTTCGGATGATGTCGCCAAGGGGCAACTTGTAGATGAGAAATAGGAGGGGGCTAAGGATAGATCCTTGGAGGACACCAGAGGTAACGATACGGAAGCGGGAAGAGAAGCCAGTGCCGGTGGTTCTCTGACTACGATTAGATAAATAAGAATGGAACCAGGCGTGTTGGAGAAAGATGGAGTGGTCAACCATGTCAAAGGCTGCAAACAAGTCAAGAAGGATGAGGAGGAATAGTTCACTTTGTCACAAAGGATGTAATTTGTGACTTTGAGAGCCGTTTCGGTACTGTGGCAAGGGCAGAAACCTGATTGGAGGGATTCAAACATGGGATTGCGGGAAAGATGGGCACGAATTTGGGAGGCGACAACTCATTCAAGGACTTGAGAGGAAAGGGTAGTTGGAGATGGGGCAGTAGTTTGCAAGGACGGAGGGGTCAAGGGTTGGTTTTTTTTGAGGAGAGGGGTTGGTGACGGCAGATGTTTACTATCACAAGAGAAGCAGTTAGGAGTTATGCCGTCTCCTCGAGCACTACCTCCAGATAAGATCGATAAAAAGGGACAGCCCTGCCCATGGCAGTGAAGGTTACTACCAAAGAAACCTGAACCGAGACCGACTAGAGATACAATGAGGTTCACACCTCTACTAGAACTCTGGAGGAACATAAAATTGGTTGTGAACAGAGCAAGCTCTATAGTCATAAGAAATAGGAGCAGGAGTAGGCCATTTGGCCCCTCGAGCCTGCTCCGCCATTCAGTAAGATCATGGCTGATCCACCTCAACTCCACTTTCCCACCCTATCCCCATATCCCTTGATTCCCTTGGTATCCAAAAATCTATCGATCTCTGTCTTGAATATACTCAATGACTGAGCATCCACAGCCGCTGGGGTAGAGAATTCCAAAGATTCACAACTCTGAGTGAAGAAATGTCTCCTCATCTCAGCCCTAAATGGCCAACCCCTTATTCTGAGACTGTGAACCTGAGTTCTAGAGTCCCCAGCCAAGGGAAACTTCCTCCCAGCATCTACCCAGTCAAGCCCCTTAAGAATTTTATGTTTCAATGAGATCACCTCTCATTCTTTTAAACTCTAGGGAATATAGGCCTAGTCTACTCAATCTCCTCATAGGATCATCCCCTCAACTCAGGAATCAGTCTAGTGAACCTTTATTGCACTTCCACTGAGGCAGGTACACAGTACTCCAGGTGTGGTCTCACCAAGTCCCTATATAATTGCAGTAAGACTTCTTTACTCTTATATTCCAATCCCTTTGTAATAAAGGCTAACATACCATTTGTTTTCCTAATTGCTTGCTGTACCTGCATGTTAACTTTCTGTGATTCATGTACAAGAACACCCAGCTGTCTCTGAATACCAACATTTCCCAGTCTTTCACCTTTTAAAAAATATTCTGCTCTTCTATTTTTCCTACCAAAGTGGATAACTTCACATTTCTCCACATTATATTCCATCTGTTATAGTCCTGACATGATGCCCAAAATTATCTGCATCTGCTGTATCTTGCACAATTTTATCAAAACCATGCAGCAAGAGAGGCAGCCTGAAGCCTTGGCAGAGGAGGAACAAGAAGAAATAATTGAGCATGGCGTGTAGGCAGGATGACTGGTGCATCATATCCTCAATTGATGGGAATTTAACTAAACTCTAAAGCTTTCCAGCATGAGCAGCCATAGAACTTGATTTTTCACCATAGGCATTGCCCGATTTCAGGTGATAACAGGGTTCTTAGGCATGGGAAATGACGGTGCATATTGAAAATGTATACCCATCATGAGGTTGGGGGTGGGGGGGGGGACATATTCATATTAGAGGTTAATAATGGGAAACCATCGCAGCACACTGGATATCAGACAGCAGGAACTTCTTACTTTCTTGGCATCGGTGCATTTCTAAAGCAGTGCAGGGGTGGGGTTTAAATTTAAGGGGCTGCCTTGCATAGTACAATCAGCTGTACTGGGCAAGCTATGAGGTTTAAAACATTTCTTCTGGCACCATGAGTAAGTGCATTGGTAGTTGACTGCTCCTCAATGGGCACCTCTTGACATGGCTGTGGTGTTGTACCTCATTGTGCAGGGTCACAAGATGGCCCTGAAACTACTGCAAGCATTTTAGCCCCTATGCTGGTTGGCTTCTTCTATCTATTCCCTACCACTTCTTCAGTCCTGTGGCGTGGCCAGCTGAAAGCTGCAAAGCCCACTGACAAGGTTCTCTTAAGCTGGTCCCATAGTACCTGCCAACCAGAAATGAGAGGCACCTGTGAACAGCCTGTAATAAACTTTGTCTGCGCTTTGGTCCTCTATCCTTGAGAGTTCACCTGTAGTTGCCCATGGAGTTGCTGCCGACTTTGTGATGGTTTCCCAATCCCTGTAACATAACTACACAGATGTCAGAGTAGCACTTCTGCAGAGTATCCAACATACCACGCAGCGAGCTCTCTAGATTCTCGAAGAACTTCATGAAGGACTTTTACTCACTAATAAACTCTCCTCCATAAGCAGCCCCCATAGGATAAGAATCCGTGGACCCTGCAGCAGAGAATACCAGGCCCCGGCCCTTCATTTTGGTTGTTCCTGTTGTTCTGCTCTTCTTCACTTGTGTTTCATCAAGTACTCCCTCTCTATCTAATTCCCATGAGGTGAATTTAGCTGAGCTGATGTTTATGTGCTCAGGAGTGTGTGATACATGCAGTTGAGATGGACCAGCAACTTGCTCATCTCTGCTGGCAGATATGTCCTCCTAGGCAGCCTCTACATGAAGAAAAAAGGAACATTTGTTACTGTAGTGCCTGCATGAAATGTTTGAGTACGCATAACAGTGGCAATACATTGAGTGCCATACTGCTGCTGGGTAGATGTGCCTATGGTATTATTGAGTTTGAGGGGAATGAAAAAGAATAGACTTAAGGAGGACAAAAGCAAAATACCGCAGATGCTAGAAATCTGAAATTAAAAACAGAAAATGCTGGAAACACTCAGCAGGTCATGTAGCATCTGTGGAGAGAGAAACAGAGTTAACATTTCAGGTCAATATCCTTTTGTCAGAACTGGAAGAAGTAGAGATTTAACAATTTATAAGCAAGTACTGAGTCAGGGAAAAGGGCACGGAGGAGTGGTGTGGGGGAGCTTGGAGGAGGAGAGAACAAAAGGGAATGTCTGTGATAGGGTGGAGGACAAGACTCATTGGCTGCAAAATTCGATAGGTTAGCGTCTCCCGTTAGCACCTAGCGGGGGCACTAAGGGGTTAGTGCCTGGCTACTGCAAATCCAACGCCACACGGGACCTTCAGCGGCGAAGTAGCACTGGCGCTAACTTAGCGCCTAGGCCTCTAGCGCTTCTCACATGGTAACGTCAATGCGTTTACAACGCCCCATTAACGGCCCCGATGCAAAATTGCCTTTTGCCCCCTGCTTTAGCGCCTTGCACCGACAACGCCAGTAAGAGGAGGCGTTGTGCACTCGGAAGTGCACTGCAGGAGCAGTAATTAAAGGGAATGCTTCCGTGTCACTTGAACATCGCGAAAAAGGTGCTTTCAGTGACCGCACTGTTTATTACTTGCGTCAGTCTGCTACCTGCGCAAATTTATTTACACCTTTTCCTCAAACATCCCCAAATGCTGCACTTTCTGAAAGTGATGGGGGCTGCAATGGCAGTTGCCCAGGTCACGTTGAAAAGCACCACTGATGACTATGAGATTATACAGCGTGATTGGCCCTTCCCTTTAAGAGATGGAAGCAGCCTGTTTGATGTAAGAGTGCCGTTTGGACGGCACGTGACCTTCTTTATCCCTCTGCTGGTAGCGCCCTGCTCTCAGAGTTTTAGCGCCCTAAGTTAGGAATGTAGCGCTTGATTTAGCGCTCCACTTCTCTCTTGGAGTGCTAACAATGAATTTCGCAGGAGTCAACAATGATTAGCACCTGCCGCTAATTCTTCAACTTTTAAAGTTTTAGCGCCCCAAACGGGGCTATACCGAATTTCTCCCCCATTAAATTTTAAGTCAAAAAGGATACTTGTTTTGTTGTGCTGCCATGAAGCTGTCACGCTAACTCTGTCCCACATCCTCTATTGCTTCGGTACCAATGATTTGAAGGGCTACCTCCTTACATACCTGACTGATCCCACCACTAGTTCTGTTTGTCTCCCTATGATTGTGTGCTGCCTTATCCTTTAAAAACCAGATAGAATATACACCTTCAGCGTTTGGAACAAAATAGAATGCCACCCAGTGCCCAGCCTACATCCCACCTTGTGAAAATGGAAGACTAAACAACAGGCAAGCAGTTTCAGGCTGTCATTTTGACAACAGTTAGGTGTGACACTAGAAGCATTTTAAAATAGACAAAGTTCAAGCTTCGGCATTATGGATATGGAAGTGTGGGTGTGAAAGATGTGAGCTCTTGCGCCAACCCTTCGCATACTCTGTTGCTGATGCAGTACTATGTTAGGGGCACAATGTTTATGGCATGCAAACCATAGGCATTGACTTTATTTTAGTTCCCAAACTGTGGGCAGCGTTACCTTATCACCCTTCCTCACTCTCTATCCATTATCTCTAATACCATGTGCCATAATGTTTGCAACGTTGTCAAATGCCTTCTGAAAAAATATACAACATCTACCACACTCTCTTATCTATACTTTCTGTGATTACCTCAAAACATTCAACTAAATTGATCAAGCACAATTTTCCCATCACAAATCCATGTTGACTGTCTCTTGTTAGCCCATGCCTTTCTATGTGTTCACTAATTTCATCCTGTATTATGGATTCTAGAGGCTTGATTTTGTGAGAAAGGCAAAAATGGGTTTGAGTTGGCCTATGGCTTTGGCAACCCCCTGCCAGCAGCTCAGGAGGTAAGCTGAACTAAATTTTACAGTGGCAATCCTGCCTCCCAATTTGAATAGGCTACTTCCAGGATTAGTAAATAAGTAAGAAGAATCCTGTACCCTTTCGGTGGAGCCAGTCTGTCCCTGCCTTCAATGACCCATCACTCATTACCAGCAGTGAAGTCTGTCTCTCCTTCGGAGTGGGCCATGGTTGAGAGAAAACTAGTGGACATAAAAAAAAATTGCATAAACCAGATCAAATGAGGCAATGGAAATAAAGGTGCTGAAAAACAATATGGCACTAGTAGATAATAAGGTGGATCATTTGGAAAGCTGATACAGAAGGAATAAGCTCAGCCTCATTCATTTGCAGAAGGAGGTAGAGAAGAATGGATAGGCTTTCTCCAGGATATCCTACCTGAGCTTTTATTTCCACTAGAATCTCCAAAGATAGAATTAATGTGCCCACTCAATTTCCATGTCCCTTACTCCCATCTACACAACTTACTGTGCCTCCTAACTTAGTGTCATCTGCAAACTTGGATATACAACTCTCTATTCCTTCATCCCAACCATTAATATATAGCAAAAAGCTGAGGCCTTAGTACAGACCCTTGGGAAACACCACTTGTTACATCCCTTTATCCCTACTCTCTGTCTCCTACCTCTCAACCAATTGCCAACCCATGTCATAAAGTTACCTCCATGTGTTTTCATTTGTTCTAATAATCTCTTGTGTAGAACTTTATCAAAGGCCTTCTGGAAGTCCATATAGACAACATTCCCTATCCACCATGCTAGTGAATTAGAAATTTATCCCAAAGACATTTAATGGCACATACGGGGATTGAACCCTCAACCTTTGTGTTATTTGCATCACACTCCACCAACTGAGCTAACCAGCCCATCACTAGAGAAGATTTTTGTACTATACAATAAATGGAGATAAACTAAAATATGCTTACAAACTTTGACATTAACAAGATAGAAGTTCTGGATAGGTTTAAAGGATTTAAAACAAACAAAATTGTGATGTCAGATAGTATTTATCCCAGGGTACTAAGGGAGATGAGGGAATAAATTTGTGAAATGTTAACAAGTTATCATGAGTGAGTCATTGATTGCTGGGGAAGTCCCTTCGAATTGGACATGAGTTAATGTAGTACCCATATTTAGAAAACATGATAAATCTAATCTGGGAAACTATAGACTCATTAATCTTACATGAATAACTCGTAAAATAATGGAATTAATCATCAGGAGCAAACGAGAATTATCTGTAAAATAACAACTTAATAAATAATAGCCAACAAAGCTTCAGAATGGAAGAATCCTGATCAAGCTGACTATGATTTTTGAAGAGATGAAATCCAAAGTTTGCTATGGTAAACCTTATTGTAGGATATATCTGAATGTCCAGAAACCCTTTGACAAGATTCCTCACAAAAAGTACGGCATAGATTAAATCTCTGGGAATTCAAGTAAAACATGGCTGTAAGAGTAGGAAACAGTAGGTACTGTTTAGAGTAATAATGTCATAATGAAGGGAAAGACTGTGTGGAGTACCCAGAATAGGTGCTAGTCCCCTAATTTACATCAACCTACCCCAAATTGAGATTCAAAAACTTAGCATAACTTTGTCAAGTTTGCAGCTGATGCCAACTTTTGAGGGGTGGCGGGGTGGGTTGAGTTGGAAAAATAACTTGGGGACCTACAAAAGGAGTTAGATAAAATCCATAAATGGGCAGATAGCGGCACCTGAAATTTAACACAGAGAAGTGCAAGGTATTACACATTGGAAGGAAAATTGGATGACATAGGTATGCTATTAACGGCGCAGAACTAACTAAAGGTGAGGTGGAAAGAGACTTGGAAGTAATAGTAAACTCACCACTTAACATAGTAAGAAACAATCAACAGAGTAAACAGAGCTGTAAAGCTGATTCCTAGGCCCTGATATTTACAGGGAGGCGGGGAGGGAACGCAGTTGCTGGGGGTGGGGGGGAAACCTGGAAATCCCAGGAATGCGGAGGTCCTGCCAAATATAACAGCAGGACCTCATTAT
This sequence comes from Squalus acanthias, assembly GCA_030390025.1. Lineage (NCBI taxonomy): Eukaryota > Metazoa > Chordata > Chondrichthyes > Squaliformes > Squalidae > Squalus > Squalus acanthias. The sequence goes on from CM059444.1 coordinate 27,963,301, forward strand.
CATGTTTTTATTCCTTTTTCTGCCCAGCAGTCTGTCAGATTGACAGGCGGGAAAACCAGTGGTAGAAGGCTGCAGCCGGGGACCACTGGAGCGAGGAGGGAGGGAAAGATCAGTAATGGTGGGGGGCTCGGAGCGCGGTAGTGGGAAGGGAGGGAAAGATCGGGGCATGGTGGGCAGGGAGGGTTTGGCAGATCGCAGGGAGGGAGGCAAAGATCATGGGTAGGTTTGCTTAGGGGGCGAGGGGAACAACAGTGCAATATAAAGCAGTAACCTGCTTGATCCGACTGTTCCTGCCTCCCTTTAGCTGCCCGGTTTCCCGAGCCCTGGGAAACCTGGCCAGCCAGTGTTAAATTTAAATCAAGGCTCCTAACTGCACTGTGTGAGCCTGATTTACAGATTATAATGAACTGTCCTGCCTCTTGATAATGGGGCAAAGACACGCCACACAACCTTCCGCCATAACAATGTCAGCAGGCGCATACGCGGCGGGTTTTGATCGCGTTTTGTGATTTTTAATTTTTAACACCCTCCAACCCTCTCCCATCTATCATGGTGAGGTTACAATTCCCCTCCTTAGTGTCAGTGGAGAAACTCGGGCTAATTAGTCAGGAAAGAAGACAACTCTGAATGGATCAAAGAGCAGTATGTGACATTAAATGGTATAGAAAAGGTAAATCTGGAATAAAAAGGTAAGACTGAACAGATGAAAGGAAATTTAGAACTGATATAAAGAAGAATTCCTTCATACCAAGAGTAACCAACACATGAAATAGACTTCCATGTAAGGTAATGGAAGAAAAACCCTTGGAGGCGTTCAAGAGCCAGTTGGATACTGTGATGGGCAGACTAGATTTTTCTATTGAATGACTGAAATAAGATGAACCAAACAGTCTTCCTCTTTTGTATTTATCTTGTGAAGGCAAATAGTAAGGGAGGCATTTTTATTGAGTGATCATTCATAATCAATATAAAAATACAGTAAATTAATAAATCATTACCCTTCTCTACAGTATTGCAGGTTGGTTGGGTTGTCATGCACTTGCATGCCCTGACAGCTGTTAATATTTTTAAATACCTGCTGGTCAAGAACCACAGATTGTTAAAGAACAATAATTTTATTAAGATTCAAAGTGGGATTGGATTGCTTTACTCCATATTACAGATACAGCTTGAGCTCTCAGCATATTACAGTATCATACAACTTTACAATTTATAAGGTTATACATAGCTCAGTGCCCTCAAGTACTTTAATTTTAGGTCAAGATTAACTAATTTTGTAAGGTCTTTAGTAATAGATTGTCCCCACTGACTGATGATGTGGCAACTTGGTTCAGTTGTCAGAGTCTTCCTTGAATGTGGACAAGTTTGGCAGGCCTGTTCAGCTGACATCCTGTGGCTAGTTGCAGGTCTTTGCTCCTAGCTGCTCTCAGGACTGTTCTCTCCCTGTCTGGATTGTTTTCAGGCGTCGCTCCCTCCCTGGGATGCTCTGAGACCTGTTTCCCTCAACTGATTGCTCTCAGGGTTCTCTCCCTCATTGGGCTGTTTTCAGGCCTCTCTCCCTCACTGGGTTGCTCTTCGGGCTCTCTCCTTCTCCAGCCTGCTCTCAGGGATCCCTTCTTCTGCAAATAGGGTTATTTTGTCTCTCTCGGAGTTCCTGTCATGCAGCACAGAGTTTCTCTGTACCCCTCTGGCCTGGGCAATCCAGCATTCAGATATCTCGGCCACACTATTTCCAACTATATCTCACTCTGGCTCCGCCTTGCCTTCTGCCACTTTTGTGCACTCAGAGATGCCTTCCATTTTTAGTACAGAGATTCTGAGATTTTCTGAATATGGGGTCTCCCGAGTGTTTTAGACTTTCTCCGGGATTCCAGTTTGAAATCCTGGGCATATATGGCAGCCCAATGTTCCCTGCCCAACCCAAATCTGCAGTCACCACTTTCAATCCACCCCAATCCAAATCTGCAGCCGTTGCTTCCTGCCTGACCTGCTGCAGGTTATTTTGGCAACTCAGGCAGGTCACTGAGGATGTCATTATATTTGATTCTCAACCCACAAAAGCCCTCCCAGTTCCACATACAAATTCAATTTCTCCATTACCTTATGGGCCTGAATGTAACTCAACATTCACTGTTGCAGTATTATAATGCATTCATTCAATCTGAGATTTGTTTCTGACTAATACATTTGACCAATTTGGATATTTTCACTCACTAGTTTGTTATTTGCATCACCTTGCCATCCTAAGGGAAGCTTATTTGTTTGCACTGCAATAATTGGGTAGGAAAAGGAGTTGAGTTTGCACTGAAAAGAAATCTGTTACTAAAATAGAGGCAGCCCAGCAGAGAGTATGGTCTTAGTAGAAAGCAACAGCGAATGTAGAGTTACATTAAGGCCCATAAGGTAATGGAGAAATTGAATTTGACCCAAGAGAAAGTAAATTTCTGTCCAGAACATAACACCACAGCAGAGTAAAGCTGAGAAGCCTGCAGTGCACCAAAGTACAGTCCTTAAGCTCAGCAGGTAACAGCAGCAGGTGGGGGGTTGACACTGCAGGTTGGAACATGTTACCTTAAACTTGAAGAGATTCAGTGGTAGAGCAAAGCCATGGCAGCCGGGGCTTACAGTATTGATCAGCAGAGCAGTACAGTCCTGACGGCAAGGAGTTCAGGAACCAGTAAATCAAATCTGAGCAGATTTCCAGCTGTTGAAATGAACATAGGTAAAAAAAACATACTACAAGCAGGGTCAAGGGATGGGCAATATGTTCTGTACATGTAGCTTTAAATTTGTAGCTTGAACTTGTAGGTTGAGCTAAAATGTACCCACTATTAGGGGCCGGGGAGGAGAGAAAATGGAGGGGGGAAAAGGGCAACGGTTAGAAATGGGTGGCCATGGATAAGAGATGCAAAGGAGCAGTGCTCAGTAGGGAGCTACCAGCTGCCTTCTATGGAGAAAGTACAATGTAGAGCTATAGGGCAGAATCACAGAATCAGTCATCACAGCTAACCTGCACTCACTGTCAAGATTCACACACACATATGAATAATGGCCACTTGGAAAACCAGTGCCCTTGAAATGTACCATAGTGAAAGGGCTTCTATATTCAAGGTTTTGGGAGAGCAGCACAATATCAGCATTCCAATACCACTCTCCCTGTTTACATGTCCACCTGGTGCCATCAGGTACTGATCAGATGTACAGCCATCAAATTCAATAGCAGCTTACAAGCACTCTTTAAAAAAAAAGAAGGTTTTTCCTGCCCCCAGATTCAAGGTTAGTTGGATAGTTTGTATTTCTAAGTGCAGCTGCTGGCAAAGAACCATACATTTGCTGTTGGCTGCAGTTATTAAATGTTAAAGCATCTGGAGGGAATCAATGCCTTTAGGAAAAAGGGGAGAAGAGAAAACTAGAAAGAAATGAGAGAAAAAAAAACTAAAAAGGCAGGGTAAAGGTAAGTAAATAAAAGCCATCATACAGGTCATAGTGGAATTTTTTTTTAAAAACGAAGATTTATTTTGCAGCATTTGTTGGGAGGAGGGGAGAAACTTCAATTAAAGTTGCCAAAAGTAAATATTCTGGAAAATACAGGAATCTACAGGTTTGCAGCTTGTTGTAGTGGGCTCCTTAGGAGAGCTAGTAAAGTAATATGGGGAGAGATATGGGTCCTGGTGAAATTTAGTCCAGAATGGTTAAGTTCTGTTGCAAATCTAGCCAGAAGCATAATGTGCTGACAGCAGGCAATTTTCCTGGATCAGCTAATTTCCATAATTATTGAAGCTTTGGGCTTGTGTAGGAAGCTAAGCTAATGGGGTGACCAGAAAATTATGGTGTGTGTGAAAGTAAAGGTAAGTGGCTGCAAAGGAAGACAAATTCTTACAGCCTTTAGGAAGGTTCAAAAGGCATTTCAGTTCATTGGTAGCCTTTGCCAAGACTGAAGGGAAAGAAGAAGAAATGCCAGACAAGAATCAAGTGAAAGGAAACCCATTGAGGAGACACAGCATGGAATCTGGAGGCAATTGACAGAAAAGCACAACATCTAGTCCCTGTGCCATGGCTGGCATGGATGTTATGCTTCATGAAAGGATGTGAGAATGATTGGCCTTCAGGGTAGCCTCTCCATAGGGCATCAGTTACACTAAGCCTGGGCTGCATCCAAACCAATAACTATCATAAACTTTACCTTTGCTTGGTACCTGCAGCTTGCAACTTGGTACCATATGGCTCCTTGATCTCCCATTAAAAGTCAGTCCTGGAAGAAATTCTTTTTCTCTGCTCTCTTTTTCACCTATTCTGCTGAAGTCCTGCAAATGATTCATTTAGAGTTTGATGACTTAATAGATACTAATGGACTATTTTTTGGACAATACTTGAAACCAAACTTACAGGAATGGGTAAATAAAAAATTGTCTCCTCTAATAATTCCACAAAATTGTCTACAATAACATTTCAGAAATATTTTAAAAATCTATAATTAAAACAACACAGTAGTAGAAAGGTACTTCAGCACAACTGCAAAAAAGACCATCCATAGCTTGTTTCCCATTAGAAGCTTCATCATACATGGACATCATTTTCACCCATTCAAAATATATTTGGTAGAGAAAAGTGCAATCTTGGTACAAAAACAGGAAAGTTGCATCAGGTATTCATGTAAATATTTCTATTTGCATTCTGCAGTCAGCTATGATATGAAATGTGTGCAATCACTCTAACATCCATTCTGCATCTACACAATCAGTACAGATACCCCAACATTTACCCCAGGCTTCTGTAGCCAGTGGAGGAGATGCCTCCCATTGACCCCTCCAAATATCATTTTCAAAGGGCTTTAAATGCAAATATTTTTAACTTTTCAGTGTTGTGGTCTCTGCATTCACTCTCTCAGGACCCAGAGAGTCCGCTTTTTGAAATTGGGATACATTTTCAGTATGACAGACTGCCTGGGAGATTGGCTACAGGAGACCTTTAGGCTTGTAACGTGGCCGGGAGCCTCACGCTGCAGTGTAAATTAAAACATTTTGTTGGATTTGGCACTTAGGCAATGCAATTAATCGCTGTGATCAATTGCATTGGCATCTGGGGCATTAAAATGTCAATGATCCCTGCACCATCCTTGGCATCCGCTATTGCAATGGTGCAAATGATGGAATATATGTTGGACGGCACATTTCCATATTATTACAATATGTCCACCCATATATGGAGGATGCATTATATATCAGTACATCCCCAGCCACCACAGTTCCTCTGAAAAATCAGTGGAGTGAGGGTATGAAATTCCAGCCTCAGTCTCGGCTTACCTTTCAACGTGAGCCTAAATAAGAACATAAGAAATAGGAGCAGGAGTAGCCATTTGGCCCGTCGAGCCTGCTCCGCCATTCAATAAGATCATGGCTGATCTTCTACCTCATCTCCACTTACCTGCACTATTCCCATATCTCTTGATACCCTTAATATTCAAAAATCTATCAATCTCTGTCTTGAATATACTCAACGACTGAGTTTCCACAGCCCTGTGGGGTAGAGAATTCCAAACATTCATCACCCTCTGAATGAAGAAATTTCTCCTCATCTCAGTCCTAAATGGCCGACCCCTTATTCTGAGACTGTGACCCCTGGTTCTAGACTCCCCAGCCAGGGGAAACATCCTCCCTGCATCTACCCTGTCAAGCCCTGTAAGAATCTTGTACGTTTCAATGAGATCACCTCTCATTCTTCTAAACTCCAGAGAATATAGGCCTAGTCTACTCAATCTCTCCTCATAGGACAATTCTCCCATCCCAGGAACAAGTCTGGTGAACCTTCGTTGCACTCCCTCTATGGCAAGTATATCCTTCCTTATGTAAGGAGACCAAAACTGTACACAATACTCCAGGTGTGGTCTCACCAGAGCCCTATATAATTGCAGTAAGACGTCTTTATTCTTATACTCAAATCCATTTGTAATAAAGGCCAACATACCATTTGCTTTCCTAATTGCTTGTTGTACCTGCATGTTAACTTTCAGTGATTCTAGTACAACGACACCCAGGTCCATCTGAACACCAACATTTCCCAATCTCAGACCATTTAAAAAATACTCTGCTTTTCTATTTTTCCTACCAAAGTGGATAACTTCACATTTCTCCACATTGTATCCCATTTGCCATGTTCTTGCCCACTCACTTAGCCTGTCTATATCCCCTTGAAGCCTCCTTGCATCCTCCTCACAACTTCCATTCCCACCCAGCTTTGTATCATCAGCAAACTTGGATACATTACATTTGGTCCCCTCATCCAAATCATTGACATAGATTGTGAATAGCTGAGGCCCAAGCACTGATCCTTGCGGTACCCCATGAGTTACAACCTACCAACCTGAAAATGACCCGTTTATTCCTACTCTCTGTTTTCTGTCCGTTAATCAAAACTCAATTGATGCTAAAATACTACCTCCAATCCCATGGTTCTCCCATATCAGTTGAATATTGTCGTTTTTTTTTTTTATTCGTTTGTGTTGTGGGCATTGTTGGCAAGGCCAGAATTTATTGCCCATCCCTAATTGCCCTTGGAGAAGATGGTGGTGAGCCGCCGCCGTGAACCGCTGCAGTCCGTGTGGTGAAGGTACTCCCACAGTGCTGTTAGGTAGGGAGTTCCAGGATTTTGACCCAGCGACGATGAAGGATCAGCGATATACTTCGAAGTCAGGATGGTGTGTGACTTGGAGGGGAACTTGGAGGTGGTGGTGTTCCCATGCACCTGCTGCCCTTGTCTTTCTAGGTGGAAGAGATCTCGGGTTTGGGAAGTGCTGCCAAAGAAGCCTTGGCAAGTTGCTGCAGTGCATCTTATAGATGGTATACACTGCAACCAGGGTACACCGGTGGTGGAGGGAGTGAATGTTTAAGGTGGTGGATGGGGTGCCAATCAAGTGGGCTGCTTTGTCCTGGATGGCGTCGAGCTTCTTGAGTGTTGTTGGAGCTGCACTCACCCAGGCAAGTGGAGAGTATTCCATCACACTCCTTACTTGTGCCTTGTGGATGGTGGAAAGGCTTTGGGGAGTCAGAAGGTGAGGCACTCGCTGCAGAATACCTAGCCTCTGACCTGCTCTTGTTGCCATAGGATTTGTGTGGCTGGTCCAGTTACGTTTCTGGTCAATGGTGACCCCAGGATGTTGATGGTGGGGGATTTGGCGATGGTACTACCGTTGAATGTCAAGGGGAGGTGATTAGACTCTCACTTGTTGGAGATAATCATTGCCTGGCACTTCTGTGGCGCAAATGTTACCTGCCACTTATCAGCTCAAGCCTGAATGTCGTCCAGGTCTTGTTGCATGCGGGCATGGACGATAATGAAACAGGAGTTGTGAATGGCGCTGAACACTGCAGTCATCAGCGAACATCCCCATTTCTGACCTTATGTTGGATGGAAGGTCATTGATGAAGCAGCTGAAGATGGTTGAGCCTAGGACACTGCTCTGAGCAACTCCCACAGCGATGTCCTGGGGCTGTGATGATTGACCTTCAACCACCACAACCATCTTCCTTTGTGCTAGGTATGACTCCAGCCAGTGGAGAGTTCCCCCCCCCCCCCCCCCGATTCCCATTGATTTCAGTTTTACTAGGGCTCCTTGATGCCACACTCGGTCAAATGCTGCCTTGATGTCAAGGGCAGTCACTCTCACCTCACCTCTGGAATTCCGCTCCTTTGTCCATGTTTGGACCAAGGCTGTAATGAGGTCGGGTGCCGAGTGGTCTTGGCGGAACCCAAACTAGGCATCAATGAGCAGGTTATTGGTGAGTAAGTGATAGCACTGTCGATGACACCTTCCATCACTTTGCTGATGATTGAGAGTAGACTGATGGGGCGGTAATTGGCCGGGTTAGATTTGTCCTGCTTTGTGTGGACAGGACAAACCTGGGCAGTTTTCCACATTGTCGGATAGATGCCAGTGTTGTAGCTGTACTGGAACAACTTGGCTAGAGGTGCGGCTAGTTCTGGAGCACAAGTCTTCAGCACGATAGCCGGGATGTTGTCAGGGCCCATAGCCTTTGCTGTATCCAGTGCGCTCAGCCGTTTCTTGATATCCCGTGGAGTGAATCGAATTGGCTGAAGACTGGCTTCTGTGATGGTGGGGACCTCAGGAGCAGGCCGATATGGATCATCCACTCGGCACTTCTGGCTGAAGATGGTTGCAAACGCTTTAGCTTTGTCTTGTGCACTCACGTGCTGGGCTCCACTATCATTGAGGATGGGGATATTCATGGAGCCTCCTCCTCCCGTTAGTTGTTTAATGGTCCACCACCATTCACGACTGAATGTGGCAGGACTGCAGAGCTTTGATCTGATCCGTTGATTGTGGGATCGCTCAGCCCTGTCTATAGCATGCTGCTTCCGCTTTTTAACATGCATGTAGTCCTGTGTTGCATCTTCCCCAGGTTGGCACCTCATTTTTAGGTACGCCTGGTGCTGCTCCTGGCATGCTCTTCTACACCCCTTATTGAACCAGGGTTGGTCCCCTGGCTTGATGGTAATGGTAGAGTGAGGGATATGCCAGGCCATGAGTTTACAGATTGTGGTGGAATACAATTCTGCTGCTGCTGATGGCCCACAGCGCCTCATGAATTCCCAGTTTTGAGCTGCGAGATCTGTTCTGAATTTATACCATTTAGCACAGTGGTAGTGCCACACAACACAATGGAGGGTGTCCTCAGTGTGAAGACTGGACTTTGTCTCCACAATGACTGTGCGGTGGTCACTGCTACCAATACTGTCATGGACAGATGCATCTGTGACTGGTAGATTGGTGAGGATGAGGTCAAGTAGGCTTTTCCCTCGTGTTGGTTCTCTCACCACCTGTCGCAGGCCCAGACTGGCAATTATGTTCTTCAGGACTCGGCCAGTTCAGTCAGTAGTGGTGCTACCGAGCCACTCTTGGTGATGGACATTGAAGTCCCCCACCCAGAGTACATTCTGTGCCCTTGCTACTCTCAGGGCTTCTTCCAAGTGGTGTTCAACATGGAGGAATACTGATTCATCAGCTGAGGGAGGGCAGTAGGTGGTAATCAGCAGGAGGTTTCCTTGCCCATGCTTGACCTAAAGCCATGAGACTTCATGGGGTCCGGAGTCAATGTTGAGGACTCCCAGGGCCACTCCTTCCCGACTGTATGCCACTGTGCCACTACTCCTGGTGGATCTGTCCTGCCGGTGGGACAGGACATACCCAGGGATGGTGATGCAGGAGTTTGGGACATTGGCTGAAAGGTATGATTCTGTGAGTATGACTATGTCAAGCTGTTGTTTGACTAGTCTGTGGGACAGCTCTCCCAATTTTGTCACAAGTCCCCAGATGTTGGTGAGGAGGACTTTGCAGGGTTGACTGGGCTGTGTGTGCCGTTGCCGTGTCCGTAGCCGGTGCCGAGGTCAATGCTGGGTGGTCCATCCGGTTTCATTCTTTTTATTAGTTTTTGTAGCGGTTTGTTACAACTGAGTGGCTTGCTAGGCCATTTCAGAGGGCATTTACGAGTCAACCACATTGCTGTGGGTCTGGAGTCACATATCGGCCAGACCAGGTAAGGACGGCAGATTTCCTTCCCTGAAGGACATTAGCACCTGAAGTATGCAGTGGTCAGAATCACTTCCATTAGAAGCATGATCTAGGTGGGAGTGCACGGAGGTGAGAGGGGCCCTTACCACACTGATTTTTGGCAGCAAATGCTGACAGGTGGAGCAAGCCACCAGAACACTGACTGTCAGAATCAAATACTGATGATTGCCATATATGCACCAACACGCACATGAATATTTCTGCCTCTCACCCAGATACTGCAGCCATGACATGACTGAAGGTAAATAAAGGGTGGAGAAGGCAGTGGTGATATTTCAGGAGCTACCATCCCCTTCATTAAACCCGCAGGAACATGTAATCTAATAAGCATATATTTATTCTTTTTAAATGTATTTTTTTCAAATAATGTCAAATGTTTCTTTGGATTATACAGCTCAATGTAATGGCTTTGTAATCCATAGGGGCACAAATGTAGCCCTCTAATAGCTCGCAGCTGTTTCTGTCCTTTGAGACCGAATCCATCAGTCTCTTACCATCTTCTGCAAGAGAATTCCTTAGATAATGACCTCTTTCCACTAAGGCAGAGACACATAAAAAGAGCATGAGCTCTACAAAACATACAATTCTGGGGCGGCTTATAGTTGCCCTTAGAGAGATAGATAATGATGGAAGAAAGGCAGAATGAGTTCACTTCAGTTATAACTATTCTAGTCCTCTGCTTAGAAAATCGCATTCAAACTATACTGGTGCAAACAAATGGTAAAGATGACTTAAAAAGTTAGTAGAAGAGTGAATCCTCAAATAGCATAGTCTTACTTGGCCACCATCAGTAACCATCTTTTCAGTGTTCTACAAAGCTCACACCAACCCAACAATAGAGTATTACAGAATTAAGAATATAAGAGGGCCTAGAAATTCGGTTGCATAGCGCCTGTTGTTTGGGCACTACGGGTGCCAAATTGGGTCCAAAATGCTGTCAGAGCAGCGCACGCACACTCCTGGTGTGGGCCTCGACGGACACCATCTTGGCGAGAGCGGTAGGGTGGCTATTAGGAGCGTACGCTGGAAGTATGGTAAGCAGGCAAATTGTGACACCAATCAGCGTGCAAGCTGATTTAACACCAGCACTGCTACCATCGTCGTCATTGCTGGAACGCCCTGTGTTAACCTCTCAGCTGAACATGCGTTCAGCAGCAGGAAGGACCCCCACCAGCGTTATTTAAAGGGATCATCACCAACTTTCAGGTAACTTGCTTTTTGATTTCTATTGGCTCTGTCTAAGTTTGTAGAAGTCTTTGGTGTTTTCTAGAGTCATTTAAAGTTGGTCAGGTGACAGGGATTGGCGCTGCAAGGGCAGAAGGCCTTGCTTCTGACTTCAAGGCTTCTGGTCAGACCACTTACTTCCAGTCATGGGTGCTCTAGTTGTCACTTCCTTGGCCTGCAGCATGACAGGGAGGAGATGGAGTAGAGAGCAAAGAAGAGGACAAGCTGCTCGCACAGGAAGGAAGAGGAGGGGGTCTTCCGAGAGCAATTCTCTTTCCTCAACCTGATCCAGGAACAGTGTCTGATGCATCTGCGCTTTACGAAGGAGTTGCTGACAGAACTCTGCCACCTCTTGCAACCAGACCTGCAGCCTCACTCCAGGGCATGGACAGCATTGCCAGTGGATGTGAAGGTAACCGTGGCCCTGAATTTCTTTGCATCGGGATCCTTCCAGGCTGGAGCAGGCAACATCTGTAACATCTCCCAGTTCAATGTCCACTGCTGCATAAGAGAGGCAACAGACGCTCTTTATGCTAGGAGAGGGGATTTCATTGTCTTCTCTCTGATCAGAGAGAAGCAGACGGAGCATGCACGTGGTTTTGCCAGGATAGCGGACTTCCCCATGGTGCAGGGTGCCATCGACTGCACGCACGTGGCTTTGCGGGCACCGTATATAAATGCTGAGATACACCGCAGCCACAGAGGTTACCACTTGCTGAATGTACAGTTGGTGTGCGACCATGTTCAGCACATCCTGATGGTGAATGCCCAGTATCCTGACAGCAGTCATGATGCTTTTATTCTGTGCCAGTCTGCTGTTCCCTCAGTCTTTGAGCCACCAAGACAAACCAGAGAGTGGCTACTGCGTGATAAGGGCCATCCCTTGACCACCTGGCTCATGACTTCTCTCCGCAACCCAACCACACATGGCCAGCAGCATGCATACAATGAGAGCCATGCTGCCAGATGAAGCATCATAGAGCAGCCCATTGGGGTGCTGAAGCAATGGTTCCGCTGCCTGGACCACGCTGGAGGAGCTCTACAGTACTCACTGGAGTGTGTGTCCCAATTTGTGGTGGTCTGCTGTATCCTCCACAACGTGGCCATCATGAGGGCACAGTCCTTGCCACCAGGGATACGGTCACCAGCTCAGGAGGAAGAGGAGGAGGAGGAAGCGGAAGCAAGGAGGCAACCCAGACAGCCCCTTTCTGGCCGGGATATATGGGATCGAATCATCCGTCTACAGTACGAGTGCATGCAAGTCCAATTCCCCATTCAACATTAGTCCCATACATTACCTTCCCTCTGTTACTGACCATCTCAGCGTCCTCTTGACCACAATGCTGAAATAAAAGCCACCACAAAGAAAACATTCCAATCCAACTTTATACATCTATCCATCCAATGTTACATCAAAAAATCAACTATTCACCCTTGTGCATTCCCTTAGTGTCTGTCTTGCATGTGCCTTTCCCTATCCTAGTGCTCCTAAGCAGTGCTACCCTAATGGCTGCAGTATGGCTGGTGGAAGGCTGCTGACTTTCAGTGCAGGAGACTGCAGATGGCCTTGCAGGACGATCGAGGAGCTCTGGGCCTAGAAGGCCCGGCTTCGGACTACATCACCTCGGCATGGGTGGCAGCAGTCTGGGCTGGCTGGCTGAAAGGCAACAGCAAGGGCACTGGCGTAGTAGCAGGGGTGGAAGAATGCATGCTGTCATCCTGAGAGAGGACACCAGGGTTGGCATTCATTGATCCATTGCCACTCCCCGGGTCAGCGCCTCAGAAATCTGATAGAGTACAGACTGCTGTGACACCTTGCAAGCCCCTTTCAACACTGATAAACCCAGCCATGATGGCAGCAATCTGAGCTTGCATAGCAGCAAGCTACACTTGCATGGCAACAAGCTGAGCTTACATGACTTCAGTCTGAGCTTCCATGACTTCAGTCTGAGCTTCCATTGCAGTACTCAGACATTGGGTTATTTCTGCTTGTGCTGCAATGGAAGCTGAGACTTCGGCCATCAGACGTGGTATGATGGATTTTTAAAATTTGTTTTTATGGGATGTGGGCGTCGCTGGCAAGGCCAGCATTTATTGAAAATCCCTAATTGCCCTTGAGAAGGTGGTGGTGAACCGCCTTCTTGAACCGCTGCAGTCTGTGTGGTGAAGGTGCTCCCAGAGTGCTGGTAGGTAGGGAGTTCCAGGATTTTGACCCAGCGACAATGAAGGATCGGTGATATACTTCTAAGTCAGGATGGTGTGTGACTTGGAGGGGAACTTGGAGGTGGTGGTGTTCCCATGTGCCTGCTGCCCTTGTCCTTCTAGGTGGTAGAGGTCGCGGGTTTGGGAGGTGCTGCTGAAGGAGCCTTGGCGAGTTGCTGCAGTGCATCTTGTAGATGGTGCACACTGCAGTCATGGTACGCTGGTGGTGGAGGGAGCGAATGTTTAAGATGGTGGATGGGGTGCTGATCAAGTGGGTTGCTTTGTCCTGGATGGTTTCGAGCTTCTTGAGTGTTGTTGGAGCTGCACTCATCCAGGCAAGTGGGGAGTATTCCATCATACTCCTTACTTGTGCCTTGTAGATGGTGGAAAGGCTTTGGGGAGTCAAGAGATGAGACACTCGCTGCAGAATATCTAGCGTCTGACCTGCTCTTGTTGCCACAGTATTTATGTGGCTGGTCCAGTGAAGTTTCTGATCAATGGTGACCCCCAGGATGTTGATGGTGGGGGACTCGGTGATGGTAATGCCATTGAATGTCAAGAGGCTCCTACTGCAGTCTGGTCTGTTGTCTGAAGGGCCTCCTGTGGAAAGAGGACCTCTCTCCTGGAGTTGACCTCCTAGATCAAGGCCTCCAGTGCGGTGTCCAAAAACCTTGGAGCCCTTTCTCTGGCCTGTTGAGCCATTATTCAGTATTCTTCTTTCTGAGCCTAGCCTCCACAACCAGTTCCAGCAGCTGCTGCAGGCAGAATGCACTTCCCCTTTCAGAGGTGAAGACTGCCTTTAAGAAGTGGAGGCTAGTTTTAATTGGAGCTAGCCTCGCACGAACTTGGGCCCCCTGCTGAGTGTTCAGTGCTGGGCTAAACGCTACAATCATGTAAATCAGCAGGTTACATGAAGTTTGCGTGCTGCCCGCGGTCCTCCGAACGGGCGCGGATTGGTCACACATTGCAATCTCCGGGCCCTGTCCAATTTTTAGGCTGAGATTTACAAACTAAGCCAAATTTGTATAAGTCAGAACTACTAAACCAGTTCATTTACACTTAAATAATATACAGCGGTGAAGATATTAGCCAGTTGCTATGAAGTACGAGCAGTGTTTTAAAATACATACATCACTTATAGTCCATGAGAGCATGCTGCTCCCTCAGATCCTTCTTGCAGTCTGTTGGAATGAAGCAGTCTCGGATATAAAAACCCTTTTGCTGTATCCTTCAGGAAGAGAAATATCTAACCCAAATGTGAAAGCACTTTTGTCTGAAGATCATTCAGAAATACAGTAAGGAATTAAGGAATCACAAAAGGCAACTTTTCCCTCCCTGTATTTCTTTTAAGAAGGAAGGAATCTTTGATGTAAATTTTTTTTTTTTTTAAAGCATCAACAAAAAGAATTAGAATAACATTCTGTAGTAGCAGAACTCAACCCATGTGGTTTTGAAGCATAAGCTGGCAGTATACTTCAACACAACAGCTGGAAATCACACTGATGTCTATCATTGAAGAAGGACACAAGGAAGAACTTTGAGGATCTGCACTACCAGCAGAGCCTTACACAGTGGGTGGCTTATCAGAAAATCAGAGGTGCCCACAATTTTCCATCCATTAATGTCAATGAGTGGAAAATCGCATGCAAAGCACCCATAGTTTTCTGATAAATTGCTCGCTGCGTGGTGTGAGACCTCAGAAATTTCCACCCACTTTATATCTGTTCCCAGATAATTGAATTGAATGGGAAAGGGGGGGGGGGGGGGGGAAGAAGTCGGCTCCACAAATGACCATTTAATGCTTCCCTTGGAGAAACAACACCAAATGGTCCTCCTTCAATTAATGAAAGAACAGTGTCCTTGTATTCCCTTTTCTAGCAAAAATACTGTTGGTATTTTTGAAAATATCAATATAATTAAATCTGTTGGCTAGTGTATGTCACACCTTAAATGTGCCTGTAGCATCAAAAACCATATGTAACTCTTTTATACAAAGGCAAAATACTGCGGATGCTGGAAATCTGAAACATAAACAGAAGATGCTGGAAATATTCAGCAGTTCAGGCAGCGTCTGTGGTGAGAGAAACAGGGGATGGTAATGGGACAAGTAAAGAAACAAAAGATGGGTCTAGAGGAGCTGTAAATGGCAACAGCAGAATCATTACCAGTATAACTCCTCAAGACCTATCTTTTGTTTCTTTACTTGTCCTATCACTCCCTTTCGCCTTGCCCCATCATCCCTTTTGTCATGTAATCTATCCTGCCTTCCACCCTATCACAGACCTTCCCTTTTGTTCTTTCCTCCCCTCCCCCTGCCTCTGTACTTGCTCAAAAGCTGTTACATCTGTAACATTTTCCAGTTCTCCACAGATGCTGCCTGACCTGCTGAGTGTTTCCAGCATTTTCTGTTTATATTATAATTCATTTATGATCAACTTAAATAACCGCCAACTGTTCAGGTTTTTCTGGTTGGTTTGAGCAGCCATGTCGTTTCCTCAACTGTAAAAAAACATATTTTTTTATATAGAAAAATAAAAGTTGATTTTCCATTCCAAGCTAAGTTTCTACTTTTCTGCCTAGTTTCTGGGACAAAGCTAGCCAGCAGCACAGTGAGCTGACTGCTCGAATTTTCATACAGTCAGCTTTAGTCTTGTGGAAGAAGACAGCCGAATCAGGGACATGAGAAATCTGGACAACTGGTGAAATTTAAAGGGATGTGCACACAAATTTAACTGCTTACATATGAGGACAATTTTTCAGTCTCTTTAAAGCTTCAAAATGAATTTAAATATTTGTCAGCCTTTGCCAAGGCTGCGCTTGAAGTGGTGGGGGGGGGGGGGGGGGGGCAGGAATGGGGGTAAATTCAAAACTAATCTGTGGAAACAATGGAAACGTATTTGCAGGGAGGAAGCGGGGGGAGCAGTTTAGTAGTCAGGAAAGGCGAAAGAACGCGCTTCCCTCAGCTCCTGCCGAATTTAATGTCAGGACCGGATTACCATTTTTGGAACCCGTTTCCCAGCTGCAGCTAGACAGATTGAGAGGTTGGCTGGCTGTCAGCCGGGAAGGCCTACGGCACCAGGTCACAACCGGGGAGCATAGAGGAGGGACGGAGACAGAGTTGGAGTGGGGGGGCGGAAAGATCGGGGTCAGGGGGTTATTGTTTGGGGGAGCCCGAAAAAGTGAAAAGTTCGGGGGAGGAGGGGACATTAATGGGGGGCCTAGAGAGATCAGGGGCCAGGGGTGGGGGGCATCATCGATGGGGGGGGGGGGTTCGGAGAAATCAGGGGAGTAGATTGCCGGGGGGCCCAGAGAGTTTAGGCGTAGGGGGAGAATATCGCGGAGGGCCCATGGGAGGATATCACTGGGGAACCGTGGAGGACATGGGGGAAGGTGGTAGGGGGCTGCGGGGTGGAGATTACAGGCCGGTGTTGACATCGGGAGGGTATCAGATCACGGGTGGTGGGGGTTCCGATCGCGGAGATGTTAACAAGTTAGCTTGGAGGGTCAAGGGGAAGCACTCCTGCTCTACCTGGCCCACAAGCAGTGCTGGAAAGGCACTTACTGGTACCATCCAGCAGTACTCGCATCCCTTCAGCTGCCGGGTTTCCTGAGACCTGGGAACCTTGGCCAGCCAGTGTTAAAGCTGGAACAGAGAAAAAACCTCATTAAAATATTTAAATGAGGGACCCGCCTCCTGGACCTTTATTTTTTTTGTCTAGTGATTTCTATGTAGGAAGAATTGCCAGGCAAAAATGAATTGAAAGGGAATCCAAGGTAAAGGCACAAAACCAATTCTGTGGACAAGTGATGTTATGGTACAGCACCCAACCCACTGTTTCCTGGCTGGCAGAATGGATATGCAGCTGCTGTAATCAGATTCCGTGGCCAGGATCAATCAGCTAGGCCTAGACATGACAAATAACCATCTGTTCAGGATGCTGGCCATTGGAGACTTGACATTGGGGAGAGCCTCCCTAGTATGATGCTACTCCAACAATTGCTTCAGCAAGAGCGACAAATCTAATGTTGGAAATTAGGAGAGAAAATATAGGTGTAAATAACAGTTTGGGGAAAGTTTAACAGAAGAATAAATTAATAAAAATACAGTTTTAGCAAATACTGCAAATCCATTATAGGAAGTAGGGTAACAAAATGTGATGTAAATAATTGAGAACTGAAGAGGTGAAAATAAAGTTATTTGCATTTTAAGCAAGTTTGGTAAAGTGGTAGGTAAGCTGTTTCACAAAAATGTGTGTGTGAGGCCAGTGTCTTTCAGTATGTATGTAATGTATGCAAGATTATTTATTGCATCAAGTTATTTGGTGTATTTCTTCAGTACATTTGCTGTACTACAGTCATGGACAAACTCACTGTCCCGAGACCACAGTAAACATCAGAAATCTCACTCCAAGTCCCAAACTACCCATGAGTAATCCCCATGAGAGATTTATTGACAAGCGCAAGTTTCACAAAACACATTCTGCATGAAAATATGGCCGATGATTTAGAGAAAAAAAAAAAATCGGCTTTAGTAACAAGTAGAATTAAATGTTTTCAAATAAAGTATCTAAATCCCACCTTCTCCTCCTGCTGCCACACACACAAAACTAAAGAAATCAGTTAATACAAAATGAAATTACTAAATGTTCAAGGTTGAAAATCTCACAAGCAAAATAGAAACACAATCCAAGAAAATGAATGCATGCAGAACAAATTCTTCAAATCATTTACAAAGTAAAAATGTGAAGTCAATTGCCAAACAAATGAACATTTTGCAGAATGAGATCACCTTTGAATACAAATGACTGAACTAGAAATGAATGATTTTAGATAAAAGGTAAGACAAACCTAGTGAGACTGTCTTTTTAACAAAATAAGTGTAGAGTCAAGTATCGTTCTTTGCAACATCAAGTTGCTGAACCAAAACTTGTTCATGATTCCTAATGCAGGTAAAGAAATCTCTAATTTTACGGTGTTATCTTGCTTGCCCTACAGAGTGTGTGTAAAGTACTTGTTTCGCATAACATAATTCTAGCTCATTTTCTCTTGGCTTCTCTCATGCTGTCCTCCTTCGCTAGCTTCTTGACTTCCCCTTGCCCACTCTTTCTATCCTTCTCCCAATTTTTTTGCTCCCTGACCATGCCTTTCGCTCACTTTCTCCACTTCCCACTCTCCTCACTTCTCAAATCATTTTACTGCTTCTCACTCCTTCAGTCTTTACTTAATTATCTTGCCTGACTCCTTGTCTGCTCTGCAGTCTTCAATCCCACGTAATACATTTCTTAAAATGGCAGCAGTGCTCAGTAGTACTCCTTAACATAAGCAAAATTGCTGTAGAGGGATATACAGCAAAAGGAGCATGGGCTGAGACCAGTGTCCTGGTGAACCGAATAACTAGGGCAGTAGACAGGGCTTTAAATTAATGAAGTGGGGGGGGGGGGGAAGAGGATTCAGGAAAGAGTAAATTGAAAAGCAGCGAGAAATGTCAAGGCTGTAGAGCAGAGTAGAGTTTTGGGTAAAAATAAGCAGTGTGGGTCAGGAAGGGACAGAGAGGAACAAAGGTAATAAGGCATCAGTGACTAAGGTGACATCAGGGAAAAATAGAAATAAGTCAAAGCTAAAGGCATTGGGCTGGATTTTCAATGACCCGTGGAGTCGGGTTTGGAGGCGTGTGGGGGGTTAAAGTTGCAGATTCGGGGGTCCCGACCCCATCCCGACTCCATGCAATTTTGACAAAAATCGGTCGCGGGGTTCCCGCCTCCGTCCCGCCTCAAAGAGGCGGGAGAGGCCACTAAAGCCCTTAACAAGCCCTAAATTGGCTCTGTAATGCCATTTTGAAACGCTTTAGCTAGTTTAAACCTTTTCCGACGTGAAGTACGCCTGATGTGAAACCTGGCGGGAGCACAAGTGGATAGCTGACTATCAGCTGCAGGTCCACTATTACAACGGAGATGTGATGAAGGTAGCAGTAGTATTGTGATGAAGGTAGTAGTAGTATTAGGTCTGAAAGTCGCCGCCTCTGATGCTGCTGCATTTAATGTCTTCAGAGACTGCCTGGGAGGACTTGGTTGCAAAAAAATTCTCCCTCTCTCTCTCTCTCTGCTCCCCTCCAAGGCCAGGCAGTATCTGACCTTCAATGATGACATCATCAGAGGCGACTTTCAGACTGAAACCACTAATTGGTTCATGGGTTCCCACATGCTGGAACTCAATTGCCCAATTAGGTGAAAATTGCATCAATCTCTCACATCTAATTGCAGTCGGGTGGATAACATGAAATGCGGATGACACGACCCCAACCCGCCCCAGTATCAAAATCCAGCCCTTTGTGTCTGTCTTCACGGAAGAAGACGCAAAAAACTTCCTGGAAATAGTGGCGAACCAAGGCTCTAGTGAGAATAAGGAACTGAAAGAAGTTAGTATTTGTAAAAAAATAGTACTGGAGATATTAATGGGACTGAAAGCCAATAGATCCCTCAGACCTGATGGCCTACATCCTAGGGTTTTGAAAGAGGTAGCTATAGAGATAATGGATGCATTGGTTGTCATTTTCCAAAATTCCATAGATTCTAGAATGGTTCCCGTGGATTAGTAGGTAGCAATTGTAACCCCACTATTTAAGAAAGGAGGGAGAGAGAAAACAGAGAACTACAGATCAGTTAGCCTGACATTAGCAATAGGGAAAATGCTAGAATCTATTATTAAGGATGTGGTAACAGGGCACTTAGAAAATAATAATAGGATTGGGCAGAGTCAACATGGATTTATGAAAGGGAAATCGTGTTTGACAAATCTATTAAGAGTTTTTTGAGGTTGTAACGAGCAGAATAGATAAGGGGGAAACCAGTGGATGTGGTGTATTTTGATTTTCAGAAGGCATTCGATAAGGTGCCACACAAGAGGTTATTAAACAAAATTAGGGCTCGTGGGATTGGGGGTAATATACTAGCATGGATTGAGGATTGGTTAACGGACAGAAAACAGAGAGTAGGAATAAATGGGTCATTTTTGGGTTGGCAGGCTGTAACTAGTGGGGTGCCGCATGGATCAGTGCTTGGGCCTCAGTTATTCACAATCTATGTCAATGATTTGGATGAGGGTACCAAATGTAATATATCCAAGTTTGCTGATGATACAAAGCTGGGTGGGAATGGAAGTTGTGAGGAGGATGCAAGGAGGCTTCAAGGGGATATAGACAGGCTAAGTGAGTGGGCAAGAACATGGCAAATGGAATATAATGTGGAGAAATGTGAAGTTATCCACTTTGGTAGGAAAAATAGAAAAGCAGAGTATTTTTGTAAATGGTCTGAGATTGGGAAATGTTGGTGTTCAGAGGGACCTGGGTGTCCTTGTACACAAATCACTGAAAGTTAACATGCAGGTACAGCAAGCAATTAGGAAAGTAAATGGTACATTGGACTTTATTACAAGAGGATTTGAGTATAAGAGTAAAGATGTCCTACTGCAATTATATAGGGCCCTGGTGAGACCACACCTGGAGTACTGTGTACAGTTTTGATCTCCTTACATAAGGAAGGATATACTTACCATAGAGGGAGCAACGAAGATTCACCAGACTGTTTCCGGAGATGGGGGGATTGTCCTATGAGGAGAGATTGAGTAGACTAGACCTATATTCTCTGGAGTTTAGAAGAATGAGAGGTGATCTCATTGAAACATACAAAATTCTTACAGGGCTTGACAGGGTAGATGCAGGGAGGATGTTTCCCTGGCTGGGGAGTCTAGAACCAGGGGTCACAGTCTCAGAATAAAGGGTCGATCATTTAGGACTGAGATGAGGAGAAATTTTTTCACTTAGAGGGTGGTGAATCTTTGGAATTCTCTACCCTAGAGGGCTGTGGAGGCTCAGTCGTTGAGTATATTCAAGACAGATCAATAGATTTTTGAATATTAAGGGAATCAAGGATATGGGGATAGTGCAGGAAAGTGGAGATGAGGTCGAAGATCAGCCATGATCTTATTGAATGGAGGAGCAGGCTTGAAGGTCCAAATGGCCTACTCCTGCTCCTATTTCTTATGTTCTTTTGGTTTGCATAGTTGCTTTCGATATTAAAATAGCTGTTTATTTGCAACTTGAAAGAAGATACTTAACCTGGAACAGTCTATAATTTTTCAAGAGTTTCCTACTGCTTTTTGTCCCTATCTAAGATCACCTAGCTCAGTCAGCAGTCCTGTATTCAAAGAGGTTCCAGTAACTCATTTTTAGACCATTATCTCCAGCACTTTGAACTGATCAGTACGGGGTAATATGACTGATGCAGTTTAGTTAATCCTTCAGTTTATCCTTCTTCCTCAGGGCTGGCCGCTTGTCTGTACCCAATTACCCTCAAATATTCTAGGATTTCATCATGTGGAGAAAAAAAGATTATTTTAACTTGAAGCCCTTTATTTGTGCTGATTTTGTAGAAACAAAAGCCATTAAATTTAACCCTGTAGTGGCGATAGTTTTGGCCAGTGTTTGTAAAATAAATGGTGTCTGCCTCGCTTCCGCCCACTTCCGGCACAGTCCGTGCTGTTCGCCATCTTGGTGAGGGCGATACTGCGGGCGGTAAGTGCATACGCCGGCAGTATGCAGAGCGTGATGTCAGTCAGCGTGTAATGCTGGTTTGACGCACGACCTGCCATTTTCAACATCGCCGCTCCGCTCAACGCCCTCTCCTAAACATGCACAGCTGAACGTGCGTTCATCTGCACAAGGGACCACCCCACCAGCGCTACTTAAAGGGATACATCCAACTTGTAGGCAAGTTGATTATTGCTTTTGCACTAGCTCTTGCAGAGTTTCTAGGAGTACTGGGTTACTGTGAGAGATTTCAAAAGTTGTTAAAGTGTGCAGGGAGTGCTGCTGGACATTGGGAAGGTGATGGCTGCTACTGGATACCAGTGATAAAGGGCAGTTAGAAAGATTAACTGTAGTCGTCTGGCAGTGCTCTCTGACTATATATGCTGTGTCCATATGCATTTCTTCACTTCACCTGACGAAGGAGCAGCGCTCCGAAAGCTTGTGATTTCAAATAAAGCTGTTGGACTATAACCTGGTGTTGTGCGACTTCTCACTTTTGTCCACCCCAGTCCAACACCGGCATCTCCACATCATAGCTGTACAGGAGGAGCCCTCCAGGACTCACTGGAGCTGGTGTCCCAATTCATGATGGTCTGCTGCATCCTCTACAACTTGGCCATCATGACAGCACAGCCTTTTCTACCACGGGTTCCGCGACCTCCTCAGGAGGAGGAGGAAGAAGAAGAAGAAGAGGAGGAGGAGGAAGAGGCAGAGAAAGGGAGGAGGCAGCCTGCACATCCATGTTCTGGACAGGCTGTCCATGAGCGCATCATCAGACTCCGGTTCCCCTGAATGAAACCCCAGCTCCCCGTTACTCAACACTTTCTCACCTTACCATCCCCCTGTCATGGAACATCACAGCGTGCTCTTGGCCACAATGCTGAAATGAAACCACCACAAAACAAACATTCCAAACCACATTTATAAATCATTCAATCCAATACTACGTAACAAAATCCACTGATCAGCCTGTTGCATTCCCTTCGTGCCTGTCTTCCGTGTGCTTTTGCCTGTCCTAGTGCTCCTCCGAAGTGCTACCCCAGTGGCTGCAGCATGGCTAGTGGAAGGCTGCTGACTTTCAGTGGGGGAGACTGCAGATGGCCTGCAGGATGACCTCGAGCAGCTCTGGGCCTAGAAGGCCCAGCTGTAGACTGCACCACCTTGGCATGGGCGGTAGCAGTCTGGGCTGGCTAGCTGACCGGGCACAGCAGGGGCACTGGCGGAGTGGCAGTGATGGAGGTGCGAATGCTATCACTGAGAGAGGACAGCATGTTCGTGCTCAACGGAGCCACTGGCACTCCTCTGGGGTGGCATCTCAGCAATCCTAGTAATCTGTTGGAGGACAGATTGCTGGACTGCTATGACACCCTGCAAGCCCCTTTCCACACTGGTAAACGCAGCCATGATGGCAGCGGTCTGAGCTTGCATGACTTCAGTCTGAGCTTCCATTGCAGCAGTCAGATGTTGGGTCACTTCTGTTTGTGCTGCAATGGAAACTGAGACATCGCCCATCAGACCCTGCATCATGGTTGGGTCCACAAGTATGCTAATGGAGTTGCCCATCACTTCCATCCTGTAAATCATGGCCTCCAAGCTTTGTGCAAAGCCTGGTGCAAGGTTGGAGCCAGACTCCTCCACGCTCCTGGACAGTGACAACAGGCTCTCTGGCAGGCCTACCAGTGCACCAAGCATTTCTGTGTGCATGCCCATCACCCTTCTTCTGTAGGCCGCCCCATCAAATTCCTCATCTGAGTCCTTTGCAGCAGAACTCGTGTGCGACTTCGCCCTCCAGGGAGTTGGCACTTGTGTTGAAGGGATAATTACTAGTCCTAGCCCCTTTAGGGCTACCCCGGATCAGGCATATTCCCAAGACATTCACTTTCAACTAAAGTTTGAGGTAGTCGAATCCTAACGACGCTTAATTGGGTCTAAAGGTCCGGACTATCTTTCCCTAAAGGAAAGGAACAACCTGAAGATGTTACCGTCCTCCAGATAGCACTTTTAATAAGTTTAGCTAGACTGTAATGTTCCGGATATTATGAGGGTCCAGAAAACTCCCCCAGAATTCTGCAACTCCTCACCAAAGAGCGTACAGAGATTGAGTTCACGAGTTTGATACAGAAGTATTATGTGAGACAATTCTAAAAATATATAGATTTATTAAAGAACCGACATGTAATTTACAGTTGGTGATTCAATCGCAACATTAACAGTTCCAAAAAGAGAAAGCTTTTACAATCTTATCAGAGATCCTTATTCTCAAATCTTAACTTCGCTACAGTTTTACAGTTCTTAGTCTTATTCAGGATATCCACCAAAATCAAATACAGTACCATACCTTTGATCCCCGAGGTACAAAGAGTTGTAGACTTACAGAGCCACCTCTGAAGCCTGAGAATTGCTTTGCCCCTTTACAGCAAATCTATTATCCCATTTGAAAGTTCAATATTTATACCCTTTTTCAGTGGTATTTCCTTTGAAGTTTTCTGCTGATGTAAGCTAATTATCTCTCGTCATTTTTCTGCTTGACTTCTGCAATTCCTACAGTCAATCAGCTGGTAGCATTAAGAATCGTGTCTCTACCCTAGGTGTCTGAAGTTTACCATAAAAAACGGTGTAACAGCAGGTGCATTTCATTTGATGTCATTTTTACTAAGGCCTTCTGTTTGTGCTCTTGCAATTAGAACACCTTAACTAGGGTGATCTATGCAATTCTTAGTCACCTCAACTGGTTGCAATACAGAATTATGTCTCCTGTGTAGGTGTCTTAAGCTTAACACAAAACGGTGTGACGGCAGGTGTTTCTTTTACTTGATGTCATTTTTATGAAGGCATATGTTTCTTAATTTTATGTGCCTGTTTACGAAGTGTAACTTAGAACACCTTAACCAGGATGCACCATTGTCTTCTTTCCAAAGATTCAGACCGTCGGGAGCCTTCAACCTTCCGCTTCAATAAGGTTATTGATTCAGTGTCAACAACTATCTTATCTCAATAGCCTGAATGCTGTTAACAATACAGCTTCTCCATTGTTAGGTTTTTAGATTTCCAAACCCAGTTTGTCATGTTTTAATAAGGCCAGAATTCTTTCATAGAATGGTGTATTTTTCTGAATAGGTTATATGGCTTATTCCTTCAGTGTTACCCTTTCCCCCTGCCCTGGCTGCAGCCCACTCATGCCCAGTGACTCACTACGTGTAAATTCCGCCTCCATACTAACCTCTAAAGTACGCGCAGTGCCAGTTTCTGAGCTGGTGCCTGCGAATGTGAGATCGAGTGACGGTGTCTCTTCTTCTCCATCACTCTCCTCTTGCTCTTCCTTCACTGGCTAGGCAGGTTGGATTTCTTGGGTATCTAAAAGTAGAAAGTCGCAAGGGTCGGGTTGTGGTGAGGGGGGGGGGGCGGAGCAAGATGTGTATGTTTACACCATCAGTAGCTTGTAAGTGAGAAGAGATTGTGGGATGGGGGCAAATGGGATGAGAGAAGGAGGATTAGGTATGAGCATACCGTCATCTTCAGTGGTTTCAGCCTCGCCGCTCACCACAGCCTCAGTGATGGCCCCTTCAATAATGTAAAGCACGGTCTTCTCCAGCTAGGTCAGGATATGCAGTCTTGTCCATCCCCCGCCAGTTAGCTGCTGCTGTCTGTGGTTGTGAGCCGCCTTGCCCTGCAAGAGAAAGGGACCTGTGTGCAAGCTGTGAGATGTGGGTGTAAGGCTTGCAACAGGGTTAAGTGTGAGAGGGTGAGGTGAAGCTATGAATGTGAGGTATGAGTTGTGATTGATAGAGATTGATGGTAGATGAGTGATGGGGATGTGGTGCATTGAGCAGAGTGTGAAGCTAGTGGTGCAGTTGGTGGGAGATGGCTTTTGAAGATGTATTCACTGACCTTGACCACTCGTGTGAGGTCAAAGAACTTCTTTCGGCACTGGATCCAGGTCCTTGGGGCAAGACTGCTGGCAGTGACCACTTCAGCAATCTGCTCCCACTGCATTCTGACTACGAGTCTGGAGGTCCTCCTGGCCCTCTGATCCTTTCTACCCCCTGCACTAAGGCCTCTAGTGCTGCATCGGAGAACCTGGTGCCCTTTCTTGGCCTGTTGAGCCATTACTCACTCACTGTTGCCTTGACAAGCACTTCCAGCAGCTGCTGAATGCACCTCCCCTTTAAGAGGTGCAGACTGCCTTTAAAAGTGGAGGCTAGCTTTAAATAGAGCTAATGATAATTAGCAGGCATTACGAATGTCACGGGCCAATCATGCATCGCAATCCCCACACCCGTTTTCAGGCCTAATTGAATTTTTAGACGAAAGTCTATGCTTAGAGTTTTATATATAAAAAATTTCTAAGATTTAAAATAATTTCTTACAGTTTGTCAATCCTAATATCAACACCAAGTATCATATCACAGTAGTCACCTGCTTTGCATTTATCGTGTCTCTGCCTGTGAAATGTCTATCAGCTGCTTGAGACAAGGTTCTGTAACAAAAGGTCTCATGTGCATAAAGTACTTTGTCAATCTTTCAGCATAAAGATTTGAACAATACTGCAATCTGCTGCAGCAAAATATAGCTCTCTTTTTAAATGTCACCGGTATAAAGCAGTTCTTCTTTACAGTGCTACTATCTACATTAATGTGTGCTATTTTGCTGTATGAAAGCATGTTAGAACTATCAATTCTATTGTCCCAGATAGTTAAACGCCACTCTATTGTGTGCATTTTGATTAACTTATGGTTACAATGGTATTTAAGCAGTAACACTACCAAAGAAATAAAATCAGATTTTATCCCTATCTGCCTACACAATCCCCCAGTAGAGCACATGCAGAAGTCAGTTATTGTAATTGAGTCATTCCTTTTGTATGAGTGAAGCAGTCCCATTTTTGTGTGAAAATCCTCCATTCTGTTGACCTGTGCTATTTCATGTTATATTTGATATGGCTTGTCACATCAAGTTATCCTCAATTTTCTTTTAAGTATTCTCAATAACAATGCTCCAAAATGATTAATATTTTACAGTCAATATTTAGAAAGAATTGGCCAAGAGGGCCAATGGGGTTAAATGAAGGAGGCTAGGAGGAGGTGTGTGTGGAGCATAAACATCAGCGTGGATTGTTGGACCAAATGGCCTGTTTCTGTGCTGTAAATACTATGTAAGAGTCATTATCATGCAAATCAGTTTGTATGTATAATAATTATAAATGCAATGGAAAGATAATAAATTAATAATTTCTATAAAATCCCAATAGGAAATTCCATAGCCTGGCGCTGTTCAGATCCATTCTTTGTATGTATGTTTAGGAAAGCTCAACTTCTCAAGGAACACCTTTAAGTACTCTACAGAACAGATATTGTCATGCACTAAATTGCATAGCATTCAATGCAAACTTTATTTGAAAACTTTCTTTGTTTCAAACAAAAACAGACTTGCAAGCAAAAGAACAAATGGGCCAGAAATTCAGGCTCGTCGGGTGAGTACGCGCTGTGTACTCACCCGTAAGGCCACCTGAAGTGCCGGTTTCCTGCATGCACTGTGCATGCACGGGAAACCGGAACTTCCGTTCCCCTGAAGGAAGGGGTTCAGAAGTCGAACGCGTGCGCGGGAGAGGCTGCGCGCACGCAGCGAACTTCGGGTTTTTTTCAGGTTTTTCAGGGTAAGTATGGAGAAGCTGCACTTCTAAAAAGGAGGTGCAAGGCCTGTCTTTAACAAGGTAAGTGGTTAATTAATTACAATTTAAACATTTTTTCAACAGGTTTATCTTTTTTAGATACTTTAAAGAAAGGTAAGTTTATTTTTAGCACCGTTAAAAAGTATAATTAATTTTCAAAAATTTACATTTTTGTTTAAAGTACAGTAGTTAATTTATGTAATTTAGTTATTTTAAAAATGTGATTTTTTAAAAAATGTATTTGAAGTTTAAGTGTGGTTTTGGGGCCGATCTCTATTCATAGATTTGACAGGTCTCCTTGTCAAATCTATGAATGAAAATGCCCTGTTAGGATTGGCTCTCCATGGCCCACGTGATCCCAGGGGATGCTTCGAACTAACTGCGCCCCTGGGATACGCAAGCACTGCACGCCGGCAGCTGGAGGAGGCCCAGGAGCCGAAGTCCTCATGGGCCCAAAGTACAATGGCAGGCACGGTAGGCAAGTACGCGCGCGATGCTTGCACCCGCAGGAAGCTGGAAAGCCGAATTTCTGGCCCATTACTAGACAGAATATATGTTATTTAAATTCCTTTCTTGTACATG
Organism: Squalus acanthias; assembly: GCA_030390025.1. NCBI lineage: Eukaryota > Metazoa > Chordata > Chondrichthyes > Squaliformes > Squalidae > Squalus > Squalus acanthias. The sequence continues at coordinate 27,991,147 of CM059444.1, forward strand.
GTGCTGGGTAACTTTTGATTTGTTAATATGACTGACCTAATTGAGTTACACAGAACTTTCTAGTCAGTCACGTCTTATAAATAGGGTTGCCTTTTACATACATTGAAAATTGTTGCACAGTGTTGACATCCACTTAGCAGTACAAGCTGTTCTTTTTGTTTGTATGGCAACACAAGCAATTACACATAGCACAAAGTAATTATACATAGAAATTGTATGATGCATTGCGAATTAATTTGAGATCTTAGGTAGTTTAGTGTTTTTAGAAGAACTGCATTCTGCAATGATTCTGCTTCATAAGTTTATTTTGTACTAAAAATCTATCTTTTTTTTTTTACTATGCTCAAAGAACATTTCTCTGAGTGTAATAAAATGGCATGTTGGATTCTCTGAAATAAATCAGTTGAAATAATATTTATTTTGTTGCAAGGCAAAGGAAGTGGTTGCACTATTTCCGTGGTTAGATATTTTCTCTGGAATGTTAAGCTCTCTTTAAATCCAGGTTTCTTTCTTCATCAGTTGTTCTTGTAAAATCAAACAAATGAGACAATCCTCTGTCTAAAGTATACCTTCACATCCTCTCTCTGGGTGGGAACAGGAAAGTTAATGGAATAATCAAACATTGGAAAGGCATCAAGCTGTTCTTGAAGCACCTGAATAAATTTCTTATCCCGTCGGCATTATCTGTAGAATCCCTGTCTAGGAGATAAATGTTCCTATAAAGTACTGATTTAGTAATGACTGGCTCATAATTTGGAAATGTTAGTATAGAAATTTCTATATTTCTACTAAGCAGTATTTGAAAAAAAAAAAATCAGATCTACATGACAATAAGTGCTATGCACTGTAGAATAGTACACTTGACATCTGAATGAACAGTAATACAGATGACACACAGATTTGCCAAGTAATGGGTTAATCTTCAGTCTCCTCTTGGTCACAACTTAAAGTAAAACAATTCTAAATCTAATTCATTTTACAGTTTAATTTTTTTTTATCTGCTTCTTTATTGCGTTCTCCTATTCCCTTTGTACTCCTTCAGTCAGGAGAGTGCACTGTCTGCAATGCTGACTTCCCCATGGCTACTGTCAATCACTCTGTAACTGTCACTGTAAGATGAAGCACTCCACTCCATAAGCAGCTTGGCTGAGAACTGGCAAAACTCAACCCTGGAGGGTGCGGAGTTCTAATGAGAGTTGAAACTGGGCATTCAAACCTAGGTCCTCTGAATGGGAGTATAATGTTCTACTTTTATTGTTATTAGACAACCCGTATTAAGACTAATCGAGAAAAAATAAATCGTGGATTATTTTTAGGTGCCACATAAATCACCAACAATTAATTTTGATTGTGTTGCTGCTTCACTAATCCTGAACAGGATGTGTCAGTCATCGTTTTCTCTTTTGGGGGCCTGAATAACTATTTTCCCCTCAGGTCTGCACAGCGCTGCCATTGCTGCTCTAACAATGGCTTCTGTGGTCACCAGCCCGTGATTTTCTGCCCACTACAGTGACTAGGAGGAAAGTCATAACAAGCTGGCCAACGCAGAAGTGGAAAACCTCAGCTATATTTGAACGATTCTAGTTAAAAATGTAAATATAATGGGTCTCTGTATTAATCTGTGTAAACTAGTATAAAAAATGGTTAACCTGTAAATGTACATGCTGGTGTTAAGAATGACACAGCAAAATAGTTTTTCTTTTAACCAAACATGCTGACAAATGGCTAGCCTAGAATTTTACAGTGAACATTGTAGGGCACACCTCTGCATTCTCTTTTTTGGTACCATTGCAATAATTTTCTGTTTACAATAATTCAGAACTGACCCTTGCTCCAAGTCTCCGAACAGATTCTCCTTTCTTGATTTTTCTTCTTTTTAATTGCTTGCTTCAGCAGTTGACTTTTTTTCTCTTCCTCAATCCTTTGACTGATTCCTGGGATGGCAGGACTGTCGTATGAGGAGAGATTGGGTCGACTAGGCCTGTATTCACTAGAGTTTAGAAGAATGAGAGGGGATCTCATTGAAACGTATAAAATTCTGACAGGGCTAGACAGACTGGATGCAGGGAGGATGTTTCCCCTGGCTGGGGGCTCTAGAACGAGGGGTCACAGTCTCAGGATACGGGGTAGGACATTTAGGACTGAGATGAGGAGAAATTTCTTCACTCAGAGGATGGTAAACCTGTGGAATTCTCTACCACAGAAGGCTGTGGAGGCCAAGTCACTGAATATATTTAAGAAGGAGATAGATAGATTTCTAGACACAAAAGGCATCAAGGGGTATGGGGAGAGAGCGGGAATATGGTATTGAGATAGAGGATCAGCCATGATCATATTGAATGGCGGAGCAGGCTCGAAGGGCCGAATGGCCTACTGCTCCTATTTTTCTATGTTTCTATGTTTGTACACTTAATTTCCTTACCAAGTGAGAGTGTGGGTAACCTGCTTACATGCCTCTGCCAATGCAGAAAAGATGTGAGAGGCAGCTGGGCATAGTGTGCATCCTGGGAGGAAAAAGCAACAAATGTGGGGGAGGAGGAAGTAGTTGTGAGGGCAGTAGCTGGTGTTGAGTGTGTGACTCCAAGCAGAAGGAGCTGTAATAAAGTCTCCCATTGTGACTGGATGAGAGGCTTGTGATGTAGGGGAGGGAAGAATTGCTAGTGCTGAGGAAAAAGTATGGTGTTGCAGAGCTGTATAGAGAGTGAGAGAGATGTGAAGAGTAGTCTTACTTTGTCAATCCTGGTAAGGCCATTAAATTTCTTAATGCACAGCAACCATGTCCTAGGAACAATGCTGCTGGCATTGATTTGCTCAGTCACCTCTCTCCACTGCTGCTGGCTAATTTACTGGGGCAAATGCCACCCATCTGAAGGAAAGAAGACCTCCTTCCTGGTCCTCACTTATTTCATGAGGACTTCCATGGCAGTATCTGAAAATTGGGGTGCCTTGGGCATCCGCATTCTGGCTGCTGCCTCAGTAACGCACTGTCCACTCACCACCACTGAAAACTCCAGCTCGCCTTTAAGAACTGCAGGCCAGCTTTAAGGAGTGGCAGGCCCGTTGGATGTCCGGCCCGCCCCAAAAAGCAGTGTGATTAGCACCGGCAGCTCTCCTCCAGTATTTAAATGAGGCCCAATCATGAAAATTGATCAGACTTCCTGCCAACGTCACTGGGCAGGTGGAGCAGACACCCCACCCACCGTCCACCTGATCTGTGCCATAAATGAAAATAGCCACAGCCCTCACTGGCTCACCATTCTGTGATAACACAACAAACATTGGGAACTGACAGGCTGGAAGCTGCATCCAGCTTGGACTATTGTGCACAGCATGTAATGGCCATCATACTCCTTTGTAGGCTTCTTCTGTGTATATTGGTCTGATTTTTTTTCATTGTGTTTTCCGATCATCAATTAGCCTTCATATTCTAGAATGCATCCATTCCTCTTTTAAATATTTCTTCCCAGCAAGATTTTACATCTATTAGTGAACATTGTGTTCAATTTTCACTAGCTAACTCCCTCCAAGTCTTACTCTGAATGGGTACCATTGAAATTGAGAATGATGGGCAGAGACAGATGCTGACAGACATAATTTTTAAATCAATACCTTGATAGACAATCTAAAAGACAAGGATGAAGATAAGCTGACAAAAGAGAAGAGTGATGTTTTTCTGAAAGAGTTGCAACATATTCAGAGGACATTTTTAAAAAGTGAAGCACCATATTTTGGAGTTCAGTGACTCTATATTTGTTGATGAAATCAGCAAAGCCAAAATCGAAAACAAAAGGATCCACACTTCTGTTTTCCTGTTTGGAGGAGTTGATCTATTTCCAGCAAAAATAGAAAATAATAAGCCCCAGCAGAGACAGAGCGAGCTGTTAAACAGTATATCAAATAAAAGAGAATGTATTGTTGTGCCATGAAAAATGATTACATCAATCGGGTACATGAACTGCTGCTTGGCAAACAACGAAAGAAAAACCTCATACTATGATAAGATTTTTCTTCTATATTGGTAGTACTATGAGGGGTTCCTTTGTAGAGCTGGCTTTCACTAGTTTTGTTTCTATATAATGGAACACTGTGCACTACCACAAAAATCACCAGGAAAAGAATAAGCAAGCACTAGAAGCATATTGATAATCAGTGTTATTGTCTAAGAAGGAAAAGAATGAACTCGCCTTCATACACTGCTATTCACTTCCTCAGCACGTCCCAAAGCACTTTGCATTATTTTTGAAGTGTGGTCACTGTTGTTTTGTAGGCACTGATAAGAATGTTCATTATTAGAGTTTTCAATAATGAAAAGAACCATTTGAGTAATCAAAAATTGACTATGTCGTTGTATTAAAGGGAACAATCCAATTGATTGACTAGACAGACCATACTGACTATTAACTAGGGTACGTGATTGGTTATTGCTCAGATCTGCTTAGAAATTGGTATTTTAACTGCTTCCAGGACTTTTTATGCAAAATTGAGGTGCTCGAACATCAAATTGCAGCAAGTATAGAAATTTGTAGGATATTACTTAATAACGGAGCATTAATACTTATGGCCATTTGTTTCTTGCTTACAAGTTGTCAGAACTTTACATTTACTGTATACTTTATAATCTATGATATGCAACTAAGGAGCACTAATAATATGGCTCTTGGTGGAACAGAAGAATGCACAAAAGTACATATCTGGTCCTGATACAGTTAGTAAAGGTTTGGGTGAAACAAAAAGATGCAAAAGTTATCAGTGGATAAGCAGAAGCATAAAGACCAAGCAGCTCACAAAAGTATTTCCAGTACTTACATTATATCCAGCTCTACAGAGGAGATCAATGAGGCTAAAACCCTGTTTTAGAAGGATGCGCTATCAGAAACAACTTGATAAGCTGTCTTCAGTCTTGAAAAGATAAGTCTCAGAAGGGATGCTACAGAGGTATATAAAGGCAGTTTAAAGGGGTAGAGAAAGTAAACCTGGAACAATACTATCACACATGCCAAAACAACAGGACAAGAAGTTACAGATACAGGGATGGTCTAGGATAAGTTTAGCACAGAAATCATGAAGTGTTTCTTTACACAGAGGGCTAACAGGTCTATAATTTCCTGGTTTCTCTCTCTCATCTTTCTTAAATATTGGAGATACATTTGCAATTTCCAAACTAAAAGGGACAATTCCTGAATTGAGAGCGCTTTGGAAGATGATGGCTAAAGCATTTACAATCTCCTCACCTACTTCCTTTAAAACCCTGGGGTGGAAACCATCAGGTCCTGGGGATTTGTCAGTCTTTAGTACCATTATTTTTTCTAATAATTGCTTACATTAACTTTAGTGAGTTACATCGAATTACATTGAGCCTTCAGCACAGAAACAGGCCATTCGGCCCAACTGGTCTATGCCGGCATTTATGCTCCACATGCACCTCCTCCCACCCTTCTTCATCTAACCCTATCAGCATGCCCTTCTATTCCTTTCTCCCTCATGTACTTATCTATCTTTCCCTTAAATGCACCTCAATATTCTTACCACACTTTGGGTAACAAAACTTTCTCCAGAATTCCCTATTGGATTTATTAGTGACTATCTTATACTTATGACCTCTAGTTTTGGTCTCCCCCACAAGTGGGAACATTTTCTCCACTTCTTGGAGTTACAGTCTTTGATTCATTATTACTTTCCCTGGAATGTCAGGTATATTATTCTCTTCCTCTACTGAGAAGACTAACAGAAAAGCTGGAATTTTGCCTACCTGGGTGAATCCAGTGTCCATGGTGGGTCATGACCCCCTGCTGACTCCATCCTTTGTTGAAAATGAACTTATCTTAATGGGGCCTATTGGGCCCGCCCAGCACGTTACCCAGCCCAATGAGATGGAGCAGGTCTGGTGACATCATTCATGATGTGTTTTCAGCCAGGATCCTTAAAGGGACCATGGCCACATTACATTTGAAGTTTAATCTAACATAGTGCTGTCAGTGCACTACACCATTGGAGTGCTGCAAGCACTGACAATGACTGCACAGAGGTAGAGGGCTGCACTCAGGTTCTCCGATGACTCCCTCCATATGCTTATGAAGGGAATCAGAGTACCCAGGGAGGTCCTCTTCCCTTCCAATGGGCGGAAGAGACCTCACCAGAAGACCGAGACAGCCTGGTTGCAGATTACAGAGGAGGTCACAAGCAGGGATGTGTTCAGGAGGACCTGGGTGCAGTGCCACAAACGTTTCAATTATCTCATTAGATCAGGAAACATTAGTACAAAGCCACACTCAACTTCATCCTGCTGTGCCTCTCATCACATCCCCATCACTCTGCCTTCCCTATCCTACTCCCGTATATCCTTACACCAACATACCTTGCACCTCCACCCATCCCTCTCTATCTACATTATCACTTCCCCATCTCACTAGCCACCCCTCACACTCACCCTCACCAACTAACAGCACACAAGGGTAGCCACTTGGGTGTTTTATGCAATGTTTATGTAACGTTTCTGTTAATGTGGTGTCAAACATAAAAATCTTTATTTTCAACACTTTGCGTTCTTGGACAGATTTGTGTGCACCGTTGGAAGTGGCTTAGTCAGTTGCAGTGAATGGTGAGACATAACGGTACCCCCGCAATGTGATGAGTGTGAAAGGAATGGCTTGGTCATTGTAGGGATGCTTAATGGTGTTGGTGTGGGGTGGTGCCAACCTGGTGCATCATGTGACAGCCATATGGGCGTACTCTTTTGATTGGGTACCAAATCAAATAACTGTAAATCAATAAAACTTTAAATGAAACTTAACAAATTAAATTAAAATTTGGTAGCCCAGGGTGACGATGCACTCCAGTCCCCGCAGCGCCCACCGGTCGCGGAAAAGCTCAAGCGTGCCGGCGGACACCGCGTGCTCCATCTCCAGGGCCACCCGGGCGCGAACATGGCCGCGGAAGAGAGGCAGGCAATCGGGCTGAACGACCCCCTCGACCGCCCACTGCCTGGACCAATTAATGGCTTTTTTAGCCAGACCCAGGAGCAGTCCTACGAGGAGGTCCTCCGACCCGCCCGCTCCCCTCCGCACCGGGTGACCGTAGATCAGGAGCGTGGGGCTGAAGTGCAACCAGAAATTGAGGAGCAGCCCCTTCAGATAATGAAAGAGGGGCTGCAACCTCTCACACTCCGTATATATATGAAAGACGGACTCCTCCAGGCCGCAAAAATGGCAAGCAGCCTGGGAGTCCGTAAACCTATTTAAAACCCTGTTGCACGGGACTGCTCCGTGCAACACCCTCCAGGCCAAGTCCCCAATAGAACATGGGAAGACTCCCGCGTAGAGAGCCCTCCATTGGGGACCTTCGCCTCCGCCGGACGGCAGGATGGCACGCCAAGGCGTGTCCGGACGGCAGCCATATGGGTGTACAGTGTAAAGTTAACTGAATCTGGCCATGTTGAGGCCATCCCTGGCCTCCCGGGCTCGGGGGCTGATGCCCTGTGTCCTGTGCCGCATCAGGTGATTGCGGAGAAGGTTGGTGTTGTTGTTGGTGCTGCTGGTGTGCCTGGTGCTGCTGGTGTTGGGGCTCATTATGGTCTGATTCTGTCAATGGTGAGAGAGGTTCTTCCAATGAGGTGACACCGGATGGAGACTTTGCTGGAAACACTTGCAGCCTGCAGAATCTGTACTGGAAATGGACTGAGCAATAGCTTCTGCCTGAGGAAAGTGATTATCTGTCAGGTGAGAGCTTTCACTGTACATTTCATGCTGTCAAGTAATCAGCTGCAGCAATGGCTACGGAACTCTCGCCTCAGGTTGACAGACGTGGTTCCTGAGCTGTGTGAATCCCGTGGCCAGGCAGGGAAATTAAAAAAGTAAGTGACAAAAGGCTCTAAAGTGCCTGTAACCTACCTGATAATGATTTCAATTGGGCCCCCCCACCACTGCTGGTCGGGTCGGCTCCACGATGACAGATGCGCCCAAGGGAAAGGCACGTGGGAGCGAGATGACAGTGGGTTCCCGACCCGCTGTCAAAAATAACAACTTTCCCACCTGACCCGCCACCAATCGCGCCCTCTACCACCCTAGAAAATTCCAGCCAAAGCAATTATTCAACAAGTTTGCCATTTCCTTATTTTCATTTGCAATATTACCAGCATCTGTCTTTAAAGGGCCCACATTAACCTTGACTACCCTTTCCTTTCTAATATAGGCCCTTTCCTTTCTAATATAGGCCCAGAAATTGATCTCGCTCTGTTCCCGCGGGGGTAAGGCTTCCCCGCGATCTCTCACTCCGCTTGTGCTTTTTCAGATCCAGCTCGCACGAACTTGATGTTCCAGACATCAGCTGGGCAGTGCTTGCGTATCCCACCGGCGTAGTGAATTCGTGCGAGCTGTGGGATCACGTGACTCAGTTAGAGCCAATGGCAGCACACCATCTTCCATTCATAAGTTTCACATACGTGCTGTGAAATCTATGAATCTTACACCCCCCCAAAATAACAGCTAAACCTCAATTAAATTTTTTTTAAAAACCATCACATTAATAAAATAAGTATAGTTAATTAAATTAACCATTTTAAATAAAAAATTAAATTTTTGAAAAAATTTAAAATCTTTTAAAAAGTTATAAAAATAAACTTACCTGTCTTTAAAGTCTCTAAAAAAGATATACCTGTTAAAAAAAATTCAAAAAAATACTTAATTCACTACTTACCTTGTTAAAAGTGGGTCTTACTCCTCCTTTTTCCATTTCTAAAATCTTCCGTACTTACCTGCGCGTCCAAAGCATGAAGTGCACAGCGTGCGCGCAGCCTGTAGCGCGCACGCGATGCACCGAGGAACCGCCCCCTTTTCAAAAGAGCAATTGCCGGTTTTCAGCGCATGCGCAGGGCATGCAGAAAACCGACAATTGGAGTGGGAATACGCGAGAGTACGCAGTGCGTACTCTCGCGTCGCGGGATCAATTTTTGGGCCAATATCTTTGTGTTAATCTTGATATCCCTTGTAAGTTCCTTTTTGCAACTCCTGCTATCTTTTTTGTCTTCCTTTGCTGTTCTTTATATCTATCCCAGTCCCCTGGATCTACACTATTCTTTGCATGTTCATTCCTTTTGTTTTATGTTATCTCTCATCTCTTTTGTCGACCGAGGCTGTTTTATTTGGTAAGTAGAGCTCTTGCCCCTTAGGGGTATACACTGGTCTTGTATTAAGCTAAATTCTTTTTTGAACACCTCCCACTGTTCATCTGTAGTTTTACCTGATAACAGTTTTAACCAGTTTGCTGTCATCAGTCTCTGTCTCATCCCATTAAAGTTAGCCTTGCCAAAATCTAAAATCTTAGTAACTGTGTTACGTTTCTCCTTTTCAAACCTAACATTGAATTTGATCAAGTTATGATCACTGCTAGATAAATGTTCCTTTACTGTTGGATTATTAACTAAGTCTGTCTCATTACTCAGTACAAATTTTAGTATGGCCTACCTTCTTGTGGGTTCTAGAACATATTGCTCCAAAAATCTATCTTGACTGCATTAAAAAATCACTACCTTTCTGAATTGAGCTCTGCTCTTCCCAATTTATATGAAAATTAAAGTTGTCCATTAAAACAACACTGCTTTTGCGACAAGCTTCTCTAATCTCTGAATTAATACATTCTGCCACTTCATTGTTGCTATCAGTAGGCCTGTAGACAACTCCAATTACAGTTTTAAGTCTTCTCTTATTCCTCAATTCTAACCATAGATTCTCCACTGATTGCTTTTCTTTACCTGTATCCTCTCTTACTAATGTTATAAAAGTATCTTAATCAACGGTAGCGGCAACGGGAACGGTAGCGTAGTGGTAATATCACTGGGCTAGTAGGCCTGGACTAATGATCCAGAGACGTGAGTTTAAATCCTACCACGGCAGCTGGGGAATTTAAATTCAGTTAATTAAATAAATCTGGAATTAAAAAGCTAGTATCAGTAATGCTGACCATGAAACGATCGGATTGTCGTAAAAACGCATCTGGTTCACTAATGTCCTTTAGGAAAGGAAATCTGCCGTTGTTACCTGGTCTGGCCTATATGTGACTCCAGACCCACAGCAATGTGGTTGACTCTTAACTGCCCTCTGAAATGGCCTAGCAAGCCACTCAGTTGTAATGAACCACTACGAAACATAATAAGAAAGAAACCGGACAGACCACCCGGCACCGACCTCGGCACCGGCTACGGACACGGCAACGGCACACCCAGCCCAGTCAAGCCTGCAACGTCCTCCTCACCAACATCTGGGGACTTGTGACAAAATTGGGAGAACTGTCCCACAGACTAGTCAAGCAACAGCCTGACATAGTCATACTCATAGAATCATACTTTTCAGCCAATGTCCCAAAATCCTCCATCACCATCCCTGGGTATGTCCTGTCCCACCGGCAGGACAGACCCACCAGGGGTGGTGGCACAGTGGTATACAGTTGGGAAGGAGTGGCCCTGGGAGTCCTCAACATTGACTCTGGACCCCATGAAGTCTCATGGCTTCAGGTCAAGCATGGGCAAGGAAACCTCTGCTGATTACTGCCTACCACCCTCCCTCAGCTGAAGAATCAGTACTCCGCCATGTTGAACACCACTTGGAAGAAGCACTGAGAGTAGCAAGGGCACAGAATGTACTCTGGGTGGGGGACTTCAATGTCCATCACCAAGAATGGCACGGTAGCACCACTATTGGCCGAGTCCTGAAGGACATAACTGCCAGTCTGGGCCTATGACAAGTGGTGAGCGAACCAACACGAGGGAAAAACCTACTTGACCTTGTCCTCACCAATCTACCTTTCGCAGATGCATCTTTCCATAACAGTATTTGTAGCAGTGACCACCGCACAGTCATTGTGGAGACGAAGTCCCGTCTTCACACAGAGAACACCCTCCATCGTGTTGTGTGGCATTACCATAGTGCTAAATGGGATAGATTCAGAACAAATCTAGCAGCTCAAAACTGGGCATCCATGAGGCGCTGTGGGGCAGCAGTAGAATTGTATTCCACCACAATCTGTAACCTCATGACCTAGCATATCCTTCACTCTACCATTACCACCAAGCTAGGGGACCAACCCTGGTTCAATAAGGAGTGTAGAAGAGCATGCCAGGAGCAGCACCAGGCAACCTAAAAATGAGATGCCAACCTGGGGAAGCTGCATGCTAAAAAGCAGAAGCAACATGCTATAGACAGGGCTAAGTGATCCCACAATCAACGGATCAGATCAAAGCTCTGCAGTCCTGCCACATCCAGTCGTGAATGGTGGTGGACCATTAAACAACTAACGGGAGGAGGAGGCTCCATAAATATCCCCATCCTCAATGATGGTGGAGCCCAGCACGTGAGTGCAAAAGACAAGGCTGAAACGTTTGCAACCATCTTCAGCCAGAAGTGTCGAGTGGATGATCCATATCAGCCTCCTCCTGAGGTCCCCACCATCACAGAAGCCAGTCTTCAGCCAATTCGATTCACTCCACGTGATATCAAGAAACGGCTGAGCGCACTGGATACAGCAAAGGCTATGGGCCCCGACAACATCCCGGCTATCATGCTGATAACTTGCGCTCCAGAACTAGCTGCACCTCTAGCCAAGCTGTTCCAGTGCAGCTACAACACTGGCATCTATCCAACAATGTGGAGATCTGCCCAGGTATGTCCTGTCCACAAGAAGCAGGACAAATCCAATCCGGCCAATTACCTCCCCATCAGTCTACTCTCAATCGTCAGCAAAGTGATGGAAGGTGTCATCGACAGTGCTATCAAGCGGCACTTACTCACCAATAACCTGCTCACTGATGCCCAGTTTGGGTTCCGCCAAGAACACTCGGCTCCCGACCTCATTACAGCCTTGGTCCAAACATGGACAAAGGAGCTGAATTCCAGAGGTGAGGTGAGGTGAGAGTGACTGCCCTTGACATCAAGGCAGCATTTGACCGAGTGTGGCATCAAGGAGCCCTAATAAAATTGAAGTCAATGGGAATCAGGGGGAAAACGCTCCACTGGCTGGAGTCATACCTAGCACAAAGGAAGATGGTTGTGGTGGTTGTAGGTCAATCATCACAGCCCCAGGACATCGCTGCAGGAGTTCCTCAGGGCAGTGTCCTAGGTCCAGCTGCTTCATCAATGACCTTCCCTCCAACATAAGGTCAGAAATGGGGATGTTCGCTGATGACTGCACAGTGTTCAGTGCCATTCACAACTCCTCAGATAATGAAGCAGTCCGTGCCCGCATGCAACAACACCTGGATGATGTTCAGGCTTGGGCTGATAAGTGGCAGGTAATATTCGCGCCACAGAAGTGCCAGGCAATGACTATATCCAACAAGCGAGAGTCTAACCTCCTCCCCTTGACATTCAACAGCATTGCCATCGCTGAATCCCCCACCATCAATATCCTGGGGGTCACCATTTACCAGAAACTTAACTGGACCAGCCACATAAATACTGTGGCAACAAGAGCAGGTCAGAAGCTGGGTATTCTGTGGCGAGTGACTCACCTCCTGACTCCCCAAAGCATTTCCACCATCTACAAGGCACAAGTAAGGAGTGTGATGGAATACTCTCCACTTGCCTGGATGAGTGCAGCTCCAACAACACTCAAGAAGCTCGACACCATCCAGGACAAAGCAGCCCTTTTGATTGGCACCCCATCCACCACCTTAAACATTCACTCCCTCCACCACCGGTGGCTGCAGTATGTACCATCTACAAGATGCACTGCAGCAACTCGCCAAGGCTTCTTCGGCAGCACCTCCCAAACCTGCGACCTCTACCACCTAGAAGGACAAGGGCAGCAGGCGCATAGGAACACCACCACCTCCAAGTTCCCCTCCAAGTCACACACCATCCTGACTTAGAAGTATATCGCCGATACTTCATCATCGCTGGGTCAAAAACCTGGAACTCCCTCCCTAACAGCACTGTGGGAGTACCTTCACCACACGGACTGCAGCGGTTCAAGAAGGCGGCTCACCACCACCTTCTCAAGGGCAACTAGGGATGGGCAATAAATGCTGGCCTTGCCAGCGATGCCCAGATCCCATCAGCGAATAAAAAAAAAATAAGGCTTCCCCTCCTCTTCTTCCAGTTTCCCTATCCTTTCTCAAGACCTTATAACCTGGAATACTTAACTCCAAATCATGACCAGTTTGCAGCCATGTCATACCCTCTAAGCTTTATTTGAGCCTCCAATTCACTCATTATTTTTTATACTCCGTGTGTTAGTATATGAAACACTTATTTAGGCAATCTGTCCTTCTGTCCTGATGCTGTCTTTCTCACAACGCTTAACTTAAAACGTTTCTTATTTGTCACTCCTGTTGTAACTACTTTAATTATTTTAGTATTTCCATCACCTAGAGTATCTATATCACTGTTTGTGACCTGAACTCTTCTCTTATAACCTTTTTTAAATGGGTGTCAGCTGTGGCTCAGTGGGTAGCACTCTCACCTCTGAGTCAGAAGGTTGTGGGTTCAAGTCCCACTCCAGAGACTTGAGCACAAAAATCTAGGCTGACACTCCAGTGCAGTGCTGAGGGAGTGCTGCACTGTCGTAGGTGCTGTCTTTTGGATGGGACGTTAAACTGAGGCCCCATCTGCTCTCTCAGGTGGACGTAAAAGATCCCATGGCACTATTTTCGAAGAAGAGCAGTGGACTTATCCCCGGAGTCCTGGTCAAATTATCTGGTCATTATCACTTTGCTATTTGTGGAAGCTTTCTATGCCCAAATTGGCTGCTGCGTTTCCTACATTACAACAGTAACTACACTTCAAAAATACTTCATTGGCTGTAAAGCACTTTAGGACGTCCTGAGGTTGTGAAAGGCATTATATAAATTAGGGGCAACACGGTGGCATAGTGGTTAGCACTGTTGCCTCACAGCGCCAGGTTCGAATCCGGCCTCGGATGACTGTCTGTGTGGAGTTTGCAGATTCTCCCCGTGTCTGCGTGGGTTTCCTCCGGGTGCTCCGGTTTCCTCCCACAGTCCAAAGATGTGCGGGTTAGGTTGATTTGGCTATGATAAATTGACCCATAGGGCTGGATTTTGTCTTGGGGTCGGGTTGGGGTCGTGTAATCCACATTTCGTGTTTCCCCCCCCGACTCCAGATTAATGTGGATGCCTGATGCAATTTTCACTTAATTGGGCAATTGAGTTGCAGCATGTGGGAACCCATGAACTAATTAGTGGTTTCAGTCTGAAACCCGCCTCTGGTGATGTCATCATTGATGACTGCCTGCTCTCAGAGATTGTCTGGCTACTGGTGAGAGAGGACCTGGATGCAAATGAGAGAGAGAGAGAGAGAGAGGATTTTTTTTGCATCCAAGTCCTGTTACACCAAATGCCATGACATTCAATGTAGCAGTATCAGAGGCGACTTTCACACCTAATGCTACTACTACCTTCATCACATCTCCGTTGTAATAGTGGACTTGCAGCCGATAGTCAGCTAGCCACTTGTGCTCCCGCCAGGTTTCACTGGAGTGTTTCACACCAGGCGTGCTTCACGTCAGAAAAGGGTTAAACTAGCTACAACATTTCAAAATAGCATTACAGACCCAATTTAGGGCTTGTTAAGGGCTTTAATGGCCTCTCCCGCCTCTTGGAGGCGGGACGGAGTCGGGAACCCCGCGACTGATTTTGTCAAAATTGCGTGGAGGCAGGATGGAGTCGGGATGGGGTCGGAAACCCCGACCCCGCAAATTTAACCCCCCACACACCTCCAAACCCGACTCCATGGGTCATTCAAAATCCAGCCCTTAGTGTTAGGGGGGATTAAATACGTGGGGTTACGGGGATAGGGTGGGATATGTGTCGGTGCAGGCTCGATGGGCCGAAATGGCCTCTATCTGCACTGTGGGGATTCTGTGATTCTGTGAAGTCTTTCTTTTTTTTCTTTCTGAGTCCTTTCACCCATTTATTAGTTTAAAGTCCTTTTTAACACCCTATGTATCCTTTCCGCTAGGACCTTGGTCCCAGCCGGTTCAAGTGCAGCCCGTCCCAACAGTACAGCTCCCTCCTGTCCCAGTATTCGTGCAAGTGTCCCATGAAATGGAACCCCTCCTTCCCACACCATTCCTTTAGCCACATGTTCACCTGCCCAATCTGTTCCCCGCAGTCTTTCTCCTTATCCTCACAAGTATCAAGTACATTGTACTTGTTGGATAGGATGTGTCTGCAGGACCTCCTCTTCTATCTCTCCTCGGTTCCCCCTACCCTGTTGACTGACAGTCACACTCTCACCTTCCTACACCTGTGCTTTCCTCTGAGGTGTGACTGTACTCTGAAAAAAACTAGCCAGAAATTCCACCCCCTCCCTTATGAGTCGGTGTGTCTCTATCTCGCACTACAGCTCAAGGACTCTGAGCTGGAGTGTCTCAAGGCAAAAGCATTTCCTGCAGATGTGGCAATCCGGGACAGTCTCACTGTCCACAAACTCCCAAATATTACAGTCCCAACACATAGCATGCACTGCCATTTCTAGTTTTTTATTTATTTATTAGTCATAATTTAATTCTAGCTATAATAGAATCTCGATTATATTTAGTTGATGGATTTAGCTTGATTTCAAAATAATTTGTAATTAATTAGTCTTGTTCTAATGAAAGGTCATTGACCTGAAACGTCTACTTTGTTTCTCTTTGCACAGATGCTGCCTGACCTGCTGAGTGTTTCCAGCATTTTCTGTTTTTATTTCAGATTTCCAGCATCCGCAGTATTTTGCTTTTATAATCTTGTTCTTTCGTTTATTTACTTATTTATTTATTTAATGATTTAAATTTACTAGATTAGTTTATAGCTAAAATTAGATTGTGTGAAATAAATTAGATACTGTTACTTATCTTAAATTCTTTTGGTTCTGCCGCTCCTCTCGCTCAGCGCTGATTTTGACGTCACTTTTGATGTCACTTGTTCAGGTTTTTTCCTGAGTTTGTCTCAGGTCTCCGCTCTCGCTGCTTTATACTCTCAGGTCTTCACTCTTGCTGCTTTATACTATCGGGTCTCCGCTTTCACCATTTTATACTCTCTGGTCTCCACTCATGCCGCTTTATCAATCCAGAACTTGTAAAAAATTTATTGGGCCAAAAATTGCGGTCAGAGGCATATCTCCGGAGTGCGCCTCCAACCCACAAAAGAATTACGCACCTACCTGCTGGCGGCGAGGCTGCAAAAACTTGTCTGAGGATGCGAGGCGGATGGCAGCGTAATAGCCCACGGATCCCAGGGACGCAAGCGGTACGGAAGCGTACCTGGGAACACGTGGGCCTGGTCCTCCAATCACAAACCAGAATTCCATTTGAATCATTTCCGAAGAGAATCCCGTAATGAGATGTAATGGAATCCTGAAATCTGATCTAATTACAATTTACAGAATTGGAATTTAATTCGTAATTAGCTTCATTCCACCAACCTCACCAAAAATTTAATTTTTTGATAATTTTAGACATTAAGGGGGCGATTTTGTGACTGGGGGCGCGTTGGAGGCGGGACTGCTGCTTGTCAGGCCAATGTCCCGCCTCCATCGATTTGTGGCCAACCCACGCTATTTTCCCTTGATTGACCTTGTTAAGCCCGCCCAGCGGGCTTAGCAGGCCAATTAAGGGAAAACTGGTTACAGAGAACGTCAATGTATGACGTTTCATCTGTCAAAAAATTTTGACAGATGAATTGTTATCGTTTGACAACTCTGTGAGGCTGTCAAACAGTGACAATCTCTGCAGTTTGATGAGGTCTTGCATACAAGACCTCATCAACCTTCTTTCTTTTACAGGAATGAGATGTTTGTTCCATCTGAGAATGCAACGGCCATCTCTCATCTGCAACACGGAGGTGCGAGACTCTCCGCATACAAACCGACTGAAGCCTGCAGGAAGAAACAAAGGTAAGTACATTTTTAAAAACACTTTGCACTTACCTCAGATACTCACCCATCACTTACCTTCACACCACACTTTTGAAGCCCCCCCCGCAGACCCAGTACTCGCTTCGCTGAGCTGGCGGGTTTTGGAGCCTTCGGGAAGCCCGCACTTGTGAGGGCAAAAACGGGATAATCCTATTTTCTGCCTGTTAACTACCTGTTAACAGGCAGTCAATAGGCTTTAATCCCTTCCCGCCTCCAAGGAGATGGGACCCGGCACGGGCCAGCAGCCCGCCTCCTGGGATGATGGCATGGAGGTGGGTTGGGGGTGGATTTGGCACCCACCCCTAAATTCTGCCATTTTCCCGGCGGTCCTGCCTCCATACCCGCCTCCCCAGGGCTGGCAAAATTGCCCCCTAAAACTCTAATCCTGGCCAATATTTGCAGAAACTCATTTGATTCATTGTATGTGTATAATTTCCGATATGAAAATGTTTCAATCATGCCTGAAAAATCCCCTTACGCTGATGCAAACAGGCCCTGACCTGTTTGCATCAACCGTAACATTTCCATGCACAATTGCTGGCCAGTTGGTGGGCAAATAGCCTAACTCTGCACTAGCAATTGCTTTTTCCTGGCCCATGCGGATGGCCTGTCAATGCGTACAGAAATACTTAACTTGCGGTGGATGTCAAAGGAGGTATGGCGGCGTACTCTGAGAGTACGCCGTCATACCGACCGCAAAATCCGGGAGATAATTTCCAGCTATCATCAAATACTCATTTTTGGTTACTTTAGGGTTAAGCTATTGTTCTTTAATTGCTGCATTTAAGCACCAAAGATTTACCTCAAAAGTTACATAGTCAATAATAGATTTTTAAATATTGTTTAAAGGTCCCTATTTATGCGTCTGTCTTTCCTCTGTGAATGTATGAGCTTCCAGTTCCAAATTCATTTTTTGGGGGGAGGTTTTCTCTTATACACACTTTTTTTCCATGAGGTGGAATATCAAATGATTGTACCATATTATCTAATAAAACATTCAGAAATTGTGTGTGAAGGGTGCTGAATCTACCATTTACATACTGTGAAATATGATGTACAATAACACTAGGATTAATACCTGCAGCCTCTGCATCATCTGCCAAAAGATTACTGGTAGTGGTGCATAAATTGCACAATTGTGTTTTATAACTTTATTATATATATATGTGTTATTACAATTATATCTTCAATTACAATTATCCAATTTTACAGCAACTTCAATGGGTCAAACATAATTAGTTTAATTAGTTAACTGTGCTAATGGTGTTCTAGTGTTTGGTGGTTTAACCTAAACCCAGAATTTTTTTTAGATATGGGTAGAAAGTAAGTCAAATAAAATCCAAAAAAATATGTAGCAGAAATAGAAAATGCTGGAAAGTATTGCAGATCAGTTAGCATCTGTAACAAAAAAAATAAGCTAATGGTTTTGGTGTAACCCTTCATCAGATCTCATTTGCAGTTTTTCCCTTTTTATTTGTACTATAATAGGTCCCGTTACTAATCAAGGATTCTCTAACTTTATCCAACTATAAAATAAAATATTTATGATCTCCGTACTAAACTGCTCCTCATCCTCAGTGACTTTAACTAGCATCCAAATTCATTCTGCATTCTCACTTCTGACTTCTCCATCCTCCTGTCCTCATTCAACCTCATCCTGAACATTAGCTCTCTACCCACGCCCATAACCACCCCTTGGCCTTGCCATCACATCAGGCATCTGCACCTCCACGTTCATGATCGCTGACAAGATCATTTGCTCATCTCCATCATCCACATTCCCTTGCCCACATGCTACTTCTACTCTCACCCAAGGCTACTGCAAAAAAAATGACCCTGTAGCTTCCCCTCTACTGTCCAACTCCCTCTCCTCTGATGTACTACACATCATAACATCAGCACTCCTGCCAACTTGCTCAACCACTGGCCTTCCTGCTCCCCTCACCACAGCCCACAGTACTTCATGGTTTTCCCCCATGATCCCATCTCTAGCCTCATCGAACTAATTTCTTCTAAGATCCAAATCCCTTCCAGCTCATCAACACTGAGCTACCAGTCCACAGCTCACTGCTCATTAACGTTGTGAGCGTCTCCCCTTTCTCTGATAACATTACCTTCTGCTTCAAAACTGCTGTCAATGTCCCTTTTCTGAAAAAGTCTACCCTAAACTCCTCCACCCTATCCAGCTACTGCCCATTTCTAACCTCCTCTTCCTTTTTAGGGTGCTTGTTCGTATCACCACTATCAACTTCTTGCCACCACACCCTGTTTGACACCCTTCAGTCTGACTTCCATCCCACCCTCACACTGAGGCCACGCTGACCAAAGTCAAGAATGACATCCTACATGACTGTGACGACAGTGTGCTATTCCTCCTTGAATTTTTCATGGGGCAACACCCTCTCTTGGTTCCATTTCTACCTGTCCTAATGCAGTCAGAACATCTCCACCAATGGCTTTCCCTCCTCTTCCATACAGACACCTCTACCTTGCTCCAAGAATTCATCCTTGGCATCCAACGAGTGCAATGCATCTCAGGTGCGCTGCACCTTTGAAAAGACACCGGCTGGCAGACATCAGGTGTAGTTTTACCCTTTGGATAGGCAGTGCACCTGTATAACAGGGAGAAGACAAAAGTGCAGTCACAGGTTCATGTTTCACTCCCTTTTTGGAATATGGGCAGCTTTTCAATCCTCAGATACAAACCTGTATTTATGGAACTTCTGAAAATATGAACCAGAGCCTCATCTATTATATCACTCAATTCTTTAAGGACTCCAGATTGTATCCAATTTGGTGCCTTACAAACATTTACTGCTTTGAGTTGGTTTACAATACAAGTATAATTGACCTCTGCATCTTTTATAGGGCCAAGGCGAGATCCCATGATTTCCATGCCTTCAGTAGGCTGGAGGCACTGCTGGGTGACCTTCCCCACCCCACTGAAGCAGCCAGAAAGTTTGGCTGAAGAGTGGTCTACCCAAGGAAGTGGTAAAAATCATCCTTCACTGCTCCTTTGCCAGGGGACCTCAGGTAACAATTTTTTTTTAAACTTTCCAAGATCTTATGCGAGGTCTAGACTGTGACCCAAGCCTAAATCCCCAGGTCACTCCCACTTCCACCATGGAAATGATGGATGGGCCTGCTTCCACCAGACATACCACCACCAAGGTTATGTCTGGTCCTTTTGATGGCTGAGGTCATGAAAGCTCCTAAGGTAGGGAGTCCCAGTCCTCAGCTTTTGTATGTTATGTCCCTTAACATGCTACAACTCAAATAATGATCCAGAATTTGCTGTAGCAGGGCATCTAATGGCATTTGGCGTTAGTTAGACTTGCTCCTGCACCCTTCAGCTCAAAAATGTTTTGCTCATTAAGTTGCTGGAAGTGCGAGCTGATAACAGCACAGCGAGGGAAACAGGGTATCTGGGACCTGAATAAACAGGGCAACCAACAGGGTATCTCCTTAACCAATGAGATTTAAGGATTGGGCAATAAACAGCGAAGGACTGAGAAGGAGGGCGAATTAAAGGGTATGAATTCAATGTCAAATCAGGAACAGGAAGAGAAATAAAGTGAGAGAAAGAAAGATTGGATTAAGAGAGAGAGAAAATAAGAGACAAAAGAAAAGTAAGATTTTTTTTTCATTGGACATTTTTAAATCTCCCCGAAAAATTCAGAACCTGAAGGAATGAGACTCTATACTTGTAATAGTTAATTTTTGGTGCCAGAGAGGTTGATTGGCAATCATTAACACATTATTAGTTGTGCTTGTAATGACAAGACTTAACTTTCTGTGACAAGTTTAATGGGCAATTAATGGGCAAATACAGCAAGTTGCTAAAAAAAAATAGGGAAGCTATGGGTGAGATGCTATTTTGCCGAAGCTAATGGCGGAGTGGCACAACTCAGACAGCCACTTTTGGATATTTACATTTAACTGCGGATCTGCTCCTCCCCTGCTGTACCGTTGACCCATAAATAACAGCGAGTGTGTAGAATTCGCAATATATCACGATTTTATAAATAAGGAGAAAACACATAGTTTCGTTCAAACAGCTTTATTTCAGCAGAATGCTGTCAGGTTTTCAAAGTGGACACAAGCAGCCTGTAAAATGGCCGCCACGCCTCGTGGCAGAACATTCTAGACTTTTCGATAAGCAGACAAGATGGCGTTCCAATAAACATTTGTGCGAGATCGATCAAGACTCAGTACATTTAAGATAATACACGAGACATCATGGGTTTGCAGTATACACATAAATACTGAAATCGGTCTCCCAGGTGCGAATAAGGGCTATTGTACCAAGTGATCAAGAACCCATCCAAAGACATTAATATGCAAAATCCCCACGACTCTACGATGAGAGAGCCGTTAGCGGGTAGTTACAGAAAACATTTGGAAGCCCCAAAACCCCTCCAGGGAGAATACCGACCGGGTTACACGTTGGAAAAGTATTAACAGGTACTCAGACAGTTACGAGTATCCCCGAAACCCATTAAAACGGAGATCACCCTATACAAGAAATTTGAGCGCCAAACCCTAACAAAAGAAAAGACATTAAGGTTGGGCGGGAAAAGGAAGAGTTTTGCACTATAACTGCAAGCTACAACCGTCCATCTTTCTCTTATTCTCCTGCCTCTTGCCGCTTGCCTCGTGTCTCTGCCTCTTGCAGCTTTAAAGACTGTTGAACTTTACGATCCGCCAGGATCTGCCTCGTGGCTTGCCGCGAAGATCTGTGTGGAACTGGGCTGTGAAGCCTTGGAAACGGGCACACCATCCCGAGAAGTCGGTAAACGGTGTTGGAACCGAAGGCCCGAGATGAGATGAGATGAGATGAGATGAGATGAGATGAGAAGAGAAGAAGACCATACGTATCGCCACGGTCAGTAAGCTCCGACCGCGCCTGTAGGTCGAATAGACACTTTCCTTGCCCAGGAAGACCTTCTTTGAGTTTTACAGAACGGGCATCGAAAGACTCTTCTTTGAGTTTTATCAAGGGCACAGGAAGACTATTTTTCAAGTCGTGTCGGAACTCCGAGGACAACACAGATCTTCATGACAGCAGACGGTCCAGCCTGCTAGCCGGAGCAGAAACGAGTAAACAAGTGGGGTACAGAGACCCCTGATCAACACGTGGGTGATCAGGTGCTGCGGTGAAAAACATCCGATCAGAGTTTTCGGAATTCTCCGAGTTATCACGAGTGGTGAGCATGAGTCTCGATCCTACAAGTCTAGTTTAGAGCAGGTATTGATAGGGGAGGGTTTAAGTTTTAAGGATAACTGTAATGTGTGCCCCCATTTATGATGTGTCGTTCGTTCCTCGTTTCCCTGAAATTAGTTACATAACTGCGTGTAAGATTGTACTGTCATTAATCTGTGCTTATGACATGTATTTCGTAATCTTGAATAATATGCAATAAAGATTTTCCATTTCGTACCATTCAACCGGGTCTACCTGAGTTTTCTCTCCATTACTGCTCTCGCATCTAAGTCCAGTGTCAGAACCGTAAGGGCGAGTGGGTCGAACCACTCACAGGTGTCTAGTGCTCCCAGACTGGCTGGAGACCAGAACAGGCAACAAGGCCTAAACCCACACTAGCATCCAGGCTGCACAGAGCCACACGAATCCCACAGGTTCAGAGAAACCCTTACAAGTGCCAATAGCCTTGTAGTTATTTTGACAGCAAATTCTGGCCCAATGTATTTATTCTAGTTAGTGTAAAGAGGAACTCCTACCTGCCTGGCTTGTTATCCAAAAATAATAAGATAGTATATAAAAACAGAAAATGCTGGAAATACTCAGCAGTTCAAGCAGCTGAGAGAGAAACAGAGTTAACGTTTCAGGTCGATGACCCTTCGTCAGAACTGGAAGAAGTTAGAGATGTAACAGATTTTTAAGCAAGTGCAGGGGCAGGGAAAGGGGGTAGGGGAGGAAAGAACAAAAGAGAAGGTCTGTGATAGGATGGAAGGCAGGAGAGATTAAAAGACAAAAGGGATGATGGTGCAAGGCAAAAGGAGATGCTAATGGGACAAGTTAAGAAACAAACGTTGAGTCTAGATGAGGTGTAAATGGGAATGGCAGAATCATCAACAGCTTCCATGTGGAAAAAAAAATAGGGGCAGAGGTTACGGTCTGAAATTGTTGAACTCAATGTTGGGTCCAAAAGGCTGTAAAGTGTCTAATCGAAAGATGAGGTGCTGTTCCTCGAGCTTACATTGAGCTTCGTTGGAACAGTGTAAGAGGCCGAGGATGGAGAGGACAGAGTGGGAGTGGAGTGGAGAATTAAAGTGCCAGGCAACCGGAAGCTCGGGGTCACGCTTACGGACTGAACAGAGGTGTTCCGCAAAGCGGTCACCCAATCTGCGTTTGGTCTCTCCAATGTAGAGGAGACCACATCGTGAGCAGTGAATACATAAGAACATAAGAACATAAGAAATAGGAGCAGGAGTAGGCCAATCGGCACCTCGAGCCTGCTCCGCCATTCAATAAGATCATTGCTGATCTGATCCTCACCTCAAATCTAAAGAACACAAGAAGTAGGAGCAGGATCCGGCCACTCAGCCCCTGGGCCCGCTCCGCCACCCACAGGGCCTTGACCGATCCGAACTCAGCCTCATGTCCAATTTCCTGCCCGCTCCCCGTAACCCCTAATTCCCTTTACTTCTAGGAAACTGTCTATTTCTGTTTTAAATTTATTTAATGATGTAGCTTCCACAGCTTCCTGGGGCAGCAAATTCCACAGACCTACTACCCTCTGAGTGAAGAAGTTTCTCCTCATCTCAGTTTTGAAAGAGCAGCCCCTTATTCTAAGATTATGCCCCCTAGTTCTAGTTTCACCCATCCTTGGGAACATCCTTACCGCATCCACCCGATCAAGCCCCTTCACAATCTTATATGTTTCAATAAGATCGCCTCTCATTCTTCTGAACTCCAATGAGTAGAGTCCCAATCTACTCAACCTCTCCTCATATGTCCACCCCCTCATCCCTGAGATTAACCGAGTGAACCTTCTTTGTACTGCCTCGAGAGCAAGTATGTCTTTTCTTAAGTATGGACACCAAAACTGTATGCAGTATTCCAGGTGCGGTCTCACCAATACCTTATATAACTGCAGCAATACCTCCCTGTTTTTATAATCTATCCCCCTAGCAATAAAAGCCAACATTCCGTTGGCCTTCTTGATCACCTGCTGCACCTGCATACTAACGTTTTGATTTTCTTGCACTAGGACCCCCAGATCCCTTTGTACTGCAGTACTTTCCAGTTTCTCGCCATTAAGATAATAACTTGCTCTCTGATTTTTCCTGCCAAAGTGCATAACCTCACATTTTCCAATATTGTATTGTATCTGCCAAATCTCCGCCCACTCACCCAGCCTGTCTATATCCCCTTGTAGGTTTTTTATGTCCTCCTCACTTTCTACTTTCCCTCCCATCTTTGTATCATCTGCAAACTTTGATATGTTACACTCGGTCCCCTCCTCCAAATCATTAATATAGATTGTAAAGAGTTGGGGACCCAGCATCGACCCCTGCGGAACACCACTGGCTACTGGTTGCCAGTCCGAGAATGAACCATTTATCCCAACTCTCTGCTTCCTGTTAGATAACCAATCCTCCACCCATGCCAGAATATTACCCCCAATCCAGTGATTTTTTATCTTGAGCAATAATCTTTTATGCGGCACCTTGTCGAATGCCTTCTGGAAGTCTAAATACACTACGTCCACTGGTTCCCCTTTATCCACATTATGTCCTCAAAGAACTCAAGCAAATTTGTCAGACATGACTTCCCCTTCATAAAGCCATGCTGACTTTGTCCTATTAAATTATGTTTATCTAAATGTTCCGTTACTGTCTCCTTAATAATAGACTCCAAAATTTTACCCACCACAGATGTTAGGCTAACTGGTCTATAATTTCCAGCCTTCTGCCTACTACCCTTTTTAAATAAGGGTGTTACATTAGCAGTTTTCCAATCTGCCGGGACCTTTGCTGAGTCCAGGGAATTTTGGAAAATTATTATCAAAGCATCCACAATCCCTACTGCCACTTCCCTCAAGACCCTAGGATGTAAGCCATCAGGTCCAGGGGATTTATCCGCCTTGAGTCCCATTATTTTACTGAGTACCAATTCCTTAGTGATTTTAATCGTATTTAACTCCTCCCCCCTAGAGCCCCCTGTTTGTCCAGTATACAGTATATTAAATTGCAAGAAGTACAAGTAAATCGCTGTTTCACCTGGAAGGGGTGTTTGGGGCCCTGGACAGTGGGAAGGGAGGAAGTTAAAGAGCAGGTGTTGCATCTCCTGCACTTGCACAGGAAGGTGCCATGGGATGGGGAAGGGGTGTTGGGGGTGATTGAGGAGTAGACTAGGGTGTCGCGGAGGGAGCGGTCCCTTCGGAAGGCTGAAAGGGGAGGGGAAGATGTGTTTGGTGGTGGGATCATGCTGGAGGTGGCAGAAATTGCAAAGGATGATACGTTGAATGTGGAGGCTGGTGGGGTGAAAGGTGAGGACAAGAGGAACCCTATCGTGGTTCTGGGAGGGAGAGGAAGGGGTGAGAGCAGAAGTGCGGGAAATAGAATGGACACAGTCGAGGGCCATGTCAACCACGGTAGAGGGAAATCCTCGGTTGAGGAAAAAGGAAGACAGAACGGAAGCACTAGTATGGAAGGTGGCATCGTCAGAGCAGATGCAACGGAGATGGAGAAACTGGGAGAATGGAATAAGAGTCCTTACAGGAAGTGGGGTGGGAGGAAGTGTAGTCCAGGTAGCTGTGGGAGTCAGTGGGCTTATAGTGAATGTTTGTTAATAGCTTATCCCCAGAAATGGAGACAGAGAAGTCGAGGAAGGGAAGGGAAGAGTCGGAGATGGACCATGTGAAGGTGAGGGAAGGGTAGATATTGGAAGCAGAGTGAATGAAATTTTCTAGATCAGGGCGAGAGCAGGAAACAGCACCAATACAGTCATCAGTGTACCGGAAAAAGAGGTGAGAGAGGGGACCTGAGTAGGACTGGAACAAAGAATGTTCCACATATCCCACAAAAAGGGTTCCCATAGCAACACCTTTAATTTGGAGGAAGTGAGTGGAGTCAAAGGAGAAGTTGTTCAATGTGAGAACAAGTTCAGCCAGGCGGAGGAGGGTGGTGGTAGATGGGGACTGGTTGGGCCTCTGTTCAAGGAAGAAGCGGAGCGCCCTCAGGCCATCCTGGTGGGGGATGGATCGAGGAACAGCACCTCATCTTTCGATTAGGCACCTTACAGCCTTCTGGACTCAACATCAAGTTCAACAATTTCAGACCATAACCTCTGCCCCTATTTTTTTTCCACGTGGCAGCTGTTGATGATTCTGCCATTCCCATTTACACCTCACCTAGACCTATCTTTTGTTTTTTTACTTGTCCCATTACCATCTCCTTTTGCCTTGCACCATCATCTCTTTTGTCTTTTAATCACTCCTGCCTTCCATCCCATCACAGACCTTCCCTTTTGTTCTTTTCTCGCCTCCCCCCTTTCCTTGCCCCTGCACTTGCTTAAAAATCTGTTACATCTCTAACATTTTCCAGTTCTGACGAAGGGTCATCGATCCAAAACGTTAACTCTGTTTCTCTCTCCACAGATGCTGCCTGACCTGCTGAGTATTTCCAGCATTTTCTGTTTTTATTTCAGATTTCCAGCATCCGCAGTATTTTGCTTTTGTAATAATAAGATAGTTCCTTGTCTGCCACTCTCCTCTTACAATTGCCTTTGAAATTGATGATAGACTGTTATCAAATATAAGTATATTTCAGCATGGAGCATTGGTGACCACGTTTCTTAGATCCCTAAATGTACACTTAATCATTTGGTAAAGCACCAAGCTAATCATAAATTGCACTCTGGAAAAGGGCTGAGGTTGAAATTGGATTCTTCAATGATATCCTTTTGTTCCAACTTAAGCTGAAGGTTAATCACATCTTCTTTCTTTTACACTGCATAGGAAAGCTTCTTCTATCTTAAGCAAGATGTGAGGCCATCAAAGTTCTTGCCCTCAGTGACCCATAGTATGAATAATTTTTAGCCACATGGAGTTCTTAAAGAATAATCTGACATATTTTGAGTATCTGGGTCACAACAAGGTTGTAGTTCATCAATATTAAATAGCATCACTTCCCATTATTTTCTGTGGAATAATATTTCTATGGTATAATTTTAGAAGATGACTTTCAAGGAGCAGAAAGGGAAGTGGAGCAGACAAGGTTTGTTTAATCAGTAGACAATGTTCCATTTTTCGAGGTTTAACCCAAATACATATTTTTTAGTTGGAGTACAAAATAAGTTGAATCAAGTAAAAATGAAAAATCCCACGTCATCTCATACATACAAACAAGCAGATCTCTAACGAGGTTGGCTTCTAATGTGATGATATCCAGGTTTTAGATTTCAATGACCTTCTCAGCCATTTTGGATCATTTTAATTCATTTTTAGGTGATTAACTAATAATCGGGCTTGCGATCAGAATATCTGGGTCGGAACTAAATTGTAGTGCATAAATATTAAACAGCATCCATTCAGATTATTATCTGTGGAATTATATTTCCTAATGCAGTTATTTCCTATGAAATTTAGTGAAGATCTATATTTTTTCTAGTTTTATAAATATCTTATACAGTTTTGGCTCTTGTTCCAAAATATATTGATAAAAGAATTGTCTGGAAACTTAATGGCCCCACTTGCTCAAAGTGTTTCTCACAGCTTTTGTTGTAGTAGTTGTATGTTGTTACCTTTTTATTCACACAGAATAAGGGCTAAAGCAAGCTTTAAAAGATGCATAAACTAATTTTACTCTGTACAATATCTGAACTGCTTGGGCAGCAAATTAAAGATGTGTTGATTTCTTACTTTTTCTGAATTTAATACAGAACAAAACATTAACTGAATATTATAACTGATAGTGGTAAAACAAAAGCAAGCAAAATTAAATAAACTGTAAATCCTTTACAGGCTCACAAGCCTTTTGGAATCAAGTTTGCAACACTATATTTGAATTCATGAAGGAAATGACAAGTGCCGATTGAACATTTTGAAATATACCTACAATATACTCTCCTTCAAGGCACTTGGGAACCAGCAAACTCTGCCTAAAAGTTCATCGAACAGTAAAGCCATAAAAAGCATCGAAGGCTGCTCCTTGTTCAATGTATTCTCAGTGAGTTATTTGAGCTGCACTGCTGCATATTATTATGTTTCACTATTGACAATGTAAAAGTTGAGCTTTTGGCACCAAAGAGTCTGAAATGTTTGGGCACAGTCTTATGAAATCAATTCAGCTTCTGTCTAACAGGTTTCATGGCTTCAGCATTTGTTATCACAATCAATGCCTCTTCAAGCTGGTTTGAACAATACCAGGCAGGCCTGAATATAAAGGGTTCGAGTTCAGGCTGGGAGACCTGGACCCTAATACAATTTGACAGGACTAAGGCAACACACATTAGAAATGGTTTCTTTCTAGAAAATATAAATTTCAGTATGTAAACAATATCAAATGTATTTGTTAGACTAGGCTCTCTCTCTCTCTGCAATAACTTCATGGAGAAATTCCGTGTTAATGCACAGTAATATGCAATGTTGGTGCATCTTTCATTTTGATAACTAAAAGATGAGACGAGGAGTTGATTATTGTTGGACATTAGGCCAGAATTTGCTGTCAAAATAATGGCGAGTTTAATGTGGACGCTGTTATTAATATGTAAATTGGCCGGCATCTTGTAGCGAGGAAGAGCTACCTCGTGAGTTGCGAATCACCACACGTTGCTGGATGATTTGTGCTGTTCCACCGTTAGCCTCGCAAAAGACGGTAGCTCACCCTCAACCTCCTGAGAGTTTCAAGAAATTGCTGCATTTGCACATTAATTGCCCATTAAACTCACCACAGCAAGTTAGGGCTGGTACTTAACAGCATAAGTATCTTTTTAATGACAAGATTTATGATCCTGCAATGCCACTCAACCTCTCCGGCCCAGAAAGGGAACAACTGAAACGTTGGAGTCTCAGTCCTAGAGATAGTAAATTGTTAGAGATTTTTAAAATTTAATTTATTTTTATTTTTTATTTTTTTCTTGCTTTTCCTTTCTGTCTCTTTTTTGTTCTCTTAATCCAATCTTTCTTTCCCTCTAGTAATTTCTCTTTCTTTACCTGATATGACTCTAATTCATCTTATTTCCTTCTCTGTCGTTCTTCTGTTTCTTTCTCAATCCTTAGATAGACTGCTGGTCCCGTCGTTCACAAAGGTCACAGATGCCCTGTTGCCCAGATGCACCGTTATCAGCTCACATTTCCAGCAACTGGCAACACAAAAAATTCTTGAGCTGAAGGGTAAGGGAAAAAGTTTAACTAACGGGGCACGCCATGAGATGCTCCAGCAAATTCTGGCCTATTGTCTTTAAATTTCCACTAGCCCCATTCAGCAAAATAAATTCTTCCAGTCCTGTGTGATCCTAACATAGCCATTTTTAATGGCAAAGTCTGCTTTGTAATTCATGGCTAACATCTGCATTGCTTTAGCTGTTTAGATCTATGTTTCTCTATGAGTAATGATGTTCTTAGAGTAAGATAGTATCTACTTCAGTAAAGAATATCAATATTGTTCGAACTAGATCAGTTCTTAAGACCAGAAAATATATTTCTGTTTATACCACACAGCCTCAACGAATTAGAGAATTATTTGTAGCTGATTATTTTACATCTAAAAGTCATTCAATTTGTGATGCATTTATTTGAGTAACTTGAGGCAGTGAACATCCGAACAGCTGTAAAGCTGCTATCAAATATTGCTTGTTTCCTTTAAAAAAGACAATACCCTACAATAAATGAGTGATTTATGGAAACATGCGTGCTCTTTATAATGTTCCTCCTTACTGTTCAGGGTTGAGGAAATTTACAGTTCCGTTGTCAATTTGGGCTTTTATTTGGCTTTTTTTAGTGGGGTAGATTGAATAGAAATTGTTACTTTCTGTTGTTAATCACCCATTACTGACAGTTCAATCGAAGTACAACGAATGAGCATAAATCTGGGTCAGAAATCTAAAGTGCCTACAATGTTCAGTGCAACTCTTCAAGAAAATTGTTGATAAATCTCACCCTAATGTAATGGAATGTGCAGAAATCGAAAGATTTTCAGACAACGTAGTAGTTATCAGCATCAGTGATTAGAAAGCTTAGCATCTGTAGATGGGAATTGGTTCATACTGTAGAGCATTCATGATTAAGGAGCAGAGCATTCATTGTGGGGAAGTGGAACACCTTTGATCAAAAATCAAATAAGTATGTTGGGAAAGCAAAGCACCAGGGGCCAGTTAAAAAAACATCTTGGATTGAGTAACTTAGATGTGGTGGTAGACAGTGTCAGCAGGGGAGCTGGAATCCTGGCTGATAGATCTGGGCTGTTGTAAAGGGGACTCACGGGAACTGAGATAGGCTGTAGAGAATATACAGTATGACTCTAAGAATGGCAGAGGCACATTAGTAAGACTTTTATTAGACTGAGACAAGATGGAGCATTAAAGTACTTTGGAATTGGTACTATGCGCTGGTCCTAAAAATGATTGGACCGAGGGACCAGAAATTGGTTGTGGTGCACAACCAGGAGTGGGAATGACTGCTGAAGAACATTAAGGATGTCAGCCGGCCACAGAGGAGACTTTGTACAGTCAGAAACATGAGAAATTAGAATAATTGCTGAAGAGACTGAGTGAAGATGTCACAGGCATAATTAGGGTCTAGAAATGGCTATTGCTGAGAAGATTCATACATTAAAACAGATTGAGCATAAGGGCTTGAATGGGACAATGAAGACAGCATCATAAAAGCATCTGTTTGCCACCCATAACTTTTTTCAGATATATTTGAGCTAAAAATTTAATATTTTAATCACTATTCTTCAAAGTAACAGCAAATCTTACAGGGGTAATTTTTGTCTTCACCACCTGGGTGATAGTCTGGCAGAGGAACGTTTGCCCTTTATAGAAACCGTCTGATTCTCATTCCAATGAAATCAATGGAATGATAATCAGGTATGCTTTATAAAGGGAGGGAGATCCACCCCACCACATTACCATCCAGGCAGTGGGCAAAAATCTATCCCACAGCTTCAATGGACCCTTTCACTGATAATGTCCAATTTATTTTCCAATGGCAGGCAATCCATTACTAATACTTTCATAACTTGCAGAGAAGATTTTTCTACCATCCTTTCAAGAATGTTGAAAGTTCTAAAAATATTTTGGTGTTTCTAATGATCTCGTTATTCTACTTTGTGAATAGCAGATTTAAGGAGCCAAAATAGGAAACATATTTTTTGATTTGGGGTTTTCTGATTGGGTATAGAGCACGATTTGCACATCCCAACATAATAAGCACTGGCCCTGCTGTAACTTTCAGGGTCAACCTCATTAAAATATTTTGGCCAAGTTCCAGAAGATGGAAACAGTTCTGATTGGTGCTTGCTCATTTGGGGTAGGAAATAGTGGGGTAGAAATTCATCTTGGGCGGTTGTGCGAAACGGGTGGTATCGCATCGGTCGCCTGTTATATGCAAAGCCTGATATTCAATTCCATTCACTTCAATGGAACTGAAATAGTGGGTAGGGCACTTAACTGGCAGCTGAATCAATACTGCCCATTTTACGCTACTACCCCAAGGCAATTTCTATCACAGTGTGATGTTGCAGTATTTAAAGGTCTACAGTAGCTTAAAGTGGGAGGCATCATCTATTATTTGTGTTCAGAAAAGATTGTAACTAATTTTAACACCAAAGTTCCAATTGGTCCCCTTGGAGGACAAGACACACCCAACAGTTTGTCTGGAATGTGTAATTAAATCCTGCCTGCCTGAGTAATCAAGATCCTTGCAATGGGTAATTTGATCCATTACACTACTGCTAACACGACTGCTTTCAGAGAACAGGCAGGGCTCACCCTCCCGGCTTAGGAGCACTCACACTGCCGAGTTCAGATAGGAAGGGTTGATGCCATGGAGGAATTTTAACATGAGGATGAGAATTTTAAAATCAAGGGGCGGAATTTTCTCCAGGTAGGTGGGTTGGGGGCGGGGGGCCTCCAAGGCAGACGGGAAACCCGCAGACCCTGCCGACTTTAAAGGCAGGACCTGATTTGCATGTGAGGCCTTGGATTTCCGCCCACAGCCAGCCAGCTTGAAAGGCTGGCTGGCTGCGGGCGGGTAGGCCTCAGATGCAGAGAAGGAGCGAGGGGAGGGTCCGGGGTAGAGATCGCAGAGGGGGTTTGTGGATCGTGGGGAGGGTCGGGGATCGGTATGGTCGGGGATCGTGTGGGGGGGTTGGGGATTGGCATGGTCGGGGTTGGGTGGGAGGGGGATCGGCAGTCGGGGATCGCGGGAGAGGGGTCAGCAGTGGAGGGCCGGGGGTTGTGGGAGGGGGGTCAGGGGGTCGGCAGTGAAGGATTGGAGATCACAGGAGGGGGGGCCGGGGAGGTTGACGGAGGCGGGAGGTCGGCCAGGGATCGGGGCGGTCGGGGATCGGTAGTGGGGGAGAGAAGATCGGGGCTGGCCACCGGAGGATTATGGCCGGCCTCAGCATCATCGGTGGCGGGGGCGGGGGAGACCTCATGGTGGGGATTGGAGGCCTGGGAAGGCGATCGGAGACCTCGTGGGGACGTCTCCGATTGTGGGGGGTAGGTTAGGCAGGGACCCTGGATCAGGAGGTAGGTATAAAGCCACTTACCTTCTGGATGCAGCAGTCCCTGCCTCGGTTTAACTGCCGGGTTTGACGAATTGTGTGAAACCCGTCCCCAGGCAGTTAAATTCAAAATGGAGGTTAAAAGACAGGCTTTCAGCCTCATTATAATATTTAAATTGACGTACCGCCCCCTGGGAGCGGGTTAGTTGCCCGGCCCCCCATCCTGCCCCTCTCAAAACCAGAAGTGGGCGGGTTGGAGGCGGGATCAGGTCAAGAATCCCATTTTTAACAATTTAACTGCCCCCACCCTCCAAACCCACCTGTTTTTTGGGGGGGAAATTCCAGCCAAGGTGTTGGTGGACAAGGTTCCCCCTGATATTTTTTTTTAAACGGGCTGCGCGGGACCTCCAGACAGCTGCACTGGCGTGATGGGTGAATGGGACTTGCTACGTGTTAGGTTACGTGCAGCAGAGTTTTAGATGAGCTCACGGTCACATAAATGTGATGTTATGCATGTTGTCGGACCAACACAGAATATGCTCTCATTTTTAAAAATTCATTTATTTATTGCCCATCCCTAGTTGCCCTTGAGAGGGTGGTCCTAAGATGCCTTCTTGAACCGCTGCGGTCAGTGGTGGGGGGGTGGGGGGAGGAGAGGGCGAACGTGATGTAGGTGTAAAGGGGGTGGGGGGTGGAAGAACGTGATCCAGGCCTAACAGAGGGTGGGAGAATGTGATTTATCTTCCCATCTGGATCACATTCTTGCTCTCATCCCCCCCCTTTAGACCTGGATCACATTCTTCCCCCCTCCCCCACTGTTCTCACCATGCTCCCCCTAACCTTCTCTCTCCAAGCTGCTGACCCACCCCACCCGAGCTCCTGACCTTCTCCCTCCCGCCTTCCCCACTGAGCCATTGACATTCTCCCCACCCCGAGTTCCTGAACTTCTTCACCCTCTCTGAGCTCCTCTCCCCCTTCGATCCCCTCTCCTCCCCCTCGATCCCCTCTCCTCCCCCTCGATCCCCTCTCTCGCCCCCTTTTGATCCCCTCTCCCTCCTCCCTCCGATCCCTTCTCTCTTCCCCCTCTGATCCCCTCTCTATCCCCCCTTTGATACCCTCTCTCTCTTCCTTTGTTCATCTCTCTCCCCCTCCAATTCCCTCTCTGCCCTTCGATCCTCTCTCTCCCTCTCTGATCCCCTCCCTCTCCCCCTTCGATCCCTCTCCCCTCACTCCCCCCGGCCACCAATGGATCCCATGACCTTCTCTGCATGCAGCTGAGAGCAGAAGGTGCCTGAGTTCTCTGAGGAAGCAGTGGAAATACTGTTGCAGGATGTAAGACAAAGGAGGCCCGCCAAGGAGAGCTGTCCAGAGCCAATAACAAGAGATTATCAACCCCTGCTCAACCAACCAGTGGAAGAAATATAATGACCTTACCTAGTCAGCATGCCTGCCACTTACAATGACCTCTGCATCTCACTCAAAGAAGGGGAAGTAGGAAGACATATGTAAGCTGTGTATGCATCATAATACAAAATAATGAACATGCTATGCTTTCCCACATCAGTGGATCATCTTACTTGAGTTAAAGAATATAATTACTAACTGTTCTGCTGAATACTACTTCTGAGCCTGGCCAAAGCATGCCTTTGCAGATTTCTGTTTGAAGACCTAACTCAGTGCCTGTATCTCTGTCTATGTTTCATTATCTCCCTCTGTCCACAGCCAAAAGGAGCAGATACTTCCCTAAAAAATTGGTATGAGGTGTTTATTGATTGCTGAGACAGGCTAACAAATTGCTTATTATTTACAGGCTATGGAGAAACAACATCAAAGCTAGCCTGTTAGAATTTGAACCTTCTATAACCTTTTTAAAAAATTTGCTTTGGACCTCAACATTTTAAAATAACTCTTTGTTCATCGTTTCTGTAGAAAAAGTGGGCAAAAAATCCTGAAGATGACATGGGGCTTCAAAGATCATAATGGGACCATTATGTCAGCTTTTCGGCAGATCATTTGCCATGTTGAATTAAAGTCAGTCCTGAGATGATGGGTGACAGGAATGGGTGCGGATGATAGGATGTCAGGATGACAATGCATGTGGACCTTCCTTCCAGCTTCCTCCAATACCTGTACGTGTAGCTGAAAGGATGCAGGACTAGGCTGCCCTTGCAGCAGCTCAAGAGGTATTGCCTGCAGCAGGTCCATCTCCGGATCTATCTGCCATGAGACAAGACCACCTCAGTCCAAGGACTCTTCTATTTCAACACAGCAGCCAGCCAGCTCACACATCTGCCACAGAGGTAGCATTTGGAGGGAGTACAAGGATATGGTTATGAGCTCATACTTCACCCACTGGCACAGGGGCAAGAAGCACTAGGAACATGCACACATTTTCATTTATAGTAGCACTAAATGATTCTGTGGATGTGCATTTTGATACCAACATCAACTAAACATTTACATTCAAGTGAATGATGTCTCCAAAAAATATGACACCTCTTCACTTTGATATATAATTAATATATCTTTCTATAAATAATGTTTTGGGCGTCATGCAGGTCTTATATGTTCTTTCCTCCAACTACCATTTCTTTGACCAAACAATACCAGTTTAACTACTGGATGCTGCTGCAATTCTCATTTGATTTTAAGGCTTGTGGTTCCAATTTGCAGAAGAACATCCAATGGATAGGTCTTAAGAGGGTGCTGGGTTAATTAAACAAAGTCACCAGCAACAAGCTGGGCAAAAACAAGACTGTAGATTGTAATACAAGGGAAATATTCTCCTGGAGAAGCCTTGTGGCAATATTATCTGTTTCCAAGTATCAAATGGAATGCAGTTTACAAATAATTTTAATTCCATTAGTCTTTTGTACTCTCTCATGTTTACTTTAATAAATAGAGAATATTTCATGGCGAATCATGAAATACTATTTATGCTACTAAGAGCAAAAATCTTAAAACTGCTTCCAATTTTCCCAATCGAATATACCTGTCACAATATGTTGTCGATTATTAATTGAGCTTTAATCAGGTTCTAAAGAAACAAGAAGATATAATTTATTACTACATTCCGACTGCTTACATAATTAAAGAAAAGACAAAGAACTTGGTTGAATTGATTTGTGTAATTTGCATTAACACGAATTAGTTTACCGTTTTCTAGTTTATGAAGAGTGAATGAATCTATTGCTACTATTTATTTTAAGTAAAGCTACAAAGTTTTTCCCCTAAAATAGTTATAGCTAAAGGCAATGAAATAATTTAACACTATGATTTTTTTTTTGCTTTACTTTGCAAGGTGGTTGGGAGATGCAGTAAGTTAAGTTCTGGGGCCTGTAAGGTTCCTGCAAGAAACGAATGCAGTCACAGCGTGATGGCCAGGTTCAAAGAGCAAAATTGGTGAGTTTTGTTGGTGAGACTCTATACACTTTATCTTATCATTTCTCTGTCCAGATGTGACAGTCCTGTTAGGTATTTTTTTTTATTTCAGATTCCCAGGTTTTTTTCAATTGCAGCTTTTCAACTTAGCCTCTGTATGCATGCCCAGTGTTGGATTTTTTTTTAATTAATTCTTGGGATATAGGTGTGTGCCAGCGTTTATTGCCCATCCTTGTAAAAGGTGATGGTGGGCCTTCTTTTTGAACCGCTGCAGTCCATGTGGTGAATATACTCCGACAATGCTGTTAGGTAGGGAGTTCCACGATTTTGACCCAGTGACGATTAAGTGATAATGGGCTAAAAATTGAGTCGCGCCCCATTTGGGGCACTAACCTCGCCGGGGCGCTACGTTTAGCGCCCCGAAAAAATTAGCGCCCCCGCGCCGGAACTTCAGTGGTTGCGCCCCAAGAGGGAAGCGGGGCGCTACTGGAAGCACCCCGCATCCCTCTTGGGGCGCTGCGAGGGAATATCCTGGCGCTACGTGCCGCGGTATTGCAGGCCTTCCTCCCCTTCTTAAAGGGGAGGGGCCCTGCGCAGCGCGAACCGGGGCCCAGCTGGGACCCCAGGGATCGGGAGTGCCAGCAAAAGAGCCCGGCACTCAAGAGAAGTGCCGGGCTCTTGGAGCGCAGCCGGCACTTCACGGTGGGGGGGCTTCACGGGGGCCGGGGACAGCAACGGGGGCAGGTGCTGGCAGGCGGCCAGCAACAAAAATGGCCGCCTGCCACCTCCCCTTTAAATATCGCCGCCCCGGCCGCACGTACGCCCCCCTGAACCTGTCGGACATAGCGTCTGGCGGTAAATCAGGGGGCGCGACTGAAGATCGCGGCTGGAGCGCGAGCGGGGTGCTGCGCACGGTGATGACGTCATCGCCGGCGGCGCAGCGCCACAGGGCGCTACCGGCTGGCGCCGCCGCTAACCTCCCGCTGAATTTTGCGGGAGGCGTGGGCGGCGCTGCGCCCGGGCGTTAGCTGCTTTGCGCCCCATTAGCGCCCTCTTAAGGCGCTAACGGGAGGCGCAAGCAGCTGAATTTTTCCCCCAATATGTCCACGTTGGGATGGTGTGTGACTTGGCGGGGATGTTGGAGGTGAAGGTGTTCCCATGCATTTGCTGCCC
Source organism: Squalus acanthias (assembly GCA_030390025.1). NCBI lineage: Eukaryota > Metazoa > Chordata > Chondrichthyes > Squaliformes > Squalidae > Squalus > Squalus acanthias. Next base: position 28,028,298 of record CM059444.1, read on the forward strand.
TTGTCCTTCTAGGTGATGAAGGTCACAGGTTTGGGAGGTGCTGCCGAAGAAGCCTTGGCAATTTGCTGAAGTGCCTTGTAGGTAGTGGAGAGGATTTGCAGAGTTGGGAGATGAGCTGCTCACTGCAAAATACCCAGCCTCTGACCTACTTTAGCAATCACGGCATTTACGTGGCTGGTCTAGGTCAGTGTGTGGTCAATGGTGATCCCCAGGATGTTGATCTCAAAGGGAGATGGTTATGCTTTTTTGTTGGAAATTATAATTGCCTGACACTTGTGTGGCATGATTGTTACTTCCTACTTATCAGCCCAATCCTGCATGCTGTCCAGGTCTTGCTGCATTCGGGCATGGACTGCTTCATGTCCTTGTACATGCAGGTACAGCAAGCAATTAGGAAAGCAAATGGTATGTTGGCCTTTATTACAAGAGGATTTGAGTATAAGAGTAAAAACGTCTTACTGCAATTATGTAGGGCCCTGGTGAGACCACACCTGGAGTATTGTGTACAGTTTTGGTCTCCTTACCTAAGGAAGGATATAATTGCCATAGAGGGAGTTCAACGAAGTTTCACCAGACTGGTTCCCGGGATGGGGAGATTGTCCTATGAAGAGAGATTGAGTAGACTAGGCCTATATTCTCTAGAGTTTAGAAGAATGAGAGGTGATCTCATTGAAACATACAAAATTCTTATAGGACTTGACAGGGTAGATGCAGGAAGGATGTTTCCCCTGGCTGGGGAGTCTGGAACCAGGGGTCACAGTCTCAGAATAAGGGGTCGGTCATTTAGGACTGAGATGAGGAGAAAGTTCTTCACTCAGAGGGTGGTGAATCTTTGGAATTCTCTACCCCAGAGGGCTGTGGAGGCTCAGTCGTTGAGTATATTCAAGACAGAGATCGATAAATTTTTGAATATTAAGGGAATCAAGGGATATGGGGATAGTGCAGGAAAGTGGAGATGAGATAGAAGATCAGCCATGATCTTATTGAATGGCGGAGCAGGCTCGAAGGGCCAAATGGCCTACTCCAGCTCTTATATCTTATGTTCTTATGTTCTTATGTTCATTGTCTGAGGAATTACGAATTGAGCTGAACATTGTGCGATCATCAGTGAACAGCCTCACTTCTGATCTTGTGATGGAGGGAAGGTCATTAATGAAGCAGCTAAAGATAGTTCGGCCTAGGACACTGCCCTGAGGAACTCCTGCAGCGATGTCTTGGGGCTGAGATAATTGGTCTCCAACAACCACAACCATCTTCTTTTGTGCTAGATATGACTCCAGCCACCGGAGAGTTTTACCCTGATCCCTATTAACTTCAGTTTTATTAGGGCTCCTTGGTGACACACTCGGTCAAATGTTGCCTTCCTGTCAAGGGAAAGCATTCTCACCTCATCTCTAGAATTCAGATCTTGTGTCTATGTTTGGATCAAGGCTGTAATGAGGTCTGGAGCTGAGTGGTCCTCGCGGAACCCAAACTGAGCATCAGTGAGCAGATTATTGGTAAGTAGTGCCATTTGATAATACTGTTAATGACTCCTTCCATTTCTTTTCTGATGATTGAGAGTAGGCTAATCGGGCGATAATTGGGTTAAATTTGTCCTTTTTGTGAACAGGACATACCTGGGCAATTTTTCACATTGTTGGGTAGATGCCAGTGTTGTAGCTGTAATGGAAGAACTTGGCTATAGGCGCGGCTAGTGTTGGAGCGCAGGTCTTCATCACTACAGCTGGGGTGATGTTGGTGCCGGAAGCCTTTTTTGTGTCCAGTCTCTCTTCTCTTAGGCAGTCCCTCGGAACCGAGGATGACTTGCTTCCACACTAAAAATGAGTTCTCAGGTGACTGATGAGTCCAATGCGGGACCTACAGTCTCTGTCACAGGTGGGGCAGACGGTGGTTAAAGGGGCGGGTGGGTGGGGTTCTTGGGTTGACGTGTGCTCCTTCCGTTGTTTGCGCTTGGCTTCCGCTTGCTCCCGGCGAAGAGACTCGAGGTGTTCGGCGCCTTCCCGGATGCTTCTCCTCCACTTTGTGTGGTCTTGGGCCAGGGATTCCCAGGTGTCAGTGGGGATGTTGCACTTTTTCAAGGAGGCTTTGAGGGTGTCCTTGAAGCGTTTCCTCTGCCCACCTGGGGCTCTCTTGCCGTGTCGGAGCTCCGAGTAGAGAGCTTGCTTTGGGAGTCTTGTATCGGGCATGCGGACGATGTGACCCATCCATCAGAGCTGATCGAGCGCGGTCAAAGCTTCGATGCTGGGGATGTTGGCCTGAGCGAGAATACTGACGTTGGTGCGCCTATCCTGCCAATGGATTTGCAGGATCTTGCGGAGGCAGCGTTGGTGGTACCTCTCCAGTGCTTTGAGGTGCCTGCTGTACATGGTCCATGTACACTCAGTCATTTCATGATATCACATGGTGAGAATTGAATTGGCTGAAGCCTGGCATCTGTAATAGTGGGGACATCAGGCGGAGGCCAAGAAGGATCATTCAGTTACTTTGGGCACTTTGGGCTGAAGGTGGTTGCAAATGCTTCGGCCTTGTCTTTTGCATTCACATACTGGGCTCCGACATCATTGAGGTTGGGGATGTTCATGTAGCCTCTTCCTCCCGTTAGTTGCTTAATTGTCCACCACCATTCATGACTAGATGTGGCAGAGCTTTGATTTGATCTGTTGGTTGTGGGATCGCTTAGCTCTGTCTATAGCATGCTGTTTTTGCTGTTTAGCATGCATGTAGTCCTGTGTTGTAGCTTCACTAGGTTGGCACCTCATTTTCAGATACGCCTGGTGCTGCTGCCGGCATGCCCTCATTGAACATGGGTTGGTCATTTGGCTTGATGGTGGTGGATGTTTTGTCCCAATTCGATGCCTGTGTCACAGCCAAGTGGTCCATCCGGTTTTATTCTACTTATTCTTTGTAGCGGTGTGATACAACTGAGTGGCTTGCTAGGCCACTTCAGAGAACAGTTAAGAGTCAACTACAATGGTGTAGGACTGGAGTCACACATAGGCCAGACCATGTAAGGGCGGCAGGTATCCTTTCCTAAAGGACATTAGTGAACCAGTTGGGTTTTTACGACAATCCAACTGCTTCATGGTCAATTTTGCTGATACCAACTCTTTATTCCAGATTTTTTTTTAAACTGGATTCAAATTCTCAATCTGCCATGGTGGGATTTGAACTCTCATTCTCTGGATTATTATCCAGGGTTTTGGATTACTAGTCTAGGAACATAACCACTATGGTACCATATCAAGAACTTCGGCCGGAATTTTCCCGTTACCGGGCGTGCGGGTTTGGATGCAGGTCGGCAGTAAAATTTGCCGAAATTGCAAGTGCGTCGGGAACCCGCCATCATCCCGCCATCTCGCGAATTTATCTCCTAGCGCGCAACGGACCCAAACGGCAGAGGCGGCGGACCTAATAGAAGTAATTAAGTGCTTGTTGTGAGACCCTTAACAGGGTTTGTAACCAGAGTTTTTGATTTTTACTGAATGACCACGGGAATCACGCTGCTTGGGAACCTTGTCTATCAATGTGAGGCAGAAGCTCAGTGGCCATTGTGCGAGGTCAATAAGGGAGAGCATGGAAATCCATAAATACTCCTACATGACACTTGCTTACTTGCCTAAAGGAAAGGCTCTTGCTGACTCCATTTTGAGCACAGATTTAGGTGCTTAGAGTTTGCAAGTCTTTTCTGCAACTTCGGAAGCCACTCTCACCACATTGCTAGTAACTATCACAACATTGACAGATTGGTCCTCTGATCTCTACTTGACCTGCCATCTATTACATCAGCATGGGCACCGCTTATACTGTCTCACCTTACTCCTCAGAATCAGACCAAGATAAGCCCACCACCAGCAGCAGCAGGCACACCAGCAGCAGCAGCAACAACAACACCATCAACCTTCTCCTCAATGATCTGATGCTCCACCGGAGAGAGGGCATCAGCGCAGGGCTGCACCGCGCTGAAGGCGATACCCCCAACACAGGGTATACAGGCAGAGGACGAGCTTCCCCAACATGATTGAGCAGCAGTGCCAAAGGTGGCTCAGGCTATCGTGCCAGGTCGTCGCAGACATTTGCAGCTTACTGGAGCGAGACCTCCAGCCCAGAGGACCTGGTGGACATTCCTTACCAGTGGCTGTCAAAGTCACCACCAGCCTCAACTTCTTCGCCTCAGGCTCCTTCCAGGGATCTGCAGCAGACATTTGTGGCATCTCGTGGTCGGCCACCCATAGATGCCACTGATGAAGCCAGTGTTACAGAGTGGCCGCTCGGTTTTGCTGCTCTTGCTAACTTCCCATGAGTGCAGGGCATAATCGACTGCACACATATGGCCATCAGGGCACCCCCACATCACCCAGGAGTGCTTGTGAACTGCAAGGGCTTCCACTCTCCCAATAAGCAGCTGGTCTGCAACCATAGGAAGATCATCATGCATATGTGCGCCAAATTCCCTGGCAGCTCTCATGACTCGTTCGTGCTGCGCCAGTCCACCCTTCCTCAGCTCTTCGCATCAGCAAACACACTTACCGGCTGGCTGCTTGGAGACAAGGGCTATCCACTGAAGACGTGGCTCATGACACCCTTGAGGAGGCCAAGTACTGAGGCCGAGGAGCATTATAATGAAAGCCACATGTCCACCAATGTGTCATAGAGCAAAAAATATGCATGATCAAGATGTGCTTCAGATGCCTTGGCAGACTGGGAGGAGCCCTTCAGTACGCACCAGCCAGGGTCTCCAGAATCGTTGTCATCTGCTGCGCGCTGCACAACATTGTGTAGCAGCGAGGATTGGAGCTGCATGAGGAGCAAGGCACTGAGCGCACAGCCTCTTCAGAGGAGGAGGAGGAGCAACATCTAGAAGATGAGGAGGAGGAGGAGCAGGAGGAACCTGAGGTCCAGATGGCACCAGAAGCAGAGCACATTGCTGCCCAGGAGGCCAGGGATGGCCACATCATGGCCAGATTTACTTAGCCATATGTGTGCATTGCAGGATGTTATCACATGGTGTGCCAAGCTCCCCCCCACAACAACACCATAAAGCATCCCTACAATGACCAAGCCATTCCTTTCACACTGACTACCATTGCTGGAGGTAACGTTATGTCTCACCATTCACTCCAACTCACAAAGCCACTTCCAAGGTAGCAGACAAAAGTAGGCATGACCGGAAAGTGGTGAAAATAGATACTTTTATATGTGTGGTAACTGTAACGGAATCTTAACAATAACACATTTTTATACACCCACGTGCTTACCCTTGTGCAATTAGGATTGTGGCTCTTTTCTTTTACGCGTGCTTCTACGAGGTGCAACCCCTGTGGCTTCGGCAGAGGGAGGCTGCTCACTTCCCTGCTGCAACTGCGTAGATACTTTTGGCAGACGTCCGCTGGGTTTTGGAGCCTGTGAGGGCCCCGCCGAAGACTGCTCCTCCAGCGACTGTGCAGGGGCAGACTCGGCCATCACGATCCGAGGAAGCATCTGGGGCTCTGACCGAGGGGTAGGCAATGGGGGAGAAATGGGAGCGCTTTGAGAGGAGCCCCCACATCTATGTCCCCTCGCACCATCATCCCTCTCATGGGCCACCCGCACTTCGCTGCTAGCAAGGGGCTGGAGAGCAGCTTGCTGCACAGCAGTGGGGCCATGAGGACCCAAGTCAACGTTTAGCTCCCTCCTAGAGAAGAGGTCTATGAGCCTCTGCCATCTGTTGTCCACAGCTAGCATGTGCTCATGTGACTGGCGCATTAGCTGCTCCATGCAAGTGGCCATCCTTTCCATGGAAGAGCACATCGTCGCCATCGCCTGCGACATGGTGGTGCTCATGTTGGAGATGGACTCCTCCATTCTCTGCACATTTGCAGACATCGCGGCTGCAAAACCTGCCAGAGCCTCCTGCATTTCTTGCTGCCCCTCCAGGATCACCCTCTTTCTCAATGGCCCCCGAGGCTCAGCGTCTGCATGCAGCTTAGCAGAGCTTGGAGCATCCTGCACCCTCCGGTGAGGAGTCTCCACTGCTGTCCCTTTCAACACCATCTGCGCTTGCTCACTTGTGAAGTGTGAGACACCAGGTGACAACACTACTCTATCTCGCATTGGACCCACCAAGGTGTGCGTATCTGCGCTGGTGCTGGCTGCACTCGGGTCTGGTGACGGTGCACCCTCAGAGGCTGGAGGTTCCCCTGAGGAGTCGTCTTCTTCCTCCGGCTGGACAGTGGAGGGGGGGCGCTCTTGATGGACCTGTGGGAGAGTAAAGAGATGATTTAGAAATGTTATATTAAGAATGGGTAACGTTACCATTATGCACATTATGAACATTCACTGGCTGCTGACATCAGTCACCATATGAGTGACTGTTGTATGCCATGTGGCTGTATGAGATGTAATTCTGTCACCAGGTTGCTGAGATGTCCCCCTCTCTCCGTCTCCCACCGCCGGCAGCTCTGCAACTCTCGGCACCGCCAGGGCCACCTCCTCTGCTGCAGTCAAAGTACTGAAGGCTGGAGAGCCACCCTCGGTTCTCTCCCTCCCTGTTGTTGTGGGCTCTCTTCTCCTGCAAGGAAGAAAGAAGGGAAGTTTGAGTGAGCGTGATGGAATGAGTGTAAAGAATGTGTGGGTTACATCTGTAGAGGGTGACTATGAGGGAGTGGGGTGCCAATGCCAAATGGCCTCCTTCCGTAGTGTTACTTGGTATAATTACATTAGGATGAGGGTGAGTGTGAGGGGTGGTTAGTCAGATGGGGATGTGAGTATGCACATAGAGAGAGAGGGATGGGTGGACATACAAGGTATGTTGGTGTGAGGAATGATGTGCAGGAGTAGGCTTGGGAAGGTAGAGTGATGGGGATGTGGTGACAGGCACAGCAGGATGAAGGTGAGTGTGGCATTGCACTCACCTTTCCTGATCTCTTCAGATCATTGAATCTCTTCCTGCACTGCACCCATGTCCTCCTGACGACATCCATGCTGTTGACCTCCTCAGCAATTTCGAGCCAAGCCCTTTTGGTCTCTTGGGGAGGTCTCTTCACCCTTCAGCAGGGAAGGGGACGTCCCTGCGTGCTCTGACTCCCTCCACAAGAATATGTAGTGGGTCATCCGAAAAGCGGGGTTCAGCCCTCTGTCTTTGTGAAATCGTTTTTATAACTCTCAGCAAGAACCCACTCCTCTACAATACTCCCTCCACACTCCTACATGAACCTTCAAATGCGATGTGGCCAAGGCTGCTTTAAATATCCCCGTTGGAAATGAGTCATCGATGATGTAATCAGACCCGCCCATTTAATTGGGCCAGCAAACGCGCATGACTAGTTCAATAGGGGCTATTAACTGAAAGTCGCAGTGGAGAAAGCGCTGTTCACATCTTCGGGCTCCCGATCTGCTACGCGGCCCGCACCCACGCAACCCGACTCCAAAGTAAAAATTCCGGCCTTCATATTTGTGCAGAAGAGTGTGCCCTTCTGAGATGAGGTAATGTACATTGTCAGGACAGACTGGAAGGACATTTATTATACCTGACATTCATGACCTGGGTGTATTTTATTTTGTTAAAGGTTGAAAAATGTTCCATTCACAGAATTGATTAATTGGTCACTTACTGCATTGCTGTTTCTGGGACATTGCTGGTGTGTAATGGCAGCCACTCTTGCCTACATAATGACAGTCATTGAAATTCAAACATAATTCATTGTGTGAAACAATTTGAGATGCTTCAACAACATGATAAGGCACTATATAAATGCAAATATTTTTCTTTCATTGACTTCTCTCAGCATAACAATTACAACTGTCTTCAAATTCACCAAAACATTGTGGAATTTTTCTCTATTTCTTTCCTGTTTTCATATTAGCTGCCTATTTTTCCTCCTCTTCCAGCACTTGCATCTACACTCCTCTTTATTCACTCAGGAGGGACAATCTTGATTGCACATGTCTCAATAGATCTGTACTGTAGATGCAGTGGACTTTTAGTGAACCTACTGGGGAAAAAACTCCTGTACAACTTTCTCTTCACCTCCTCAATAGCACTGCTAAAATTGCCATTATTTATCCTGGAGGGGAGGCCGTGGTGTTAATGTCAGCCTTATTTAATTTGCGATGCTCATGAACAAATTCTCATAACTTATGTGTCAAAGTAAATATAACATTATAATTAAGGTGTATTCATTTTATTATTGTAAGGTTAACCCAACAACAATAATTCAACCATTGTTTGATGTGCCAACATTTAATCGACAATCATTGATCTTTTTAAAAATAACAAATTACTAATATCATTGGAGTATAATTTGGTAACATGTCCTGTATTTCTTAATTTATTCAAAGGGTTGTGAATCTTTGGAATTCTCTACTCTCAGAGGGCTGTGGAGGCTCAGTTGTTGAGTATATTCATAGATACATAGATACATAGAAGATAGGAGCAGGAGTAGGCCATCCGGCCCTTCGAGCCTGCTCCGCCATTTAATGAGATCATGGCTGATCCTCCAATTCAGTATCCCGTCCCCGCCTTCTCTCCGTAACCCTTAACCCCTTTTGCCTGTAGAAATATATCTAATTCCCTCTTAAATATATTTAATGAGCTGGCGTACACTGCCCTCTGTGGCAATGAGTTCCACAGGTTCACCACCCTCTGAGTGAAGAAATTCCCCCTCATTTCTGTCCTAAATGGTTTAGCCCTTATCCTTAAATTATGTCCTCTAGTTCTGTTCTCACCCGCCAAGGGAAACATTCCTTCTGCATCTAGTCTGTCTAGACCTGTCAGAATTTTATACACTTCTATGAGGTCCCCTCTCAATCTTCTAAACTCCAGTGTGTACATCCCTAAACTACATAGTCTCTCCTCATAGGTCAATCCCGCCATTCCTGGTATCAGCCTGGTGAATCGCCGCTGCACCCCCTCCATGGCAAGAACATCTTTCCTCAGATGAGGCGACCAAAACTGTACACAGTACTCGAGGTGTGGTCTCACCAGTGCCCTGTACAGCTGCAGCAAGGTATCCCTGTTCCTGTATTCCAACCCTTTTGCTATGAAGGCCAGCATACCGTTTGCCTTCTTGACCGCCTGTTGCACCTGCATGCTCGCCTTCAGTGACTGGTGTACAAGAACACCCAGGTCTCTCTGTACTTCCCCCTCTCCCAATTTATTGCCATTTAAATAATAATTTGCCCTCCCGTTCCTGCACCCAAGGTGGATAACTTCGCACTTGTCCACATTATAGTGCATCTGCCATTTATCCGCCCAATCACCCAGTCTGTCCAAATCGCTCTGGAGCTTCCTGGTCTCCTCCTCTGAGCCCACCCCCCCTCCTAGTTTAGTGTCGTCTGCAAATTTGGAAATGCTGCATCCGACTCCCTGATCCAGGTCATTAATGTAAATTGTGAACAGCTGGGGACCCAGGACAGATCCCTGTGGTACCCCACTTGTTACTGCCTGCCATTCAGAAAATGAGCCGTTTATTCCAACTCTTTGTTTTCTATCTGACAGCCAGTTCTCTATCCACGTCAATACTTTCCCCTTTATCCCATGAGCTTCAATTTTCCATGCTAATCTTTTATGTGGGACCTTATCGAAGGCCTTTTGGAAGTCCAGGTACACCACATCTACTGGCTCTCCCCCATCTATTTTACCAGTTACTCCCTCAAAAAATTCCAATAGATTAGTCAAGCACGATTTACCCTTTGAAAATCCATGTTGACTCTGTCCTATCCTGTCCCCATTCAAGACAGAGTTCGATAGATTTTTGGATACGAAGGGAATCAAGGGATATAGGAATAGTGCACGCAGGTCGAGTTCAGGTCGAAGATCAACCGTGACCTTATTGAATGGCAGAGCAGGCTCGAAGGCCCGAATAGCCTACTCCAGCTTTATTTCCCCTAGTGCACAGTCCAAATGATGTGAGACTAATGAAACTCTGGTGGGAATGTAATAGAAGGTTACTAATTTGATTGGGACATAGATACGCGGGGACTCTCTTCTGCACAAATATGAAGGCTGGAATTTTTACCTTGGAGTCGGGTTGCGTGGGTGCGGGCCGCATAGCGGGTTGGGAGCCCGAAGATGTGAACAACGCGTTCTCCACTACGACTTTCAGTTAATGGCCCCTATTGACCTAGTCATGCGTGTTTGCTGGCCCTATTAAATGGGTGGGTCTGATGAACGTCATCGATGACTCATTTCCAGCAGGGATATTTAATGCAGCCTTGGCCACATCGCATTTGAAGGTTCATGTAGGAGTGTGGAGGGAGTATTGGAGAGGAGTGGGTTCTTGCTGAGAGTTATAAAAATGAGTTCACAAAGTCAGAGAGCTGCACCCCGCTTTTCAGATGACTCACTACATATTCCTGTGGAGGGAGTCAGAGCACGCAGGGAGGTCCTCTTCCCCGCTTGTTGGGTAAGAGCATTCGCCCAACCCAAACAAGGCCATTGATGCAAGAGGGGATAGGGACTCCCTACATAAGATGTCCCTGTGATCCCAGCCTCTAAGAGCCCAGGCAGTTCAGGTCCTGAAGTCTGGCCATTGATTGCCCATGAGTATGCAGCATTCCCTCAGTGCACTTGAGCAGAACCGAGATTGTAGCAGCAGACTCTCAGAAAATCTTATGTCAAATACAATTTTCAGAAGTTTAAGTAAGAAATCCCTCATCCATATTAACATACAAATTGAATGATGACCTGAAGTCTTAAGGGAGGCTTTATCACGCTCCTTACATTTACAGTAAGTGACAGTGGGTGAACATTACTCAAAAGAAACACAACAGTACATTTTAAAAATACATTAGATTTTACATTCAAAGCTATCATCTTTATCATGAAAGAGTGTGCAGCACTGTTCATTCCTCAATGCTTAATATCTTTCAAACTATTCAGTTCCTGATTATTCACATTCTTTTCATATCAACCAGGTAAACAGAAAGTGTCACTTGCCTCGCTTGGTTTAGACTTGGTCTGACTATAAAATTCACACACAAAAGTCCAGACTCCTTTCGGTTGTCCTCCGTGGAACCTAGGAGGGTAGAGTCACCAAAGGAGCATTGTCCTCCTTCTGAAGAAGATTCATTGGCCAGTTATTCCTTGGTTAGACCACACCTGTGCACAGTTCTGGTCTCCGTTTTACAAAAGGATATAGAAGTACTGGAGAAGGTGCAAAAAAATATTTACAAAGGTGATATCAGAACTGAGAGGGTTCAACTATCAGAAAAGACTGAACAGGCTGGGGATCCTTTCTCTAGAAAATAACATTCTGGGAGGTGACCAGAAAGTGATCTTTAAAATTGTGAAGTGATTTAATAGAGCAGACATAGAGAAGATGTTCCCGCTTGTGGGGAGTCAAAAACTAGGGGCCATAAATATAAGATAGTCACTAATAGATTCAAGAAGGAATTCAGGAGAAACTTCTTCACCCAGAGAGTGGTGGGAATGTGGAACTTGCTACCACAGGGAGTGGTTGAGGCGAATAGCATCGATGCATTTAAGGGGAAACTCGACAAGTACATATGGGAGAAAGGAATAAAAGGATATGCTGATGTGGTGAGATGACGTAAGGTGGGAGGAGGCTCGTGTGGAGCATAAACACCGGCATGGACCAGTTGGGCCGAATGGCCTGTTTCTCTGTTGTAAAATTCAATATAATGGAATTCCAATGGAGCAATCTGTTGAGCCAGGTTTCCCACAGACTCAACATTAAACAGAAAATTTCAAGCATTCCCCAGTCTTCTACTATGGAATCCTGGAGTCAGTCAATTCATCTGTGAAGTATCCAACAGCTCCCCGCTACTGAGTAGAGAACGAAGCAAATTCCCCCCAACCCCCCTCCTCCCACGCCCCCACATTCAGTACAGTTCGGGACAACCATGCGCCCCATAAGTATAGATTGAAGCCTGAAGAAAGTGTTAAATGTATGGCAGCAGGAAATGAAGCTGATGTTATATTTCACCTAGTGCAATAGTCCAAATGATATGAGACTATGGGACTGAAAATTGACAGCCCTTCTGCCTCTGTGCACAAGGCAAGGTAATGTCTCAGGGGCCATCTTACCGAACCAAGGTACGGAACAGAAAGACAAGGTTAGCCAAAACCATTGTAAAAGACAAAGGGGGAAAAATTCATTAGGTTAGCGCCTCCTGTTAGCGCCTGCAGAGGGCAGTAACGGGGTGCTGATGCAGTAGCGCCGGGGCGAGGCGAATCCAGCGGCGCACGGCAAATCCAGCCCTCCCGTTGCACCGCCGGTACGAGGTACCGCCGGGGACTTCAATGCCAAGCAGATCGTGATGTCAGTGAGTCTGCAACGCTCACCGGCCGCCAATCTGCAAAATTCATTGTCGACACTTACCTTTGCGGCTCGACCAGACAGCGACAGGGAGAGCAGGCGCACAGCTGCAGGAAGCCGGCTCCTGCAACGTTATTTAAAGGCATCATCATTAATCACTCATAGCTGTCAGGGCAGGTTAGTTTCAATGGCTCCTTGTCAGTTTCAGCCAGTGGAGCAGTTTATATGAGTAACTTCAAGCTTCCTTTGTATCAGCAGTCTTCTGACAACTACAAAGTAGCTACATTTATTGTTCAAAGATTCAAACTGCTACAGTTGGCAACATTAATGGGGGCTGTACTGGCATGGCACCTCGCCCTCCAGGATCTATGGTGGAGGGAGCGTAGGCAGCCAGAAATACAGGAATATGTGCGCAGAGGGAGGAGGAGGGACATCAGGGCTCTCACCAGGAGGCCTTACCCTCCAAGGGTATTCTGACAGCACTTCTCCTACCTTCAATTAAGTGAGGAGCAGTGTATTAAATGGCTCTGCATCACCAAGGTGGTGGTCACAGAACTCTGCCACCTCCTTCATAAATAGAGGCATAGGGCTCAATTTTGTCATTGGGGGTGGGCTGGTGCGTTTCAGGTGGTTTTCGTGTCAGGATCCCGACTCCGATATAAAGTGGGAAAAAAGTGCGATTTTGCCCTAATTGGGCACTTGATTTCCAGCGTGTGGAAACCCCTGGCCCAATGAGTCTTTTCATACAGAAAGCCGCTTCCGATGACGTCATCAATGCTGCTGGATTTAAGGCCTGCAAGCAGCTTTGCTTCTTTTGGAGACTCTAAACTTTATATCCATTGTTGTGATCGCTTCATTCAGCCACTATGTCCACCAGTAGGCCAAAGTGTGCTCCAAGGTTCAATGAGGCCTCCCTCCAAGCTCTGGTGGAGGGAGCAAAATCAAATAAGGAGGTGCTCTTCCCTTCCTCAGGAAGGAAAAAGCCTCCCCAGCAGACTAAAGCTGTGTGGCTGCAAGTGGCCCAGGAGGTCAACTCAATCTCTATGTGCCACAGAACCTGGTTGCAGTGCAAGAAGAGGTTTCATGACCTTCTCCGCACAGGAAAAATGAGTATGACTTTCCCATTACCCTCAATCTGATCCCCATCGCCTCTCCTCACAAGCACTCTGCTTTGCCAACCTCTTCCTCCACATCCCACTTGACAGCCCCCATCCCCAATGTCCAGGAGGAACAGCCTGAGCCTCAAGACTCCTCAGAGGAAGCTGCAACCTCTGAGGGCGCAGCGTAAGCAGAATTCAGCGCACCCAGCACCAGCGCAGACACTCACACCTCGGTGGGACCTTCGCGAGATAGAGTAGTGCTGTCACCTGGTGTATCACAGCTCACAAGTGAGCATCAGCAGATGGTGGAGACAGGGACAGCAGTGGAGAGTCCTCGTCGGAGGGCACAGGACTCTGCCAGCTCGGCTCAGCTGCATGTCGACCCTGTGCCTCTGAGTCCATCCAGAAGGAGAGTGGTGCTGGAACTCCAGGAACAGGTGCAGGAGTCTCTGGCAGGTTTTGTCTCCAGGGTCGCTGTGAGTATGGAGCGAATGGAGGAGTCCATCACGAACATGAGCAGAGCCTTTGTGGAGGCATTGGCGCATGAACACATCACCACAGAAAGGATGGCAACCTCCGTGGTAAGGCTGGCTACCATAGAGGAGAGGATGGCTACGGTAGAGGAGAGGATGGCTATGTCCATGGAGGAGCTTAGTCGCCAGGGTATGGAAAACATGGTCATTGTTCAGAATAGAATGATATCTCTTGAGGAGCGATGGTCAGCTATTGAGCATAGAAACCAGACCTTCATGGAAGTTCTCTAGAGTAGGACTTACAGTGCAGAAACGGGTCCTCATGGCCCCCCTGAAGTGCAGCAAGGTGCTGTCAAGCCACTTGCTAGCTCTGAAGTTGGGCTGACCCATGAGAGGGATGTTGATGGCAGACAACAAGGAAGTGGGGGCTCTTCTCCAAGCAATCACACGACCATGCCATTGCAAAGTCCTCGGTCAGAGCCCCACCAGAGTCCTCACCCAACTGAGATGGGCGTCTCAGCCCCTGCACAGCCATAGGAGCAGCAGCCTGTTGCCGAGCCCTCACAGGTTTGCCACCTCAGAGGACGGCCGCCAAAGGTGTCGAGACTGGAGCAGCAAGAAAGTGAGCAAGGGGCCTCCACATCTGCTGAAGCCACAGGGGAAGCACCACGTAGGAGCATGCATAAGAGGAAGATAAAGCACAAGTAGTCACAAGGGTAGTCACTTGGGTGTTCTGTTGTATTGATTTTTGACAAGCCATCCTTGAATTGTTATGATAAACAGATTTGATGGCAAACTGTTGAAGTTGTGGCCTGTGCCATTTCACAAATGGGACTTCCACATTGAGGGCTTAGGGCGACTTGCCAGTATGGTGCTCAGAGTGATAGGAATCCGCAGGTTCTTGTCCATTGTCGATGCTCTGGTAAGAAGGTGCGAGGCAAAAGTGTTTGATTGTGCAGGCTAAGCAAATCTGGCCAACATGAGTGCATCCCTTGCATCCCGGGCAGCAATGTGGTCGCGCGCTGGCGCCTTCTGGCCTCTGCAGCTTCAGGTGGGTGAGCAGCAGCTTGGCACTCCTGTTGTTGCTCCTGCTGTTGGTGGGGCTGTTGTTCATGGTTCTGCTACTGCCGCGGCTGGTCTTTGTCTGAATCTGATGTCCAGGAGGAAAGGAAATAAATGGTTCCCATGCTTCTGGTATATACCTCAGTTGAGGAAGCGCTCAGTCAAGGTGGGGAGAGGGGTTTCCCAGGAGGTCACACTGGAGATGGGTGTCAGGCTCCAAACTTCCACAACAATGAGTAGACCTGCTAAAAGTTCCCCCAGACCTGAGACAACAAAGTTATGCCACCTGCAAATGATCATTGGTGAAAACTCCTTTTTAATGGTGAAGCTGCAGCTGCTACAAAGCAATCCACTTGTGAGGCCGCCAGGATTAACTGGCGTGTTCCAGAGGAGACATGCAGCACGGGGGAAATGTGTTAAATTCAGAAAGGCCTCTCAAACTGGGATTATAGAGGCAATTAACTGGTCGTTAAGGGCCTTAAGGGCCTATCCCGCCTCTTGGAGGTGGGATGGAAATGGGGTCTGAAACCACGAATGTGGGAAAATTGCTCAAATGCGGGATGGAGGTGGGATCGGACCCACCCACTATTTTTTGCGATTTTGACAATTCACACACCTCCATTCCCGCCTCCTCGGGCCTGGCAAAATCGAGCCCATAGAGTACAAAAGCAAGGAAGTTATGAACCACCTTTATAAAACACTGGTTCGGCCTCAACTGGAGTATTGTGTCCAATTCTGGGCACCACACTTTAGGAAGGATGTGAAGGCCTTAGAGAGGGTGCAGAAAGATTTACAAGAATGGTTCCAGGGATGAGGGACTTCAGTTACGTGGATAGACTGGAGAAGCTGGGGTTGTTCTCCTCAGAGCAGAGAAGGTTGAGAGGAGATTTGATAGAGGTATTCAAAATAATGAGGGGTCTAGACAGAGTAGATAGAGAGAAACTGTTCCCATTGGCGGAAGTGTCGAGAACCAGAGGACACAGATTTAAGGTGATTGGCAGAAGAACCAAAGGTGAAATCAGGAAAAACTTTTTTACACAGTGAGTGGTTAGGATCTGGAATGCACTGCCTGAAAGGGTGGTGGAGGTAGATTCAATTGTGGCTTTCAAAAGATAATTGGGTAAGTACCTGAAGGAAAAAAACTTGCAGGGCTACGGGGAAAGGGCGGGGGAGTGGGACTAGCTTAAGTGCCCTTGCAGAGAGCCGGCATGGGCTCGACGGGCCGAATGGCCTCCTTCTGTGCTGTAACCATTCTATGATTCTATGATTCCTCCAAATAGACTTCCAGCCTCACAGCAGGATGACTTAAATCCCAGATCCCTTTTGATCACCACATGCCCATCATACCATCCCTGTATCATGCCATATCACAGCATCCTCCTGGGTGCAACGGTGAAATGAGAGAGACCACAAAATATTGCAAACTCCATCAATAAATATATGCATAAACATATCACACATATCACATTCATTGTAATATCTAAGGACCCTTGTGCTTGCCATAGTTGAATAGCTGTCATTGTGTGCAAGGTGTGAGATGTGGGTGTGAGTGTTGGTAGGTAGAGATTGTTGGTGGGTGAGCACTGGGGGTGGGGTGCTTTGGGCAGTGTGTGAAGCTTGTGATACAGATGGTGGTATGTAGCATTTATTGAAGCATTCAATCACCCTGACCACCCGACTGAGATGGATCAGCCATGAGCACACCTGCTTCAGTCCTTCGGCTCCTTCTCCTTGTTGTGCTTCTCCTTGCTGAGGCAGCTGCACAGCCAGCAATGCTGCGAATGAGGTGCTGCAATATCAATGAACCGCCCCTTTAAGTATTGGGAAAAGCCTGTGGCAATGATGAGTTGAGATTAGACTGCACCCGATATTGGTCCACCCTTTGAGTGTAACGCCACTGAGCTAGGCCTTTAAGACTTGAATTAGTGCCCCAATCATTTCTTTGAGCAGTGAGAATGAAATTTGCATGCAGTCTAAAGCATTAGCGCTAATTCTCACACTTTTCTAAAGATATCGCCCATTCCTGGGCTATAATGAATTTCTAGCCCAAAGACTCCTCACCCCAACTGAGCAGATAATGTACCTCCCCCCACGCACCCCCCCCCCCCCACTGATCTTTGTTCCTCTATACACTGAGTAAACATCAGCTGCATCAACTGAGCAGAGTCATGGCCCCACCCTGCAGCGAGCAAAAAAAATGGTCTAAACCCCCACTCCTCCTCCAGAGCAAATCTTGGAACCAATCCCCACTGACCCAAAATCAGGACACTGCTCCCCACTGAGCTGTAATTAGGGTAACCCTCACCCCACACCCCAGTCACGTGCAGAAATCATCCCCCAACTGAACTGAAATCCAATCATCAACCTCCACCCACCAAGCAGAAACAAATATGCAAACCCTCACACCCCCCCCCAAGTCATCTGCAATTAGATCACAGCCGTCTACCGCACTAACTGAAATCCCTCGCCTACCCCCACTGATTTGAAATGAGGACACCCCACCACCAAGCTGAAATCAGTACACAACCCCCCAACTGAGCAAAAACCCCACAACTTCCCCCCAGTGAACAGAAATGCTCGGCATTACCCCCCACCTCCACTGAACAGCAATCTGCTCCTAACATCCTATCTCCCTAACAACATCCTATCTCCCTCTCCCTGTCCACCTCCCACTCCCTTTCTTTCTCTCCTCTGTGTCTTCCCCTCCCCCACTAAGAAGAAATGGGCCCAGTGCCACAAATTCTTCATTAACATCTGTTGCTCTCTCTCTCTCCTCCACCCCATCCTCATGCCCTGCCCGGCCGGCCCCCCATGTATTCCCCACTCCATGTCCCCTCCCCTTCCATCTCCCCCTATCCCCCTCTCCTCCTCTCCCTGGGGGAAAAATTGAGTCACGCTCCCTTTGGGGCGTTAACTTCGCCGGGGCGCTACTTTTAGCACCCCAGAAAAATTAGCTCCCCCGCAGCCGGAATTGAGTGGTAGCACCCCAAGAGGGAAGCGGGGCACTACTGGAAGCGCCCCACCTCCCTCTTGGAGTGCTGCGAGGGAATATCGCGGCGCTATGTGCCGCAGCGCCACGCACTGCGACACATCGTGCCACGGTATTGCAGGCCTTCCTCCCCTTCTTAAAGGCCCAGCTGGGCCCCCAGGGATCGGAGTGCCGGCAAAAGAGCCCGGCACTCAAGAGAAGTGCCGGGCTCCTGGAGCACAGCCGGCACTCTGCGGGGTGGGGGAGGGGGGGGCGGGTCAGGAGGCCGGGGATGGGAGCGGCCGCCCGGCACCTCGCCTTTAAATAGCGCCGCCCCGGCCGCAGGTAGTCCCCCCTGACCCCATTGGACATAGCGTCCGGCGGTAAGTCAGGGGGCGCTACCAAAGATTGCGGCCGGGGCACGAGCGGGGTGCTGCGCACGGTGATGACGTCATCGCCACGGGGTGCTAATGATTACCACCGCCGCTAACCTCCCGCTGAATTTCGCGGGAGACGTTGGCGGCGCCGCACCCGGGCGCTAGTTGCTTTGCGCCCCGTTAGCGCCCTCTTAGGGCGCTAATGGGAGGCGCAAAGCAACCAAATTTTTACCCCCCTGTCTCTCATCTCCCCAACTTGGGCCCATTGTCTTCTAATCTGCATGACCCAAACACTGGACTTGGTCTTGACTACCCCTGTGCAATGCCACAGGAGACTCACTGTTACACGGTTAGAAATAAGATATCAGGGAGTGAGTTTGGCTGTAATCTGATCTTGGGGTTCATGGAATGGTTAATAAAGTGCTTAACCTTCAAAAGCCTAGTAATTCAGTGTCAAATATCCATTAATCTACACTTGATTATGTAATGTACCTGCAATGTTGCAGTTGAATTGATGTATTCCTAAGAATTATAATGCAACACTCCTAAGTTGAATAAAGACACACAGACTAACAACAGTGCTGTGGGAAGTGACTTTTACATTCAATGTCATAAAAACACAAATGTATCAAGTTTTTTGACACAAACGACTTTATTTTAATCATTAAGGATGCACGAATTACACTGGCTAGACAGGATCGAATGTCAAAGTCTGAAATATTTCACAATGTGACTGCAGAAAGGCGCCTGCCTTTTCTGACGTACTGTAATGCACCAGGCCACAGTACTCCGTTGAAACACTGTAAAGCCGTGTTAATGATGCTGACTGGATAACTGTGAAGGAAGAACCACAGCCTTGCTTACCCCCATGGATTTGTTGGCCTGAGGGCGTTACTGGGAGCAGAGACATCTTTACAGGGAAAAAATTCTTGATGTCAACTTGAATAAGAAATTAATAACAGGTAGCACAGCTAGCTGATCAGTGTGCGGTGAGAGCAACAGTAGTCATAAAATTGCCTTTGAAGTGATACTTGTGTTAAAATATTCTAGGTAAACTGTTTTTTATGCTAACATATGAAATTTTAAACAAGCAGAGAGAAATTGCACAGATCGGAAAAGCCATCTCTGTTAAATTATACATATCAGGAGACCAGAGGATTAATTGAAGCAGTAATCCAACATCTGGAAAAGCAAAGATTTGTTAGGCCAACAGAAAACATTGTTGTATTTTAACAGAAGCAATTTATTCAGAAATCAGCATTGTAATTAAACTGTTCTTTTCTGCTTTTAAAATGTAGCATGGCTAAAAATCACTAATATTGTGTTATTCTTACTGATTTTGAAAACATGGTTTAGATTAATAAATCTTGCTATTCATCTCAAATCAAACAAGATAAAATAGTTCTGTAATAATCTGTGAAGAGTAAGTATTGAAACTAGCAGCTAAGATAGATCCAATTTCCGATCTAATTCAGTAAGTTCATCCCCTTTTGAGAAAATTAGAACACAAGTGGCTGTTGACCTGTGTTGACCTTGTGTGGCATTGCTCACAGAGTCAAAGGATATATTTTGGGAACTTTCAGTCAGGCTTAGTCCTTATCTGGGGAAACCCACTGACAGAAAGAACCAATCTGCTAGTTGGGATAAAGTAAAGAAGACAGAGAAAGTTTCTGCAATGTGGAAGGAGGTGGTGGACCCCATGAAGCAGGGTTATCGACACAGTGGTGCCCCCGTGGAGGACCTTGTAACAGCCTTCTCTCCCTCTGTTTTGCCTCCAATACTTAACTGCTGGAGGTCTTGGTCTCGGCTGAGGCCTTCAGTGGGACATACTTCAGCAGCAGTCTAGCTGTAACACTGGGAAAATATCCTTCTTCTGCAGCAATGGACTCCCCAGAAATATCATGGGGTGGCAATACACAGGGGCAGATTTTCACTGCCCTCGCCAGGTGGGATCAAGAAGATAATGCTCTGAAAACCATGGCTTTGAACTTACTGCCCTGTTTCTGCTCACGATCCACCCACCACCATTTTGTCAGGGGCATCATGAAGGGCAGCCAGAGCCTTGTTTCAAGTGGGTGCATTATTAAGGTATTTAAATTGGGGTAAATATGACCCAATGCAACTTTCAGGTACCAGCTCACCAACCCCCACAAAAGCTCTTCGGCCTCACAAAAACATTCCGGCCTGCTGCCGGTTCTATGTGACCCCTATCCGCCCCCTGCCCCCCGCCCGCCCCCCCCCCCCCCCCACACACTACGCGATTGCCTCCCGACTCCCTTTTAACCTCCAACTACCAGCCTGGCTCCATGGAGGACCCGGCGGATTTCTCGCAAAAAGGATGCAGAAAAGTTGGCTACACATTCTCAGCCAGGACCAGGCCTCCAGCTTCCCCATCTCCTGCTTGCTACCATGGCACACCTGGTGACCGTATTGAATTTATTTTTGGTATTGCAGCCAGGTCCTTGGGTAAATGTTGCAGGCACTGATATGGTTGCTGACCTCCTGTCAAGCCTCTCCCCCAACTCGCTGTGGCACAAAGCGACCATCTACAAGAAGGGTGTCCCTCTTCTTCCAGATTTGCTCCATCAATACTTCTATTGCCTTGACAGAAAACCAAGGTGCTCTGTTGCTCCCTAGGTATGTGGTGGACTAACAAAGCAGACTGCCCTGTAAGCTACTGCAGAACTTTATAACCTGTAGCAGCACGCAATATCTTGCCCTCTAATACGTCAACTGCTCATCCCAGGCACTAGTTGCGCTGGCAGCTTGCCACAATATTAAAATCAAACTGACTTAGAAATTTGGCTGGGTTCAGTACTGGTCAGCTCAGACAGGATCTAAACCTGCAATATTTTTAATAATATAGATAGGTAGTGCTGAAAAATAATTCATTTGAAAATATATTCAGTAAATGATATGCTGTTTGGGGTAAACAAAATGTTATCAATATGTTGATTGGTAAAATGAGTAAACTCCAATGAATGTTCATTTGCAAAACAAAATATCAATATAATAAATAACTCAGTGAGCACTGTAACTGTACACTGCTGGATGCCGAAAATCTAACTGAATCAAACAGAACATCCCGCTGATGTTCACAAATATTGGCCCAAAAATTAGTCCCGCGACGCGAGAGTACGCACTGCGTACTCTCGCGTATTCTGTCTCCAATTGCCGGTTTTCTGCATGCACTGCGCATGCGCTGAAAACCGGCACTTGGTGAATGGAAAAGGGGGCGGTTCCTAGCTGAACCGCGTGCGCGCTACAGGCTGCGCGCATGCAGTGCACTTAGTGGTTTCAACGCGCAGGAAAGTACGGAAGATTTTACACATAAAAAAAGGAGGAGTAAGACCCACTTTTAACAAGGTAAGTAGTGAATTAAGTATTATTTTGAATTTTTTTTAACAGGTATATCTTTTTTAGAGACTTTAAAGACAGGTAAGTTTATTTTTATAACTTTTTAAAAGATTTTAAATTTTTCCAAAAATTTAATTTTTTATTTAAAATGGTTAATTTATTTAACTATACTTATTTTATTAATGTGATGGGTTGTTTTTTTAATTTAATTGAGGTTTAGCTGTTCTTTTGGGGGGGTATAGATTCATAGCTTTCACAGCACTTATGTGAAAGTTATGAATGGAAGATGGTGTGCTGCCATTGGCTCTAACTGAGTCACGTGATCCCACAGCTCGCACGAATTAACTACGCCTGTGGGATACGCAAGCCCAGCACAGCAGCTGTCCAGAACATCAAGTTCGTGCGAGCTGGAACTGAAAAAGCCAACGCGCAGTGAGAGATCGCGGGGAAGCCTTACCCTCGCACGAAGGCTTCCTCACGAATTTTTGGGCCATTGTGAATTACATCTTTGTTAATTTCAATAATCTGAATTCTTTACTTAATCTTTTTTATTTATTTCTATATTAACTTCCACCTAATTTCACAATATCATATTAGGAGTATATTGTAATTAATTTAAAAAGTAGGTTACAGGAATGGCTGGTGACATTTATATTCTGGCATTATCAGGGAGTGAGTACTTTCCTTAATGTTGTAAAAAGTGCAACCTTTAGAATCATAAACCTGGATTTTCAGCTTCATGTATGCTGCTAAATCAGCATAAATACACAGAAACAGGCCATTCGGCCCAACCAGAACATGTTGGTATTCAGCCTCCACACGAGCAAATAGTTCGAATCATATTTACTCACCTTGTTCCCATGGCCCTTCAACCCCTTTTCCTTCATCCACCTATTCAATCTAATCTTGAATGTTGACATAGTTTCTGCCTCAACTACTAACCCTGGAAGTTAATTCCACATCCTGACAACTTTCTGTGTGAAGAAGTTTCTCCTGCCTTTTATTCTAATTCTGTTACATTTAATCTTGCAGTTATGGTCCCTCGTTCTTGACCCTGAACTCAACGACTGAAAACAGTCTGCTTGTATCGATCCTGTCCCATTCTTCTCAATTTATGCCTAATCTGGTGCTTCTCTTAAGCCCTACCTGAAATGCTGGAGTCTGTGATTTGGCTGGCTGTTGGCTGGCTATATTAATCTTTTAGGACAGTAGAGCCTTCCTCTCCTAAGGTCTACGTCCCCAGAAAGTCCTACTTCAGGCTGCATCTCCAGTGCTGTGCCTAACCCTGATGTTTTACAGCCACATGTGTAGGCATCTGAGGGTATACTTGACTTGCTATCATGAGAGACAACAGGATCACATGAACATCGTGTGCCAAGTTACTGATACTGGGCACTGGCTTTGCTAGGTCACTGATAAATGGGATGCAGACTAATTGGTACCAATGAGATCCATGAAGTCCTGCCTCGTGATTGTCTCCAAGCAATCACCAACTTTGTCCTACCCAGAAGAACCTTTCAAAACAGTTGCCCAAGGTCACCATGGCAGCAGTATTGGTTGCCAGACAAGAGGTTGTCCTGCTACATGGGCACCTGTGTTGGGGGCATCTGGTGGAGTCCTGCCTGGAACTGCCACAAGCTTCAGGTGGTCTATAGTGTTGTGAAGTTCTCCCTATGGAACCACACATACTGGCCATGGAGTCCTCTCGTTGGCCAGATAGGTCCTGCATGTGATGGGAGACTCCACTGATTCCGACCATAGGTGTATGTATCCTTCTTTTAAAAGCAGTACTCATGAGATTGGGGTCTATATACTTTTAAGCCAAGGTTTGAAGTCTCCTGGCACTGCTAAAGAATGTCAGGCTCTTAATTTCTAGTTCTGTCCTCTTCCTACCCAGTTATGCTCATTATGTCACCTTGTGCAATGTCCTCATGTTAACTATCTAAAGTCTCTGGGTGCTTGTCTGTAGGCTGGTGCATGGAAGAGAAAGAGTAAATGACCACATGAATGATCTGGTGCTTGCCTGAAGATCTGAAACAGGGGGCCTGGTTAAACTCCTCCTCCTTTTTCCTGGCTTCTAAGTGCAGTGTTTGATTTACAGGAGAAGAGAATTTAGAATGAGTAGTGGTGAAACAGAGTTCCCCAGTCACTTTAAAACAGAAGTAACATAAGGCTGTTTGCAGGACAGTTTGGTGTATTACTGTAGGAATAGATGGAAAAGCAGCAGAATATTATGACAAACATACAGCTGGCTCCTGACCTCCCACTTTATCTCTGACTCACTTGTCTGTGGACCTCGCCAGTAGTTTTAATGTTTCCTTTACATAGGGGATCAGAGGCATGATGTTCGGTGGCCACCCCTCTGTGGCCTGTCTCTCCCTCATATTATGGACCACCTTCTCCTGAAACAAGTATGCAGATAACATAAAAGACCTGGGGGGAGAAATTCAGTATCGCCCCATTTGGGGCGCAATTATCGGCCGGGCGCAAAGATTAGCGCCTGGCGCTAATTATCGCCACCGACTGCAAACTTGACTTTTATCGCCCCTGGAGGTGATTGGAGCGCTAAATCAGGCGCTTCACACCTGTCTTAAGGCGCAAAGGCCGAGGAGCGAGGCGCTACCTCAGAGTGCTGGCGAAGCTCATGTGATGTCAGTCAGCAATGGAACACACACACAATGGCACCGGCCAGTTCTTAAAGGGGATGGTTGATCTTGCTTTCCATCCACATCCTGCTCATTGCAGCCTTGAATCCCAGCCTGGAGAGACCTGCACATCAAATCTGCTGGAAAGAACAATGGAGAGTACCAGGGAAAGAGCTTAGAGTGCAGCCCCCACAGTCTCTTCTAAATCGATACAAGGAATGGCAAATTAAAATGAACCTGCAAAGTGCTGCTCAGTACCCAAAACTCCTTCACACAGCGTTGAATCTCTCCAGAAGGGCAACATGGTGGCATAGCGGTTAGCACTGTTGCCTCACAGCGCCAGGGACCCGGGTTCGAATCCGGCCTCGGGTGACTGTCTGTGTGGAGTTTGCACATTCTCCCCGTGTCTGCGTGGATTTCCTCCGGGTGCTCCGGTTTCCTCCCACAGTCCAAAGATGTGTGGGTTAGGTTGATTTGGCTATGATAAATTGACCCTTAGTGTTAGGGGGATTAAATACGTGGGGTTACGGGGATAGGGTGGGATATGTGTCGGTGCAGGCTCGATGGGCCGAAATGGCCTCTATCTGCACTGTGGGGATTCTGTGATTCTGAGAAGTCTCTCTCTCTCTCAGAATGCGTGGTTCAAAAATGGCACCAACAATAAAAGGCAGGAAGCGGTCGCCTTTAAATAGCGCTCCCCCAGTCCCTTCATGACTGCAAAACGCTCCCCTCAACCTGTCGTTGCTAGCGTCAGGCGGTAAGGCAGGGGGCGCCACTCAATATCTGCTCCGGGACGATACCGGGGCGTTGCGCACTCGACTGACGTCACGATCTGCCGGCGCAGGAGATCGTGGCAGTAGTGTTTAGCGCCACCGCAAAATGTCTAGTTAATTTCGCGAGCGGCTCAAACATCGCCGCGCCTGGGCGCTAGATGCTTTGCGCCCCATTAGTGCCCTCTTAAGGCGCTAATGGGAGGCGCAGCCAACTGAATTTTTCCCCCCTGTTTTTTGCAGGATATGCAGTGCAATCTAGGTGCCAGCAGGCAAAACATGCAAAGCTAATGATAGATGCCGCTACCAAATATGATACCGCAGATGTATCTTTCGAGGTAAGGTTCTGAGAAAAAGTCTATTTGCAAGTGTGGAATGAGATTATAAGGGTGGCAAGAGACTGGTAAAACTAAGGGCCCAAAATTCAACCCTTGTGCTAAGTACATCCTGGGAACCATCACTGTTTATACCTCTCAAGTTTGAAAAAGATGCTTGAAGATTCCAAACATTCAAAGCATCTCCTCAGTTGAATGTCCATGAAAGAAGATCCCATCAGGGGACATTTCTGGTTTGCAACTATCAATGATCAGAGACCATAATGAAATGTTCGATGACTCAGACAACAGCACTGAGGTTACACCTGACGAAGGAGCAGCCGCTCCGAAAGCTTGTGATTTCAAATAAAGCTGTTGGACTATAACCTGGTGTTGTGCGACTTCTCACTTTTGTCCACCCCAGTCCAACACTGGCATCTCCGCATCGAGGTTACATTAGGCAGACCTGTTAAGTCTCACTCATAAGGAGTGGCACTCACTGATTTTGGTTTAAGGTCATCCCTATTGTGATGCATTTATTTATGTTGATTTTCAAGCTATCTCATTTGTAAGGCTCATTCTTTACATTTTCTCAATGGTGGTAGCCTGATGAACACCTTCAGTGTTTCTGACACCATTTTGCTAATGGTTGAACCTTATATTCCCTTCACTTGACTGATAGTAGGTTTGATAACAAAATCATCAAGAAGAGCCAAAATCTTTTCATCAATCTAAACAATTTATAATTCTTCTGCTCCTCTGTCAGTTATATTGGATCTTTTAGTCTCTGCCCTTTGTCCCCGCACCATTCCTATCGGCTGGGGAACATTGGATCACGTTAGAGACTTGCCCCTGAAGTTCCAGAGTTCAGTTTTGAGACACATTTTATCTACTGACTGTCAGTGTTGTACCACCCACACTGCTTTTGTCAAATGCTTGCCTCTCTATCAATGCAGAGCTTCTAAATTTGTTGAGCACATTCTAACAGAGAAGCACATAGCCTTCACGTTAAGGGAATCCCTGGTGTCTTGTGTGATGTCACAAAGTGAAAGAAAGCTTTGTTTAAATTGATAAAATACGGTGGTTGCCATACTTCTACACCTTACCACACTAAATTATCTCAGCATATTTTTCAGAAACTAATGTTGTTTATAAACCATTCCTTTTACATTATTATTTTTCATAAATAGTTTGCTGTCAAATATTTAAATAATGCAATAAGAACATTGGGGATTTTGCGGTCAGTGACGAAGTGATACCGCTTGCCGTTGACCTCGAAGAAAGCTCCCCACAAAAATCCACAAAAATCTAGCAATCTCTGTTGTGTCGATTTCACCTCTCCCGATGTTAATTTGAATCTGACGCCAATCTAGGGGATCTCCAGCATCCAGCAACAGTGATGTCATCACACTGAAGAATTCTCACAGACAGCAAACCAGGAAGTAAAATGCACTGATTTTCCCTCACTTTTTAATCATTTTACAGAGAGTGAAATAAAGATTGGGACATATACATGGGAGTAAGGTAGAAGCTGAAATATCATAAACAAACTTCAAAAAATAATTATTAAAAAGCATGGGATTTTTATCATAATGGAAAAATTTGGCATTCCACAATTATAAAATTAATTTTTCAGGGCCAGGACAGTTGTTCAGCGGTAATTATGACTCAGTACACCATTAAAAACCCAGTTACACCTCATTCAACAAGGCTTAACTTTTTCGGGGGCTTTTAAGAGCGATAGTCCAGCGTAAAAGCTTACGTTCTTGTCAGTTCAGTGATTTCAATCGATTCCCAGCTCCAAGGAGTTCAACAGCGCGCCCTGTGGTAGAGCAAGGAATGACTGACAGCAACTTCTGGATTTCTGCGTTTAACTGCGCATGTGCTTACTCCAGAAGTTGCTGTCGGTTTCATAGTTATAATGACGGCGAACGCTAACAGTTTCACCATCATTGCAACCGCAAATTCTGGGCCAATATTATGTTTAATGAAAATCTGAACTTATCATAAATTTACATAATTATTACAAAATTCTGGTTATTTTTAAAGCAGGCTTTCACTGTGATGAAAACAGGCATATAAGCAATTTAGCTGGGATTCTCCTCCTCAACCCAATTCATGCTGTAATGTGGAGGTATAGGCTTTGTGCCTGCCTCACTGACCTAATGCTGACTCCAGCAAAGTTTCCTAGGAGGCACGGGAAATTACTTTTGCTGTCGGAGAGGGAGGCTTCAGCGGCATAAAGGACAGGGAGCCTGGGTCTAATGATCAGAAAATCTACAGATGCAGATTTTCCACTTTGTTGTGCTTTAATAGATTGGTGATCTTGCCCAGTGCCTTTAAGTTGTTGCCGATGTTGCATCTCTCCTATCAACTCCTTGTTTTAGCATTCAATGTTATCAAGGTGATAATGATGGAAACTATGATGTATGACATCACTCAACATTATCACTGGAAGTGGTGTTGAAAGATCTGTACAGCCACACAAATAGGCAGTAAACAGGTCTCCACCAAATTTTCTATCATATCTTGTCTCGTATCTCTGGAAAACTGGCAGAACTATGGAGGAAAGTCCTGCCCATTGTGTCTTCCATGTGTGCAACAGTTTCTTCCACTGAGTAGTAAAGCCATGCAGCCTGATAAATGTTTCACAGCAATTCATTCCTGTATTTATTTATGAATTATTAGTGGATTAGGAATAAGGTTTGTGTAAAGCAAAGAAAAACATTTGATGTAATTAAACTTCAAAATGTAAGAGACACCAATAAACAAGTACATAAAATCATTCATGAAAAAAACCAGAATGGGCAAAATGAATATGGAAGTTAGACCCAAGCCTGTTTCTCTTCCTGCGCAGATTTTGCGAACAAATTCTTTGATTGTCATTACTGTAAAACATAGAGTGTTGCTGCTTGTAAATAAATTGTAATTTTACCTGTATAATTGGTCACTGTGCAAAATTAAATGCTGTATAATGAAGTAATCTTATCAATGATATATCATTATATTGGCTTCTTTCTTTCTGTCATGGTACATATAGAGTTAAAAATAGGTTCAATTCTAGAAAGTGGCACAGCTTGTTTTAAAACAGTAGCCCCAGAATAAAGATGTTGTATCCAAGGGAGGGTCTAAGTCATTCAATTCAAATACAAGCATTCCATAGATTCTATTTATATGTTTGATTGACTGCTCTTTTTGAATTTAAGGGACACATTTAAACTTCATTTGTCCAGGTCATTTTCAACATTTTTCTCAGTCTCTCTTTTTCAGATTGAGTAGGCAATCAGAGATAGAGATATATAGATCAAAGAAACTCTGTGGATAGTCCTCAATAAACTGTCACATAAAGGGGTAGCTTTTCCCTACGTGCGGTTTTCCGGCGGTCATCCGACAATTTAATCGTGCCGATGGGAGGCCTGGTCCATTTTGAGGGCCGGGCCTCATTAACATAACCGGTGGGATGTGGACAGAAAACAAGTGCCCTTGACAGCCTGCTGGCTCTGGTCTGCCGCAATATCGAGCTGCCCGGCCAGCCTCCAGGTCTGGATAAATGTAGGTCCAGTTGGTGGTGGGGAGGGGGGGATCTGTTCTCAGGAGGGGGGACCCAATGGGGCAGTGGCCCATGTTATTTTTGTGGAACCTGGAGGAGGCTCCTGATCCAACTAAAATAAATAAGTACTGTAAGAATATACTGTCCACGGTCAACCTGACTGAATCTAAAAGTGACCAAATGTACCGACAAGCTTTGAGGGCAAGAGACTGCTTGGCTAAAACATGATGGGCTGGTATTTTTCCTTCAAAAGATAAGATCTTGAAAATTCTGTGAGAACCACCAGTCAACAACCGGCAAATGTAAAAACAACGACTCTCTCCAATCCTTGAATGTCTGGCCTTGGTTAACTAAGCGCCAAAACAGATAGGAGAGAGAGAGAGAAAAATACAACGTTAATCACACAGTTTAGGACACAAATGCTGTGGGTGAGTTGCCAAGTTTTGGGGTACAAGGGATGTTGTAGACTGACATTCATGGCTGCAGTTGAAGGCGACCTGGCCAGTTGCCAGTTAAAGTCATATATCTAGTCATCGTTGAATTGACCACTCATCTGGTGTTAGTTACTATGTGGTGTTGCTTATAATCACCTGAGCTTAAAGTAAATGATTTTAGATGCTTGTACTTACTTGTAACCTGTTGATTTTTTAGTAAAAGAAGTTTCACAAATTCATTGGGTTTTGTGTTGTCTGTTCCACGGGTCTGAACTCTATAAACTGTCAGACAATCAGAACGTCTTACAGTACTTACCTTTGGGTTCCACTTCGGCTGGACCACCAGCTATAACTGGGCAGAATGTGCATGGCGCACGCTCTGCCCAGTTGAGTGCTAAAATGGCCTCAGGGTACAATTGACGTCATAGGACCCAGATTTAAATGCCTAAATTAGCTGTACGCTTGCTTCAGTCAGCAGCCCGGGCCACCTATTACTAGGACCCCGGCAAAATGGTAATGGCCACAGCCATAGTGGGAAGGGGGGTGTTAAGTTCTTCCCCGTGATTTTCAAGGCCCTGTTTTGGTCAGGTGGGAAGCTTCAAAATCTCCCACAAAGGTTACAATACAGTACCTTGGCCGGAATTTTCTGGGGTCTGTGCGGGCGCGTTCGGAGGCGGGTCGGGTGGGAAATTTGAAATAATTTGGAGCGGGTCGGGAACCCGCCATCATCCCGCCCCCATGCACCTTTCCCTCGGGTGCGTTTGTCAGTGCGGCAGCGACCCGAATGGCAGAGGTGGGTGACCTAATTCAAATCATTATCACCTTGTTGTCAGACCCTTAAGCACCTTTTTTAGCCCACCTTTCAAATTTCCCTGGCTTCCCACGGGATTCACGCAGCTCAGGAACCACATCTGTCAGCCTGAGGCGGGAGTTGAGAGGCCATTGCTCCAGCTGATTAGTTGACCACATGAAATGTACTATAAAAGCTCCCACCTTACAGCTGATCACTTTCCTCAGGCAGAAGCTGTTGCTGACTGCATTCCCAGCACAGATTTAGCTTTCTACAGACTGCAAGTTTTTGCAGCAAAGTCGGCATCCAGTCTCACCTCATTGGTACAACCTATCGCTCCATTGACAGATTGCTTCTCTCATCTCTACTTGACCTGCCATCTATTCCATCAGCATGGGTGCCGTTTATACTCTCTCACCTTGGTCCTCAGAGTCTGACCACGATCAGCCCCAACACCAGCAGCAGCAGGCACACCAGCAGCACCAACAACAACACCATCAACCTTCTCCTCAACCACCTGATGCTGCACAGGACAGAGGGCATCAGTTCAGGTCTGCACCGCGCCGGAGGCGGTACCCCCAACACAGGGTATACAGGCAGTGGATGAGCTTCCTCAACATGACTGAGCAGCAGTGCCAAAGGAGGCTTAGGCTATCGTGCCAGGTAATCGCATTCATTTGCACATTGCTGGAGCAAGTCCTGCTGCCCAGAGGAGTGGGTGGACACGCCTTACCAGTGGCCGTCAAAGTCACCAGCACCCTTAACTTCTTCGCCTCAGGCTCCTTCCAGGGATCTGCAGCAGACATTTGCGGCATTTCGCGGTCAGCTGCCCACAAATGCATCACACAGGTTACCGATGCCCTTTTTGACAAGTCAGCCAATTTTATCAACCTTGCCACTCATAAAGCCAGTGTTACTGAGCGCGTGCTCAGCTTTGCCACTCTGGCTGGCTTCCCACGGGTGCAGGGTGTCATCGACTGCACACATGTGACCATCAGGGCACCCCCATCATCACCCAGGAGTCTTTGTCAACTGCAAGGGCTTCCATTCCCTCAATGTGCAGCTGGTCTGCAACCATAGGAAGATCATCATGCATGTGTGCGCCAAATTCCCTGGCAGCTGCCATCACTCTTTCATCCTTCACCAGTCCACCCTCCCTTAGCTCTTCACTCCTCCAAACAACTTTCCGGCAGGCTCATGATACCTTTCAGGAGGCCAAGTACTGAGGCCGAGGAGAGATACAATGAAAGCCACATTTCCACCAGATGTGTCAGAGCAGATAATAGGCATACTCAAAATGCACTTCAGATGCCTTGACAGATCTGGAGGAGCACTTCAATATGCACCAGCCAATTTCTCCAGAATCGTCATGGTATGCTGCACCCTGCACAACATAGCATAGCAGCGAAGATTAGCGCTGCATGAGGAGCGCCCCAATTAAGGCCTCCCAGTGAGGACTGGTGGTCAAAGGGAATGTTGGCCAGGAAATTGTGGACCCGCAATGTCTTTTTTCCAGACGGAAGATCAGGCACTACAGGCCTGCAATTTCCTGACCAGTGCTCTCTGCAAGTACTACCTGCTTGCATGGATGTGCCCCTGACTCTGGCTGACTTGTTGGCCTCAGGATCATTTGCATTTTTTAAATGGGCTTGCTGGCCTTGGAGGATTGCCATGGCCTAGTGTGATGCAGCTGCGAGAGCAAAGTGGCAAAACAAATTTGACATTTTTTAAAAACTTCATCTGAGCCTCGTCAATCGATTGCTCTGATTGCATAGGGCCATTTCAATTTTGAAGGGCCCCTCTGTCACCCATAGCAACGCTGGATGTAAAGGATGAACAGTTGTTCCTTGCTCCCAGAACAAATGACGGAAAATAAGTCCAACAATATTATTCCAACGTTTGCACACCATTACAATATGTCTGGCCATTTTTGAGCAAACCGATTGTACACCCCAAGGCACTTCTGACAAAAATCCCTGAAATGGCAGGGGCAAGCAGCGAACTAGTGAAGTGGCTCCCAAGGTGACACTTCTGTCTGCCTGAGCTACTGGGGAAACTCAAGCGGAATATCTAGACTGATGCATTTTGTTTCTGAGAATTCATGATAGTATGTGATCTGAGCTCTGAGGATATAGGTGCAGACTTTTTCAAGTTTTCTTATAAAACTAAAATAAATCTCTACTCATTCATAGGCTCATAATCACATAATAGATTACTAAAATGCAATCAAGCACACAAATCCTAGATCCATTCTAACATTATCTAGTGACTAAACTTGAGGAAAAAGCTCAGTAACTTCAAACATAAATAAACTGATTATGGCCCAAAAATTCGGCCGTTCCCAGGTGAGTACGCACTGTGTACTCACCCGTATTCATTCCCGAAGTGCCGGTTTCCTGCATGCACTGCGCATGCGCGGGAAACCGGAACTTCCGGTATGGTGAAGGGGGCGGTTCCTAGGTGAAACGCATGCGCACTAGAGGCTGCGCGCACGCAGCACACTTAGATTTTTTTTCAGGTTTCAACGTGAGGGTAAGTATTGAAGATTCTATGCTAATAAAAAGAAGGCGTAAGATCCCTTTTGAACAAGGTAAGTAGTTAATTAAGTATAATTTTAAATTTTTTTCAACAGGTTTATCTTTTTTAGATACTTTAAAGAAAGGTAAGTTTATTTTTATAACTTTTAAAAAGTATTTTAATTTTTTCAAAAATTTAAATTTTTGTTTAAAGTGGTTAATTTTTTTAACTATAGTAATTTTATAAATGTGATGGGTTTTTTTAAATTTATTTTAAGTTTAGCTGTTCTTTTCGGGCCGATTTCAATTCACAGATTTGACAGGTCTCCTGTCAAATCTATGAATGAAAGATGGTCTGCTGCCATTGGCTCTCCATGGCCCACGTGATCCCAGGGGTCGCATCGAACTAACTGCACCCCTGGAACACGCAAGCACTGCGCGCCGGCTCTTGGGAGAGGCCCAGGACCCGAAGTTCCTGTGGGCCCAAAACACAACAGCAAGCGCGGTGGGTAAGAGCGCGCGCGATACTTACCCGCGCGGCAAGCCGGCCATGCGAATTTCTAGGTCATTGTGTATGTATCAATATATTTAACTCACAAGAAGCTAACTGTGAACAGCAGACATGTTTCGTCTTATTTTGATTATTGTAAAAGAGTTCTCAAAACAGCACTGACAGAGCAAATTTTTTTTTATTCGTTCATGGGATGTGGGCGTCGCTGGCAAGACCAGCATTTATTGCCCATCACTAGTTGCCCTTGAAAAGGTGGTGGTGAGCCGCCTTCTTGAACTGCTGCAGTCCGTGTGGTGAAGGTACTCCCACAGTGCCGTTAGGAGGGAATTCCAGGATTTTGACCCAGCGACGATGAAGGATTGGTGATATACTTCCAAGTCAGGATGGTGTTGGAGGGGAATTTGGAGGTGATGGTGTTTCCCATGCGTCTGCTGTCCTTGTCCTTCTAGATGGTAGAGGTCACGGGTTTGGGAGGTGCTGCCGAAGAAGCCTTGGCGAGTTGTTGCAGTGCATTTTGTAGATGGTACACACTGCAGCCACGGTACGCCGGTGGTGGAGGGAATGAATGTTTAAGGTGGTGGATGGAGTGCCAATCAAGCGGGCTGCTTTGTCTTGGATGGTGTCGAGCTTCTTGAGTGTTGTTGGAGCTGCACTCATCCAGGCAAGTGGAGAGTATTCCATCACACTCCTTACTTGTGCCTTGTAGATGGTGGAAAGGCTTTGGGGAGTCCGGAGGTGAGACACTCGCCGCAGAATACCTAGCCTCTAACCTACTCTCGTTGCCACAGTATTTATGTGGCTGGTCCAGTTAGGTTTCTGGTCAATGGTGACCCCCAGGATGTTGATGGTGGGGGATTTGGTGATGGTAATACCGTTGAAAGACAAGGGGCGGTGGTTAGACGCTCGCTTGTTGGAGATAGTTATTGCCTGGCACTTGTGTGGCGTGAATGTTACCTGCCACTTATCAGCCCAAGCCTGAATGTCGTCCAGGTCTTGCTACATACGGGCATGGACTGCTTCATTATCTGAGAAGCTGTGAATGGAACTGAACACTGTGCAGTCATCAGCGAACATCCCCACTTCTGACTTTATGATGGAGGGAAGGTCATTGATGAAGCAGCTGAAGATGATTGGGCCTGGGACACTTCCCTGAGGAACTCCTGCAGCGAAGTCCTGGGGATGTGATAATTGACTTCCAACCACCACAACCATCTTCCTTTGTGCTAGGGATGACTACAGCCAGTGGAGAGTTTTCCCCCTGATTCCCATTGACTTCAGTTTTACTAGGGCTCCTTGATGCCACACTCGGTCAAATGCTGCCTTGATGTCAACGGCAGTCACTCTCACCTCACCTCTGGAATTGAGCACTTTTGTCCATGTTTGGACGAAGGCTGTAATGAGGTCTGGAGCCGAGTGGTCCTGGCGGAACCCAAAATGGGCATCAATGAGCAGGTTATTGGTGAGTAAGTGCTGCTTGATAGCACTGTCGACGACACCTTCCATCACTTTGCTGATGATTGAGAGTAGACAAACAATAACGAAAAACAATAAAAAGAATGAAACCGGACGGACCACCCGGTATTGACCTCGGCACCGGCTACGGACATGGAACGGCACACCCAGCCCAGTCGACCCTGCAAAGTCCTCCTCACCAACATCTGGGGACTTGTGTCAAAATTGGGAGAGCTGTCCCACAGACTAGTCAAGCAACAGCCTGACATAGTCAAACTCACAGAATCATAATTTTCAGCCAATGTCCCGAACTCCTCCATCACCATCCCTGGGTATGTCCGATCCCACCAGCAGGACAGATCCACCAGGGGTGGCAGTACAGTGGTATACAGTCGGGAAGGAGTGGACCTGGGAGTCCTCAACATTGTCTTCGGACCCTTGAAGTCTCATGGCTTCAGGTCAAGCATGAGCAAGGAAACCTCCTGCTGAATACCACCTACCGCCCTCCCTCAGCTGATGAATCAGTACTCCTCCATGTTGAACACCACATCGAAGAAGCACTGAGGGTAGCAAGGGCACAGAATGTACTCTGGGTGGGGGACTTCAATGTCCATCACAAAGAGTAGCTCGGTAGCACCACTACTGACCGAGCTGGCCGAGACCTGAAGGACATAACTACCAGTCTGGGCCTGCGACAGGTGGTGAGAGAACCAACACGAGGGAAAAACCTACTTGACCTCGTCCTCACCAATCTACCTGTCACAGATGCATCTGTCCGTGACAGTATTGGTAGCAGTGACCACTGCACACTCATTGTGGAGACGAAGTCCCGTCTTCGCACGGAGGACACCCTCCATCGTGTTGTGTGGCACTACCACCGTGCTAAATGGGATAGATTCAGAACAGTTCTAGCAGCTCAAAACTGGACATCCATGAGGCGCTGTGGGCCATCAGCAGCAGCAGAATTGTATTCCACCACAATCTGTAACCTCATGGCCCAGCATATCCCTCACTCTACCATTACCATCAAGCCAGGGGACCAATCCTGGTTCAATAGGAAGTGTAGAAGGGCATGCCAGTCGCAGCACCAGGCGTACATAAAAATGAGGTGCCAACCTGGGGAAGCTGCAACACAGGACTACTTGCATGCTAAAAAGCGGAAGCAGCATGCTATAGACAGGGCTAAGCGATCCCACAATCAACGGATCAGCTCAAAGCTCTGCAGTCCTGCCACATCCAGTCATGAATGGTGGTGGACCATTAAACAACTAACGGGAGGAGGAGGCTCCATGAATATCCCCATCCTCAATGATGGTGGAGCCCAGCACGTGAGTGCAAAAGACAAGGCTGAAACGTTTGCAACCATCTTCAGCCAGAAGTGCCGAGTGGATGATCCATATCGGCCTGCTCCTGAGGTCCCCACCATCACAGAAGCCAGTCTTCAGCCAATTCGATTCACTCCACGTGATATCAAGAAATGGCTGGGCGCACTGGATACAGCAAAGCTATGGGCCCTGACAACATCCCGGCTATCGTGCTGAAGACTTGTGCTCCAGAACTAGCCGTGACTCTAGCCAAGCTGTTCCAGTACAGCTACAACACTGACATCTATCCGACAATGTGGAAAACTGCCCAGGTATGTCCTGTCCACAAAAAGCAGGACAAATCCAACCCGGCCAATTACCACCCCATCAGTCTACTCTCAATCATCAGCAAAGTGATGGAAGGTGTCATCGACAGTGCTGTCGTGCGGCACGTACTCACCAATAACCTGCTCACTGAGGCCCAGTTTGGGTTCTGCCAAGACCACTTGGCTCCCGACCTCATTACAGCCTTGGTCCAAACATGGACAAAGGAGCTGAATTCCAGAGGTGAGGTGAGAGTGACTGCCCTTGACATCAAGGCAGCATTTGACTGAGTGTGGCATCAAGAAGCCCTAGTAAAACTGAAGTCAATGGGAATCGAGGGAAAACGTTCCACTGGCTGGAGTCATACCTCGTGACATGACTTATGAAATAATACTGAGTGGCCTGCGGGTGGCGCTGTCCAGGGAGAGTATAAATACTCAGGCACGGGTCCAGCTTGCACAGGACATTCTTAACAGGAACTAGTCCTCCATGTTGTAAAAAAGCTTTGTTTAACGCTTAGACCAAGTGCCTAGTAGTTTTCTTACGTCACCTAGCACAAAGGAAGATGGTTGTGGTGGTTGAAGTCATTCATCACAGTCCCAGGACATTGCTGCAGGAGTTCCTCAGGGCAGTGTCCTAGGCCAAACCATCTTCAGCTGTTTCATCAATGATCTTCCCTCCAACATAAGGTCAGAAATGGGGATGTTCGCTGATGACTGCACAGTGTTCAGCACCATTCGGAACTCCTCAGATAATGAAGCAGTCCATGCCCGCATGCAGCAAGGCCTGGATGATGTTCAGGCTTGGGCTGATAAGTGGCAGGTAACATTCGCGCCACAGAAGTGCCATGCAATGACTATCTTCAACAAGTGAGAGTCTAACCACCTCCCCTTGACATTCAATGGCATTACCATTGTCGAATCCCCCACCATCAACATCCTGGGGTCACCATTGACCAGAAACTGAACTGGACTAGCCACATAAATACTGTGGCAACAAGAGCAGGTCAGAGGCTGGTTATTCTGCGGCGAGTGTCTCACGTCCTGACTCCCCAAAGCCTTTCCACCATCTACAAGCCACAAGTAAGGAGTGTGATGGAATACTCTCCACTTGCCTGAATAAGTGCAGCTCCAACAACACTCAAGAAGCTCGACACCATCCAGGACAAAGCAGCCCACTTTTTGTGGACAGGACATACCTGGGCAGTTTTCCACATTGTCAGATAGATGCCAGTGTTGTAGCTGTACTGGAACAGCTTGGCTAGAGGCGCGGCTAGCTCTGGAGTACAAGTCTTCAGCACGATAGCCGGGATGTTGTCGAGGCCCATAGCCTTTGCTGTATCCAGTGCGCTCAGCCGTTTCTTGATATCACGTGGATTGAATCAAATTGGTTGAAGACTGTCATCTGTGGTGGTGGGGACCTCGGGAGGAGGCCGATATGGATCATCCACTCGGCACTTCTGACTGAAGATGGTTGCAAACGCTTCAGCTTTGTCTTTTGCACTCACGTGCTGGGCTCCAACATCATTCAGGATGGGGTATTCATGGAGCCTCCTCCTCCCGTTAGTTGTTTAATGGTCCACCACCGGTTTACGACTGGATGTGACAGGACTAAAGAACTTTGATCTGATCCATTGATTGTGGAATCGCTTAGCTCTGTCTATAACATGTTGCTTCTGCTTTTTAGCATGCATGTAGTCCTGTGTTGCAGCTTCCCCAGGTTGGCACCACATTTTTAGGTATGCCTGGTGCTGCTCCTGGCATGATCTTCTACACTCCTTATTGAACCAGGGTCGGTCCCCTGGCTTGATGGTAGAGTGAGAGATATGCCAAGCCATGAGGTTACAGATTGTGGTGGAATACAATTCAGCTGCTGCTGATGGCCCACAGCGCCTCATGGATGCCCAGTTCTGAGCTGCTAGAACTGTTCTGAATCTATCCCATTTAGCACGGTGGTAGTGCCACACAACATGATGGAGGGTGTCCTCAGTGTGAAGACGGGACTTTGTCTCCACAATGACTATGCGGTGGTCACTGCCACCAATGCTGTAATGGACAGATGCATCTGCAACAGGTAGATTGGTGAGGACGAGGTCAAGTAGGTTTTTTCCTCGTTTTGGTTCTCTCACCACCTGTCGCAGGCCCAGACTGGCAGTTATGTCCTTCAGGACTCGGCCAGCTCAGTCAGTAGTGGTGCTACCGAGCCACTCTTGGTGATGGACATTGAAGTCCCCCACCCAGTGTACGACAGACTGTCCTTGGATTTCTGTGGTAACTAAATCATCATTTTTACCATAACTCAGTCTGCATTTATACTATCGCCTTTGCACTCATGTAAAGTCGTTTTGAGTGGAGATCAAAGTAAAACAGCTAGTACAACTCAGAAGACTGTCAAGCGCACTAAACCCCTGAGGTGTAAGACCACTCTCGAGAGGCTGCCTCTCTCTGGTTTGAATTCCCAGAGCGAGCTATAAATCCAGTCTTACCGCATTATTGCTTCCACTAACAAATCTGTACTGGCTAGTAGCTTTGGCATTGATTTAATACAAGAACATGTTGGTATACGAAATATCACTGTCTGACTGTAGCTCAAATTGCAGTGAAAATTATTTTTAACAGCATATTTGTGCTTCATTGTACTGCAGCACCAAGCGATAAGATGCAGACCTGAGTCTGAAGTCTCCACACAATCAGTTTGAACCGTGATATCAAAGCGAAGGAGTTCAGCAGAGTCCCAGAGAGGGATAAACAAAGGGTGAGTTACTCCTTGCTGCTGTTATATACCTCCAAGCAGCTGGCCAAGTGTACCACTGGCATCAGCGTGTAAGCTGGTTGTCCACTCTCCCTTTCAGGCTAGGGATGGACAAGGCAATCCTAAAGAGGGGAGAGATAATATGATAACATTAAGACGGTGTTGTTGTTTTGCAATCACATAGGTTTGGATTTTTTTTTCCAACAGGCATTGTCAAGTTACTTCCAGCACTAAATCTGCCCACTAGTTAATGGGTGCATTTCCCACTGCCCATGATCGTTACTAGTTCAAAATATTTCTGCCACCAACCACCAATATTCTGCTGGCGTTTACGCTAATACCTGTGTTAAGGAGAAGGCAGAACATGTGTTCAAGTGGTAAGTGCAAGCTAGATTGTAACAAAGTAAGTTTATTTGCCATTTTACCACAAAGCTAAAATCCTGTTCCCCTTCCTCCTTCCCCACGACACACTGGATTCCAGCCACATCCAGGAGGAGTGGAGCCATGCAATCAAAAACAAATATGGTATAAGATGATGCGCACTGCTGACATTGAAAAAATGAAAAATAATTAAGCAGTTCAAATGAGCTGCCCTGGATTAAGAAAGACATCAGTGGGAAAATACTTTTACTTGCTATTGATGTTTCTGTTAAATAAAACACATTCAAAAATCGGACAATTTGGTCTTAGTCACATATTACAGTGGTTTCTATCTTCATGTTGCTAGATTGCAGATTTGTTTATTTCCATTTTTAAAACATCCATTGCCTTTTCAGAACTTGTCATTATCTTGAGCTTCAGTTGATTTGCAACAATAGACAGTAGCTATCTAATTAGTCTTTAAGGATCATGTTGCTGAGGATCAAAACCACTGAGTCTATTGTTTCACTCAAGCTATTTCACTTTCAGGTAAAATAAGGAAGAAATAAGCTCCTTACAAAGACAATCGATGAGCTGAAATGGGTTGGTTGACAAGTGATGTGTGAATCAGCTGCAGCTAAACACACGCACAGTCTGAACCACAACTCCACTTTATATGTCATTTTGACAGGTCTTGTTAAAAGTTTTCAGAATATATTTACTTTAAAATAGGACTGTGGTACCTCATCACTGTAAAACATGAAGCAGACAATTCTATTATACACTTATCCAGTAGATGTGACAAACAAACCTAAAAAATTACAGGCCAATCAGTCTCACGTCAATACCAGGTAAAATAAGGTGAACGATTATTTGAAACAAACTTGAGAATTACCTGCAATTATAATAACCTAGTAAATATCAGCCAAGATGCATTCAGAAGGTAAGAGCCTGCCTGACCAACCTCCTTGACTTATCTAAGGAACTGGCATCCCAAGGGGGACTGTGGTGAGCCTTTTAACACGGTTATTTAAACTTCAAAAGAGCCGTTGACAAAATTCCATACAAAAGGCTGCTACTTAAAGCA
Source organism: Squalus acanthias (assembly GCA_030390025.1). NCBI lineage: Eukaryota > Metazoa > Chordata > Chondrichthyes > Squaliformes > Squalidae > Squalus > Squalus acanthias. Next base: position 28,068,703 of record CM059444.1, read on the forward strand.
GCAGGGATTCAGGATAAAATCCAGAATGGATAAGAAATTGGCAGTGAGTATTTGTTCGCGGAGTGATGTTGGAATTTGTAAAATTGCCAACTGGGGCGCTCCAAAGATCAGTGTTGGGAACCATACTAATGCATATTAATGATTGAATTCAGAAGCTCAATGCAAACTGGTCAAATTTGCGGATACAGTCCCCACCATTTATAACAGGCTCGTTGGTGTTAACGCGATTAGCTCGGTGGACGGTGTATTGTCTTTTAGAGACACCAAGAGAACAGGAACAGAGAAGGAAGAAACTGCTGACTGAATTCCAATTCTGTCCCTGCTGTTATTATCAACAAAATTAACGTGGAAGGAGATCAACAGATGGTTTGTCCGGGATTTAAATCAAGGGCTTTCCAATGTTCCCAAATTACTGACTGAATAATCGGGAGCTGGCAAAATCCAGGAAATGCAGGAGAGACAGAATTTCTTAAATCTCTGCAGCAGTTACTGGTAACTGAGCCATGAGTGGGATTCTAGTTCAGAATGGGTGATTGTTAGAGAGATTGTGGACTCAAAACAGACACAGAATGATCCACAAAATGAGGGATTTATTTACAAATATGATGACAACGTGCAAAGAACTTATTGAACTGCCCAAAATAGTCAGTGCACTTAACATGTTATAAATGATGCCTTTGTAATTGACTCCCACGGTACTGCCAAATGCTTATCGCTATTTGTCTGATATATGTGGACTCCCGTGATAAGTGTGGATGACACAAGTGGTGGGATGGGGCCAGTTGAATCTGAGAAGTCAGTAGGAAATTAGTTACATAAAACATGTAAGTGGGTAGAACGGTGGCAGATTAAATTTAGTACAGGGAAATGTAAAATACTGAATTTAAGAACAGAAAAATGGTAGATACAGCGACTTCATGAGTGGTATCAAAATAGCTAAGTTTGAAGTTAAAAATGCTCTATGCCTATCAGAAGACTCAGTGGTCCCAAAAATCCTCAAACCATGATCCTGACTCTTATGCCAAGATCATGCCTGTTGGTGCCCTCCAGTGCTGACCCTCGCCAGAGTATGTGGGGCCAAGGCGGGTGGGGGCACCTGATTTTCATTCTACTGTGGGTGCCCACTCCATTATGGGATATCTTGGGCACACACCAGCCCTTTGCTGCCTAGCTGCCATCTCTGATAAAGAGTGCCGAGATCTCCACAAAGACAAATATTTTTTCTGCTGCCTTCAGCCCCCTTACAAGGAGGGGTAATATTAAATGTTTTTTTAATTACCTTAGTTTTTTGGGAGGAGGGAGGTCCAGGCTGCTTCCTTGACTTGAACCCCTTTAGTGGGAACCACTTACGCCCTTCTGGAGGACGATGAACCTCATTTCACTGGGCATATCATCCTACAACCTTTCAATGGGTCCCACTGATTTTGGGGATGTGGAATCTCACATGGTAGGGAGTCTCCCATTCCCCCTACCCTGCCCCCATCAACAACTGGCCTTGTAAGGGCCGAGTAGAGGCTAGACTCCTTACAAGATCAACCAGGAACTCCCAGGAACAATATGTCAGTTAGATTACATTTTCATTTTTTTTCAACTGCCCGCCCCAACACTTGTCTCATGTATTACACATTACTGAATTCAGGCAATATGTTTTAAAAAGAGTTATATATTAACGAAAGGATAAAATGAATTGACAATTGTACAGAATTTTTAAAACATACATATTCTTAATATTCATTCATTGAAAGGATAACATACTGAGTGGGTTTTCAAGCATTTCATTATTTACCACCTCCTGACTCACAAGGAAGCTGGTTTTATACTCAGATGAGTGTGTGTTTGGACAGAACATGGCAGTGTCGCAGCTCATGAGGATGGGTTATGGGGTTTGTTCACATAATGATGTTCTCAGCTGTTTACCAGCTATCAAGATAAATCTGTTGGTGTAAAGTCCACCATAGGTATATCTCGTTAGTTGGTAAAATAATTGAAAACTTGAATGTAAAATGGCAAATATTTCATAATTAAAACTGGCTGACAAGGACCTACAAAAGGAGTTAGATGAATTTGAACAACAGCGGCAGATAAAACTTAGTACCGATAAGTTTAAAATACTGGGGGACATATGGGGTGAAATACTGTGGATCATATGGGGTGAAATACTGAGGGACATATGGGGTGAAATACTGGGGACATATGGGGTTAAATACTGTGGATCATATGGGGGTTAAATACTGGGGGACATATGGGGTGAAATACTGGGGGACATATGGGGTTAAATACTGTGGATCATATGGGGGTTAAATACTGGGGAACATATGGGGTGAAATACTGGGGGACATATGGGGTGAAATACTGGGGAAGATATGGGGTTAAATACTGGGGGACATATGGGGTTAAATACTGGGGAACATATGGGGGTGAAATACTGGGGGACATATGGGGTTAAATACTGTGGATCATATGGGGGTTAAATACTGTGGATCATATGGGGGTTAAATACTGGGGAACATATGGGGTGAAATACTGGGGAACATATGGGGTGAAATACTGGGGGACATATGGGGTGAAATACTGGGGGACATATGGGGTGAAATACTGGGGGACATATGGGGTGAAATACTGGGGGACATATGGGGATGAAATTGGACATGGTTGGGACACCAATCAGGCAGTATCACGTGGGTCCCCTGTTGACTTCAATAGAACTGAATATCCAGCGTGCCGGACAAAGGTCGGCAAATGCGATTCTGTTGTGTCCCTGTCCATGTTCAATTTCACCCTCATTTGCTCTGTGAATGGTGCTGAAATGGCTAAGGATAAAATTGATCGAGATTTCATCAACAACCACAACATCTAGCACCTTTATCATAGTAAAACGCACCAAGGCGCTTCACCGGAGTGTTATAAAACAAAATTTGACACCGAGCCACATAAGGAGTAATTAGGGCAGCTGACCAAAAGCTTGGTCAAAGATATAGATTTTAAGGAGCAAAAAGGAGGAAAGAGAGGTAGAGGGGCGGAGAGGTTTAGGGAGGGAATTCCAGAGCTTTGGACCTAGGCAGCTGAAGGCACGGCCACCAATGGTTGAGCGATTAAGATCAGGGATGCTCAAGAGGCCAGAATTAGAGGAGCGCAGATATCTCGGGGGGTTGTGGGGCTGGAGGAGATTACAGAGATAGGGATTTCATAGTGTTGATAGATATGGCACTTAAATGTTCAGTCACTGTGGAGCAGTAATCAACAAATCAAACAGATTGTTGAGCTATGTTGCTACATAAGTAGAATATGAAAGTGTACAATGGTCCGACTGTACACTTTACCTTGAGGTTTGTGTCTATTTTTAGTCACTAAGACCCAAGGGAAGCATTTAAGTCCTGGAGGTGGTGCAGAGAAGAGCCAAGAGTCTGATGTCTAGCCCCAGGGTATAATGTTGTGAGGAAAGACTACAGAAAGTTGGGGTCTTTAATCTTGAAATGAGGTTACTGAATATGGACCTCATAAAGTATACAAGATATTAAACAGCATTAAACAGTAATTTTTCATGCAAAGGAGTGATTAAGACTGGGAATAGAGTAGTAGGGTAGTAGAGACACAAAACTTTGGAATTTAAGAATAAGTTAGATGCTGAGGGACTATCGGTATTTCTAAGTGAGTGGACTAAAATGGCCCAAATGGCTTTCCTCATCTATTTTGTGATCGTGTGACCAGGGAGTGGTCAGCACCAACCTGAAATCATCGCACAGTGTTTTACTTCAGTAAAATTGTGACTTACTGTGAGAATACTTTCTTGCTGGAAATTTGTATCTATGTTTGATTGCATCATTAGAAGGGAACAATAATTACTATGTGAATTAGGCTAATCTGTCCAATACATTATTCTTTATGTATTCTTTCAAAATGTACCTTAACTCTCTAGTCTACTGCGATAGTGATTTTTCTCTGTGCTTTGATAAATTTCTGCACCTTCTGTACAACTTTGCAAAGATTAGTCTATGTACATCCAACCACTCCTGCACTCCAGGTAGTATGTTTGGGGAAAGTAAAATTGCTGGATGTGTTTGATTCCTGTTGTCTGCCAAAGGGGTAGTGGGTGGATCGATCTGCGGTGAATGACTGCTCTTATTGTGGTTAAGCTGCATGTCCTTTATTGTGGTTACTTTATATGTATCATGAGTATTTCAATGCAGACCTGGTTGCCTTTGCAAAGCTACTTCCCAATGGTGTAGCCAATGGTCTGAAAAGGATTAGTTGCTGTTTTATGTCGATGTTTGTTGCTATTTAATGCAAAATAAAGACTTTGAATGCAATATAGTAGAACGGAGGATTTGAAAATTTCAGCAAGGCCAGAGGGGATGATTAAATCGGTTTGAGTGGGTTATGCAGATGTATATAAAGCTACTTTAATGCTACCACTGTTTTAGATCAGTTTTGGGACACCAGGTCTGTGATTCAGCTTCTAGTATTTACATAACTAAATCTAAATCCATTATTTCAATGGCAGATTTGTAGACTCACTTTTTGTGGGTCTATGAGTCTGCTGCCAAATAAAGGAGCCAGATGTATCAGTGTAAACATTGGGACCCAACTCATAGACACTGGTCTCCCAGGATCTGAACTAAACAGCACTGGTGTAAAAGTGGCTTAAAAAAACAATATGATGGGCTGTGAATAACCTTTTTACATTTGTATGTAGGAGAGATAGGAATATGTAAGTTGAAATATAAAAAATGAATACACCTGCTCCTTTAACATTAAAATAATCTTGCTATTTGCCTGGAGCAACTTACTATTATCCTAGAAATTTGAGGAGGATTTGAAGCCGAGGGCTATAGGGAGGTCAGTTCTGTAGCTTTCAGGTAAATTAGATAACAAATGAATGTTTTACACTAGTAGTTCTTCCAGAATATCATCAACAATATAGAGGAATAACTGTCTAGTTCTAGCAATGCACCCACTGAGGTCTTATGAGATCTCCAGGTCCGAGACCTCAGAAAATGACTATCCTTCCCATGCATCCATCATATGAGAAGGAGGTGTCAGCACTTTGGGTTGGATGCACAGCAAGCCATCAGTGGGGTGAGAGATTTTGTGTAGAATGCAAAGAGTGAGCTGGTCATTTGAAACCTCTTGGAATGTGTGTCCAAATGCTCCTCTGCAATAGAGCTGAATGGGAAAGAGGTTTCAGCCTCACAAACAATACTGTTAGAGACCTGACAACCGCAGTACTCATCTTCAATACTAGAAGTCTCATGTTTGTGAACCCGAATGGACCGCCTCCCTTGTGGGAACCAAAGAAGTATATCACATTATGTCATCAGGACACATGTTGGCAAATGACACAAGGTTAACGTGATGAAGGCAAGCATCTTGTGATGAAGACTGTAAAACGCTACAGCAAGTTATTTTATGTAATATATTGGGCCTGAATTTGCGGTTGGAGGCTACTACGAACCTACCTGATGGTCTGGAACCACGGAGACTCGCGCTCTTGGGCCTCCCTGGGTACGCGCGGGTAGAGGCCCACGTATCCCAGGAGCGCATGCAGTTCGCAAGCACCCCTGGGCTGGCCCAACAAATGAAAGAAGGGGATCCTCATTCCTGTAATCCCCATAAGCATGAATGGGAATAGGCCAAAAAATCCATGTACACATCAAATAAATAAAAAAATTACATATTTAAAATTAATTAATAGCCATTTAATTAAATATTTAAAACAAAAATTTAATTTTTTGAAAAATAAGTTGAAATGTTTTAAAGGGGCTAAAAATAACCTCACCTTATTGTACAGGTTTTTTACTGTTTAAATGATTGGAAAAAATGTATTTTTATGTTAATTTAAACTCTTATGCTGGTAAAAGCAGGCCTTATAAGAATTTCACGGGCATTCGCTGGGCTGAAGTTGAGCAAATAGCCCAACTCTCCGCCCATGGATGCCCTTTTCCCGGGGATGCAGATGATCTGTCAAGAAGATTCTTGACAGACTGCAAGTTCCGGGTTTTCGTACATGCGCTTCACGAAAACCCGGAATTTGCGGGGCCCTTATGGGTGTGTACGCACCTCGTACGCACCTGTAGGGGCCGCAAAATACGGGCCAATATTTTACCTTATTTTTGAAAACGTGTTTATAATTCCTCCGTTTGCTTGGTGATGATTGAGCAAGATTCCCAGCGTACACTGTACATGTGTTATTTGTTGTCTTTCAATTGACTTGAAGTGATAAGTAAAATACAAACAATAATAGATCTGTAGCGAAAAGAACAAAGCTAATTTTTTATTTACTTATGCCTGGTTTATTCTTTGAAAGAATGGGTGAGGAGGAGTCTGTTTAGTAATTCACTTTGAGATCAGAAAAGTTTTGTGGTGCAGTCAAGAAATAAGTATATTATTTTGCTACTAACCACAGTATTTTAAAGGAAGTAGGTGAGGAAATTGCAGATGCTTTAGCCATAATCTTCCAAAGCTCTCTTGATTCAGTAATTGACCCTTTCGATTGGAAAATTGCAAATGTAACTCCATTATTTAAAAAAGGTGAGAGCGAGAAACCAGGAAATTATAGATCTGTTAATCTAACATCTGTTGTGGGGAAGTTATTCGAATCCATAATTAAGGACAGAGTGACTGAGCACTTAGAAAAATCTGAGCTGATTAGAGAGAGCAAATATGGATTTGTAAAGGGTAGGTCATCGCTAACAAACCTAATTGAATTTTTTGAGGAAATAACTAAAGTAGTAGACGGGGGAATGTCTATGGATGTAGTTTATGTCGACTTCCAGAAGACATTCGATAAGGTTCCACATAAGACACTGTTAGCTAAAATTAAAGCCCTTGGAACTGAAGGCAAATTATTGACCTGGTTAGGAGATTGGTTAGGCGGTAGAAGACAAAGAGTGAGGATAATGGGTATGTATTTGAATTGGAAGGAAGTGACCATTGGTGTCTCACAAGGACATGTGCTGGGGCCTCAACTATTCACTATATTTATTAATGACTTAGCTAACACAATAGAGAGCCATATAATCCAAGTTCGCCGATGACACAAAGATTGGTGGTATAGTAAGTATTGTAGTGGGGAGCATAAAATTACCAGGAGACATTGATAGATCAAGTGAGTGGGCGAAACTGTGGCAGATGGATTTCAATGCAGGTAAGTGTGAGGTCATCCATTTTGGACCAAAAAAGGATTGATCCAAGTCTTATTTAAATGGTGAAAAGCTAAGAACAATGGAGGTCCAAAGAGATTTAGGGGTCCATGTATACAGATCACTAAAATGTAAAAAATAAATTGTTAGGTACAAAAAATAATCAAAAAGGATAATGAAATGTTAGCCTTTATAACTAGATGCCTAGAATATAAAGGGGAGGAAGTTTTGCTACAGCTATACAAAGCCTTGGTTAGACCATATTTGCAGTACTGTGTACAGTTCTGGGCACCGCACCTAAGAAAGGATATATTGGCCTTGAAAGGAGTGCTGTGCAGATTCACCAGGATGTTACCAGCATTCCAAGGGTTAAATTATGAGGAGAGATTATATAAACTAGGCTTGTATTCCCTGGAATATAGAAGGTTAAGGGATGATTTGATTGAGGTCTTTTTAATTTTGGAAGGAATTGATAGGGTAGATAGAGAGAAACTTTTTCCACTGATGGGGGAATCTAGGACAAGGGGACATAACCTTAAATCAGAGCCAGGCAATTCTGGAGAGAAGTTAGGGAACATTTCTTCACGCAAAGGGTGGTAGACATATGGGGGTAAAAATTAGGTCGCGCCCCATTTGGGGCGCAAATATCGTCTGGACGCAAATATTAGCGCCTGGCGCTAATTATCGGCACTGACTGGAAACTTCACTTTTACCGCCCCGGGAGGTGAGTGGAGCGCTAAATCAGGCGCTGCACACCTGTCTTAAGGCGCAAAGGCCAAGGAGTGAGGCGCTAACTCAGAGCGCTGGCGAAGCTCATGTAATGTCAGTCAGCAATGGAACACACACACAATGGCACGGGCCAGTTCTTAAAGGGGATGGTTAATCTTGCTTTCCATCCACATCCTGTTCATTGCAGCCTTGAATCTCGGCCTGGAGAGACTTGCACATCAAATGTGCTGGAAAGAACAATGGAGAGTACCAGGCAAAGAGCTCAGAGTGCAGCTCCCACAGTCTCTGCTAAATCGATACAAGGAATGGCAAATCAAAATGAACCTGCAAAGTGCTGCTCAGTACCCAAAACTCCTTCCCACAACGTTGAATCTCTCCAGAAGTCTCTCCCTCTCGCTCTCAGAATGCGTAGTTCAAAAATGCCACCAACAATAAAAGGCAGGAAGAGGCCCCCTTTAAATAGCGCCCCCCCAGCCCCACAGCGATTGATAGCGTTCCAGTCTTCTGGTCGTTGGATGCGCCAGGCGGTAAGGCAGGGGGCGCCACTCAATTTCCGCTCCGGGGCGCCACAAGGGCGTTGCACCATGGAATGACGTCACAATCTGCGCGCGCAGGTGGTCGCAGCGGTAAAGTTTAGCGCCGCCGCACAATCTCTAGTTAAGTTCCCGAGCGGCGCAAACATCGCTGCGCCCGGGCGTTAGCGGCTTTGCACCCCATTAGCGCCCTCTTAAGGCGCTAACGGGAGGCGCAACCAACTGAATTTTTACCCCATGGAATCCTCTCCCACGAAAAGCAGTAGATGCTAGCTCAATTAATTATTTTAAATCTGAGATTGATAGATTTTTGCTAGACAAGGGTATAAAAGGATATGGAGCCAAGGTTAAGATACAGATAAGCCATAATCCCATTGAATGGCAGAACAGGCTCGAGGGGCTGAATGGCCTACTCCTGTTCCTATGTACATAATTAGATTACCACAGTGTACATAATACACCATAACAGTTGTTTCATGTTCAGCTGAAGAGGGGATTTTCTGCTGTATGAAGTAGTATACACATCATAAAATACTTACGTATGTATAGCATCCCCTAGATCCCTGGGCCTGAGAGGGCACTATGGCAATGAAGTCTGGATTGGCCAGTTGAAATTTGGGGTGGGATCATCAGAAACCTCACCAGTTCCACCTCCGGTGGCTCCCATGCAAAGAGCACTTGCTTATGCAGGGGTACTTGGCGTGCCATGATCTGATCCAAGTGGAATTGGGGCCAAAGAAAGCTGAAAATGCCAATTTCCTATCAGCAGTCTATCACAGAGCGAGGGATTGCTTTTGGGAAACTTTAAAAATAAATCTCAACTTCTTCAACCAGAATGGCCCACAGGCAGACAGAGAAGCAAGGTGCTGCTGGGAAAGGGCTAACTCTCTGCAGGGCTGATTCCCCTAGATTGCTGGAAATGGCAAGGGCACCCACTCTCTCTAGGAAAATAACACAACTCCTGGATTTGGGATATTGGACAAGGACTGCAGCAGACTGGCACCCAGAAACATAGAAACATAGAATCTAGGAGCAGGAGTAGGCCATTCGGCCCGTCGAGCCTGCTCCACCATTCAATACGATCATGGCTGATCATCCAAATCCAGTACCCTGTCCCTGCTTTAATCCCCACAGTACACATATCCCACCCTACCCCCGTAACCCCATGTATTTAATTCACCCTAACATATCCCATCCTATCCCCACATATTTAATCCCCCCCTAACTCTAAGGGTCAATTTATCATAGCCAAATCAACCTAACCCGCACATTTTTGGACTGTGGGAGGAAACCGGAGCACCCGGAGGAAACCCACACAGACACGGGGAGAATGTGCAAACTCCACACAGACAGTCACCCAAGGTCAGATTCGAACCCAGGTCCCTGGCACTGTGAGACACCAGTGCTAACCACTATGCCACCGTCCCACCACATTTTTGATAGTGGAGCAGAGCCCTAGAAATAATAGGCCCATAAAGTCGACTCAAATATGCTGAAAAATGTCCCAAATTAAGTTTAAATAATCTATGTTTTCTGGATGCCTACCCCCAGACTTTGCTGATAAATAACTTTCATGCATGATGTAGTGTACACCCACTTCTACAGTTGCAATGCTGCATATGCCTTCTATATACTCAGCCTATGGCTCAGTGATTCAAATGTGCGCTTTCACTGCAGTTCATTTGTAAGTCAGCTTGGCCCAGCTGATAGCACTTCACTTCCGTGTCCAATGGCTGTTGGTTCTAGTCCCATGTCAGCACTTGGACATATAATCTAAGCTGATCCTCCAGTGTAGTGATAAGATGGAGTGTTAAATTAAAGTCCTGTCAAGTCAGGTAGATGTTAAAGCTGTAATTGGAAAGTGGTAGGGTTGCTATTCTGGAAACCTAGTTGCGAAGCTTGCCAGATTTTAGTGGCTGGGCCTCATTTTAATAACTGAAATCGGTCTCCCGCCCAAAGCCGGCTAGAATGACGGCAAGGCCAGTGGGAGGGAACGAGAATTGGGGTGAGAGCCAGCAGCTGCTGGGGACCCAAGGAAACAGTTCCCTGCATAAGCTAAGTGCTTGATGTGGGGGTTCCAAAATAATGCCAGTGTGGGGAGGGTTGGGGCAAGGAAGGCCTAATGATACCTTACAGAGCCCAGAAGAGCACTTCTGCTCCTCCTAGCCTCCAAGGAATTACTTCAAGGAATAAAAAAATGTTACTTACCTTGTCTTATTCTAGCCACTCTCCTGCATCCCATAGGGCTTCTCTGTCAGGTGTGACACCGTGCGGGCCCCCACCCTGAGGCTTCGTTAAAATCATGTCGCGGTGCCAATGACATCATCATGCCAAGACGTTAAGATTTAAATCAAGCACCCGGCTGCTTGCAAGTAAGTGGACTCAGCTGATTTATCCTCTCATACACACTAATCCTGCCCAGCAAGGGGGTTAAAATTGATCCCAATGGCCTTGATATTAGCACCCCTTCCCCATGATGGGTGGGAGGAGATTGGGGGGAAGTTAAACCCTAAAAAATGGATACGGGCATGTTGCCATTTTTATGGTGGCGGGTAGCGTGCTGTGTGAGTGACCCATCTTTATTAACATATTTAAATCAGGCTCACACAGTGCAATTGTGAGCCTGATTTAAATTTAACATGTTGGCAACTGTGTTTCCCAGGGCTCGGGAAACCTGGCAGCGAAATGGAGGCGGGAGCTGCCGGCTCCAGAAGGTAAGTGCTTTTTATAGCACTCCTTGTGGGCCTGGAGGAGCAGGAGTGCCTTCGGTCTCCATTCTGCCAATCGTGGCCTCCTTCTAGCCCCCGCCACGATCGCCCACCTCCCCCTCCCCAACTCCCGATGGCCTCTCTCTCTCCCACTTCCCTCGATCACAGCCGACCGCCGCCCCCCCACCCGTAAGCCCCAATTTGCAGCCTGCCCCATGATCTGATTGCCGGAGACCATCCCCAGGGGTCATTAGAAGAACTGAACTGCTTAAACAGAACTACGTATCCTAAGCTCTACAAGTATTTTTAAGTTTATATTTATCAAAATAGTGTTTTGAAATGATTTACATTAATGCAGCGTAATTAATTTTCATACTATACAGGGATTTTACTTGAAACAATAAATATTAATGCAGCCTACAATTAATGCTGCCTGTTAATGGGATGTTGCAGATCACAGATAGTATAATGAACAAATCTGTGAGTAAAGACTGTCATTAAGTAACATTTTAAAGTAACCATGGATCAAGTTATTCCTACTCGTCAGCTAGTCTAAGAAAATTGGGAGCCTAATTGACTTCGTACTGCAATTAATTTGAAACCAGTGAAAACGAGAATATTGCACTTGCTGCCCACACAGTTTAAGTTATTAAGTCACATACAAAAGCTTGATTAAACACTGAAAACTGTCCAATTTATTTTTAACATTCTTTCAAATAATTAATTGCATTGGCTCTGATCTTGAACCTAATGAGCCACCTTCTCCATCCAAGGAGTTCATTACCTTTATTCATAAATTCCTATTAATATGAACAGTAACATACTTTGAGTGAACTGGCCAGAAGAAGTTATTGAGCCCAAGAATATGAAGAAAGGCAATTAACTTGCACAGTCTAAATGGCAAGATAACTGGGTTAATGACTATCTATTGCTGGTTTCAGCTCTTTCACGCCGTCAGACTTGGTGGCTCCTTGTAGCTCAGTACCCCGATGATACCAGCATCGAAACAAAAATATGTATCTTTTTGAAACAGTGCAATATGATCATTGACTCTTGGGAAACCCTGGCTTCCGACAGTTGACAATAGTGTGCTGAAGCGAGAGGAGTGAAGGGGTTTGTGCGGAGGCAGGACGCAAGAGACAGAAGGATTGGCAATGTCAGAAGGGTCAACAAGAGAACCCCCAGGCAAGTGATTATGTGAGACTTGTTGACAATATCGATCACGTATCGGCCTGCACAGTTATCAATGCACCCATCTACCATAAGCTATGCTCCCTTCATTGTTGGCACCGTCATCTTTGAGTACAAGGGACACACTATTATAAATTGACAAGATTAATCATATTTTTTTGTCATGATGCGGAGATGCCGGTGTTGGACTGGGGTGGACAAAAGTGAGAAGTCGCACAACACCAGGTTATAGTCCAACAGTTTTATTTGAAATCACAAGCTTTCGGAGCTGCTGCCCCTTCATCAGGTGAAGTGAAGGAATACGAATCGGCAAAGCATATATAGACAGAGAACAATGCCTGTGTAGCGTACAATCTCAGACGACTACAATTAATCTATCAGATAGATTAATTGTAGTCGTCTGAGATTGTACGCTACACAGGCATTGTTCTCTGTCTATATATGCTTTGCCGATTCGTATTCCTTCACTTCACCTGACGAAGGGGCAGCAGCTCCGAAAGCTTGTGATTTCAAATAAAACTGTTGGACTATAACCTGGTGTTGTGCGACTTCTCATATTTTTTTGTAACACTTGATTTTTAAAAGGAGAGCTAATCAAAATCAGGGAAGGCAGGGCAGACTATATGGTGCACTTGCACCTTTGTGAGCTGGGTTCATATCCAGGCTGGACTAACAAAATGAAAGTCTCTTCTTGTGCTAAGGCCTAGAAACTGGATATGGCCACGAAACAGGCAGTGTTAAGGCCCAACGATGCTAAGCTGTGCCACGTCAAAATGGTCTAGGTAGCACGCAAATTCGCGCTCAGTCCTCATTAACATGATTATAGTCTTAATTTCAGCACTAAAACTGCTACTCATTGGCTTAACACTCAACAGGTGAGCCAATATCAGGTCCAGTCTAATTCCCAGTCATGTTTGCCACAGGCTTAATTCAGTACTTAAAGGGGAGGTGCATTGATGCTACAGCACTCATTGTCAAGCCAATCAGAACTGCAGCTGCAAGAAGAAGGTAGTGCAAACCCATGCCGGAGCATCAGCAAAGGGAGAGAGCCCACAGATTTTCCAATGCGGCTCTTGAGGCACTGGTGGTGGCCGTGGAGAGGAGGCAGGCTGCCTCTTCCCACACACTGGCAGGAAGCCCTTGCCTCACACCTCGCGAAGGCTCTGGTAGGAGATAGCCGCCCATGTCACAGCCAGCACTGTGGTGCCAAGGTTGACCATCCAGTGCTGAAAGAAGTTTAATGACCTCACACGACAGGTCAAGGTGAGTGAAGGCTTCAGCAAATGTCATATCCCACCATCTGCACCACAAGCCTCACACAGTGCTCAATGCACCTCATCCACAGCACCCACATACCAACAATCTCTACCTATCACCACTGACACCTTCCAATCAGAGCTTCACTTCACCTTCACAACCTTACCACTGCTGCAACACTCACACCCACATCTAACACCATGCACACACTCACAGCTATTCAACTATGGCATGCACATCACCCAAACACGTTGCACCACACTCACTCACACACTTCTCTTTCTCTTGCAGGCCAAGGTCACGCATAATCGGAGGGAGCAGCGGCAGACAGGCGGAGGGCAGGCTGCCATCGAGGACCTCAGACAGCTGGAGGAGCGAGTGCTGGACAACAACGGTATGCTCATTTCTAATCCTTCTTCTCACATCCCACTTCCCCCTCTTTCCACAATCTCTTCTCATTTTCAAGCTGCTGATACTGTATGCACGCTTTTCTGCCTTTCCGCCCCCCACCATAACCCGACTCTTGGGCCTTTCTGCTTTCAGATACTCAACAACAAGCACCTGAGCAGCCTGTCCCCGAGGTGATGCATGAGAGCGAAGGGGGAGAAGAAAAAGAAGACACTCGCAGACACCAGCTCAGAAACTGGTACTGCGCGTACTTTAGAGGCTAGTGTAGAAGCGAGACCTGCACAGGGTGAGGAACCGGGCACAAGTGGGCTGCAGCAAGACCAGGGGGACAGGGTAACTCGGGGCCAGCTCCCCGGAGGGCGAGGTCGCATGCCGGCTCTGCTGCACAGGACTCAGATGAGGACCTCGATGGGGAAGCCTTCAGAAGAAGGGTGATGGGCATGCACACCGAATTGCTAGGTGCAATGGCAAGCCTGCCAGAGAGCATCTTGGCAATGTCAAGAAGCATGGAGGAGTCCACCTCCAACATTGCATGGGGGTCTGTGCAGAGCTTGGAGCCCAGGATTTCCAGACTGGAAATGATAGACTCCCGAAGAGACCGTGTCGACCCAGACATGATGGTGCGTATGACGGGCGATGTCGCGGCTGCCATTGCAGCACAGGCAGAAGTGACCCAACGTCTTAGTGCTGCAGCGAAGTGCAGACCGCTCTCATGAAGTCTGAGCTTGATGCCACCCATGCTCAGACAACTGTCATGCAGTCTCAGCTTGATGCCACGAAAGCTCAGACTGCTCTCATGCAATCTCAGCTTGCTGCCACTCAAGTCCAGACGGCTGCCATCGTGACTTGGTTTACTACTGTCCACCAGGTCTTGCAGGGTGTCGCAGCAGCCCAGCAATCTGTGCTCCAACAGATTGCTAGGGATGCCGAGGCGCCGCCCCACGGGAGTGGCAGTGGGTCAGTGGAGCAGGACACTGCTGTCCTCTCTCAGATGACAGCATTCCTGTTCCACCACTGCACTCCGCCATTGCCCTTGCCACTGCCTGTCAGCCAGCCAGCCCAGACTGCTGCTGCCCATGCTGAGGTGGTGCAGTCTGCAGCCGGGCCTTCTACGGCCAGAGCTGCTCAAGGTCGTCCTGCAAGACCATCTGAAGTCTCCCCCATGGAAACTCAACAGCCTTCCACCAGCCATGCTGCAGCCACAGGGGGAGCACTTTGTAGGAGCACTAGGACAGGAAAGGGGACCTGAACGACAGGCACTAAGGGACTGCACAAGGGTGATTAGGTCATTTCGTAAGTATAAATACGTGTGAATTGATTTTGGATAAATTTATTAATTTTGTTTGGGATCTTTTGTGGTGGCTCTCATTTCAGCTTTGTGCCCAGGAGGACGCTGTGATATTCGTGACAGAGGGATGGTATGATGGGGATGTGGTGAGCAACGGGGATCTGGGATTTCATTCACTGGAATCGGAGTCTGATGAGGCAATCACGGACAGCCCGTCCGGAAGGGGGATTAGATGCCTGCCTCCTCCCTTCCTCCTTGTCTTCATCCTCCTCCTCCTCCTCTCCCTCATCCCCCTCCTGAGGTGGTCCCGCAATCCCTGCTGGCAAGGGCTGCGCTCACATGGTGGCCAAGTTGCGAAGTGTGCAGCAGACATCTATGACACCCACTCTGGCGTATACTGGAGGGCTCCTCCCGAGTGGTCAAGGCAGTGGAACCATTGCTTGAGTACCCCGATGGTCTGCTTGATGATGTTCCTGGTGGAAGCATGACTCTCATTATATGAGTGCTGGGCACGAGTGTTGGGGTTGCGGCGGGGAGTCATGAGTCAGGTGCAGAGCAGATAGCCCTTGTCTCCGAGCAGCCAACCTCGAGTTTGCTGTGGCGGCTGGAAGATTGCTGATGCAGGATGAAGGCATCATGGCCGCCGCCAGGATAGCAGACATTGACCATTGTCCAATGGCCAGGAAGCACTGGGCATGGTCGCACACCAACTGCACATTAAGTGAGTGGTAGCCTTTGCGGTTATGTAAGATTTCAGGATTGTTATACGGCGTCCACAAAGTCACGTGGGTGCCTGCACCATGGGGAAGCCCACTATCCTGGCAAAGCCACATGAGCGCTTGTCCTGCTTCTCTCTGCTCAGAGCGAAGACAACGTAGTCCCTTCTCCTGGAGTAGAGAGCCTCAGTGACCTTCCGAATGCAGCGATGGGCAGCGAACTGTGAGATGTTAGCTCTGTTTCCTGCTCCAGACTGGAAGGATCCGCTGGCAAAGAAATTGAGGGCCATGGTGACCTTGACTGCCACTGGGAGAGCCGTGTTGTCCCTGCTCTCAGGCTGCAGGTCTGGTTGCAGGAGGTGGCAGAGTTCTGTGACCACCTCCTTGGTGAAGCGTACCCTGCTAATACGCTGCTCCTCGCTTAAGTGGATATGAGAAGTGCTCTCACAAGACCCTAGGTGGGTAAGGCCTCCTGTTGAGAGCCCTCCTGGTCCTCCTCCGCTCCCTCTCCTGAAGATACTCGAGCACGAGGGGGTCTGCCAGTAGAGCCCCCATGACTGTGAGCAAGTGTTGTGAGCAGAAGCCTTTAAATAATAATGAAGGCATTCTCCACTTGCAACAACACTCCCTGTTACCTTAGAAATTTGAAAGAAGCTGCTGCAGTTCCAGAATGTTGCACAGAGCCAGTCAAACTGAACAAACATGTCGGGTGCAAGTAGTTGCTGATGATCCTTTTAAATACCTGCTGGAGCCTCCTTCCTGCTTCTCAACGCTTGCTCAGCTTGTCACACTTAAGGTATGCCGATAAGTTGACCGGCGAACTCCAAACTCGCAGATCTGGCGTCAAGTGAGCGTTGCATACTCACTGACGTCACAGTCTGCATCATCTCCATGATTTTAGCGATCGCTGATCTCGGCAGCGCTGCCGGCCATCTGAAAATGGCGGCTGCCGCAGGACCCGCCAGCAGCTGGCGGAAGAGCGGCGGCTGCCACTTTTTTGCCCAAATCTGGCGGTAAAGGGTGGCGATAAACCCCCCCAATTTCTAGGCCCAAGAGTCTTGTATCAAATTAGCTTGAGCTGTCAAAGCCCAGCTTTCAGTGGACACAAGTCTTCACAACAAAACTGCTTCCACAAATTGGCACTAAGTTGGCAATCTCATTGAGAAAGGCCATAATAAGAATATGGGAAATAAAAACATATTCACACAGTTACTGCCCTTTTGTCAGGTTGGGGTTAACGCATGTTGTTGGAGCACAGTAGAGAGAACATTACTCAGCTTGCCCTATATGTGACCTGGCAGTGATTCATGCTGGCACTGAATAAATCAAATGGAAAAGAATTTCACCCCCTACCACGAAAATCCCTCACCATAATACGTACAAAATCCATGATAAAATACACATGAAAATTGAGTGCTGACATTCAGACTCCATGTTAAACTGCTGGAAGCATGATATTTTGCATCCTCGCTCTAGTAGGCATCCAACATGTGGTCATACAGGTACAGGAGCCCATCGATATTGTGCATATTGCGTGATCCCAGAAACTCAGGTGGGATCAGGATCCCATCAGTGTGGGATCACAGCTATTCGTCCCCGGTGCCTCACCTGGAGACAGTTGGGAAGCTAGGAACCAGGCCACAATTACTTAGATGCCAGTTGCCAAGTAATAGTGCCTGAAATTTCCAACTGACATAACCACTAGTATGCAGGGCTTTCCCCAACCCCCTCACTCCCGTGCCACCAACATCCCTGTCTCCAGATCGAACTAATCCCAGAAAACAAGACCAAGTGAAGTGCCTCCACCCCTTGACTGACACTGCTCAAGCGCAGTCTGGTCAAGAAACCTTAATATATTAGTGCATCACTCCACAAGCACTGTGCAATGAAAATGTACAATGGCTTCATAAAATATATGTGTGAAAGTACTGTTTTTGAGAATTCAATTAAAAGAAAGGGGAAAAATTGTTCTCATAGCAACAGATGATGGGCTAAATTTGATTCTATATTACATCTTTTTCCTTGCACCAGTTAGCAGTGCTATGCCAGGTTAACACTACGCTGATGTAGGTGGGGTATTTTTTCAAAAAAGCATTTTATATTAATATTAATAGCAAGCATCATGGCACAACATTGCTCTTCGGGCACGTAAATACAGCTGAGTGGTGTACTCAGTGCCACAGTGAGTATTTTATTGACCTATTATGTGGTGGTATCAGGCTATTTTAAGTGCCATGATTAATACCGCTTTTCAGCAATGTTAATCATAGCTGTCTCGGAGCCCATTTCAACTGGAAAAAATGACTGAAGGATTTTAGATTCAAAGACAGTGAGGAACAGAGAAAGAATACATAGAATTACATAGCATATACGGCGCAGAAACAGGCCATTCGGCCCAACCAGTCCATGCTGGTGTTTATGCTCCACTTGAGCCTCCTCCTATCTTTCCTCATCTGAATCTAGCAGCATAACCCTCAATTCCCTTCTTCCTCATATGCTTATCTAGCTTCCCCTTAAATGCATCTGTACTATTCGCCTCAATTACTCCCTGTGGTAGTATATAGCTACATCTCATAAGGAATTATGGAAAGCTGGGCCTTTTAAAATATTGGTTAGACACTCATCTGTTTAATGGTGCAGCAATATTACCACTCTCAAGTGAATGCAGGAAAGTGCCAGCATAACCCCAGAGCCTGGTCCTGATCTTCTGCAGGACACAGCAGTGTTAGACCTCTCAGGAAACTGTCTCAATACTTGGGTGAGACAGCACCGGAGTATAACTTCAGTGCACTGTCAAGGCTGTACTAAAAAGTGCTAAGGCTGTTCGCTGGACCCCCTCCCTCCCCAGGTTACTTAGAAATTTTCTGAAGAGCTTGTTCAATGTTTTGAGAAAGTGAATGCTCCCACCCGCGCCCTCAAAATATTTTTTTTAATTACCAGCATGGGAAATGGAGCACGCTGCGCGCGCCTAATGAGGCCAGTGGGCAGTCCACACAAAATTGGTCCGCCGCTCTCATTTGTTTATTACTGGTGAGCTGCGGGCACCAGTCGCTGCCCTAGAGGCAGCTCGCCGGTCCAAGGAAGAACAAAGATCGTCCAGCATCCGAGTGGTAAGCAGAGTCCAAGGAACGGTGGGGGCAATCAGGAGGGGGCCAAGTGGTGACTGGCAGTGGCCCACGAATTAAATGTGGAACCGGGGGGAGCACTCCCACTCCTCGCTGTTCCACAATCAGGTAAGTAAAAAAAAATAAAAACTTACTTTTGGGAGGCAGCCTCCACCGTTACCTTTAAGAACCACTGGTTTGGCTGTCAAGTGCTTGAAAATACTGACCGCAGCATGCATAGCGTATGCCGTAGTCAATTGCTAACGAATTCTGTACTGGGCATAAGGCCACCTACTTTCATATGCAAAGGGCCCAATGCCTGTTTCAGATGCAGGTACTGGACGCCTTATAGAGGAGCCTTTACCAATATGGTGGGTGGCACACTTCCAGTGTGAAATGTGCGCACGGACACCGCCTGCCACATTGGATGCTTAGGCATCTGTTTTATGCCTGTAAAATGGGCGCGACGCCAATGAATTTCTATGCCAATATTTCTATTTGTCTAGGTTCGGCTTGGTAGCTGTCTCTATAAATCTAGTCACAATTCATAAGGGCTGGGATTTTCCACTATTGCGAAATACAGGCTCATCTTCAACGAGGCAGGAGTCCCACCAGCCACAAGGATGCACCTCTGGCTCAGGTGTTTTTCTGGGGGCAGGCTATTTTGTACAATACAGGCAGGTTTTCTGGCCTCCACTGGGGAGTCTGTCTTGCGTAGGAGTTGGGGGTGGAGAATGGTTGCGGAAGGCTTTTGAGTGTGATGTAGCTGGTGCCATCTGAATCAGCCCCACAGTCAAATCAATGCCATTGGCGGAAGTAAAATTTAAATCCCTCCCTCCTATGCCCATAACAATGCAGGACATCATGGATGCAGATGTGCCCCATGCTCCCAGCTTTGCTAAGGTGCAAGTAACATCAAATATCTCATGACATACTCCTGTAATTTGCACATAATTGTAATCTGCCCACCCATATTTGGGTATATATGGCCCGTATTTTCCGGTCCCTACGGGTGTGTACGCGCTGTTTACCTCGCATCTGTCAAGAATCCTCTTGACAGATCGCACACCTGCCCTGGAGAAGGGCCTCTGCGGGTGGAGTGTTCCACTTTCTGCAGAACCTCCGCCCGCTGAAATCCTTTAAAAATCTTACGCCTGGTAAAAGCAGGCGTAAGGCCTGCTTTTACCAGCATAAGCGTTTAAAAAAGTAAAAAAAATTAAAAATTCACTCATTTATGATTTAAAAATAATTTTAAAAAGGTAAGTTTATTTTTAGCCCCGTAAAAAACTTTAATTATTTTTTCAAAAAATTAAATTTTTGTTTAAAATATTTAATTTAATGTAATTTTAACTAATTTTAAAAACGTGATTTAAAAAAAATGTATTTAATGTTTTGATGTGTTTTTGGAGTGATCTCCACTCATACTTTTGACGGGTCTAAGCTGAGTGACCTGTCAAATGTATGAAGGGGGATTCCCTTCTTCCATTGGTTCCCCTTGGCCCACGTGATCGCAGGGACAATTGCGAACCGCATGCGCCCCCGGGATACCTGGGCCCTGCGCATTTCGTCGTGGAGAGGCCCAGGAGCGGAAATGTCCGGACCTCTGGAGCCCTCAGGTAAGGGCGTAGATTTTTTCCAGATCGGAGGCCTCCGCACGCAGGAAGCCTCCGATCGGAAAATACGGGCCTATATATTATACACTCAACACCATTGTTGATGGAAAATGCTAGTAGTGACAGAACAAATGGGGAGCTGACAGAGTGACTTCCAAAGAATTTTCTGCCAAATTTCACCCAAGTTATGATCTGGTAGCAGGCATAACTTCAGCAGAAAATCTTACCCAGGGGGTTTAAACCAGCCACAGTTAAAAAAAAACGAACCCATTTACCAGCCAAATCTGAGGGTCAGTTCTGAAAATCCAAACAAGTACCAGAAATCAATGCTTTAGAAGCAGCTGGATCTGTCCATTAAGTGAAAATAGTCAAAGCACTTGGAATCTTCACAGGAAAGGAAATGGTAGACTAGTTGGCTCCCGTAGTCAGAAAAAATTACAAGAAAAGGACCTCATCACTAAAAAAAAGATTGGTCATTATCACATTCCTATTTGTGGAACCATGCGGTGCACAAATTGACGCATTTCCTCCATTACAACAGTACTTCGTTGGCTGTAAAGCGCTTTGGGACGTCCTGAGGTCATGAAAAGAGTTATATAAATGCAAGTATTTCTTTCATATATATTTGAATTTGTTCTTGGGACGTAGGCAATGCTGGCAAGGCAGCATTTATTGCTCATCCCTAATTATCCTGAAGGCAATTTTCCTGCTAAGCTGCGTGCGCGGCCGCGCAGTAATCTGCAAGATCCCGCATAGGCCACTCCCCGGCTTTTACATTGTAAATACCGCACATGCGCAGAAATTTAAAGGGACCACGCATTAAAAGAGACAGGCCGTGCAGAACAAAGTGCAGCTTACAGGGAACATTGCCTGAGGGCATTCAGAGTCACAGGTAGGTAGCTTTAACTCCCTAAAGCAAATTAGTGATTTTTGATTTTATGACCATCTTTTTTTTCCTGGTGCCAGTCCACAAATTGCCAGATTTATTGAATTCAATTTCATAACTTGACATGAAAGTTATTTATAAAGGAATAGCTTAGCATTAAATTGACTATTATTGTTTTTCTTTCCATTCAAGGAGTTAGATAATGGACTTCCTACTGTAAATATATAACTATTATATCACCGATAAATGAGTTGCTTCTTCATTATTTAATAAATTCACTTACTACTTTGCACTTGGAACAGGCTCTGATGCTCTATCACTTTTAAAGACTGGATAGACCCTGTGGGTAGGATAAATTCCAGTACCTCAAAAATAATTACCAACAGGGCATGCTGTTCATTATCTCAGGTGCATTACTAAAAGCTTACCTAGATCTCAAGGCTAGGATAGCTACTCTCAAAGATATGGAGAGCCAGGACCTACACATGAAAGTAATCTAAGGTAAGAGTCGAAATAATCTAAAGTAAGAGGGGGAGAGAAGATTCAAAAATGTAAGACTCATAAATGGTGTTTGAACTTCCGCATTCATGTTAAACAAACATTATTTTTATCTGAACCAAAAAACTAGGGGGGAAAATTAGTGCCCCGAAAAAGTTATCGCCCCTCCGCCGTAAATTCAGTAGTAGCGCCCCAAGCAGGAGGTGGGGCGCTACTGGAAAGCGCTCCATTTCCTGCTTGGGGCGCTACTACTGAATTTCACAGCAGCACGTAGCGCCGCGTCATTGCTGGCCTCCTCCCCTGATTAAAGGGGAGGGGCCTAGCGCTGCGTGCACCGGGGCCCTGACGGACCAAGGGGGAGCGGGGTGCCATGAAAACAGCCTGGCACTCAAGAGGAGTGCTAGGATGAGCGATCGCGGCCGGCACCCCGCATAAAAAAGTGAAAGGGGCCAGGTGCTGGCAGTCAGCCAAAATTAAAATGGCCGCCTGACACCTGCCCTTTAAGTAGCGCCGCCGCTGCTGCAAAAACACCCCCAATCCTGTCGGACATATCGTCCGGCGATAGGTCATGGGGCACAAGGGAAGTTTCTGGCCTGGGCGCAAGCGGGGCGTTGCGCACGGTGATGACGTCATCGCCGGTGGTGCAGGGCGCTACCACCGCCGCTAACCTCCCGCTGAATTTCACGGGAGGCGTTAGCAGCACCGCGCTCGAGCGCAAGTTTTTGTTTTCTTTTTACTTAATGAAATGGTTAAAAGTTGTTCATTCCCAGGATGCTTTAAGGTTTAATGTGTTAGGTTACAATTTAGCTGACAGTGTGGTTTAATTGTTTGCTGAAACAACAGGATGTATAAGATTTGTGTCTGTTGACTTATTTTCGTGGCCACATTGTGAAACAGTTAGCCAAGGCAGTTTTGAGCTAAGGAGTGGAACAATGGAAGACAAGATGGAAAACAGTTGGTATCTATTGTTTTGAAGGAAATACATCCTTCCTGGGGGTCTTGTTCACAATAACACTTGTGATGCCATAATTAATTATCACAGATAGTATTTGTGTGAAGCAGATTATAAGGATCCTAAGCTTTTCTTAACAAGTTGTAGAAAGAGAGTTGGATTTGAAAAGGAACAACAAAGGTTAAATTTCTACCTGGGGAAGATGGACAGGGTAATACCATTTATTTCTCTATGTCTACTGCTTAAGAAAGAAAGACTTGCATTTATATGAGAAGTCGCACAACACCAGGTTATAGTCCAACAGTTTTATTTAAAATTACGAGCTTTCGGAGCGCTGCTCCTTCTTCAGGTAAAGGTACCTTTACCTGAAGAAGGGGCAGCAGCTCCGAAAGCTCGTAATTTTAAATAAAACTGTTGGACTATAACCTGGTGTTGTGCGACTTCTCATTTTTGTCCACCCCAGTCCAACACCGGCATCTCGCATCATTGCATTTATATAGTACCTTTCACGACCACTGGACATCCCAAAGCGCTTTACAGCCAATGAAGTATTTTTTGAAGTGTAGTCACTGTTGCTATTTCCTCCCTTGCACCTCTTAGCAGCCTGGGATACATTTCATCTGGGCCTGCGATTTATCTACTTTCAAAGATGCTAAACCTCTTAATATTTCCTCTCTTTATCCCATCTAATATTTCACACTCCTCCTCATTAATTACAATGTCTGTATTGTCCCTCTCTTCTGTGAAGACAGATGCAAAGGGCTGAATTCTGCCGGCACTCAGAGGGCGGGTTCAGAGGCAGGTCAGCTGTCAAAATAGCAAAGATTGACAGTGGGTAGGAAACCCGCTGTTAACCCACCTCCACGCGAGTCTCCCAGGTGTCGGGTCTGTCCGCGCAGAACTGACCCGACATCAAGCAGCGGGGGAGACAATTTAGATCATTAAATGGCTTGTTAACAGCTAATTTAAGCTATTTTGAGCCTACCTTCTAATTTTAAGTGCTCCCCCATGGGTTACCTGTCGTGAGTTGAGTTTCCTTTGATTTATCTGATTACCTGACAGCTGCAGAAGTGGTATAAAGAATACCATGTTGCAGCTGTTCAGTTTCAGAGCTCAGAAACTGTTGGTTACTGCATTGGTAAGATATATGGTAAGAGCTTTCTGTAGCTTGCAAGTGTTTCGAGCCAACTCTATATCCAGTGGCACCTCACTGGAACAACCTCTCTCACCATTGACAGATTTGCTTCTGTCATCGCTCTGTCACCTGCCATCTATTACATCAGAATGGGTACGGTTTATTCTCTCTCTCATTGGTCCTCAGAATCTGACCACGATGAGCCTCAACACCAGCAGAACCAGGCACCCCAGCAGCCACAACAACAGCAAGAGCGCCAACCTTCTCCTCAACCACCTGATGCTGCACAGGGCAGAGGACATCAGTGCAGGGCTGGACTTTGCCGGAGGCGCTACCCCCAGCACAGGGTTTACAGGCAGAGGGTGATCTTCCTCAACAGGACTGAGCAACAGTGCCAACGGAGGCTCAGGCTATCGCACCAGGACGTGGCGGATATTGGCAGATTGCTGGAGCAAGAGCTGCAGCTCAGAGGAGCGGGTGGAACCCCTTACCAGTAGCTGTGAAAGTCACCCTTGCCTTCAACTTCTTCAGCTCAGGCTCCTTCCAGGCATCTGCAGCAATCTAATTAGGGACTAATTAGTAATCTTGTTGTACGGGGACCCTTGGGTCAGAGCGATCATAACATGATCGATTTCTCACTCGAAATGGAGAGCGAAGAAATTGACTCAGATACTAAGGTCCTGAATTTAAACAAGGGGAATTATGATGCCATTAGACGGGAACTGAGTAGGTCTGATTGGACAACGTTCCTGGGAGGACTGGAGGTAGATAAACAATGGCAAGCATTTAAAGATAGAATGACAAAATTGCAAAAATTGTTTATACCAATCTGGCATAAAAGGAAATCTAAAAAGGTGACTCAACCGTGGATAACAGGGGAAATTAGAGACAGCATAAAATCCAAAGATAGGGCGTATAAAATAGCCAAAAAAAGCGCCAGAGCGGAAGATTGGGAACAGTTTAAGATAGAGCAAAGGAGGACAAAGGGCTTAATCAAGAGGGGCAAAATAGCTTACGAAAGCAAGCTGGCGGAAAATATAAAAACTAACTCCAAAAGCTTTTATAAGTATATCAAGAGGAAAAGACTGGTGAAAACCAAAGTTGGCCCATTGCAGTCAGATACGGGGGAATATATAACGGGAAATAAGGAAATGGCAGACCAACTAAATGCATACTTTGGGTCAGTCTTTACGAAGGAAGACACAAAAAACCTCCCTGGGATAGCGGGAAAAATAGGGACATTTGCAAAGGAGGAACTGACGCAAGTCAATATCTCTAAGGATATGGTGTTAAGGAAGCTAAAGGGATTGAAGGCGGACAAATCCCCAGGGCCTGATAACATGCATCCTAGGGTGCTGAAGGAGGTGGCCCTAGAGATAGCGGATGCACTAAGTATGATTTTTCAGAATTCATTAGACTCGGGAACAGTGCCCATGGATTGGAGGGTAGCTAACGTTACCCCACTATTCAAAAAGGGGGGTAGGGAAAAAGCAGGTAATTACAGACCTGTAAGCCTTACATCAGTTGTGGGCAAAATGCTGGAGTCCATCATTAAGGATGAAATAGCGGAGCACTTAGCAAATGGGGACAGGATAGGACAGAGTCAACATGGATTTACAAAGGGTAAATCGTGCTTGACTAATCTATTGGAATTTTTTGAGGGAGTAACTGGTAAAATAGATGGGGGAGAGCCAGTAGATGTGGTGTACCTGGACTTCCAAAAGGCCTTCGATAAGGTCCCACATAAAAGATTAGCAGGGAAAATTGAAGCTCATGGGATAAAGGGGAAAGTATTGACGTGGATAGAGAACTGGCTGTCAGATAGAAAACAGAGAGTTGGAATAAACGGCTCATTTTCTGAATGGCAGGCAGTAACAAGTGGGGTACCACAGGGATCTGTCCTGGGTCCCCAGCTGTTCACAATTTACATTAATGACCTGGATCAGGGAGTCGGATGCAGCATTTCCAAATTTGCAGACGACACTAAACTAGGAGGGGGGGTGGGCTCAGAGGAGGAGACCAGGAAGCTCCAGAGCGATTTGGACAGACTGGGTGATTGGGCGGATAAATGGCAGATGCACTATAATGTGGACAAGTGCGAAGTTATCCACCTTGGGTGCAGGAACGGGAGGGCAAATTATTATTTAAATGGCAATAAATTGGGAGAGGGGGAAGTACAGAGAGACCTGGGTGTTCTTGTACACCAGTCACTGAAGGCGAGCATGCAGGTGCAACAGGCGATCAAGAAGGCAAACGGTATGCTGGCCTTCATAGCAAAAGGGTTGGAATACAGGAACAGGGATACCTTGCTGCAGCTGTACAGGGCACTGGTGAGACCACACCTCGAGTACTGTGTACAGTTTTGGTCGCCTCATCTGAGGAAAGATGTTCTTGCCATGGAGGGGGTGCAGCGGCGATTCACCAGGCTGATACCAGGAATGGCGGGATTGACCTATGAGGAGAGACTATGTAGTTTAGGGATGTACACACTGGAGTTTAGAAGATTGAGAGGGGACCTCATAGAAGTGTATAAAATTCTGACAGGTCTAGACAGACTAGATGCAGAAGGAATGTTTCCCTTGGCGGGTGAGAACAGAACTAGAGGACATAATTTAAGGATAAGGGCTAAACCATTTAGGACAGAAATGAGGGGGAATTTCTTCACTCAGAGGGTGGTGAACCTGTGGAAATCATTTGCGGCATCTCGCAGTCGGCTGCACACAGATGCATCACACAGGTCACCGATGCCCTATTTGACAAGGCAGCAAATGATATAAACTTTGCAACTAATGAAGCCAGTGCTGCTGAGCGTGCGGTTGGCTTTGCGGCTCTGGCAGGATACCCATGGGTGCAGGGCATAATCAACATGTGGCCATCAGGGCACCCCATCATAGCCCAGCAGTGTTTATCAACTGCAAGAGTGGTGTGGGAAAAAGGGGTTTCAATTCATGGGGCACTGGCACCAGTACTGGGGAAAGAGGGAGCTGTTCCATCGGGACGGGCTCCACTTAAACTGGGCTGGGACCAGCGACCTGGCGAATCGAAGAGCTAGGGCTGTAGATAGGGCTTTAAACTAAAAAAGTGGGGGGGGGGGAGGGGTCAGGTGAGGGGAAAATTAGAAATCTAAAGAGAAGGTCAAGGCAATAGAGTAGTATAGCGATTTGGGTAAAAATAAGCAGAGTGTGACAGGAAGGGACAGAGAGTTTAACGGTAGCAGTGCAGCAGAGAATAAGGTCAAAGCAGGGAATAATGGTAAAAAATTTAAATTAAAGGCTCTTCATCTGAATGCATGAAGCATTCGTAACAAGATAGACGAACTAGTGACACAAATAGAGATAAATAGGTTTGATCTAATAGCCATTAGAGTCGCGGTTGCAAGGTGACCAAGGTTGGGAACTAAATGTTCCAGGGTACTTGACGTTTCGAAAAGACAGGCAGAATGGAAAAGGAGGGGGAGTAGCCCTGTTACTAAAGGATGACATAAGGACAGTAGCGAGAAAGGATCTCGGCTTGGAAGATCAGGAAGTAGAATCAGTATGGGTGGTGATGAGGAATAACAAGGGGCAGTAAACACTGGTAGGAGTAGTACATAGGCCCCCTAACAGTAGTAGGGGGCCTATGGACATTGGACAGAA
The DNA here is from genome assembly GCA_030390025.1 of Squalus acanthias. Lineage (NCBI taxonomy): Eukaryota > Metazoa > Chordata > Chondrichthyes > Squaliformes > Squalidae > Squalus > Squalus acanthias. The sequence continues at coordinate 28,096,495 of CM059444.1, forward strand.
TATTAATCAAGAAATAGTAGGAGCTTGCAACATAGGTAATGCAATAATCTTGGGGGACTTTAATCTTCATATAGACTGAACAAATTAAATTGGCAATGGTAGTCTGGAGGACAAGTTCATGGAATGCATTCAGAACAGTTTCCGAGAACAATATGTCATGGAACCAACCAGGGATCAGGCTATTTTAGATCTTGTATTGTGTAATGAGACAGGGTTAATTAGCAATCTCATAGTAAAGGATCCTCTGGGGCAGAGTGATAGAATTTCACATTAATTTTGAGAGTGACTTGCCTAAGTCTGAAACTAGAGTCTTAAACTTAAACAAAGCCAACTACATAGGTATGAGGGGCGAGTTGGCTTAGGTACATTGGAAAAATAGATTAAAAGGTATGGTGGTAAATAAGCAGTGGCTAGCATTTAAAGAACTATTTCATAATTCTCAACAAAAATACATTCCATTGAGAACAAAAACTCCACGGGAAAAGTGATCTAACCGTGACGAACTAAAGTAGTTAAGGATAGCATTAGATTGAAAGAAGAAGCTTATCATGTTGCGAAGAATAGGAGTAAGCCTGAGGATTGGGAGAGTTTCAGAAACCCGCAAAGGATGACCAAAACATTGATAAAAAGGGAAAACATAGAATATGAGAGAAAACTAGCAAGAACTATAAAAGCAGATAGTAAGAGCTTCTACAAGTGTGTAAAAAGGAAGAGAGTAGCAAAAGTAAACGTTGGTCCCTTAGAGGCTGAGACAGGAGAATTTATTGTGGGGAATAAGGAAATGGCAGAAACGTTAAACAAATATTTTGTATCTGTCTTCACAGTAGAAGACACAAAAAGCATACCAAAAATGGTGGGGAACCAAGGGTCTAATGAGAGTGAGGAACCTAACGTAATTAATATAAGTAGAGAAAAAGTAGTAGAGAAACTAATGGGACTAAAAACCGACAAATCCCCTGGACCTGATGGCCTACATCTTAGGGTTCTAAAAGAGGTGGCTGAAGAGATAGTGGATGCATTGGTTTTGATCTTCCAAAATTCCCTAGATTCTAGAATGGTCCCAGCGGATTGGAAGGTCGCAAATGTAACATCGCTATTCAAGAAAGGAGGGAGAGAGAAAACAGGGAACTACAGGCCATTTTGCCTGACATCAGTCGTCGGGAAAATGCTGGAATCCATTGTTAAGGAAGTGGTATCAGCACACTTAGAAAATCATAACATGATTAGGCAGAGTCAACATGGTTTTATGAAAGGGAAATCGTGTTTGACAAATTTATTAGTGTTTTTTGAGGATGTAACTAGCAGGGTAGATCAAGGGGAACCAGTGGATGCAGTATATTTGGATTTCCAAAAGGCATTCGATAAGGTGCCACATAAAAGGTTATTACACAAGATTAGGGCTCATGGCGTTGGGGGTAATATAATAGCATGGATAGAGGATTGGTTAACGGACAGAAAACAGAGAGTAGGGATAAATGGATCTTTTTCAGGTTGGCAGGCTGTAACTAGTGGATGCCACAAGGATCAGTGCTGGGGCCTCAGCCAATTACAATCTATATTAATGATCTAGATGAAGGGACCGAGTGTAATATATCCAAATTTGCTGATGATACAAAGCTAGGTGGGACAGTAAACTGTGAGGAGAACACAGAGTCTGCAAAGGGATATAGATAGACTAAGTGAGTGGGCAGTAAGTAGGCAGATGGTGTGGTAACACAATACAGCTTCCTGTGACTCGAACTTTATTGCATCACTTCCTGTGATTAGTCCAGGATAAATACTGGACTGATCAGTTGGATCCTGGAGAGGCATAGAGTAAGACCTCTTTGTATGTAGCACCTTTTTAGTTGATTAAAGCTTACTTTAAGTTCACCATGCGTAAGGCTCATTCTTACGACAATTTAATCAACTTTGGAAAACTTCGCACTCAAACTTTTTGGACGAACTCGGAACTAAGGATCCAGGGAATCACCCATCATGGAAAACATCCTTAAACCATCGCGTCTTGACTTGGACCCAAACACCCCAGCAGCCGGTAAGGTGTGGAAACACTGGTATCGCACGTTTGACAATTTTCTTGAATACTGTAAGGCTGATGATGACTCAAAGTTGCGGATACTCATCAACTGTGTCACCCCGAATGTATTTCAGTATGTGGAGGAATGGGACAGTTACGAGGAGGCAATTCGGACGCTTAAGAGACTATATACTAAGACACCGAATGAGGTCTATGCCAGACATCTACTAGCTACAGCCCAACAAGGGCTGGAGGAATCCATTGATAAATTCCTCCAAGAGCTTCGCAGACTTAGTATGGACTGTAACTTTCAGGCGGCCTCAGCTGAGCTGTACCGTGAAGAAATGATCCGTGATGCTTTCATCTGCGGGCTTGCCTCCCCATTTATACGCCAGCGTCTACTGGAAAGTAAGACACTTGAGCTTCAGAGAGCTTATGACATGGCTTGCTCTCTAGATCTGGCAAAAAGGAATGCAGACCTTTATACAGTGCCCAGACCTCGGTCTACTGCCTTAACTACAGTCAGGCAATTTAAGAGGCCACAGGTGAACTCTATTAGGGAGGTCTTTATCCCTGACGATCAATCTGATGACTTCACTGATGAAGAGGATGATGACCCCACTGTGGCAGCCTCTTGGCAATCTAAGAAATGCTTCTTTTGTGGTGATGAGTTTCACCCTCGGAAATTCTGCCCTGCTCGCAATGCGTTTTGCAGTCATTGCAACAAAAAGGGTCATTTTGCAAAGGTTTGCCTATCAAGAGCCTCTACGAGGGCTTATCAAGCTAAGTCCTACCGAACTGCCCCGGTAAGGGCCTATCAAGATGTTCCGGCTAACATCTATCGTGCTTCCTCTCGGGTTTCCTCTCGAAGAAACACACCTAGAGTTTCAGCCACTCTTTGTGCAACGACACCAATTACAGCTGCTTGTCCTCAGAACCTATTCCATGCAGCTACAAAAGCATCAATTAATGGAAATACTTTAGATGCCTTAATTGACTCAGGTAGCACTGATAGTTTCATTAGGGAACAGATTGTTGCAGAGTTAAAGCTACATGTTTTCCCATCGGACCAGGCAATTGCGATGGCTCAGTCATCACTTAATACCAGAATTTCTGGCTTTTGTATGGTTGAAATAACACTTAATGGTCGCAGGTATCCCTCCACCCGGCTTTCGGTGCTCAAGGATTTATGTAGTGATCTTATCTTAGGGCTGGATTTTCAAAAGCAGCATAAGAAGCTCACCATTGAGTTCGGCGGATCCAAACCTGAACTCACTATTTCTAATATACGACCTCGATTACCGTTCTGTGCATTGTCAGCAGCTTCACTGGATGAACCCTCACTTTTTACCAGTATCCCTCCTCGATGCAAACCGATTATAACAAAGTCACGACGTTTCAGTCAGGAAGACCAGTCTTTTATTGCGGCTGAGATTTCTCGGCTTTTAGCAGAGGATATCATCGAGCCGGAGGAGCCCTGCAGTATGCACCAGCCAGGGTCTCCAGAATCGTTGTGGTCTGCTGCGCCCTGCACAACATAGTGCAGCAGCAAGGATTAGCGCTGCAGGAGGAAGAAGGCGTAGAGCACACAGCCACTTCGGAGGAGGAGGAGGAGCATGAGTTTGAGTACGAGGATGATGAAGACCTTGAGCAGCCGCCGGTACCAATGCCACCAATACACAACCACATTGCTGCCCGTGAGGCCAGGAATCACCTCATCATAGCCAGATTTAGTTAAATCGCAAAACAGACATGTGGCTGCCACATGCATTGCCACATTGGCGTGAGCCCACATCAACACGATTAACCATCCCTACAATGACCAGTCCTATCTTTTCAATGTCACCACCATTGGTGGAGATTAAAATAGCCCTGACCATCCACTCTGCCGCTTTCAAGTGTCAACACACATTTGCCAAGAACCACAAAGTTCACGCATGCAAAGATTTAATGGACAAAATCACTTTAACAGAAACTTGTCAATAACATTGAAAGAAATACCCAAGTGACTACCCTTGTGACTCTATTAGTGTGGCATTTTTATTTTTCGAGTGCTTCTACGTGGTGCAACCCCTGTGGCTTCAGCAGAGGTTGAGGCAGCCTACTCACTTCCCTGCTGCATCTGCTTAGACGCCTTTGGCAGTCGTCCTCTGGATTTTGGAGCCTGTGTAGGCCCTGCCAAAGTGTGCTCCTCCTGCGACTTCTTTAGTTAGCCACGGTTGGATCATTTTTCCCGTAGATTTTTTATTTTTCAATAGAATGTATATTCGTTGAGAATATTGGAATATTTCTTTAAATGTTTTCCACTGCTTATCTACTGTCATACCTTTTAACCTAGTTTCCCAATCTACCTTAGCCAACTCGCCCCTCATACCTACGTAATTGACTTTATTTAAGTTTAAGACTCTAGTTTCGTATTTCAGAATGTCACCCTCAAACGTAATGTGAAATTCTATCATATTATGATCACTCTTCCCTCGAGGATCCTTTCCTATGAGATTATTAATTAACTGTCTCATTACACAAAATTAGATCTAAAATAGTCTAAACACTTCTCTTAGGGCGCCAAAGTCCGAGAGCGGGGCGGTACCGGCAGAGCGCTAAACAATTTCGATCACATTGTAACCGGCACTCTTTCATCACAGAGGCTGCTTCCCTCGCGTAAAGGGAAGGGCCAATGATGCTGCACAAGCTCGTTGTCGTCAGTTCTGTTTTGCAAGGTAACCTGGGCGACTGCCATTACAGCCCCAAACACACTCTCAAAGTGGAGGGCTTGGATATCTTGCACCAATGAAACATTAAAAACTTTACGCAGGCACCAGATTGGGGCAAATAATAAAGGTTGCGCTAGCTGAAAAGCATTCCCTTTAATTACCGCTCCTGAAGCGGCCAGCCGAGTTCACAATGCCTCCTCCTGCTGGCGTTGTCGGCGCGAGACGATAAAGCAGGGGGCGTGAGTGAATTTTCCATCCAAGGCGATAACAGGGCACTGCGCGTTTTATGACGTCACGATCTGCGAGCACTAGAGGCCCAGGTGCTAAGAGTTAGTGCCAGCGCTAAACCGGCACTGAAGTTCACGGGCGTCGCTGCGCCTGGGCGCTAACCCCTTAGCCCCCCGCCAGGCGCTAACATACCGAATTTTTAGCCCAAAGTATCTTTATTTTTAGCCCTGTAAAAAACTTTAATTATTGTTTTCAAAAAATTTTTGTTTAAAATATTTAATTTATTGTAATTTCAACTCATTTAAAAAATTTGATTTTTTTTAAAAAATGTATTTAATGTTTTACAGTGTTTTTGGGGTGATCTCCATTCATATATTTGACAGGTCTATCTGTCAAGTGTATGAAGGGAGATTCCCTTCTTTGATTGGCTCCCCATGGCCCACGGGATCCCAGGGATGCTTGCGAACAGCCTGCGCCTCTGGGATACGTAGGCCCTGCACACTTGTAGTTGGAGAGGCCCAGGATCGGAACTATACGCACCTCGGGAGCCCTCGGGTAAGTGCGTACATTTTTCCCAGATCGGAAGCCTCCGTACGCAGGAAGCCTCCGATCGGAAAATATGGCCCATAATTTCTTAAAGTTGTATCCCTATCGCAGATACAGAGCTCTCAAAAGCCTATGGTTCACATATCGTCCCTCTCACTCAGTTACAATACCCCACCCCCGCCAGCAAAGAGCCAGGGGTTTGAACGATTTCTGTCATAAGGCATGACATTCAGGAGAGGGCATCCACAGTCCCATGTGCCGACCTGGCTCTATGCTCAACTGTAAAGACATATGTTTGTAGGGACAAAAACCAACGTGTAACCCAGGCATTCTTTTCCTTATTCGCCTGTATCTACTTAAGGGGGTATGATCCGTTACCGTGTTCTCCCTAATAAATAGCACTTTTTGTGTCTCCATCGCCCATTTGATTGCTAAATACCCTTCTTGACCAGAGCATATTTGCATTCTTGGGTTTTTTCTATCCAGAGATGTCAGCTCAACAAGTGTTTATGGGCCAGATCTAACACTAGCCGTCAAAAGGGTTTTGGAACCGAGAGTTGTTCTACCTCTATTTTAGACCCATGAAGTAACTGGGAAGGTCAGACTGGATTGGCAGCTACCAAGGTAATGGCACTACTGAAATCAGTCAGCACAGTGACCTCTTTACCGTTTAACATTGTGGGCTTTAAAAAGCAATGGGTGGCCTCCACATGGCTCACAGTTTGCACTATTCCAATCAGATAATCCTCCCCAGAGGCTGGGTTCTGCTTTCTCAGATTATAGTCAATAGGTTCCCCAATGTTAGGTCATCATCTTGCACTATGTCCTAACCCATCACAACAATGACACATTTCGGGGGGAAATTGGGTTGCGCCCCCTTTGGGGTGCTAACTTTGAAAAATTTAGCGCTCCCGAAATTGAATGGTAGCGCACCAATCAGGAGGCGGGGCGCTACTGGAAGTGCTCCCCCTCCCTCTTGGGGCGCTCCCATTGAATATCGTGGTGCTACGTGCAACAGCGGCACGTAGCGCCGCGGTACTACAGGCTTCCCTCCCCTGATTAAAGGGGAGGGGCCTAGGGCAGTGCGCACCGGGGCCCTGCTGGACCACCAGTTGGCGGGGTGCCAGCAAAATAGCCCCAAGAGAGCTGACCGATCGCGGCTGGCACCCTGCAGGAAGAGGCGAAGGGGGGCAGGTGCTGGCAAGCGGCCCAAAAAAAATGGCCGCCCGGCACCTGCCCTTTAATTTGCGCCACCCCAGCCGCAAACACGCCACCCTGACCCTGTTAGACATAGCGTCCGACGGTAGGAACACGCCACCCTGACCCTGTTAGACATAGCGTCCGACGGTAGGTATGGGGACGCGAGCGAAGTTTGCGGCCGGGGCATGAGTGGGGTGCTGCGCACGATGATGATGTCATCGCCGGAGGCGCAGCGTCACGGGGCGCTACAGGCTACCGCCACCACTAACCTCCCGCTGAATTTCGCGGGAGGCTTTAGTGGCACCACGCCCGGGCACTAGGTGCTTTGCGCCCCGTTAGCGCATCCATCAGTTCCAAATCAAAATATGCCTTTTGGGCATCTCCTACCAAAAAAGATGCCGCAAACTCTGCCTCCTGTTCAGTTGGCCACTTTTCTCAATCGTTCGAAGGCCAGAAGGTTCGCCTCCACATCGTCGTCCGGAGTCATCTTTTGCAGGACCAAGCTAGGCCAGATAGGCTGCGGATCTATCACCCTGGATCCTGGATCGTCCCGACACCAGTCTCTGCATCAAATTCTGGATCCCAGCCTCAGTTCATTCCGCTTTCGCCATCATTATCCGATTAGTCTCTTGTTGGAGTTGCAGAATCATGTTAGTCTGCTTCTGTTGTGCCAATGTGGCGTGCATGAATGCTGACAGCATTTCCTCCATGATGATGGGTCTTGGCCTTTCTCAGAGTGCCAAAATCCCACTTCTGAAACCATGGGCGCGATCTTGCCATGCCTGGGGAGGTGAGTATGGAGGCAGGACTGCCGGGAAAATGGCAGAATTTGGGGGCGGGTGCCCAACCCGCTTCCATGCCATCTTGCCAGGAGGCGGGTAGCCATCCTGCGCCGGGTCCGGTCTCCTTGGAGGCGGGAAGGGATTAAAGCCTATTAACAGGTAGTTAACTGCCTGTTAACAGGTAGTTAACAGGCAGAAAATAGGATTATCCCCTTTTTGCCCTCACAAGTGCGGGCTTCCCGAAGGCTCTGAAACCCGTCAGGTCAGCGAGGCGAGTAGTGGGTCTGCGGGGGTCGGGGGGGGTGCAAAAGTGTGCTGTGAAGGTAAGTGATGGGTGTAAGTGTGGAGAGGTGAGTATCTGAGGTAAGTGCAAAGTGTTAGTAAAAGTGTACTTAACTTTGTTTCTTCCTGCATGCTTCAGTCGGTGTGTATGCGGAGAGTCTCGCACCTCCGTGTTGGAGATGACAGATGGCAGTTGCATTCTCAGATGCAACAACCATCTCATTTCTGCAAAAGAAAGATGTTTGATGAGGTCTTGAATTCAAGACCTCATCAAACAACAGAGAATGTCACTGTTTGACAGCTTAACAGAGCTGTCAAACAATGACAATTCATCCGTCAAAAATTTGGCCTGCTAAGCCCGCTGGGTGGGCTTAACAAGGTCAATCAAGGGAAAATAGTGTGGGTTGGCCAGAAGTTGTTGGAGGCGGGACTGAAACCCAACAAGTGGTAGTCCCGCCTCCAAAAGCTCCCCATTGGCAAAATCACCCCCCTAGTGTAACAAGCTGAAGCAGGCCCAGGACTCAGTCAATTAGACACACAGACTGGAACTTAGAACAAATGAAGTTTATTAAACCATGACAGTTGTATCTTTAAGTGCAGTGATGAACAAGACAGTTACAAGAATTACTTTCCAGCCTACACCTTCTTACTCTCAGTTCCTTCCTCTCCTCAACTGAGCTATTTCCTGCCTTTTATCCTTAGGCTACAAGTCGCTCCTGATTTAAGGCAATTAAGGTCAATGATTTCTTAAAGCTATACCACCTTGCCTTGGTCATTCTGACATTTCATATAACTTCTTAAAGTTGTATCCCTAACACGGATACAGAGCGCTCACAAATCATCCCTCTCTCACTTTGTTACAATACATTATAGCCTGCAGTATTTAACTGCCAATCCAGTCCTATCAAAAGCCATGTTTCCATTATCCTTATTACATCTATTTCGCCACATCTAATTATTTCCTCCAATTTCCCGGTTTTGTCGCGGATGCCCTGTACATTGCTATACAGGCAATTTAATATGCTCTTATTTTTCATTATTCTTGCTTTATTTTTGTCAGGTATTTTATTATTACTTCCTATAACCTTTTCTGTTCCCTGAGTATTTATGTTATCTTTATCTCTTTTTTTGCACAGACCTTTGCTCTCATTCCTTCTTTTTCTTATCTTTAGGTTACAGTTATATCCACCCGAACCCTCTCCCCTTTACTAGTTTCATTTTACTTCTGCAATGTATCAGATATTACTCTGTAAAATATTTAACAAAACATGTAGGTTGGTAAGCTATAATCTCAAATGACCATGTCAACGTCGAGACTGGTCATCTGAATTTTACAACTCCGACAAATGAAGACAAATATGAGGCTCTCAACTGACAAGAATGGCATTGATGGCAAAAATGAATTAGTCAAATAACTGTCTCATCAGATTTATGCTTGAATAAAATAGATTATTTCAATTTTAAGGTTTATTTGCCATGTGTGCAGCAAATTGTATAAATTTCTGGACACTTATGTGAACTTTTTGATAAATTTTGTTCTCTGTCTAACAAGCTACAAGATTAAATTAAATAAATATCATCAGTTTATTTTTACTCCAGGTACAAATCTATATTCAACTATCAGTTAGTTGCCCAGGTAATGTGTCGTTGCAAGAAAAATACAAATGCTTTATTGTAATGATGGAAGAAAGTAGGCGTAAAGGCTGAGCCCTGTTTACATGCACAATTGATTTGCTAACGATGACAAATTGTATTTTACTGCCAGTATTGCCCATAAAACTAATTTGGTTGCCTCTGAAACGACAGGCACATGAAACTGCGTGTAAACTGGTCTCTCACTGTTCAGCGCTGAATTAATACATTTGGGTGGTCAAGATGCACTGACATATAGGGGGAAAAATTCGGTTGCTTTGCTCCTCCCGTTAGTGCCCCAAGGGGGCGCTAATGGGGCACAAAGCAACTAGCGCCCAGGCGCGGCGCCACTAACACATCCCGCGAAATTCAGCAGGAGGTTAGCAGCGGCGGTAGCCGGTAGCGCCCCCGAGGCGTTGCACCTCCGGTGATGACATCACCGCCGTGCGCAGTGCCCCGCTCACACCCCGGCCGCAAATTTGGCTCTCGCCCCTGAACTACCGCCAGACGCTATGTCTGACAGAGTCAGGGGGGTATTTTTGTGGCCGTGGCGGCGATAATTAAACGGCAGGGGCTGGTTGGCCTGCCAGCACCTGCCCCCTCTGGCCTCCTGCTGCGGGGTGCTGGATGCGATCCGTCAGCCCGGCACTCCTCTTGAGTGCCGGGCTCTTTTGCCGGCACCCTGCTCCCTGGTGGCCCAGCAGGGCCCCGGTGCGTGCTGCGCTAGGCCCCTCCCCTTTAATCAGGGGAGGGAGGCCTGCCATACCGCGGTGCCACGTGCTGACGCACGTGCAGCTCCTGCCCATAGCGCCGTGATATTCAATGGGAGCGCCCCAAGAGGGAGGGGGAGCGCTTCCAGTCGCACCCCGCCTCCTGCTTGGGGCACTACCATTCAATTTTGGGTGCGGGGGCGCTAAATTTTTCGGGGCGCTAAAAGTAGCTATCGCCTCAAAGGGGCCGCAGGCCAATTTTCCCCCCATGGTGTATTAATAAATCTTTAATGTAGGAAAGATGGTAGCCTAGAGGTACAATATTAGTGTATGAGTATTTTAAGTGTTCATATGACATTTTCCTGTCCACTATATTAACTAAGGAAACAAAGGCCGGGATTTTACTAACCTCGGCGGGTCCGTGGCAGGTGACGTTGGTGACGGGTCCTGACCCCGCTGTTGGCTCCAGCATGCTGTGTAGAATGAATTTCCCTTGATGGTGCTTGTTAAGCCCACCCAGCGCATTTCCCGGCCAATTAGAAGAAGTGGGTCTGGCGATGTCATTTGATGACGCGTCGTCAGCCGGTTTCCTTGAAGGGGCCATGTCCAAATTTATTTCGACATTTGTGCTGTCAGTGTTCTACAGCATTGAGGTGCTGCAAACACTGACAAGCACTGCACAAAGGCACAGACTCTCCTATGACTCCCTCCGTATGCTTATGGAGGGAGTCACAGCATGCAGGGAGGTCCTCTTCACTTCCTATGGGCAGAAGAGACCTCAACACAGCCTGGTTGCACATTGCAGAGGAGGGCACAAGCAGGGATGTCATCAGGAGGACCTGGGTGCAGTGCCGCAAACATTTCAATGATCTCAGTAGATCACAAAACATTAGTACAAAGCCACACTCAACCTCATCCTGCTGTGCCTCTCATCACATCCCCATCACTCTGCCTTTCCTATCCTACTCCTGCACATCTTTACTCACACCAACTTACCTTCCACCTCCACCCATCCCTCTCTATCTATATTATCACATCTCCATCTCACTAGCCACCCTTCACACTCAACCTCATCCTCGTGCAATCATACCAACTAACAACACACGAGGGTAGGCACTTGGGTGGTTTATGCAATGTTCATGAAAAGTTTCTGTTAATGTGCTGTCAAACATTGAAACCTTTATTTTCAACACTTTGCGTTCTTAGACAGATTGTGCACCTTTGGAAGTGGCTTAGTGAGTTGCAGTGAATAGTGAGACATAACGATACCCCCCGCAATGTTCATGAGTGTGAAAGGAATGGCTTGGTCATTGCAGGGATGCTTTATGGTGTTGGTACGGGGTGGCGCCAACCTGGCGCATCATGTGGCAGCCAGGGTGTACAGCGCCAAGTAAAGTAAATCTGGCCATGGTGAGGCCATCCCTGGCCTCCCAGGCAGCAATGCACTCGGGTGCTGATGCCCTCTATCCTGCGCAGCATCAGGTGATTGCGGAGAAGGTTGGTGTTGTTGTTGGTGCTGCTGGTGTGCCTGGTGCTGCTGGTGTTGGGGCTGATCGTGGTGGGATTCTGAGGACCAAGGTGAGAGAGTAAAAAGGGCACCCATGCTGCTGGAATAGATGGCAGGTGAAGTAGAGATGACTGAAGCGATCTGTCAATGGTGAGAGAGGTAATGAGGTCAGACTGGATGGAGACATGTGTAAAGACTTGCAGCATGGTGAATCTATTGTGGAAATGCAGTGAGGAAGAGCTTGTGGCTGAGGGAAGATATCTCTGTAAGGTGGCAGCTTTTACTTTACATTTGAAGCTGTCAACAGCTGATTCAATGGCCACTGAACTCCCACCTCAGCTTGACAGACGTGGTCCACGGCCAGCATGGACCCCGTGGGCGAGCTGTCAAATGCAGAAGGTGAGCTGAAATCCATTCTTAATTGGCTCTAAACAAGCCACTAATTACCTCAATTGGTTCCCCGCTGTGAACCTGCCGCTGCGTGTCGGGTCTGCTCAGCGCTGACTGACCCGACATTGGGAAAGGCGCGTGGCGGCGGGTTCACAGCGGGGTCCCGACCCGCTGGGGGAAAAAAACACTTTCCCACCCGACCCCACCACCGATCGCGTCCGCTGACCCCCCGGAAAATCTCGGCCAATCTGTTTATTTTAAATGGGTTAACATCTCCATTAAAATAGAGGTCAGAGGAATGCTATTTAAGTACTTTAAACATTTGCACACTAATATCATCAAGAGTCATTTATAGGCTCATTGGTCAGTATTCTGGGCAACAATTTCTGACAAGAAAATATGAATGCTAATTATAACTCTTTGATCCACTACAGATGCTTTTTGTACAACACATACAGATATTGACAGATTTGTAAAAGCATCTCCTGTCAATCAGCTTATCCACAGGCTGTATTAAATGCTCAAATAATTTTGCATGACAATGCTGTTATGTTTCTCTGTTAAATTTAACAATCAATAAATATAGGAATGTATGGAATGATTGTCAGTCGATCTGTAATGTAGCAAATGATAATGTAGGGGAGGTGTTGTGCAAATGACATAAATCTTTTATACATCAACTGTTCCAGATTGGGCTCTGTCCAACACTTCTGTCTTGTATTCCTGGTGTAAACGCAGCTTCCATATGCAGAATGTAACAAAAATAAAGCATTTTTGTGTATGCTGCATTATGTTACATCAAGTCTGTTATGTTATTGTCTGTTTCTTTTTTTATCATGATACATAAGGGGTTAAAACCAGTTTTATTTAAAGATACACTGTTGAAACACAACAGCCCCAACACAGATGCTGCCTGGATTTCCCTCATCAGCGGATTTATTGTCGTGTGTGCACTAGAAATATTCTTAAACCTGTCAGCATTATACTGCTGTGAACCCAACCAATTTTCCTCAGTGCACCTTCATTATATATTCTTGGCAGGCCCCAGGTGCTATTTAAGTGTCAGCCTTGGCTCAGTGGTAGCATTTTTGCTTCTGAGTTAGAAGGTTGTAAGTTCAAGCCCCACTCTGGGACTTAAGCACATAATCAAGGCTGATGCTTCAGTGCAGCACTGATGGAGCGCTGCATTGTTGGAATTTCAGTCTTTCAGATCAGATGTTAAACCAAAGCCCCATCTGCCCTCTCAAGTGGATGTAAAAGCTCCGCTGGCACTATTTGAAGAAAAGCAGGGGAGCTCTCCTGATGACCTGGCCAACACAAAAAAATTGATCCCTCAACCAAAAGAACACATTACCTGATCATTTATCTCATTATTGCTTGTGGAACCTTGCTGTGTGTAAAATTAATTAATTGGATGTAAAATGCTTTGGGATGTCCTGAGGATGTGAAAGGTATTATATAAATGCTAGTTCTTTCTTTTCTTAGTGCCCTCTATAAACAGCCTGTCTCTGAAAGGGGAGAACATAAGAAATAGGAGCAGGAGTCGGCCATTTGGCCCTTCGAGCCTGCTCCGCCATTCAATAAGATCATGGCTGATCTTCTACCTCAACCCCACCTTCCCGCACTATCCCCATATCCCATAATTCCCTTAGTTCCCAAAAATTTATCAACCTCTTCTTGAATATACTCAACGACTGAGCATTCACAGCTCTCTGGGGTAGAGAATTCCAAAGATTCACAACCCTTTGAGTGATGAGATTTCTCCTCATCTCAGTCCTAAATGGCCGACCCCTTATTCTGAGACTGTGACCCCATGTTCTAGATTCCCCAGCCAGGGGAAACATTTTCTCAGCATTAACCCTGTCAAGCCCCTTAAGAATTTTATATGTTTCAATTAGATCACCTCTCATTCTTCTAAACTCTAGGGAATATAGGCCTAGTCTACTCAATCTCTCCTCATAGGGCAATCCCCTCATCCCAGGAACCAGTCTAGTGAACCTCCATTGCACTCCCTCTAAGGTAAGTATGTCTTTCCTTAGGTAAGGTGAACAGAACTGTACACAGTACTCCAGGTGTGGCCTCACCAATGCCCTGTATAATTGTAGTAAGACTTCTTTACTCTTATACTCTAATTCCTTTGTAACAAATGCTAACATACCATTTGCTTTCCTAATTGCTTGCTGTACCTGCATGTTAACTTTCTGTGATTCATGTACTAGGAGACCCAGGTCCCTCTGAATGCCAACATTTCCCAGTCTCTCACCATTCAAAAAATATTCTGCTTTTTTGTTTTTCCTACCAAAGTGGATAACTTCACACTTCTTCATTTTGTATTCCATTTGCCATGTTCTTTCCCACTCAGTCAACCTTTCTATATCTCTCTGCAGCCTCTTTGCGTCCTCCTCACAGCTTACTTTCCCACCTAACTTTGTATCATCAGCAAACTTGGATATGTTACACTCAGTCTCTTCATCTGTCATTAATATAGAAAGGAAAATCCAATGTTGCAGCAGCAGCTGAATGAGTTGAGGCAACCATTTTGGGATTGTAACTATTTGGCGTAATGCAATGTCTAAAGCTAGTGCTTCTTTGGGGTACCAAGCCCACAATTTTAAAGACTCTTCTGTTGAGATGTTACTGTCTGTCAACCAGCTTTCAGGCCTTGAGGGAAGGACGCCCACCAGAGTGTGATCTGGGAAAGGAGGTGGCCTTGGCAGAGTGCCACCTCACCCCCATTTTGCAATGCCTTCTGAAACTTGAGTTGACTTCCATATGATGGTATCACACTCTCTTCTTAAAGGGGAAATTATCTACAACCAAAATCAAAGAGTTTTTACCTCAATCCCCAAGGCTGCTGCTGCAAATAATTAGTCAACCACCTCAGAAGGTCCTGCCACTGTAGGACAGGTAGGAGGCTAAGATTGAAAGGGCATGCTATAGTAGGTGCCAAGGGGAGACACAGAGGCCTTAAAAAGGTTGTCAGACTTGCTATCAATGAGATGTTTTGTTACTGACAGGATATATGCATAATGATTTGGGGCAAGGAAAAGAATGTGTATGAAGGAGTAACAGAATGATCTTCAAATAGTAGCTTTGAAAGTTGTGGAGGAGAGCTGCTTGTCAATCAGCGACTGAATTGAGTTTGTTGCCAAAAGGAGATTGTGATGGCCGGACTCATTTGGCAGCAGCTGTGGATCTTAGTTAGCTGAAAGTCTCCCTTATGTGTCTGCAGCAATCTGGCACATAGCACAGCTCAGTTGTTGCTTTGTGAGGGAGGCACAGCCTTCTGAAGCCATGCCGAGGGGCAAGGTGAAGTAGCTCAACTGCATCTGCAGACTGGTAGGCATGGGAACCAAAGGGCAGGTATTCAGTTCAGATTAGCATCCAAAAGGTGAGCCCCCGATCCTCCCCCTCCTTTTCCTACTTAAAGTGGAGGAATGGACGAGGTCAAAGAGGGACCCCATTGATCCCCATGGCCCAGTCTGCAATCTTAAAACTGAAAAAGGTGGTTAAAAAAAAAATGCTTTAAAATATGACTTAAATTAGAGCCCTGTTTATTGGCTTGTTTTGTTCATTGCGTTAAAACTATTGCTAATGCGGTTCCAGCAGTTATTCGGTGGGCCTTATTCTTAGATGGAAATTAATCTTGCATTAATCTTCATGCTTTATTATAACAATAGAAGTGTTTCTGTCATGTCAAGTTTAACATCAGGGCCACTGCGGGGGCGATTTTGCCAGCCCTGGGGAGGCGGGTTTGGAGGCGGGACTGCCAGGAAAATGGCAGAATTTGGGGGCGGGTGCCCAACCCGCCTCCATGCCATCTTGCCAGGAGGCGGGTAACCGTCCCACACCGGGTCCCATCTCCTTGGAGGCGGGAAGGGATTACAGCCACTTAACTGTTTGTTAACAGGTAGTTAACAGGCAGAAAATAGGATTATCCCCATTTTGCCCACAAAAGTGCGGGCTTCCAAAGGCTCCGAAACCCGCCAGGGTCACCGAGGCGAGTAGTGGGTCTGCGGGGGTTGGAGGGGTCCAAAAGTGTGCTGTGGAGGTGAGTGATGGGTGCAAGTGTGGAGAGGTGAGTATCTGAGGTAAGTGCAAAGTGTTAGAAAAAGCGTACTTACCTTTGTTTCTTCCTGTAGGCTTCAATCGGTGGGTATGCGGAGAGTCTCGCACCTCCGCAGTAGAGATGACAGATGGCCGTTGCATTCTCCAATGCAGCAACCATCTAATTTCTACAAAAGAAAGATGTTTGATGAGGTCTTGAATTCAAGACTTCATCAAACTACAGAGAATGTCAGTGTTTGACACAGAGCTGTCAAACGATGACAATTCATCTGTCAACAATTTTTGACAGATGAAACGTTATACGTTGACGTTCTCTGCAACCGGCTTTCCCTTAATTGGCCTGCTAAGCCCGCTGGGCGGGTTTAACAAGGTCAATCATGGGAAAATAACGTGGGTTGGCCAGAAGTTGATGGAGGCGGGACTGAAACCCGACAAGTGGGAGTCCCACCTCCAAAAGCTCCCCATTGGCAAAATCCAGCCCACAGTGACTGAATAAATTTTATGTTTATTAAATAGTATTCTGAGCTTTTTGTCAATGCTTTGGTTTTGAATACCATGCCTCTGGCCATTAATCCATGAAAACCAAAATGAGTGGCCTTTGTTTCATATACTAGTAAATTGCCCGTGACATTGTCCTCTGTCAGTTGATGAATATAAGGGGCCGGAATTTGCAGTTGGAGGCGTACCTCCGGAGTACGCCTCCTACCCGATTTAAAAAAAAATCCAAACCTACCTGCTGGCTCCCAGGCTTCAGAGACTTTGGGTCCTGGGCCTGCAGGCGTACACCTGCGTAAAGGCCCACGGATCCCATGGATGCAGGCAGTTCGGAAGCATCCTGGGATCATGTGGGCCAGGTCCTCCTATCAGAAAGGAGGATTCCTCATCATGCTTATAGGGATTCTATTTATGAACAGAATCCCCATTAGCATATGAGGAATCCCCAAATAATTAAATAATTTACAGAACTGGAATAAAAATTAAGTTCCCATTTTCAAATGTAATTAAAAGTCCCTTTAATGAAGCATTTACAATAAAAATTTAATTTTTTGAAAAATAATTTTGAACATTTTAATCTGGGCCAAAATTTGCATAAACTAATTTTAAATGTTTTTGTATGTTTTAATAATTTTTTTAATTTAACATTTATTTTAACCCTGATGCTAGTAAAAGCAGGCCCTTATACTTTTACCAAGCGTAAGGGTTTTGTGGGCATTTGCTGGGCAGTAGTTGGGCAAATAGCCGAACTCTGCACCAGCGCAAGTGATTTTATTTTCAGCGCAGTAGATCTGTCAAGGTGAAGTTCCGGGTTTTAGAACATAAGAACATAAGAAATAGGAGCAGGAGTAGGCCAATCGGCCCCTCGAGCCTGCTCCGCCATTCAATAAGATCATGGCTGATCTGATCCTAACCGCCAATCTACTATCTATCACAGAACCATCTCCTGCATCTAACAGAATTGCACACACGAAATAGGAGCAGAATCAGGCTACACAGTCCCTGGGCCCGCTCCACTACCCACAGGGCCATGACCGATCCGAACCTAGACTCATGTCCAAATTCCTGCCCGCTCCCCGTAACCCTTAATGCCCTTTCCTTCTAGGAAACTGTCTATTTCTGTTTTAAATTTAATTAATGTTGTAGCTTCTACAGCTTTTTGTGGCAGCATATTCCATGGACCTACCACCCTCTGAGTGAAGTAGTTCCTCCTCATCTCAGTTTTGAAAGAGCAGCCCCTTATTCTAAGACTATGTCCCCTAGTTCTCGTCTCACCCGTCATCGGGAACATCCTCCCCGCATCCACCCGATCCAACCCCTTCACAATCTTATATGTTTCAATAAGATCGCCTCTCATTCTTTAGCGCATGCAAAACCCCAGAACTTGCAAAGCATTTTACAAGGCTTATGATGGCGTGTATGCCGTCATCGGCCCCACAAAATCCGGGTTTTTTATATATAAGGTATCAATGGTGTTGGGACAGAAATCCATGCCACAGAGCCACCTAGTGGCCAGAGTCAGAAGTTACAGCATGACTGTTTACATAGCAAAATTGGATGGTAAATGTTGACATAACAATTTACAATGGTAAATGCTGACAAAAACACATGATGGAATGGAGAGAGGAGGGGTGGGCATGGGTCTGACAGCACTAGTTTGTAATTTTTGAACATATCCCATGAAACATTGAATTTGCTATTTTGTGATTGGTTCCAGGAAACCAGCCACAGACGCTCTGCCCGTCGGCTCACACCAGCTCCATGTTCAGCGAGTGGAGGCCCTTCCGGTTCATCTATACTTCGGGATCTTGATATGGAGCGCAGAAGGCAGCAGCATATTTGGCCAAAATCAGCTAGAGGCCTTTTATGATTCACACAATCATTTTAATCTGACAAATTCAAGATGACTCGTGTAGGCATCATAACAAAGACTGTAGAACAAGAAGGCTGGTTGGCATCCATCAAGCTCCAGGATGCACCTTTTGGCGTTTCTATCAGGAGGAGTCACAGTCACATGGGATGCTTATCACAGCTTGAGTTTAGAGCTCCTGGTTGACTGTTCATGTTCTTCCCTCTTTCCAGGAATTTACCCTGAGAGGCTGTTTTTTTTCCCTTGTTTTATTTGACAGCTAGATGTCCCCATTAAAAATAGCCAAAAAACTTCATGAAAAGGCCACTGAGGCTAACTGTAGCATCCTATTATCTCTGATCAACTGATTCAGCACAGACTGGGGATCAAATTTGGCCATTTGGTCTGTATGACTCAGCTACTTGCGCGATAGTGTAAAGTGGGCGATATCGGCTCAGCCACTCGTTAAACACCTCTCCTGGTTTTCATTTCCCTTGACTTCACACCAAACCCTTTCACTAATGCTAATGCCCATTTCTCCTCTGTTGTGCTTGTTCTTGTTTTATCTCCTGTTTATGCAATTAGTGAATACTGCATACTGCCAATTGCTATTGTACAAAATTACTCAGTCTTGTTAGCGAGTTTAATTCTTCAATTCATTACATGGAATGTTAATGTATTAACTACCTAATTAAAGACAGAAAATCATTGGCCTCTCAAAGTAAGAGAAAGCTTAAATTGCTTCCTTACAGGAAATCCATTTAAATGTTGCACAACACAAAAAATTAGGGGATACTGATTTGATCAACTTTATTTTCTCTTATTTTTAAAAAAAAGAGTAGTAGCAATCTTAATTCATGAGGATACCTGTTGTTCTCAAAGTATAGCTTGTTGTCCTCAATACCGATGAGCCCAATTTGTTTGATATTTATCTCATTCTTGATATCATTGCCAATTGGAAATCTTATGGGAACATCTCCATAGGTATTTACAAAATCACGACACAGGAATACATGTCCATCCATACATAGATGACTTGCTCTTGTATACATCATTGGCTAAAGTAAGGAACTCCATCATTAAGACCTTAAACATTGACTAGGGTTAGGATTTATTATTGCCCTCACCAAAGACAAAAGTAGGAGGACATCCTCTCTGCCATAGCCACATTCCAAGTTGAAAAGTAACTATATGTATGCCTATTGCACATGTTGAGATTATTGGTGGCAACTACATTTGTTGCTCCAAGTTCTTGTCTTCAGCAATACTGTTTATAAATATTTTGTGCTCATACACAAACTGATTCTTGTTGCTATACTGCTTTGCATCAACAGAGAATCATCATTGTCCAACGTTCTGGACTGGAGTGGATACTTCAGTCTGCATTACTTTATGAAGGCATGGACTAAATGTAGAGGTTGGTTCACATCTTTCTACCCTATCTTTCTAAATCCTGCTAGTTTTAACGGAGGCCAAACAGAAAGGGAACTCTTAAGTTGATTGTTTCATACCGACCATGACAAAGGGGTTTGAATTGGCTAACCCCCGAAAATGGGCATGGGGATTGCGGTACGTGATGAACCCGCGCCCGTTCATTGCGTTGCAGGTAACACGTTAAACTCATGCTGCCTGCTGCTTTACATGATTGCTGCGTGCATCAGTAGGGGGCCCGATATCGCGGGTGGCTAGCGCTACTTAAAGGCAGCCTGCACCCCTTAAAGGGGCGCGTGCGTGCAAATCCCTTTATCAAGATGACATCCTGCGCACTTCCCATCAGAAGTGTGCGTGCGCATCTCAAACCTTATTTTCGAGGCTTAGTTAGCCACATAGTGCCTAAAAAATGGACACAACACGGCCCAATTTGGCCTCCCAGTATTTGTTTTTAAATCTGTGATAATTAGTCCTCCTTGGGAGTTTCCCAGAAAACCAAATCTGCTGTCTGAACCTCAAGGACAGATTTTTCACCCATCATGAACTAATTTGCTCATATCTCTGCTATTGAACAGGTACAATTAATACACATGCAGCTGTCAGAGTCAGTTATCAACACAATTCCTTATTCTCAATTACGTTCTGCTGATACTTTGTGCAATGCAAAATGGAAGAGATTCTAACTTTGTTACACTGTCTGCTCATTCAGGTAATCTAACAAAGGCAGAATTTTCTGAGATATTTTAGCTTATCTGCAGGACTTTCTTGAACTTGCAGCATTCATAGTCGATATATTCACAGTACCTGCCATTTACAAAAGCTTTGCCACTTCGCTGGATGCGCACACTCTCATTGTGTGATTCATGAAAGGAAGCTTCATATTGTGACCATAGATTAAACCCATCCTTTCAGCACTGGATTTGAATTTAGTGTTATCAATAGTCACGTCACACCAAATTAAGATAGCAGCAATATTAAATATCAAGTTTTTATCTGGGGAAACAAGATTGCTTTTATCCAGTGGCTAGTTCCATTACCAAGTTTCAAGCTCCAGCCATCAATTTTCCATTGACACAAATTCTTAAGTATGATGTATCCTTCCTTCCCAAACCCAAATGCTTCTGTGGAAATTATTTTGGATAACTATCTCAATCAGTCCATCATCTTGCAGAGGTTTACTTTCATCTTCACACTTCTAATTTTGAGCAAATATCCAATTCTTTAGGCACATTAGAGCAATTAAATTTTATATAAGAAATGCTCAGTCTTTGGGTCACTTTCTGGTTTTCTATGAAGGACAAAAAGTAGAGCACTTCATTAAAAACAGCAATTCTTAAAATAGATAATCTCTCTGTTTGTCAGTGTTTTTAGATATATTTTTTCTCTCCCTTTTTCCAATTGTATTAATGTACCTGCCCGCCTCTTATTTTTCAGTTTTGAACAAGGGTCCACACCTGAAAGGTTAATTTTTCTGTTCTCTCCATAGATACTGATGATCTGCTGTGTGTTTCCAGCATTTTCTGTTTTTCTTTCACATGTCCTGCATCTGCAGTATTTTGCCTTTATCTTGTGTTGGCCATTTAGGTATGATATTTTTAAAGGAACCTATTTCAAACTGATAAGTACCATAAAGAAGAGAAAGAAAAATAAACCATGGACAAAATACTTAATTTATGTCATGGGCCTAAGAAATATTGGCCCATATTTTCCAATCGGAGGTTTCCTGTATGCGGAGGCCTCCGATCTGGAAAAAATCTGCGCCCTTACCTAAGGACTCCAGAGGTCCAGCCATTTCTGATCCTGGGCCTCTCCACGACGAAATGCGCAGGGCCCACGTATCCCAGGGGCGCATGCAGTTTGCAAGCATCCCTGGGATCACGTGGGCCATGGGGAGCCAATGGGAGAAGGGAATCTCCCTTCATACTTTTGACAGGTCTCTCAGCTTATACCCGTCAAAAGTATGAATGGAGATCAATGAAAAAACACATCAAAACATTCAATACATTTTTTTTAAATCGCGTTTTTAAAATTAGTTAAAATTACATTAAATTAAATATTTTAAACAAATTTAATATTTTGAAAAAAAAATTCTAGTTTTTTACGGGGCTAAAAATAAACTTACCTTTTTTAAAAGTATTTTAAAATTATAAATGAGTGAAAAAAACATTTTCTTAAAACTTTTTTAAAACTCTTAGGGGGAAAAATTCACTTGGTTGCGCCTCCCGTTAGCGCCTTAAGAGGGCGCTAATGGGGCGTTAAGCCGCTAACGCCCGGGCGCAGCGCTGTTTGCGCCGCTCGAGAACTTAACTTGAGATTGTGCGGCGGCGCTAAAACTTACCGCTGCGACCACCTGCGCGCGCAGATTGTGACGTCATTCCATGGTGCAACGCCCTTGGGGCGCCCCGGAGCGGAAATTGAGTGGCGCCCCCTGCCTTACCGCCTGGCGCTTCCAA
Source organism: Squalus acanthias (assembly GCA_030390025.1). NCBI lineage: Eukaryota > Metazoa > Chordata > Chondrichthyes > Squaliformes > Squalidae > Squalus > Squalus acanthias. The sequence continues at coordinate 28,118,799 of CM059444.1, forward strand.
CAACCGGAAGACTGGAACGTTATCAATCGGTGTGGGGCTGGGGGGGGCGCTATTTAAAGGGGGCCTCTTCCTGTCTTTTTCTGTGGTTGACATTTATGCACCACTCGTTCTGAGAGAGAGAGAGAGATTCGGAGAGAGAGAGAGAGAGACTTCTACATTGACTCAACGCTTTGTGAGGTAGTTTGGCCTAGTTCATCCTAACTTTGTTGCTACTTTAGTTGCTGTACCTCATTACTTTTCTGGCAAAGAGAATATGGGGGCTGCAATGATTGGGGGCGTCGTCCTGCTCCAGCTGAATCGGAGGACAGTGAGACGCAGACAGAGAGTGGCAATGATGGCCAGACGGAGGAGGGCCATCAGGCGCATGTACAGGAGAGCTTACCCTCCCAGGGTATATCGTGAACAGCTCTCCTACATCCATATGTCCGAGGAGCTGTGTTTGCGAAGGCTGCAATTCAGCAAGGAGGTGGTCACTGAGTTCTGCCACCTGCTGCAGCCAGATCTGCAGCCTCAGCTGAGGTCCAGGACGTCTCTGTCGGTGGCAGTGAAGGTCACAGTGGCTTTGAACTTCTACGCCACTGGCTCATTCCAAGCTGCTGTTGGGGACCTCGCCAATATCTCCCAGTTTGCGGTGCATCGCTGCATCCGGCAGGTCACCAATGCCCTCTTCAGAAGGAGACGAGACTTCATCTCTTTCCCTATGACCCCAGACAAGCAGCATGACCGTGCTATGGGCTTTGCGAGGGTAGCGGGCTTCCCCATGGTGCAGGGCGCCATTGACTGCACGCATGTGGCTTTGCGTGCTCCGCGAGAGAATGCAGAGGAATTCAGGAACAGAAAGGGGTTCCATTCCTTGAATGTGCAGTTGGTCTGTGACCACAGACAGGTGATTCTCGCTGTCAATGCCCACTATCCGGGCAGCTGCCACGATGCTTTCATCCTGCGCCAGACTACTGTGGCAGAACTTTTCGAGGCACCGCATCAGCCAGTTGGTTGGCTTCTGGGGGACAAGGGGTACGCATTGAGCACCTGGCTGATGACACCGCTCCGTGCGCCAAACACCCCTGCTGAGCTGCGGTACCAGGAAAGCCATCAAGCAACCAGGAACATTATTGAGCGCACAATCGGCGTGCTGAAACAACGGTTCCGCTGTCTGGACCATTCCGGAGGAGCCCTGCAGTACTCGCCTGAGCAAGTTTCGAACTTCGTAGTCGTGTGCTGCATGTTGCACAACATGGCAATCCTCAGGACCCAGCCAATGCCACCAGGCCTTGTAGCACCACCAGAGGAGGAGGAGGAGGAAGAGGAGGAACAGGACGAGGACGATGATCATCAGCAGCACCAAGGCAGGAGGGCGGCCCACAATGGTCAAACTGCAAGGGCCGTCCGTCAACGACTAATAGCAAGCCGCTTCTAGGGCCCCTAACATTGCTACAAACACGAATCAACCCAGCACGCAACCCCTAAGCCGGCCAAGGCACCAATAATTCCAACCACCAGCCATGTATATTTTGAATACAGAAACTTATTTATTTTACAAACTCTGTGTGTGTCAATTCCTCATGACAAACTCATAGAAATAAACACAAAAAAACAGTCAATAACATAACTGGTTCTCACAACCTGGAGATAATGTCCAAAACACTAAACAAAAGTTGGGCCATGAACCTCGGCCTTTAATAAAAAAATGACCAGCATTTTGGCACACCTCCTACTTTTTGCCCTTCGAGGGTGATCTCCTTCCCTTGCGCACTTCCCCCCTTCTAACCCTACTGCTCCTCCGTAATGGGACCTCAGTGGCTGCAGCAAGGCTGGTGGAAGGCTGCTGCTCGTCAGACCCTGACACTGCAGATGCCCCTGAAGGACGGCCTCGACCACTTCTGGGCCTGGAGGGCCCGGCTGCAGACTGCACCAACTCTGCATGGGCGGCAGCAGTCTGTCCTACAGGCGGTGGCAAGTGCAGTGGAGAAGTGACAGTGTTGGCAGCAGGAATGCTGTCATCGTGAGAGAGGACAGCAACTCCCTGCTCGCCCGACACATTGGCACTCCCACGGGGCAGCACTTCAGCATCCGGAGCAATTTGCCGGAGAACAGATTGCTGGCCTGCTGCGGCGCGGTGACAGCCCCGGGGACATGTGCACGAACCATCGAGGATGGCAGCAGTCAGTGCTCGCGTGGCCTCAATCTGAGTCTGCATGAGAGCAGTCTCAGATGGGTTCCTGGCAGCCAGTGACTGAATTGCAGCACTAAGCTTTAGTGTGGCATCCGCCTGTGCTACAGCGAAGTGCTCCACACTCCTTGCCAGTGCCTCAATGCATTCGGGCACCCTTCCCACTGCACCCATGAGCTCAGTGTGCATGCCCACCGCCTGGCTGTTCATTTCTGCAATCAGCCGCTCCTCCTCTGCGTCCATTGCAGTAGGAGTGTCTGGCATACTCTCCCTCTGGGGAGAAGGCTCCCGTTCTTCCCTCCCCCCCCCATGGCGTTGCTGCAGCCCGCTGGGTCCTGGAGCTTCACCATCATCAGCCCCTTCCCCCCTGCTCCCCTCCGGGGAAGGCGTGTTCCCAGTGTGGCCATGGGCTTCCTCGGGAGAGGGTGGCACTGATGCTCCGGCTTCCTCTTCCTCCTCAGCTGCAGCATCACTCCCAGTGGCAGCTTCAGGGCCCGTCTCCTCAGCTGGTGAATCACCATCTGAAAGCAGGGAGGTACAAGAGTGGCTTTAGCGTGAGGACAGGGTGGCAGTAAGGGAGGAATAAGTGCAGCGAGTTAGCAAGTTGGATTGAAAGTGTCAAAGGCTGGTATTGTGAGGGACAAGTGGAAGGACAGAGGACAAAAAGGTGATGACCTTACCATTGCTGTCCACAACGGGGTCGGCGTCCCCAGTGGCGACGGGACCGATCACCCGGCTTGCCACAATCCTGTGGACGCGCTCCTCCAGATCGCTGAGGGGTTGCAGCTGAAGCCGCCCTCCACCCGTCCGTTGCTGCTGTGTCCGATTATGAGCCTAGCCAAGAAAAAGGACAGCATCTGAGTAAATATACAGCCATGGTCTTGCCTGATGTGCCTCCCATAGGTGAATAGCCCTTACAATATGCAGCCATGGTCTTGCCTGATGTGCCTCCCATAGGTGAATAGCCCTTACAATATGCAGCCATGGTCTTGCCTGATGTGCCTCCCATAGGTGAATAGCCCTTACTGTATGCAAAGTGTGGAATGTGTGTGTGTGTTTGATGAAAGGGCCATAGGTGTTGCATGAGTGTTGTGCATTGGGGTTTTAAGACCCTCTGGCCATAGAGTGAGGTTGAGATGGAGGGATGGAGAGGTATTGAGAAAAAGCCACTCACCCTGACGACCCGAGTGAGGTCGTTGAACTTTTTGCGGCACTGAACATGGGTCCTGGGCACCATGCTCCTGGAGGAGACGCTCTGAGCCACCTCCCTCCACACTCTTCTGAACTCGCGTGGCAAAGGCCTCCTGCCACTCTCCGGGAACAGCATGCATCGTCTGCGCTCCACTGCGTCAACCAGAGCATCCAAGGCCCGCTCGGTGAAGTGATGAGCGCGTTCTCTCACCCTCTCCATGCTTGGCAGCAAAATGGATTACAGGTCTCTCCAGGCTGAGATTCAAGGCTGCAATGAGCAGGGTGTGGCTGGGGAGCAAGTGGCCCCCCCCGCTTTAAGAAGTGTCCGGCGCCAGTGTGTCTGTGTTCCCTCGCTAACTGGCAGCAGCTGCGCTGCGCTCGTGCGCTGAGGTAGCGCCTCACTCCTAGGCCTTTGCGCCTTAAGAGAGGTGTGCAGCGCCTAATTTAGCGCTCCACTCACCTCCCGGGGCGGTAAAAGTGAAGTTTCCTGTCAGTGCCGATAATTAGCGCCAGGCGCTAATATTTGCGCTCGGACGATATTTGCGCCCCAAATGGGGCGCGACCTAATTTCTACCCCTTATGCTGGTAAAAGCAGGCCTTACGCCTGCTTTTACCAGGCGTAAGATTTTTAAGGGTTTTCAGAGGGCGGAGGTTTTGCAGAAAGTGGAACTCTCCACCCGCAAAGACCAGTGCAGGCGTGAGATCTGACAGATCGGAAATGCCGGTTTTCAGCTTCGCATGCCTGAAACCGGCATTTGCGAGGTCCCTACGGGTGTGTACACATGTGTGTGGTGTATAATAAAAACATTGGAAATAATAAATAATAAATAATAAATCGGAAAATACAGGCCAATGCTTTGAAAGTCTGCCCATGGGTACCCTTATATGGAAGATCTGATCTGAAGAGGGAATTTTACTGACAGGCAGATTTTTTCACACACAGGAATAAACCTGCTCACCTCCCCACTTAATTTCCTTTTTGGAAATATCTTCTTACTCTTAACTCTGTATATCTTTAGAAGTGACGATGTTGTCCATGAGAGCAAGATTTATATAGAGAAGGCAACTGACTGAACTAGGAGGTATCCTATGTGAAACTTTCAATCATTTGGTCAGCTATACAAGTGGAGAGAAAATCTACTGTATCTGTACATAGAAGATACTTCTTTTGGGGGAAAAAATCAATGTGGTGAGTACCATTCTTCATTCTTTTATGATAGTTTTGTTACATTTTGCTAAGAGCTTAATAAGTAGTCTATAGTTTTTGTGCAGTAACCATGGATAATTTTTAATCAGAACTACTTATATAAAATAATTCTTCTGCTTCTTCAATCCAAACTTTTCATGCCCACTTTCACATGATATGTGCTCTATTGTATTCTACAGTCATGTGTGTGGTGTATAATAAAAACATTGGAAATAAACCACTGTAATGGAGACTAATCCAAATGAAATGATATATTGTTTACAATATTTTCAAATTAGCTTTGGAAAGTTTATGGTTTTCAAAATGAAAGTTAATTATTCAGTGGTATATGGTGTATATATTCTCAAATTAATTTAACAATTTGATCCATCTATATATTCAACTTTAAGATCATGAAATGTCAATTTAAAATGATAAAGATGTTTCCCCTTTATACCAATAAACTAACTACCATTACCGTATGTTATGCTTATTATATGGAGATATTGGGGGTAATTTTTACTTTTGGCGGTGTGGAAGACTGCTGGTAGCTGATCATCTGCCTGCTACACACCCCGCTTGACTTTCCTTCCCATTGACTTTAATGTTTATTTTATTTCCTTCTCTCCCCTTATTCTCCAGGTTATTTTCAAATTTAACGTATTCTATTCCAACCTGGCTGAAGGATGCTTGAGGTTCTATTATTTCCACTAAAACATGTTAAGATCTCCATACTCAAGACAGTTAATGATTCCAGTTGCTGCAGTTTTCAGCCCTGCAGTAGATGATTCAGCAACATCTTGAATAGGTTTCCTCATTAACAGCATAGAGCTGAGTTTCTGTGAAATTTCTTAACAGGTGATGTTCTCTGGCTTTTCTGCAATTGATTCAAGGAACTCTTTAGATGCAGGAGCTTCCAGCATAGGAACCTTAAACTCATTTGTGTCATAACCCTTACCTCATGCTGGTCTCATTATGCAGGATCAGACTCTTCAATTGGCTTTATTATTAATTCCATTCATTGCAATACATCATCCAATGTGTTGGTGTATTTGTAATGTTTCTCATCATCTGTATGCTTTATGTCGAACAATTTATATATCCGGTTTGATGAAGCAACTAGTTTCAAATCTAGTGGGTTCCAGGTGTTAATTAATTGTATTAGGAATGATTTTCAAAGTGCAGTAGTTGGTATACCAATATATTTATTTCTTCATAAAATGTTGGATTATGGTGTCACACCCATGATTCCCAAGTAGTGAGTTCTCATTCTTGGCCAGATATTTGGGAAGAGGTGTTACTTTATTGCTCATAATTTCTAAACCTACAGGGCGGAAAACTAGAAAGTGAGTCACTTTCTGTAAGCAAAGTGCTTTTGCAGGCTTCCATTTTGGAATAAAGCTTCCAGTTTAGAATAAGGCTTTCTATATAAACATTGTAGATTAATTAGGCAGCTTGTCTTGTCCAGCATGTCCTTGGAGCATTCCAAGTAAAGGAGGCATTCTCATTATGGGATGGTTTTAGGGAGGCTTGGGAGGTCAGATAGTGTGTTTGTTTTCTCAGATGAGGTAGTATAACAGATGGCTCCTGCACAAGAGACAAAGAACATTATTAATGGACAGCCTTTCAAGGGTGTATTTTTAATGTATTTAAGGAAGATGTAAAGCCTAGTTTATTTAGAACATTCTCGGAGCGAAACTGGACACATTCAAGTGGTAACAAGGCTATTTTGAGTCTGATCTCCTCGGAACCTTGTGGTGTTAACAGGTTGTATCTGTCTTTAACCGACTATGCTATAACTATAACCTTTGTATTTTAACTTCTTTGCTTCTTGTATTGTAGTTTTGTTTGTAACTGGAATAAACATATATAACTTGGAACAAGGCTCCCTCTAGTCTCTGAGTATCACAGACCAAATCTAATATAAATAACTTACACTTTCACACACCTAGTAACTGGTTACAGAGTGACAAAGGTGAAGAAGTCAAACTCTGCTTCCTTGGCTAGGGAATAGTGTGTAGCACAGGAAAACTGTGAGAGAGGGAAATAAGTGATATATAGAAGTTTAAAAAAAATCAAGGTGAGTGGTTGGAGAGTACACTTTACTAGTTGTTGCAGTTTGTTATTTTTTTAATGATGGAATCCCATTAAATAGCCTGGATCATAAGTGTCACAGTTGTAGTTTGTTGTTGCAATCATGTTTGAGCAGCAGAGCCTATGTACACAAATCTCATCAGCTTCAGTATTGGCTTGCTACTTTAATACCTATCCAGACCTCTTTAAGTGCCATGGGTTATCACCTCCAGTTCTGTAGACTTCGGTTTGTTAATCAGAAAATCATTAATTCATTGTCTTTGTCAGATTTAAAAGCAGGTTACGTATTTCTCCCAGCAGTTAACTATTGGTCTTGTGTTGTATTTAACATGATCTTGCAATTCAATTACAATAGAACCTTGCTTTCTGCTTGTTACAATACTGAATACTCTACAGACTTTATTTGACCCGTTTTCACAAGGTCACATGGTAGGTTCAGCTGAAGAAGGTCCTTCAGCCTATTTGATCTTATCTTTCCAGATTACAAACTCTCATGTTTTCTCATTACAGCATTTAATAGTTTCTTAATGGGAAGACAGTAATTTGACAGCTGTCAAAATGCTAAGGATGTTTCTAAAAAAAAGAATAATAGATGATGACAATGCTTGTAGGCAAAAAATCACTCCATTTCATGAAGCAGTTTTTCCCTCCTCCTCTTGAGGAATTTTGGATGGAAGTGCTAGGAATATTAACCAAATGATTAATTGGATATTAGCTTTCAACTCTCAAAGTCTCCTAAACTGCTGATTCTGGATTATATTTCTGTGATTAACATCCTAGCAGACATTAAATAAGTTGTTTAGCTTCTGAATAGTGTGGTTTGAAAAGATAGAAGGTAATGTCTCTGTCAAAGACATCAATGACATTTTGTGTAACAACAACCACAGGGCACTGTCACTCCTTATCCTTCCAGACCTCTCCTCTGCTTTTTATACTTTACATTCTCCTCCAACGTCCATCACCGTAGAACTGCTCTCTTGTGGTTTCATTCCTATCTGTCACAATAGTCACTTTATAACTTCAAATGTTTTGTCTTCCTGTGCCTACATGATCACCTCTGATGTGTCATAAGACTCCATTCCTTGCCCCTATAGGAACATAGGAACAGGAGTAGGCCAGTCAACCCCTCGAGCCTGCTCCGCCATTCAATGAGATCATGGCTGATCTGCGACCGAACTCCATATACACGCCTTTGGCCCATATCCCTTCATACCTTTGGTTAACAAAATGTTATCAATCTCAGATTTAAAATTAACAATTGATCTGGCATTAATTGCCATTTGCGGAAGAGAGTTCCAAACTTCTACCACCCTTTGTGTGTAGAAGTGTTTCCTAATTTCACTCCTGAAAGGTCTGGCTCTATTTTTAGACTATGCTCCCTAGTCCTAGACTCCCCAACCAGCGGAAATAGTTTCTCTCTATCTACCCTATCTGTTCACCTTAATGTCTTGAAAACTTCGATCAGATCACCCCTTAACCTTCTAAATTCTAGGGAATACAACCCTAATTTGTGTAATCTCTCCTCATAACTTAACCCTTGAAGTCCGGGTATCATTTTGGTAAACCTACGCTGTACTCCCTCCAAGGCCAATATATCCTTCCTAAGGTGCGGTGCCCAGAACTGCTCACAGTACTCCAGGTGTGGTCTAACCAGGGTTTTATATAGCCCTTCCTATAGATCGTCTATATGCTATCCCTTGGCAGCATTATGTGCAAATACTGGGTCATGTTCCATACATCGACTGATAACAATCTTCCCTGCTTATCTACCATCCTCAATCTCATTGCCATGTTTACTTCAATGATGTCCACCTGCCTGTCCAACATCAAGTCCTGGATCAATCAAAACTACTTGCAGGTTAAATTCTCCAAAAGTAAAATCATCCTGTTCAATTCATGTCAACACCTCTGGCACTAACTCCATAAATCTTCTTGGCTGCTTGCTCAATTTCAACCTCTGGGTTCTGTTTGATCTTGAGCTGGGCTTTCAACCACAAATCTGGTCATTTGCCAAGAACACTTTTTTCCACCTGTGGAGCATTACCTGTTTACCCTCCTTGCTCACCCCATCTGTAGCTGACACCCTTATCCATGACTTCATCTCTACAAGGACTGATTTCTCAAATGCATTTCCATTGAGTTCAATGGAAATAAAAATCGGCGGAGATGTAAAACGGGTTGGCGATTTGCTATCACCCATTTTACACTACTGCACAGAGTGAAAATGAAACCCTATGGGGTAAAAATTCAGTTGGTTGCGCCTCCCGTTAGCGCCTTAAGAGGGCGCTAATGGGGCGCAAAGCCGCTAACGCCCAGGCGCAGCGATGTTTGCGCCGCTCGAGAACTTAACTTGAGATTGTGCGGCGGCGCTAAAACTTACCGCTGCGACCACCTGCGCGCGCAGATTGTGACGTCATTCCATGGTGCAACGCCCTTGTGGCGCCCCGGAGCGGAAATTGAGTGGCGCCCCCTGCCTTACCGCCTGGCGCATCCAACGACCAGAAGACTGGAACGCTATCAATCGCTGTGGGGCTGGGGGGGGGCGCTATTTAAAGGGGGCCTCTTCCTGTCTTTTATTGTTGGTGGCATTTTTGAACTACGCAGTCTGAGAGAGAGAGGGAGAGACTTCTGGAGAGATTCAACGTTGTGTGAAGGAGTTTTGGGTACTGAGCAGCACTTTGCAGGTTCATTTTGATTTGCCATTCCTTGTATCGATTTAGCAGAGACTGAGGGAGTTCACTCTGAGCTCTTTGCCTGGTACTCTCCATTGTTCTTTCCAGCACATTTGATGTGCAAGTCTCTCCAGGCCGAGATTCAAGGCTGCAATGAACAGGATGTGGATGGAAAGCAAGATTAACCATCCCCTTTAAGAACTGGCCCGTGCCATTGTGTGTGTGTTCCATTGCTGACTGACATTACATGAGCTTCGCCAGCGCTCTGAGTTAGCGCCTCACTGCTCGGCCTTTGCGCCTTAAGACAGGTGTGCAGTGCCTGCTTTAGCGCTCCACTCACCTCCCGGGGCGGTAAAAGTGAAGTTTCCAGTCAGTGCCGATAATTAGTGCCAGGCGCTAATATTTGCGTCCAGACGATATTTGCGCCCCAAATGGGGCGCAACCTAATTTCTACCCCATGTGTTTAGCGGTGATTGTGCCGAAGGACCATAACTGGGTGCTTGGAGAATTTGCCAATAAATCAAGGTAGTTGGTTGGAGATTAATAAAATTACTTAAAGAATGAGAAATACATGGGAGCCAAAATCACAAATGGGAGGGGAGGATAAATTTTATTTATTTATTTTTGCTGAAGTGTACAAGTTAATTATTTATTTTTACTTGGAGAGTAATAACACAGCTTGAGAGCAATAACGCAATTAGACAGCAGGTATTGAAGAAATATGAAAAATATTTGGGAACGGATTGGCTGTCAGGAACCATCTTCACAGGATCTGGGACAGCAGAGGCAGTTATAGAGCTGTGCGGTCTACTATATGGGCAACTGTTGCACCACAGGCTGGCACAATCAGTAGCCGAATAGATCAGTTGTAGGTTCAAGCCTGCACATGGAGCTTCTTTTCCATTTATATTTCACTATCATTTCTTAATTCTCTGTCAGCTTTGGCATTCCCCTTTAATTGTCCCCATCCATTAGTTCCCACTAGTGTGCTATTACAGTTAATTTGATCTATACCTGGATCTGTGACTAATGATGCAACAAGCTGACCCAGAAAGCTTGAGTGCTATTAGCACATTACCACTCAGGTGGGATTAGCACCAATTCTTAATCTTCCAGACATGACTTGCTCCAATAAACCTTATGCTTGCATGTACTTCTTGTCAGTTCCTTTCATTATCAATTCCCATGTTCACACTTGTAAGAGAAACTGCCTATGCACACTTGTCATGGTGTAATAATACACTGCCCACAGTGGAGGCAGTCTTTCTCCAATATCTTTTGTAATATCTTAAAATATATCATTTAAAGGTTGGAATCTGGGAGATGGAAAATTACTAAAAGTTTCTTCGAGGAGAAAGGGTCATGTGGGAATCTCCTGCTATTATGTTTGCGAACATACGAAAAATGACTGACAGAAAAAGACCTACTGGTCCATCCCATACAGTTATGATGTCTTGTGTATCACAATGCATACACTCCCCATCCCATCCGGAGTTATATGATCTCCTGGGAAAAGTGAAAAAACAGATGAAAATCCAGACCAATTTGGGGAAGAAAGTCTGGAAAATTTCTCTCTGACCTCTTTCAGTGATCGAAACTAGTCCAGGAGACCATCTGATCAATGTTACCAGATACCTAACTCTTGTATAAGGTGATCTTTGCCCCAGCCAGAAACAGGTCCATCTCTTGCTTGAAGGAATTCAGCGACTCAGCATTCAGCACATGAGCAGTTAACCAGTACCATAGGCCCACTATTCTCTGGGAAAAGAAGAGCCTCCTAACATCAAATCTAGTTATGTTCTTACATAACTTGTAAGAGTGACCCCTGGTCCTCCCTAACCTATTTCGTTGAAAGAATTAATCTACACAAACACAATTTGTCCCTTCATCATCTTAAAAACCTTGATCAAATCACCCCTAAATCTATGCTTCTCTAAAGTATAGAGATCCAGCTCTTTGAGTCTATCTGGGTAACTAAGGTGCTTTAAAGTGGGAATTAATCTTGTGGCCTTCCTCTGCACTCTTTCCAAAACCTCAATATCACCTAACATGTGAGGAGACCAAAAGTGAACACAGAATTCTAACTGAGGCCTAAACAAGGTCTTCTATAAGGACAAAATGGTGTGCTTTGTTTTATAGTGAATTGTCCTAAAAATATACCCTAGCAGTCTATTCGCTTTAGCTATAGCTTCATAGCATTGGTCATGAACCGTTAGAGATGATGCACAAAAATGCCCAGATCTCTTTTTGTTAAAAGATTGTAAGCCCTTGTTAATAATACAAGAAGAAGGCCCTAATATTTACGGGGAGGGGGGAAGGCCAAAAATGACCGTCACCGAAGTCCTTCAGCAATCTCCCCTCAGCCTTGATGACCGATGGTGAAATGCTTGGAAGAACTGCGACATACGGAATGGAATCCTTATAGAGGACCCCACAGTACAACTTGAAGGATCAAACCTTACTCGCAAACAGTGGACAACCATCAACCACCTCAGAACTGGTCATGGTAGATGCTGCCACCTTCTCCATAGATGGAAGATTAAAGTATCCCCATCGTACGACTGTGGAGCTCCTAATCAGACCCTGGAGCACATCACTGAGCACTGCCCTCAGAAGAAATTTGTAGGCAGCCTACAAGATATCCACGCTGTTACACCGGAAACTTTGGCCTGGATATCTGACTTAGAAATTGACATTTCATTTGCTTTGCTAAAGAAGAAGAACCATCATCCCTCTCATGGAGAGCACCTTGCTGCACATCAGTGGTGCGATGAACACCCAAGTCAAGGTTTGTATCCCTCCTAGATATGACTTCAATAAGAGTCTGAAAGTTGTTGTTCACAGCTAGCATGTTCTCGTTTGACTGGCGCATTTGATGCTCCATGCAGGTGGCCACCCTTTCCATGGAAGAGCACATCGTCACCATCGACTGCGATACGGTGCTGCTCATGTTGGAGATGGACTCCTCCATTCGCTGTACAGTCGTGCATATCGTGGCTGGAAAAGCTGCCAGAGCCTCGCGCATTTGTTGCTGCTCCTCCAAAATCATCCTCTTTGTCGACGGCCCCCGAGCTTCAGCATCTGCATCCAACTGAGCAGAACTTGGAGCGTCCTGTGCCCTCTGACGAGGACTCTCCACTGCTGTCCCTGACTCCACCATCTGCTCTTGCTCACTTGTGATCTGTGAGACACCAGGTGACAACACTACTCTCTTTCTCTCTCTCACAGGACCCACCGACGTGTGCATATCTGCGCTGGTGCTGGGTGCGCTTGGGTCTGCTGACGGTGCACCCTCAGAGAGTGGAGCTTCCTCTGAGGAGTTGTCTTCCTCCTCTGGCTGGACAGTGGGGGGGTGGGGGGGCACTTGATGGACCTGTTGTATGCCATGTGGCTGTATGATATTTAATTCAATCACCAGGTTGCTGGGAGGCCCCCTCTCCCCATCTCCCACCCCCAGCAGCTCCACAACTCCACTTATTTCCAGTGCCTTCTCCTCTGCTGCCGTCTCTGTGTCTCCCTGGTGTTCTCCGTTCTCTTCTCCTGAAGGAGGGAAACAAGAGAACTTCGAGTGAGAGTGATGGAATGAGTGTAGGGGATGGATGGGCTACATCTGTAGGGGGTGACTATGAGGGAGAGGCGTGACATTGCCAAATGGTCTCCTTCTATGGCGTTAATTTCTATAATTCTATGATTGCATTAGGATGAGGGTGAGTGTCAGTGGTGGATAGTCAGATGGGGATGTGAGTAGGTGCATAGACAGAGAGGGATGGGTGCAGTTGCAAGGTAGGTTGGTGTGAGGAGTGACGTGCAGGAGTAGGCTTGGGAAGGCAGAGTGATGGGGTTGGGGTGACACGCACATTAGGATGTAGTTGAATGTGGCATTGTACTCACCTTTCCTGACCTCATGAGCTCATTAAATCTCTTCCTGCACTGTATCCAGGACCTGGTGACCACACCCCTGCTGCTCACTTCGCCAGCGATCTTCAGCCATGCCCTCTTTGTCTCTGAGGCTGGGCTCGTCCTCCCGTCACCAGGGAAGAGGACCTCCCAGCAGGTTTTCACTCCCTGGAGCAGGATTTCTAGTGAAGCATCACTGAATTTTGGCACTGCCTTTTGGCGCTGAGCCTGCATTTTTCTTTACAAATCTATCTGTGCCGTCATCAGACCGGCTCCACTTAATTGGCCGGGAAAGCCACATGACTAGTTCATGTGGAGTAGTTTAGTTAAAAAGACATTGCAGAACGCGCTAAAAGAACGTCCGGGAGAGCAACCCGCTACACCGTCCCCCCGCACCCAACCCCACGGAAAAGTAAAGATTCGGCCCCAAGTCTTTCTCGTGGTAAAGTTTTTTCTTTCCAAGTGTGCTTATGCAAAACTTGCAATCTTAACTGTCTTATGGAACAATACACCGATTGTCAAATTATTAATGGAATACTCCTGACCAAGGAGATTTTATTTTCCAGGTAAACAGACGTGGCTTGCTTTTGATTTTCCTATCTCATCTTTTATATTGAATTAGCAATCTTTACCCATTAGTATTAAGGAAGGGGTCTTTCCAACCATCTGACAGAATAGGCCAATGTTATTTGAGAGTAATCTTATGAACTTTCAAGAGAATAAGGATATATTGTTCTATTATTCAGAACTAACAGACACAATGGCCCTAATATTTACTCGGGGCCGTGGAGAGAGCTGGGGATGGGGGTGCGGTGGGGAGGATTATCCTGGGGTATCCCGGACATTCTGCTGAAATTAACAGCAAGACGTTTTAAAATTTTTCAGCAGGTTTCGCGCACAACAGCCAGCCTAATTGAGAGGCTGGCTGGCTGTCGGGTGGGAAAGCAGCCGGGGAGCAGATGCCAGGTAAGTTGGAGATCTCGGGTGGGGGGTGGTGGTGGGCATATTGCGGAGGAATGGGGGAGTCTGAGATCAGGAGATGGGGAGTCAACGATCGTGGGGGGAGTCAGAGAGCGGGGGTGGGGGGAGTCGCAGCTTAGAACATGGCCTTGCCATAACCAACACCTTGTTCCGTCAGAGAGACAAGTACAAGGCTTCATGGCAACACCCTCGCTCCAAGCACTGGCATCTGCTGGACTACGTCATCATCTGAGCGAGGGACCGCAAGGATGTCCGCATCCCCCGCGCTATGACAGGAGCTGACGACTGCTGGACAGACCACCGCCTAATCTGCTCTGTCATCTCCATCAACGTAGCCCCAAAACAGCGGCGGCAACAGAAGCAATGCCGCAGGAAAGTCAATGCTGGAGCACTCAAAGACCCTGCTAAGAAAGCCCTATTCAGCCTGCGCCTCACAACCAACCTGACGACTCCCAGTGATTCAGAGACACAGAGGGGTAAAAATTCACTTGGTTGCGCCACCCGTTAGCGCCTTAAGAGGGCGCTAATGGGGCGCAAAGCCGCTAACGCCCGGGCGCAGCGATGTTTGCGCCGCTCGAGAACTTAACTTGAGATTGTGCGGCGGCGCTAAAACTTACCGCTGCGACCACCTGCGCGCGCAGATTGTGACGTCATTCCATGGTGCAACGCCCTTGGGGCGCCCCGTAGCGGAAATTGAGTGGCGCCCCCTGCCTTACCGCCTGGCGCTTCCAACGACCAGAAGACTGGAACGCTATCAATCGCTGTGGGGCTGGGGGGGGCGCTATTTAAAGGGGGCCTCTTCCTGTCTTTTATTGTTGGTGGCATTTTTGAACTACGCATTCTGAGAGAGAGAGGGAGAGACTTCTGGAGAGATTCAACGTTGTGTGAAGGAGTTTTGGGTACTGAGCAGCACTTTGCAGGTTCATTTTGATTTGCCATTCCTTGTATCGATTTAGCAGAGACCGTGGGAGCTGCACTCTGAGCTCTTTGCCTGGTGCTCTCCATTGTTCTTTCCAGCACATTTGATGTGCAAGTCTCTCCAGGCCGAGATTCAAGGCAGCAATGAACAGGATGTGGATGGAAAGCAAGATTAACCATCCCCTTTAAGAACTGGCCCGTGCCATTGTGTGTGTGTTCCATTGCTGACTGACATTACATGAGCTTCGCCAGCGCTCCGAGTTAGCGCCTCACTGCTCGGCCTTTGCGCCTTAAGAGAGGTGTGCAGCGCCTGCTTTAGCGCTCCACTCACCTCCCGGGGCGGTAAAAGTGAAGTTTCCCGTCAGTGCCGATAATTAGCGCCAGGCGCTAATATTTGCGTCCGGACGATATTTGCGCCCCAAATGGGGCGCGACCTAATTTCTACCCCAGAGTGTCCACAGCGCCTGGTCTGCACTCAAGGCCTCCATAATCAGCACCTGTGAAGAGACATTCGGTCACTCGACCAGGAAACACCAAGACTGGTTCGACGAGAACGACCAGGAGATCCAGGAGCTAATAAGCCGCAAGCGCAAGGCATTCCTGATCTGGAAACAGCAACAGAACTCGAGAGAAAAAAAGTAGCTCTACAGACGCCTGAAGGTTGAAGTCCAACAAAAAACTCGCGACCTAAAGAACAGATGGTGGGTGGAGAAAGCGCAGGAGATCCAGCAGCTAGCCGACAACCACGACGTGCGTGGATTCTTTAGCGCAGTCAAGACCACCTACGGCCCAAGCACCCAAGGTCCTACCCCACTGTGGGCCAAGAACGGAGAGGTACTCATCAAGGACAGAGAGGCAGTCAGTGCCCGCTGGAAGGAGCACTTTGAAGATCTCCTTAACCGAGACTCTGTCTTCGACGCGAGTGTCCTCAACTCCATCCCGCAGCATGCTACCCGCCACCACCTCAGCACAACCCCAGCACGGCATGAGGTTGAAAAGGTCATCTGACAACTGAAGAACAACAAGGCCTCAGGAGCAGATGGAATCCCCGCTGAGGCGCTAAAACATGACTTTGAAGCACTAATGGTGCAAATACGTGAACTCATCTCTCTTATTTGGAAGGAGGAGAGCATGCCAGGGGATCTCAGAGACGCCGTAATCGTGACCATCTTCAAGAAAGTTGACAAGTCCGATTGCGGTAATTACAGAGGAGTCTCCCTGCTGTCTGCCACAGGGAAAGTCATCGCAAGAATCGCCTTCTCCCACTGGCTGAAGAGCTCCTCCCAGAGTCGCAATGTGGATTCTGCCCACTAAGGGGCACAATGGACATGATCTTCACCGCGCGTCAACTACAAGAGAAATGCAGGGAACAGCACCAACCGCTGTACATGGCTTTCTTTGACCTCACAAAGGCCTTCGACACCGTCAACCGTGAGGGATTATGGAGTGTCCTCCTCAAATTCGGCTGCCCTCAAAAGTTTGTCACCATCCTCCGCCTGCTTCATGACGACATGCAAGCCGTGATCCTGACCAATGGATCCACCACAGACCCAATTCACGTACGGACCGGGGTCAAGCAAGGCTGTGTCATTGCACCAATGCTCTTCTCGATCTTCTTGGCTGCAATGCTCCATCTCACCCTCAGTAAGCTCCCCGCTGGAGTGGAGCTAATCTATAGAACAAACGGGAAACTGTTCAACCTCCGTCACCTCCAGTCCAGATCCAAGGTCGTCCCATCCTCTTTCATCGAATTACAGTATGCAGACGACGCTTGCGTCTGCGCACACTGAGGTCAAACTCCAAACCATCGCCAACACCTTCACCGAAGTGTACGAGAGCATAGGCCTTACACTAAACATCCGTAAGACAAAAGTCCTCTACCAACCTGCCCCCACCACACAGTACTGCTCCCCGATTATCAAAATCCACGACGAGGCCTTGGACAACGTGGACCACTTCCCATACCTCGGGAGCCTACTGTCAACAAGGGCAGACGTCGATGACGAAGTCCAACACCGCCTTCAGTGTGCCAGTGCAGCCTTCAGTCGCCTGAGGAAGAGAGTGTTTGAAGACCAGGACCTCAAACCCAGCACCAAGCTCATGGTCTACAGGCAGTAGTAATACCCGCCCTCCTGTATGCTTCAGAGACATAGACCATGTACAGCAGGCACCTCAAAGCACTGGAGAGGTACCACCAACGCTGCCTCCGCAAGATCCTGCAAATCCATTGGCAGGATAGGCGCACCAACGTCCGTGTTCTCGCTCAGGCCAACATCCCCAGCATCGAAGCTTTGACCACGCTCGATCAGCTCCGATGGACGGGTCACATCATCTGCATGCCCGATACGAGACTCCCAAAACAAGCGCTCTACTCGGAGCTCCGATACGGCAAGAGAGCCCCAGGTGGGCAGAGGAAACGCTTCAAGGACACCCTCAAAGCCTCCTTGAAAAAGTGCAACATCCCCACCGACACCTGGGAATCCCTGGCCCAAGACCGCACAAAGTGGGGGAGAAGCATCTGGGCAGGTGCCGAACAACTCGAGTCTCTTCGCCAGGAGCAAGCAGAAGCCAAGTGCAAACAATGGAAGGAGCGCACGTCAACCCAAGCACCCCACCCACCCGCCCCTTCAACCACTATATGCCCCACCTGTGACAGAGACTGTAGGTCCCGCATTGGACTCATCAGTCACCTGAGAACTCATTTTTAATGTGGAAGCAAGTCATCCTCGGTTCCGAGGGACTGCCTAAGAAGAGAAGGAGATTGCGGAAGAGTGGGGGAGTCTGAGATCGGGAGATGGGGGAGTCAGAAATCGTGGGGGGAGTCAGAGAGCGAGGGTGGGGGGAGTCGGAGTTCGGCCTCGATGGATTAAAAATTTAAAAAACTTTTAAAATGAAGGCATGCAGCCTCCTTAAAAGCTTTTACTGACTGACCCGCTTCCTAAGAGCGAATTGGTCACCCGCCTCCGTTAAAACCAGACGTTGGTGGGCTGAAGGCGGTCGGGTTTGAGATTTTTAACATTTTGACTGTGCACCCGCCCCCATCCCCCTAATATTTCTCATTAACTTTAAAATCCTCTTGCTTTTTCACATCTGCTTTTGATATTTTACAAATTATGCCATAATTAGGAGGAAGTGACTTGGGAATTAGCATCAGTAGAAAGTCATTATACCAAAATGTTTCAGCAATCATGTCATTTACATGCAATTTTCCCATTCCCACCATTAATGTACTCCCTGCACGCAGTCTTGGATGAGTTACGATTTCCTTTAGCTCAACATTAAGACTGAAGCCATCATCTTCAGCCCTGGTTGCGAAAGCCACTTCCTTGCCATTGATTCCATCCAACTCCCTGGCCATTCTTTCAGGCGAAACCAGATCATTCACAACTTGAGCATCTGCTTAATCTTGAGCTTAGTTTGAGACTCCATATCCCCTTCACCACAATTTTCTCTGGCTTCCACCTCTGCAACATCGCCTGCCTTCAAATTGTGCTAGCTGCTCCAAAAGATTGCCAAGTACAAGGCCAAGCATGTGACAGCCGGTGTTCCAGAATATGGAAAGAGAAGAGAGCAATTGAAGAAACATCTCGGGCAAATGGAATTCAGGTCATAAAAGGCTCTCCCTGTTTTTTATGACTGTGTGCTGCCTAGAAGCGCACAACATTTATAAAGATGGTAGAAATTGCTTAAGCGGCCTGAACACCACCTTGTGTCAGTCCACCTCCCCCCTTGTGTGAGTGCATTGCAAAGTAACATGCATGCTTGTGGTGTCAGCACCCATTCTGAGCTGAACTTTAAACAATTATGTACAAAATATTTGTGTTCCCCCACTATAATTGTGCCCTGCAGCTCTTGTGCAATGAAAGTGTGCAGAGAAAGGGACAAAGGTTAACTCCGGGCTTTGAATGCTATCTCCTGAGTGTGCAGCAGCTGAATATTTAGATTTGTATCTTATCTTCTTTGGCTAAATAGTAAGCATGTGTCCAAAGTTGGGTAATTTAACTTGCCACTTCTGATGCAACTGAATTTCTTCCATATTTGCTCTGAGGTTCAACTGCATTAATATGATCGACAGTCTTCACTCATGCAGTTTGCATCTGTAATTTAACTAAAGGGTGGGCTCTTGCTCCACTTCCATCGCTGCACCGTCTTCAGCAAGATTTTCAATGATTCATCTGAAAAGAAGGACGTCTCTCTGCTACTTTTATTGCATACATTTTGAAAACAAACAATATCCATACCTCCTCACCATAACAGCTGTCCTTATGCAGCTACGTGAAAAGAAAAGCAGCAGTTGTTTTAAAAATGCCTCATCCAATTTTGTGTCTCCCAATTAACCGTACTAAAGGCCTGCCTCCTTCTCTATGTTTTCCATGCACAGTGAGTGTATAGAAATTAAGGGGAGGCATTGGCTTGGCAAATTTGGCAAGCCCAATCGCCCTGATGTTGCCTTTAGTGACTGCAGATCCGGCTGTTCCAGTCTGACAAAATTAGGGCGTTGGATTGTGGAGTACTACATACGTGGTCACTAAAGGAGATATATCTGCTTCAGACAAGATCAAGAGTATTTACTTTTGGTTCCTTGATTATCCAAATGCTGCACAGATAGTTAGTACAACCCTTTTTGTGAGAGAGAAATACACTTCAGGAAAAAGCTATGTCAACGAAGGCATTACCAGTTAAGATAAGAGACACACATCTGTCATGAGTGGTAGGAGGAGGATAGGACAAAACAAAGCCAGAAACAAATGAGTACAATATGTTCGGAAGTACACTGGCTTTGTGAAAAACAGAGGCATCATGTACAGGGATGTGACAGCTCATGTTCCAGAATATAGAAAGAGAACAGAAGAGCAACTAAAGAAGCATCCAGGACAAGTGAAATTTAAGCCAATAAAGATATCATATTCACAGTAACTGGTCATCAGCTACTTCCTGCAGAAAAGTGTATGGCAATTATTTGTGGCTGGTGTAGTCCCATAACACATCGACAGTTGCATTTATTGGGATTGTGTCTTCTGTCCAAAGCATATATTATCAAATGTAATCTTAAGGAGCATAGAGGCTTTTTGAGCTTTTCAGGCATCTTCAATATATCTTGGAAACAGTTTTATGACAACTGCCTTAATAATATGTAAAAGATTTTTTTACCAGTATTCTTATGATCGACAACAAAAATAAGAGCATAATAAAATTTTTAAAATGGAATGAGAAAAGATCTTCTGGCCCATCAAGCCCTCCTGTTGACCATGTGTGTGGGAAGTGTATCCAGCTGCAGCTACTGGCAGACCGCATTGCGGCGCTGGAGCTGCGAATGGATGCATACGGGAGCATTCGCGATGCTGAGGACATCGTGGATAGCACGCTTAGGGAGTTGGTCACACCGCAGGTAAAGGCTGCACAGGCAGGAAGGGAATGGGTGACCACCAGGCAGAGTAGTAGGCGCAGGCGGGTAGTGCAGGGGTCCCCTGTGGACATCCCCCTCTCAAACAGATATACCACTTTGGATATTGTTGAGGGAGATGGCTTATCGGGGGGAAGGCAGCAGCAGCCAACTTCCTGGCGCCATGGGTGGTTCTGCTGCACAGGACGGGAGGAAAAAGAGCGGGAGAGCTATAGTGATAGGGGATTCTATTGTAAGGGGAATAGATAGGCGTTTCTACGGCCGCAAACGAGACTCCAGGTTGGTATGTTGCCTCCCTGGTGCAAGGGTCAAGGATGTCTCGGAGTGGCTGCAGGGCATTCTGGAGGGGGAGGGTGAACAGCCAGTTGTCGTGGTGCATATAGGTACCAACGATATAGGTAAAAAACGGGATGAGGTCCTAAAAGCTGAATATAGGGAGTTAGGAGGTAAATTAAAAAATAGGACCTCAAAGGTAGTAATCTCAGGATTGCTACCGGTGCCACGTGCTAGTCAGAGTAGAAATAGAAGGATATTTCAGATGAATACGTGGCTAGAGGAATGGTGCAAGGGGGAGGGATTCAAATTCCTGGGACATTGGAACTGGTTCTGGGGGAGGTGGGCACCAGTACAAACTGGACGGTTTGCACCTGGGCAGGACCGGGACCGATGTCCTAGGGGGAGTGTTTGCTAGTGCTGTTGGGGAGGGTTTAAACTAAAATGGCAGGGGGTTGGGAACCTGTGCAGGGAAACAAAGGAAAGAGAGGCAAGGATAGAAGCAAAAGACAGGAAGGAGAAAAGCAAAAGTGGAAGGCAGAGAAATCAAGGGTGTAAATCAAACAGGGCTACTGTAAATAATAATTCTAAAAGGACTAAGAGTGTTAAAAAAACAAGCCTGAAGGCTTTGTGTCTTAATGCGAGAAGCATTCGTAATAAGGTGGATGAATTAGCTTCGCAAATAGATGTAAACGGATATGATATAATTGGGATTACAGAGACATGGCTCCAGGGTGACCAAGGCTGGGAATTCAACATCCAAGGGTATTCAATATTCAGGAAGGACAGACAAAAAGGAAAAGGAGGTGGGGTAGCATTGCTCGTTAAAGAGGAGATTAACACAATAGTGAGGAAGGATATTAGCTCTGATGATGTGGAATCTGTATGGGTAGAGCTGAGAAATACCAAGGGGCAGAAAACGTTAGGGGGAGTTGTATACAGACCCCCAAACAGTAATGCTGAGGTTAGGGGATGGCATTAAACAGGAAATTAGAGACGCGTGCAATAAGGGCACAGCAGTTATCATGGGTGACTTTACTCTACATATAGATTGGGCTAACCAAATTAGTAACAATACTGTGGAGGAGGAATTCCTAGAGTGTATACGGGATGGTTTCCTGGACCAATATGTCGAGGAACCAACTAGAGATCAGGTCATCTTAGACTGGGTATTATGTAATGAGAAAGGATTAATTAGCAATCTTGTTGTGTGAGGCCCCTTGGGGAGGAGCGATCATAATATGATAGAATTCTTCATTAAGATGGAGAGTGAAGTAGTTGACTCAGAGACTAGGGTCCTGAATTTAAATAAAGGAAACTACGATGGTATGAGGCGCGAGTTGGCTAGGATGGATTGGAGAGCTTTACTTAAAGGGTTGACGGTGGATAGGCAATGGCAAACATTTAAAGATCGCATGGATGAACTACAGAATTTGTTCATCCCTGTTTGGCATAAAAATAAAACAAAAAAGGTGACTCAACCGTGGCTAACAAGGGAAATTAGGGATAGCATAAGATCCAAGGAGAGGACATATAAATTGGCCAGAAAAAGCAGCAAACCTGAGGATTGGGAGCAGTTTAGGATTCAGCAAAGGAGGACAAAGGGATTAATTAAGAGGGGGGAAATAGAATATGAGAGTAAGCTTTCAGGGAACATAAAAACTGACTGTAAAAGCTTCTATAGATATGTGAAGAGAAAAGGATTGGTGAAGTCAAGCGTAGGTCCCTTGCAGTCAGAATCAGGGGAATTTATAATGGGGAACAAAGAAAATACATACTTTGGTTCTGTCTTCACAAAGGAGGACACAAATAAACTCCCAGAGATGTTGGGGAACATAGGGTCTAATGAGAGGGAGGAATTGAATGAAATCAGTATTTGTAGGGAAATGGTGTTAGGGAAATTGATGGGATTGAAGGCCGATAAATCCCCAGGGCCTGATAATCTACATCCTAGGGTACTTAAGGAAGTGGCCCTAGAAATAGTAGATACATTGCTGGTCATCTTTCAAAATTCTATAGACTCTGGAACAGTTCCCATTGATTGGAGGGTAGCTAATGTAAACCCACTATTTAAAAAAGGTGGTAGAGAAAAAAACGGGGAATTATAGACTGGTAAGCCGGACATCGGTAGTGGGCAAAATGCTAGAGTCCATTATAAAAGATGTAATAGCAGAGCAGTTGGAAAATAGTGACAGGATCGGATAAAGTCAACATGGATTTACAAAAGGTAAATCATGCCTGACTAATCTACTGGAATTTTTTGAGGATGTAACTGGTAGAATAGATAAGGGAGAACCAATGGATGTGGTGTATTTGGACTTTCAGAAGGCTTTCGATAAGGTCCCGCATAAGAGATTAGCGTGCAAAGTTAAAGCACATGGGATTGGGGGTAAGGTATTGACTTGGATAGAGAACTGGTTGGCAGACAGGAAGCAAAGAGTTGGAATAAACGGGTCTTTTTCCAAGTGGCAGGCAGTAACTAGTGGGGTACCGCAGGGATCGGTGCTAGGACCCCAGCTATTCACAATATATATTAATGATCTAGACGAGGGAACTAGATGTAATATCGCTAAGTTTGCAGATGACACAAAGCTAGGTGGGCGTGTGTGCTGTGAGGAGGATGCAGAGAAACTCCAGTATGATTTGGACAGGTTGGGTGATTGGGCAGATGCATGGCAGATGCAGTATAATGTGGATAAATGCGAGGTTATCCACTTTGGTGGCAAAAACAGGAAGACAGATTATTATCTGAATGGCAATAGATTGGGAAAAGGGGAAGTGCAACGAGATCTGGGAGTCCTTGTGCACCAGTCGCTGAAGGTAAGCATGCAGGTGCAGCAAGCGGTTAAGAAGGCAAATGGTATGTTTGCCTTCATAGCGAGAGGATGTCTTGCTGCAGTTGTACAAGGCCTTGGTGAGACCACACCTTGAGTATAGTGTGCAGTTTTGGTCGCCTTATCTGAGGAAGGATGTTCTTTCCATGGAGGAGTGCAGCGAAGATTTACCAGACTGATACCTGGGATGCAGGAATGACGTATGAAGAGAGATTGGGTCGATTAGGCTTATATTTGCTAGAGTTTAGAAGAATGAGAGGGGATCTCATTGAAACTTATAAAATTCTAACAGGACTAGACAGACTAGATGCAGAAAGGATGTTCCCGATGGCGGGGGAGTCCAGAACCAGAGGTCACAGTCTAAGGATAAGGGTGAGAAGTCGCACAACACCAGGTTATAGTCCAACAGTTTTATTTGAGATTACGAGCTTTCGGAGCTCTGCTCCTTCTTCAGGTACAGTGAGGGAATATAAATCGATTACACAGTATATATCGACAGAGAACAATGGGGTAAAAATTCAGTTGGTTGCGCCACCCATTAGCGCCTTAAGAGGGCGCTAATGGGGCGCAAAGCCACTAACGCCCGGGCGCAGCGATGTTTGCGCCGCTCGAGAACTTAACTTGAGATTGTGCGGCGGCGCTAAAACTTACCGCTGCGACCACCTGCGCGCGCAGATTGTGACGTCATTCCATGGTGCAACGCCCTTGGGGCGCCCCGTAGCGGAAATTGAGTGGCGCCCCCTGCCTTACCGCCTGGCGCTTCCAACGACCAGAAGACTGGAACGCTATCAATCGCTGTGGGGCTGGGGGAGGCGCTATTTAAAGAGGGCCTCTTCCTGTCTTTTATTGTTGGTGGCATTTTTGAACTACGCATTCTGAGAGAGAGAGGGAGAGACTTCTGGAGAGATTCAACGTTGTGTGAAGGAGTTTTGGGTACTGAGCAGCACTTTGCAGGTTCATTTTGATTTGCCATTCCTTGTATCGATTTAGCAGAGACCGTGGGAGCTGCAGTCTGAGCTCTTTGCCTGGTGCTCTCCATTGTTCTTTCCAGCACATTTGATGTGCAAGTCTCTCCAGGCCGAGATTCAAGGCAGCAATGAACAGGATGTGGATGGAAAGCAAGATTAACCATCCCCTTTAAGAACTGGCCCGTGCCATTGTGTGTGTGTTCCATTGCTGACTGACATTACATGAGCTTCGCCAGCGCTCCGAGTTAGCGCCTCACTGCTCGGCCTTTGCGCCTTAAGAGAGGTGTGCAGCGCCTGCTTTAGCACTCCACTCACCTCCCGGGGCGGTAAAAGTGAAGTTTCCCGTCAGTGCCGATAATTAGCGCCAGGCGCTAATATTTGCGTCCGGACGATATTTGCGCCCCAAATGGGGCGCGACCTAATTTCTACCCCAATGTGTCTGCAGAGATACAATCCGTCAGGGAGGAATTACATCAAAGACACAGCAGAGTACAGCTAAGACAATGAGGTGGGTCACAGGGGGTCCAACGTGTCAAATGCTGCAGTCTGCAGTTAAGCTTTTAACTTTTTTTTTAAAACTGGGAAACCAGACAACGATGTCAAGTCACGTTCTGTAGCATGACATGAACCAGATATCCCGGTTGAAGCCGTCCTCATGGGTGCGGAACTTGGCTATCAGTTTCTGCTCGATGATTTTGCGTTGTCGTGTGTCTCGAAGGCCGCCTTGGAGAACGCTAACCCGCAGATCCGAGGCTGAATGTCCTTGACTGCTGAAGTGTTCCCCGACTGGGAGGTAACAATCCTGCCTGGCGATTGTTGCGCGGTGTCCGTTCATACGTTGTCTCAGTGTCTGCATGGTCTCGCCGATGTACCATGCCGCGGTGCATTCTTTCCTGCAACGTATGAGGTAGACAACGTTGGCCGAGTCACATGAGTATGTACCATGTACCTGGTGGGTAGTGTCCTCACGTGTGATGATGGTATCTGTGTTGATGATCTGGCATGTCTTGCAGAGGTTGCCGTGGCAGGGTTGTGTGGTGTCGTGGTCGCTGTTCTCCTGACAGCTGGGTAATTTGCTGCGAACGATGGTACTTTTGAGGTTAGGCGGCTGCTTGAAGGCGAGTAGTGGAGGCGTGGGGATGGCCTTAGCAAGGTGTTCGTCGTCATCGATGACATGTTGAAGGCTGCGAAGAACATGGCGTAGTTTCTCCGCTCCGGGGAAGTACTGGACGACGTAGGGTACTCTGTTGGTTGTGTCCCGTGTTCACCTTCTGAGGAGGTCTGTGCGATTTTTCGCTGTGGCCCATTGGAACTGTCGATCGACGAGTCGAGCGTCACATCCCGTTCTTACGAGGGCGTCTTTCAGCGTCCGTAGGTGTCCATCGCGTTCCTCCTCGTCTGAGCAGATCCTGTGTATTCGCAGGGCTTGTCCATAGGGGATGGCTTCTTTAACGTGGTTAGGGTGGAAGCTGGAGAAGTGAAGCATCGTGAAGTTGTCCGTGGGCTTGCGGTAGAGTGAAGTGCTGAGGTGTCCGTCTTTGATGGAGATTCGTGTGTCCAAGAATGAAACCGATTCTGAAGAGTAGTCCATGGTGAGTTTGATGGTGGGATGGAACCTGTTGATGTTATCGTGTAGTCCTTTCAGTGATCCTTCGCCGTGGGTCCAAAGGAAGAAGATGTCGTCGATGTATCTGGTGTACAGTGTTGGTTGGAGGTCCTGTGCAGCGAAGAAGTCTTGCTCGAACTTGTGCATGAAGATGTTGGCGTATTGGGGTGCGAATTTGGTCCCCACGGCTGTTCCGTGTGTTTGGGTAAAAAACTGGTTGTTGAAGGTGAAGACATTGTGGTCAAGGATGAAGCAGATGAGTTGTAGGATGGCGTCTGGAGATTGGCTGTTGTTGGTGTTGAGTACTGAGGCTGTCGCAGCGATGCCGTCATCGTGGGGGATACTGGTGTAGAGTGCCGATACGTCCGTCGTGACGAGGAGTGTTCCTGGTTCAACTGGTCCATGGGTGCTGAGTTTCTGCAAGAAGTCTGTAGTGTCGCGACAGAAGCTGGGGGTTCCCTGTACGATGGGTTTCAGGATGCCCTCGACGTACCCAGAGAGGTTCTCACACAGGGTTCCGTTGCCTGATACGATAGGACGTCCGGGTGTGTTGGCTTTGTGTATCTTTGGGAGGTAGTAGAAGTCTCCTACGCGGGGAGTACGTGGGATGAGAGCGCGTAGGATGCTTGGAAGGTCTGGATTGAAGGTCTTGATCAGTCTATTGAGTTGGCGGGTGTGTTCTTTGGTCGGATCTGCGGGTAACTGTCTGTAGTGTTCCTGGTTGTCCAGTTGTCGGTATGCTTCTTTGCAATAGTCCATTCTGTTCTGTATGACGATGGCTCCTCCTTTGTCCGCTGGTTTGATGACGATGTTGCAGTTGGTCTTGAGAGCGTGGATGGTGTTGCGTTGTGCTCGGGTGACATTCTGGACTGTCTTGTGAGTGCGGCTGATGAATCTGGCGTTGATGCATTTCCTGACAGCTTGAGCATACATGTCAAGCTTCGGGCAGCGACCCTCTGGAGGGGTCCAATTTGACTCTTTCTTCTTCGGTTGCTGCACTGCGGTTCCCTCTGTTTGCTGTTCCGGATCATTGATTGTCTCATTGGGTTTGGTGCTGACATCTTGGGATTTGTGGTAGTATTCCCGGATCCTCATTCTCCTGATGAATTCCTCTGTGTCTGCCGCAAGACCGATGGGGTCCATTTTGGTGGTGGGGCAGAACTTGAGCCCTAGGGCGAGAACTTCGATTTCGTCTGGTTGAAGGGTGTGGTCCGACAAGTTGACGATGGACTTCCCTGTGGTTGCAACCGTGGTACCAGGGGAGGCTTGGTTGCTGCTGGTGGTGATGCCGAGTTTCTCAAGCTTCCTGTTCTTGATGCGCATGTAGGAAGCGTAGTTCCATTGCCTCGTCTGTTTGGCGGTGTCTCGTAGCTGGTCTGCTGTGTCCTGAGCACAGGCTGAGAGCATGGCCTCTATCTTGGTTTCGAGGTCTGAGATCTGCGGGTTAGCGTTCTCCAAGGCGGCCTTCGAGACACACGACAACGCAAAATCATCGAGCAGAAACTGATAGCCAAGTTCCGCACCCATGAGGACGGCCTCAACCGGGATCTTGGGTTCATGTCACGCTACAGAACGTGACTCGACATCGTTGTCTGGTTTCCCAGTTTTAAAAAAAAAGTTAAAAGCTGAACTGCAGACTGCAGCATTTGACACGTTGGACCCCCTGTGACCCACCTCATTGTCTTAGCTGTACTCTGATGTGTCTTTGTTGTAATGCCTCCCTGACGGATTGTATCTCTGCAGACACATTGTTCTCTGTCTATATATACTGTAATGAGAAGTCGCACAACACCAGGTTATAGTCCAACAGATTTATTTAATTTTACAAGCTTTCGGAGCTGTCGCTCCTTCGTCAGGTAAGTTAGCAATGAGAGAATCTCCCAGAATTCACAATTTAAACCCAGACAAAATCTATTCACATTATTCGCTACAACAAAGAGCACAGCCAAGACAATGAGATGTGTCCCAGGGGGTCCAACGTGTCAAACCACCTGCTGGCTGCATATCCTGTCAATTTGTGTTCTTGTGTTAGCCTTTTTAAAAAAAAAAACAAAAAAAAAACAAAACACCTGGGAAGACCGGCCATGATGTCAAGTCACGTTCTGTATCGTGACATGAACCCGATATCGTGATTGAGGCCATCCTCATGAGTGCGGAACTTGGCTATCAGTTTCTGCTCTATGATTTTGCGCTGTCGTGTATCTCGAAGGCCGCCTTGGAGAACGCTTACCCGCAGATCCGAGGCTGAATGCCCCTGGCTGCTGAAGTGTTCCCCGACTGGGAGGCAACCCTCCTGCCTGGCGATTGTTGCGCGGTGTCCGTTCATACGTTGTCTCAGTGTCTGCATGGTCTCGCCGATGTACCATGCTCTGGAGCATCCTTTACTGCAACGTATCAGGTAGACAACGTTGGCCGAGTCACATGAGTATGTACCGTGTACCTGGTGGGTAGTGTCCTCACGTGTAATGATGGTATCTGTGTCCATGATTTAGCATGTCTTGCAGAGGTTGCCGTGGCAGGGTTGTGTGGTGTCTTGGTTGCTGTTCTCCTGAAAGATGGGTAATCTGCTGCGAACGATGGTACTTTTGAGGTTAGGCGGCTGCTTGAAGGCGAGTAGTGGAGGCGTGGGGATGGCCTTAGCAAGGTGTTCGTCGTCATCGATGACATGTTGAAGGCTGCGAAGAACATGGCGTAGTTTTTCCGCTCCGGTGAAGTACTGGACGATGTAGGGTACTCTGTTGGTTGTGTCCCGTGTTCGTCTTCTGAGGAGGTCTATGCGGTTTTTCGCTGTGGCCCGTCGGAACTGTCGATCGACGAGTCGAGCGTCATATCCCGTTCTTACGAGAGCGTCTTTCAGTGTCCGTAGGTGTCCATCGCGTTCCTCCTCGTCTGAGCAGATCCTGTGTATTCGCAGGGCTTGTCCATAGGGGATGGCTTCTTTAACGTGGTTAGGGTGGAAGCTGGAGAAGTGGAGCATCGTGAGGTTGTCCGTGGGCTTGCGGTAGAGTGAAGTGCTGAGGCGTCCGTCTTTGATGGAGATTCGTGTGTCCAAGAATGAAACCGATGCTGAGGAGTAGTCCATGGTGAGTTTGATGGTGGGATGGAACCTGTTGATGCTATCGTGTAGTCCTTTCAGTGATCCTTCGCCGTGGGTCCAAAGGAAGAAGATGTCGTCGATGTATCTGGTGTACAGCGTTGGTTGGAGGTCCTGTGCAGCGAAGAAGTCTTGCTCGAACTTGTGCATGAAGATGTTGGCGTATTGGGATGCGAATTTGGTCCCCATGGCTGTTCCGTGTGTTTGGGTGAAAAAATGGTTGTCGAAGATGAAGACATTGTGGTCAAGGATGAAGCGGATGAGTTGTAAGATGGCGTCCGGAGATTGGCTGTTGTTGGTGTTGAGTACTGAGGCTGTCGCAGCGATGCCGTCATTGTGGGGGATATTGGTGTAGAGTGCCGATACGTCCATTGTGACGAGGAGTGTTCCTGGTTCAACTGGTCCATGGGTGCTGAGTTTCTGCAAGAAGTCTGTAGTGTCGCGACAGAAGCTGGGGGTTCCCTGTACGATGGGTTTCAGGATGCCCTCGACGTACCCAGAGAGGTTCTCACACAGGGTTCCGTTGCCTGATACGATAGGACGTCCGGGTGTGTTGGCTTTGTGTATCTTTGGGAGGCAGTAAAAGTCTCCTACGCGGGGAGTACGTGGGATGAGAGCGCGTAGGATGTTTTGAAGGTCTGGATCGAAGGTCTTGATCAGTCTATTGAGTTGGCGGGTGTGTTCTTTGGTCGGATCTGCGGGTAGCTGTCTGTAGTGTTCCTGGTTGTCCAGTTGTCGGTATGCTTCTTTGCAATAGTCCGTTCTGTTCTGTATGACGATGGCTCCTCCTTTGTCCGCTGGTTTGATGACGATGTTGCGGTTGGTCTTGAGTGCGTGGATGGCGTTGCGTGTGCTCGGGTGACATTCTGGACTGTCTTGTGAGTACGGCTGATGAATCTGGCGTTGATGCATTTCCTGACAGCTTGAGCATACATGTCAAGCTTAGGGTTGCGACCCTCCGGAGGGGTCCAATTTGACTCTTTCTTCCTCGGATGCAGCACTGCGGTTCCCTCTGTCTGCTGTTCCGGATCATTGATTGTCCCATTAGGAATGTTGCTGACATCTTGGGATTTGTGGTAGTATTCCCGGATCCTCATTCTCCACACAACCCTGCCACGGCAACCTCTGCAAGACATGCCAAATCATGGACACAGATACCATCATTACACGTGAGGACACTACCCACCAGGTACACGGTACATACTCATGTGACTCGGCCAACGTTGTCTACCTGATACGTTGCAGTAAAGGATGCTCCAGAGCATGGTACATCGGCGAGACCATGCAGACACTGAGACAACGTATGAACGGACACCGCGCAACAATCGCCAGGCAGGAGGGTTGCCTCCCAGTCGGGGAACACTTCAGCAGCCAGGGGCATTCAGCCTCGGATCTGCGGGTAAGCGTTCTCCAAGGCGGCCTTCGAGATACACGACAGCGCAAAATCATAGAGCAGAAACTGATAGCCAAGTTCCGCACTCATGAGGATGGCCTCAGTCGCGATATCGGGTTCATGTCACGATACAGAACGTGACTTGACATCATGGCCGGTCTTCCCAGGTGTTTTTTTTGGGGGGGTTTTTTTTTGGTTTTTTTTTTAAAAAGGCTAACACAAGAACACAAATTGACAGGATATGCAGCCAGCAGGTGGTTTGACACGTTGGACCCCCTGGGACACATCTCATTGTCTTGGCTGTGCTCTTTGTTGTAGCGAATAATGTGAATAGATTTTGTCTGGGTTTAAATTGTGAATTCTGGGAGATTCTCTCATTGCTAACTTACCTGACGAAGGAGCGACAGCTCCGAAAGCTTGTAAAATTAAATAAATCTGTTGGACTATAACCTGGTGTTGTGCGACTTCTCATTTTTGTCCACCCCAGTCCAACGCCGGCATCTCCACATCATGATATATATACTGTGTAATCGATTTATATTCCCTCACTGTACCTGAAGAAGGAGCAGAGCTCCGAAAGCTCGTAATTTCAAATAAAACTGTTGGACTATAACCTGGTGTTGTGCGACTTCTCATTTTTGTCCACCCCAGTCCAACACCGGCATCTCCGCATCATAAGGATAAGGGGTAAGCCATTTAGGACTGAGATGAGGAGGAATTTCTTCACCCAGAGAGTGGTGAACCTGTGGAATTCTCTACCACAGTAGGCAGTTGAGGCCAATTCATTAAATATATTCAAGAAGGAGATGGATATATTTCTTAAGGCTAAAGGGATCAAGGGATATGGGGAGAAAGCAGGGACAGGGTACTGAATTTGGATGATCAGCCATGATCTCATTAAATGGTGGAGCAGGCTCGAGGGGCCGAATGGCCTACTCCTGCTCCTATCTTCTATGCTTCTATGCTTGTTCTACAGACTGTAAAATCCAACCCATCATGAGCTTTATCCCACCTCTTTAATATCCAACCTATTGAATTCTGGGCAATGTACTGTCCAAATACTCCTGATCCTCAAAGGTAATTGAGAAAAACTCCCGGATATTTACGCTTCCCCACATCTCCACTATTCAACCTGGCCTGTTTCACTGCAGACAGCATCATATTTCCTAGCTCCAGATGATTAATACTCCACAAATTACCATGATTTCTCTATCCTGTGAAATATTTAATCATCTCAACTTTTATCGAACCTATAACCTCCAATTCCATTCCCAAACAGGTATCCTTTTGAAAGAGTTAATCAACTGTTTTTGCTGGGAGACGGTTCCCACATATCCACTACTCTGGGAAAAATATTTCTCTGGCCTCACATGAGGCTTGCTAATTTGAAACCTGTGACCCTCAGTTCTGTATTCATAGTCCAACTTGAATAGTTTGCATTTGTAAAAGGAGTTCCGTCGAACTTCTGCTGAAGTTATGGTGGCTGAAGAGGAAAAGCCCCGAGGGAATTCCTGGCCTTTGTTTTTCAGTGTTTTAAAGTATGTGGATTATGAAAAGTAGGATTAAAATGGTGTTTTTTATTAATATCAATTATATATTTTTTGCGGTCAGCGGCGAATGAACTGTACCAGCCGTTCATTACACTTACACTTGCTGAGAATAGAAATCCATTTTGGCACTGCGCTCTCTACAGGAGATCTGGGACCTGTGTGGACAGGGCCCGCAACTGTGTATCTCCATAATCAATCAGATTGAAGAATTCTTAATGAGCCGCGCATAGGCTGAACCAGGAAGTGTTAGTTAGAATATTTAATTCAATGTCAAATCAGGTACAAAAAGCAAAATAAAGAGAGAGAAAGAAAGATGGGATTAAGAGAGAGAAATAAAAGAGGCGGAAAGAAAAAGTTAAAAACAATTTAATTAAAAACTTTTTTTTTTAGATCTCCAGCAATAATTAAAATCTGAAGGAATGAGACTCCATACTTGTAAAGGTTAATTTTCAGTGCCTTAGAGGTTGTTTGGCAGTAATTAAGCCTTATCGTTCCCAATGTTCCTCATAATGGGAAAGGTCCCATGTAGGCCGCTCACCGGCTTACCCATTGTAAATACCACGCATGCGCGGAAATTTAAAGGGGCCGCTCACTAAAAGAAACAGGCTGTGCAGAACAAAGCGCAGATTACAGGGAACATTGATCACGCCATTAAAAATGTACTTACACTGGAATGGACAAACCCTAACTTTTTCTGGCGCGTTTAGTGGGTATCTATCACGTAAGTACCGCCACCTCACACCATTCCAAGTATTTCAATGCAGAGTCTCTCGGTGAGATACTGTAACTTCTGGAGGAGCAGGGCAACTGGAACAACAACTTCCTGATTTCTGCATTTAACTGTGCATGTGCAATTGCTGGAAGTTACTATCCGATTTACTCTTTAATAGTGAGTGCTGAAAGCCTCACCGTTATTTTTATCTCAAAATCTGAGCCAATAATATGTTTTGCAGGGAAAAGGTACAGGTCCAACAATCTATTTCTCCCAATCATTATTCGTGCTTGTTGCATGTCCATTTCTGATATGATTCTGGTGCATTGGAGTTTGAATAAATATCTGTGTTAACATGGAAAAGAATATGATTGAAGTAAGTTTTTTTTAACTTTTCATCAACATTCTTTTCAGAAGTGCAACCATAGAAAAAGTGGAAATTAGAATAAAATAAACGATTCAGGATCAGCTGACAGTATAGAAGGTAATAAGCTTAAGTCAGCATCAGTTCATTAAAGAAGGTTGTGGCTCGCAAAATTGTAGATATTTTTGAGGATTTAACTGGTTTACAGGATGAAGGAAATATGGTTGATAATTGCATATCTTGACTTTCAAGAGCACCTGACATAGTTCCAGACTAAAGACTTAGAACGATAGTGAAGACCCATGGAATCAAGGTGAAGTGTCAAA
Organism: Squalus acanthias; assembly: GCA_030390025.1. Lineage (NCBI taxonomy): Eukaryota > Metazoa > Chordata > Chondrichthyes > Squaliformes > Squalidae > Squalus > Squalus acanthias. The sequence continues at coordinate 28,152,432 of CM059444.1, forward strand.
TTGGATAACAATTGGCTTGAGGATAGACGACAATGGTTAATTCAAGATGGGAAACAATGCCCAGTGAAGTATCACAGGGATTGTTACTCTAACCTCTGCTATCCATAATATTTATTATTGATTGTGACAAGGATAATGTAAGCACAAACTGAGGATGATGCAAATTATGTGGGAAAGCAAAATTTGCCAAGAAGGATACCATTGAAAAGGAATCTTCAGAGATTCAGTACATGGGCAGATGAGTGACAAGTGGCACTTGGTATCGGTAGGTATAAGGTAATGTATATAAGTGGTAATGTTCGGAAATAAGGTATAGCTCCGTAACCAGAACAGGGTAAAGATTTGGATTTGATAGATTGCCCAGTCATTAAAAATACCTGTGCAAATGATTTCTTAAAAGAATGTTATGGTGTGCAGAAGATTCACAAAGGAAAATAAAACATACTGGGCTAGAAATTCATTAAAGCCAAGGAATGGGCGGAAGAAAAGTTGCAGAATTAGTGCCGGGCGCTAATGCTTTAGACTGCACGCAAAATTCGTGCTCCCTGCTCAAACAAATGATTGGAGTCCTAATTCAAGTCTTAAAGCCCAAGCTCATTGATGTTACACTCAAAGGGTGGACCAATATCAGGTGCAGTCTAATCGCAGGTCATGATTGCCACAGGCTTTTTACAGTAGTTAAAAGGGAGGTTCATTGATGCTGCAGCACCTCATTCTCAGTATTGCTGGCTGTGCAGCTGCCTCAGCAATGAGAAGCAGGACAAGGAGAAGGAGCTGGAAGACTGAACCAGGTGTACTCATGGCAGATCCACACCCCAGGCAGATTCTGCGATGAAGCATTGGAGGCATTGGTTTTCGCTGTGAAGAGACGGAGGGCGGTGCTCTACCCGGCAAGTGGCAGGAGGCCCTCACCACAAGTCTTCCGCACCATGTGGAGGAAGGTAGCACAGCACATCTCGGGCAGCACTGTGGTTCCCAGGACCCACACACAGCGCAGGAAGAAATTTAACGACCTCACTTGAGTGGTCAGGCTGAGTGAATGCTTCAACAAATGCCACATACCACCATCTGAGCCACAATCTTCACAGACTGCCCAAAGCACCACACCCCCAGCACTAACCCACCCACAATCTCCACCTACCAACACTCACACCCACATCTCACACCTTACACACAATGATAGCTATTCAACTATGGCAGGCACATCACCCAAACACATTGCTCCACACTCACTCACACACTTTGCTCCACACTCACTCACACACTTTCCTTTCTCTTGCAGGCCAAGGTGGCTCACAACAGGAGGGAGCAGGAGCACACAGGTGTGGGACAAGCTGACATCCATCCACTGTCTGCATTGGAGAATGGAGTGCTGCAGATTATTGGGCGCCAGGTGGTGGGTGCTGTGGCCACCGGCGACGTTGACCCCCTTGGGGACAACAATGGTATATTCATCCCTACTCCTTCTTCTCAAATTCCACTTCCCCCTCACCCCACAAGCGTTTCGCACTTTCCAGCTAATCGTGCTGTATGCATGCATTCCTCCCTTCCTGCCCCCCTCCCCTCACCTTAACCCGACTCTTGTGCCTTTATGCTTTCAGATAATCAGCAAGCACCTGAACAGCCTGTCCCTGAGGGCAGCATAGAGAGCGAGGCAGGAGAAGAGGAGGAGGAAGAACATACCGTGTCACTGCATCTCTCACCCGCAGACACCAGCTCAGATACTGGCACTATGCATTCTTTAGAGGCTAGCATAGTAGCAGGATCTGCACAGGGTGAGGCACCGGGACGAGTGGCTGCAGCAAGGTCAGATGGAAAGCGTAGCTCGGGGGCCAGCTCCCCGGAGTTCGCGCGTGAGTTCTGCTACACAGGACTCAGATGAGGACCTTGATGGGGAGGCCTTTAGAAGAAAGGTGATGGGCATGCACACGGAGATGATAGGTGCAATGGCAAGGGTGCCTGAGAGCCTCTCGGCCTTGGTGAGACCACACCTTGAGTACTGTGTGCAGTTTTGGTCGCCTTATCTGAGGAAGGATGTTCTTGCCATGGAAGGAGTTCAGCGAAGATTCACAAGGCTGATACCTGGGATGGCAGAAATGACGTATGAAGAAAGATTGGGTCGATTGGGCTTATACTCGCTGGAGTTTAGAAGAATGAGAGGGGATCTCATTGAAACTTATAAAATTCTGACAGGACAGGACAAACTAGATGCAGGAAGGATGTTCCCGATGGTCGGGGAGTCCAGAACCAGGGGTCACAGTCTAAGGATAAGGGGTAAGCCATTTAGGACAGAAATGAGGAGGAATTTCTTCACCCAGAGAGTGGTGAACCTGTGGAATTCTCTGCCACAGAAGGCAGTAGAGGCCAATTCATTAAATAGATTCAAGAAGGAGTTGGATATATTTCTTAAGGCTGAAGGGATCAAGGGATATGGGGAGAAAGCAGGGACAGGGTACTGAATTTGGATGATCAGCCATGATCGCATTGAATGGCGGAGCAGGCTAGAGGGGCCGAATGGCCTACTCCTGCTCCTATCTTCTATGATTCTATGATTCTATGTGCCTGAGAGCCTCTCGGCAATGATAAGGAGCGTGGAGGAGTCCACCTCCAACATTGCACAAGGCTCTGCGTGCACCATGGAGCCCATCATTTCCAGTCTGCAAAGGATGGTAGACTCCCAGAGAGATTGTGGTGACCCAGACCTGATGCCGCGTGTGATGGCCGATCTGGCAGCTTCCATTGCAACACAGGCGGAAGCGACGTAACGTCTTAGTGCTGTAATGCTGGCTATGGTTGGTGGCATCCAATCTCAGACTGCTCTCTTGCAGTCTCAGCTTAATGCCACGCAAGCTCTGACTGCTGCCATCGTGGCTGGGTCTACCACCGTCGACCGGGACTTTCACGGTGTCGCAGCAGGCCAGCAATCTGTGCTCCAACAGATTGCTAGGGATGCTGAGGTGCTGCCCCGGGGGAGTGGCAGTGGGTCAGTGGAGCCGGAACCTGCTGTCTTCTTTCAGGATGACAGCATTCCTGCTCCCTCCACTGCCACTCTGCCATTGCCCTTGTCGCTGCCTATCATCCAGCCAGTCCAGACTGCTGCCGCCCATGCTGAGGTGGTGCAGTTTACAGCCGGGCCTTCCAGGCCCAGAGCTGGTCGAGGGCGTCCTGCAAGACCATCTGAAGTCTCCTACACAGACACTCAGCAGCCATCCACCCGCCATGCTGCAGCCACTGGGCCAACTCTGCGTAGGAGCAGTAGAATAGGCAAAGGCACAGTAACAACAGGCACTAAGGGATTGCACAAGGGTGAATAGTTAATATTTTTGGTGTAAATATATGTTCACTGATTTTTGATAAATTTATTATTTCAGTTTGGATTCTTTTGTGGTGTGTCTCATTTCAGCTTTGCGCTGTGATATGGCCTGCGACAGGGATGGAATGATGTGGATGTGCTGAGCAACGGGGATCTGGGGTTTAATTCATTCGAACCGCAGTCTGATGAGGCGATCATCGACCGCCCTTCCGGAAGGCCGATTGGGTGGCTGCCTCCTCCCTCGCTCCTGTTCCTCCTTCTCCTCCTCGTCCTCATCGTCCTCCTCCTCTCCCTCTTCCTCCTCCTGAGGTGGTCCCGCAATCCCTGGTGGCTTTCATGATGGCCAAGTTGTGAAGCATGCAGCAGACCACCACGAAATGGGACATCTGCTCAGCCGAGTACTGGAGGGATCCTCCTGAGCGGTCAAGGCAACGGAACTGTTGCTTCAGCAGGCCGATGGTCTGCTCAATGATATTCCTGGTGGCAGCATGGCTCTCAGTATATGAGTGCTGGGCAGGACTGTTGGGGTTGCAGAGAGGAGTCAGGGGCCAGGTGGAGAGCGGATAGCACTTGTCTCCAAGCAGCCAGCCGCAAGCTTGACGTGGTGGCTGGAAGAGTGCTGGCACACCGGTCTGGCGCAGGATGAAGACATTCTGGCTGCTGCCAGGATAGCGGGCATTGACATTCAAGATTCACTGTCTGTGGTCGCACGCTAACTGCACATTAAGTGAGTGGTAGCCTTTGCGGTTACGGAAGATCTCAGGATTGTTATGCGGTGCCTGCAAAGCCACATGGGTGCAGACAATGGTGCCCTGCACCATGGGGAAACCCGCTATCCTGGCAAAGCCACATGCATGCTCGTCCTGCTTCTTTCTGGTGATGGGTAGAGAATTGTAGTCCCTTCTCCTACTGTAGAGAGCCTCAGTGACCTTCCGGATGTAGTGATGGACGGTGAACTGCGAGATATTAGCTATGTCTCCTGTTGCAGACTGGAAGGATCCACTGGCGATGAAATTGAGGGCAATGCTGACCTTGACTGCCACTGGGAGAGCCGTGGTCATCCTGGTCTGAGGCTGGAGGTCTGGTTGCAGGAGGTGGCAGAGTTCTGTGACCACCTCCATGGTGAAGCGGAGCCTTCTAATACACTGCTCCTCGCTTAATTTGAGGTAGGAGAAGTGCTCTCAGAATACCCTCGGAGGGTAAGGCCTCCTGGATTAGCAATCATAGACCCCATCTAAATTATAATACATTATAATACTCATAATATGAAAGTGCTGCATGTAAAGAGTGTTTTAATAATGCTTTTAAGAAAACAGGTATTTACTTACAAATATCAGTGAGATGGGTGTACCTGCTTCTCACTGCAGAGTCTGTCTAGCCTTGGTGTGATGTTTGACAATGACAATTTTGAAAATCTCTGTTAGATTCCCCCCTTAATCTTCTCCGTTCCAGCAAAAATGTTCTAATATTTTAAGCCTTTCTTCATAACTAGAATCATGTTAGTTAATCTTAGCTACGCATTCCTATGGCTCTAATATATTTCCTATAATGGGGTGCCCAGAACTGCATGCAATCCTCAACTCAGTTTCGGTTAAGAAAGGAGAAAATGAGAGCTGCAAATAAGTATAACCGAGCAGCAGAAAGAAAGAAATACAGAAACAGCAGAGAAAATGAGAAACACAGAAACAAGAGAGATTAAAAGAAGCACAAACTCTGCAAGGATTGGGTCGACTAGGCCTGTATTCACTCGAGTTTAGAAGAATGAGAGGGGATCTCATTGAAACGTATAAAATTCTGACAGGGCTAGACAGACTGGATGCAGGGAGGATGTTTCCCCTGGCTGGGGGCTCTAGAACGAGGGGTCACAGTCTCAGGGTACGGGGTAGGACATTTAGGACTGAGGTGAGGAGAAATTTCTTCACTCAGCGGGTGGTGAACCTGTGGAATTCTCTACCACAGAAGGCTGTGGAGGCCAAGTCACTGAATATATTTAAGAAGGAGATAGATAGATTTCTAGACGCAAAAGGCGTCAAGGGGTAAAGGGAGAGAGTGGGAATATGGTATTGAGATAGAGGATCATCCATGATCATATTGAATGGCGGAGCAGGCTCGAAGGGCCGAATGGCCTACTCCTGCTCCTATTTTTCTATGTTTCTATGATACCTATTTACAAGTGACATTTGGTAAAATTAATAAACCTCCAAAAATGTATTTTATTTCAGAACGGTACTGGCTACACAAATTCTGGAGTGTGCTTACTCACTTTGACTTCACAATAAACTTTAGTATCAATGCTGAAAGGAGATGCTGACTAACTGGTGCCCTTTGTTTCACTGCCTTTGGATGCGATGTATGATCAATGTTATATTGCACATTTAATTGAATTTGTGAGGTTTCAGAGATCATTCTTTTTCACCTTTCGCTTCACGGGAATCAGGGATTTTCTTACTGAGTATAAGTGTTCGGATCAGATTACCAATAACATGAAGTAGTTTGACATCACACATCTGAAGCAACCCCAGCACATAGTTTGCTTTTGTCCAGTATCTGCTATCATCAAACCATTCCCAAGTGCCTAATATATATTTGTGCAGAGCCACCTTGTTTAAAGTACGATCAGAACTCTAAGGGGGAAAAATTCTGTATCGCCCATTTTGGGGCGCGAATATCGGCCAGGCGCAAAATTTAGCGCCCGGCACAAATTATCGCCGGCAACCGGTTCTTAAAGGGGAGTGTCCATCATGCTGCACAGCCACACCCTGCCCATTGCTGCGTTTGACCTGGGCCTGCAAGGAGGTGTAAATCTTCAGCCAAGATTATCATGGCTACTCAGAGGCCCAGGGAGAGAGCTCGCCGGTTTAGCGACCAGGCATTGGAGGCTCTGGTTGTCGCTGTGGAATGCCGATGGGCAGTGCTGTTTCCAGACACTGGCAGGAGGCCATTGCTATGGAAGTTTACAAGAGTGTGGAGGGAGGTTGCCCAGTACGTTTCATCCAGAAGCCTGGTGCAAAGGACTCACACCCAGTGCAGCAAGAAGTTCAATGACCTCACTCGGGTGGTCAGGGTGAGTAGATGCATGAAATACCTCTACATCCCAGCATCTCAACCTCACTCTGTGCACAGACGGCATAAAGTCCCAAATCCTCAACACTCACCCAACATCTATGCCCATCTACTAAAAGTCACATCCACATCCCACACCTTGCAGACATTAACGGCTATTCAACTATAGTAAGCACATCTGCCAAACACATGGCTGCATCCTCACTCACAAACTGTCCTTTTTCTTCAGGCTAAGCTTTCACATAACCGGAGGGAGCAACAACGCACAGGAGGAGGTCAGGCGGATCTGCACCCCCTCACACAGCTGGAGCAGCGAGTTCACAGACTCAACGCCAGTCATGTCGTGGGCGCTGTGGCACTTGGAGAGGTCGACCCCTTGGGGACAGCAACGGTATGTTCATCATCTTTATCTCCTCTCTCATACTACTTCCCCCTCACAACACCAGCCTTTCCCACTTTCCATCTAACTATACTGTCTCCATTCCTTGCTCCCTTCCTGCCCCCCTGGCCTCACGTTAAAGCCACTCTTGTACCTTCCTGCTTTCAGATAGTGAGCCACCATCTGACCAGCCTATCCCTCAGCCTCCCAGTGGCAGCGACGCGGGAGAGGAGGAGGAACACGAAGCCAGCGCCTCACTGCCTGCGTCTTCTGAGGGCGAGACATCCGATACTGGGGCCACGCGTTCACTGGAGGGGAACGGGGGGTTTGGCTCTGATGTGGGTGAAGCTCCGGGACCCAGCAGGCTGCAGCAACGCCATGGGGGATGGGAAGCTCTGGGGCCATCTCCCCGGAGGGTGAGTGTGCGAGCGAGTTCTGCTGCACAGGACTCAGACAAGGACCTCGATATCGCGGTGATGACCAGACAGGCGATGAGCATGCATACTGAGCTCATGGATGCAATGGCAAGGGTGCCCGACAGCATGGATGCACTGGCTAGGAGCGTGGAGGAGTCTGCCTCCAGCACAGCTGTCATCTGTCGCAAACCCTTGAACCCATCCTTGCCTCGTTGCAGAGGATGGTTGAATTGCAGAGAGACCGTGGGGACCTAGACCCCATGCCGCGTGTAATGGGTGAGGTGGCAGCATCTATTGCAGTACAGGCCAAGGCAACGCAACGGCTTAGTGCTGGAATCGAGTCATTGGTTGGTGCCATCCAATCTCAGATTGCTCTCATGCAGTCTCAGATTGATGTCACACAAGCACTGACTGCTGCCATCGTAGCTGGGGCAACCACTGTCCACCGGGGATCTGACGGTGCCATAGCAGGCCAGCAATCTGTGCTCGAGCAGATTGCTCTGGATGCTGACATTCTGCCCTGGGGGAGTGGCAGTGTGTCGGTCGAGCAGGAAGGTACTGTCCTCTCTCAGGATAACAGCATTCCTGCTGTCACCACTGCCACTCCGTCATTGCACTTGTCACAGCCTGTAACCCAGCCAGCCCAGACTGCTGCCACCCATGCTGAGTTGGTGCAGTCTGTAGCCAGACCTTCCAGGCCCAGAGCTGGTCGAGGGCATCCTTCAAGGCCATCTGCAGTCTCTGGCTCTGATATTCAGCAGCCTTCTGCCAGCCTTGCTGCAGCCACTGGGGCCACATTATGGAGGAGCAGTAGGGTTGGAAGGGGGGAAGAGCAAAGGGCGGGGGGAGATCATTCTCGACGGGCAAATAACTAAAAATGCTCTAACAAATGGGGGGAATGTTTGTCCCAAAGTTGGATGTGTATGTTAATATATTGTTCATTCTGTTAAGACTTATCTCAATGTGGTAAGGACCAGTTTTGTTTGTTAATGAATTGTTGTGTTTGTTTGTTATTGGTTGTGCTTAATAAGACACAGTTGTTCAGAAAAATAATTTTTTTTATTGAAACGTTACAACTTTGCTCATTTTACTCATTGGAGCTTTGCCCGGTAATGGGGGCTGCGGGATGGCTGTAATGACGTTCTTGTTCATCCCAAAAGCCATCTTCTCTGTCATTCATCAGAAATGGTGTCTTATGAGGCGTTCACGAACGGCCCGTGCAAAAGCAACATTGACTGTTTCCCTCCCACGTTGTTGCTGCTCATCCTCCTCTTTATCCTCCTCCTCCTCCTCCTCTCCCTCTTCCTCCTCCTGAGGTGGTCCACCAATCCCTGGTGGCAATGGCTGGGTTCTCAGAATTGCGAGGTTGTGAAGCATGCAGCACACAACAATGAAAACCGATAGTCGATCAGGGGAGTACTGCAGGGCTCCTCCAGCGTGGTCAAGACACCGGAACCGTTGCTTCAGCACGCCGATCATCTGCTCAATCAGGTTCCTAGTGGTGCTATGGCTCTCATTGTATGCAAGCTCAGCAGGAGTGTTGGGGTTACAGAGTTGTGTCATCAGTCAGGAGCAGAGTGGCTAACCCTTGTCCCCAAGGAGCCAGCCACGAGCTTGATGCGGTGGTTCGAACAGGTCTGCGACACCAGTTGGCGTAGGATAAGAACATAAGAAATAAGAGCAAGAGTAGGCCATACAGCCCCTCGAGCCTGTTCCGCCATTCAATAAGATCATGGCTGATCATCGACCTCAACTCTACTTTCCCACCCGATCTCCATATCCCTTGATTCCCCTAGAGTCCAAAAATCTATCTATCTCAGCCTTGAATATACTCAAAGACTCAGCATCCACAGCCCTCTGGGGCAGAGAATTCCAAAGATTCACAACCCTCTGAATGAAGAAATTCTTCCTCATCTCAGTCTTAAATGGCCTACCCCTTATCCTGAGACTATGCCCCCTAGTTCTAGACACTCAATCCAGGGAAAACAACCTCTCAGCATCTACCCTGTCAATCCCCTTCAGAATCTTGTATGTTTCAATGAGATCACCTCTCATTCTTCTGAACTCCAGAGTATAGGCCCATTCTACACAATCTCTCATCATAGGACAGCCCTCTCATCCCAGGAATCAACCTAGTGAACTTACGTTGCACCGCCTCCAATGCAAGTATATCCTTCCTTAGATAAGGAATGCATCGTGGCTGCTGCCAGGATAGCGGGCATTGAGGGTGAGGATGCGCTGTCTGTGGTCACAAACCAACTGGACGTTGAGAGAGTGGAGCCTTTGCGGTTGCGGAAAACCTCTACATTTTCATGAGGTGCCCGCAATGCCACGTCCGTGCAGTCAATGGTGCCCTGAACCATGGGGAAGCCCGCTATCCTAGCGAAGCCACATGCGCGTTCACGCTGTTTGACTCGGGTCATGGGGAATGAGATGTATTCCCTTCTCCTTTGGTATAGAGCATTTGTGACCTCCCAGATGCAACAATGGACGGCGAACTGGGAGATGTTCGCAATATCCCCTGAATAACTGAAAATTAAACTGCAAAAGCACCAGTTCTAGTTAGACCTGAGAAGGTATGAAACTTCTTGACCTTTATTGATTTCCCATTCATTGGAGGTAGAGGTTGACGGGCCGAGTGAGAGTGCCTACTTGCCTCATGTGCCAATATCTTGTTTAGATTTGGAAGAGAGAGTGATGTGTGTTTCTGTGTTTTGGAAAGATGATAGTCAAATAATGCTATGTGGACAGAGGAAAAATGGGAGAGATGGAAGGAAGTAGTGGCAGAGGACGAATCAGAAAGGGGAAAGGAAAACGTAGAGAGATCAACCAGACCTTTAAAAGTGTCAATTAAAAAGCAAAGAACAGCAGATACTGGAAATCTGAAGCAAAAAGAGATAATGCTGGAAGCACTCAGCAGGTCAGACAGCATACGTGGGAGTACAAACAAGTTAATGCTTCAGTTGTTGACCCTTTCTCAGAAATGGTCTCACTCTTTCATCCTCTTCCTTTGCCCTCCTTGCTCAAAATGTTTGATTCAAGATAATGTAGCGACAACCAGCACATAAACTAATTCAAAATGTTTTTAATGTAAAAATCTATCAATTATGAAGTAAGAAGGTGTCCTACAAATAACAAGAATGCACTTTTAAAAACTATTTATGGAAAGGGATGCCCGAGGAATCGGCCAATAAAGGTGTATGTGATGGCAGGGGAGGGGACATTTGGAAAGAATGTGTAGAATTTTATGTCTCTTTCCGACATCCTCGGTCTCATTTTACGGTTGAAAGTTGCTCTTCAGTACTGCTTTTCCATAAAATTGCTCCTGACACATCAGAGCAAGAAAAGGTCTCCTCAAACTCCGGAGTTCCTGGTAAAGTCATTGTTGCTTGTTAATCGTCAACTTCCTTCCCACTGTGGTTCTGGCAACATGCTTCAAATAAGCGCGAGACAGTTAAGTGCACGGATTGTACAGCACAGTGGATCAGTCCATACAATACAAAGGGTGGTAATTCAGGTTTCTCTCTCTCTCTCCAATTACTTGACTTAGCTTTGCAACATAACCCCCCTTTTATACACTGGTTGTTTACCACAAAGATATATTTTGTGCGTAGACAGACAGACCTTCAGACTGCTAACTCCTTTATGAAATGACACTGCTTGTTTATTTCAAAGCATCTACACTATGCTATATTATACTACATTAATCACTCATGGTCGATGTTCGTTCTAGTCAGCCCTCCCTTGCATTCCAGCTGATAAGCAAGTCTCTAGCCTGAAATAGAACCTCTTTATTCACTTCTCTGCTTGTGTTTCCCTGGCATCCAACTGGTCCACTGACCAGCTGTGGTTACTACAGGTCATTATGGTTATTATAATTCAGTTCAATTTATTAACTCTCAACTCTCCATCATGTTCAACATTGATACTTGAGTCCTCATTTGAATTTGAGGGGCATTATTTTGGCCCGAACATCTAAAAGTCTATTAATGTTACAACAAATCAACCTTTACCGAGATACGTGTATCAGGTCTTCCAATTTCACCTTTAAATTTCACAGCTGAAAATTTCACTGGTGTTTGGCCTTTCCCAGAGCCACACTATTACATCTCACCTTTTTTTTATCATATCTGTTGAGAATAAGGAGGCAGAATTTGTCGTGACATTTCAACATCCCTCAAAGAGGAAACATGTGAGAACGTTTTGGTGGGACAACAACCTGCACTGTCTACTTCTTAAATCCTTTGTACCTCACATTTCCATTTTCCTAGAGCTGAGTGCATTCTGGTTTCAAGGTCATCTTGCACAGCAGTTTGAACACGACTTATCAAATCAAAAAAGAGGCAATATTATTATCTACCCAGGATGTTTTAAAATTGATTCAAGGGAATTCCATTTTCCTCTCCAAACAATACATTTCTCTATTGCATATGCTTGCTACCTCCTATAGATTCTTGCCCATTAAGGAAATTTCTGTCTTTGGGGGTGAAATTTGATAAGGCCCGAAAACAGGCGCTGGCACCGCGATGCGAGATATGCCCGTGCCCGTTCAGAAAGCGCAGGCAGAACGTCAATTTGGTGCTGCCTGCTAATTGACATGATAGGAGCGCACAGCCTAGCGACGAACGCGCTACTGACAGGCTGTGCGCTCAGCATGGGGCCCAAGTTCGCGTTGCTGGAGTGAGGCTGGCTTTACTTAAAGCTAGCCTGCTCCTTTTCAAGTCAGTCTCTCGCTCTTAAAACCTAACTGCCTTCTGCAAAAAAAAATTTAAATCCTTCGGCACTAGGCAGTCTACAGCTTAAAGCTGAACTGCCTTCTGCACATAAAAATGCTAAAAGTGCTTCAGCACTAACACAAATGACTCAACAGGCCAGGGAAAGGGCACCTAGGGTCTCAGATGCAGCACTCCAGCTTTGTGCAGGGGATCAACCCTGGAAGAGAGGTTCTCTACCCACAGGGAACCAGGGGGCCCTCCAGAGAGAAGGATGTGGGACCAGATCGCCGAGGCCATTGCTGCCAGCAGTGTCTCCCCCAGGACATGGCTCCAGTGCCCAAAAAAGTTTCATGTGGCTTTGTAAGAATAGCGGGCTGCCCTACGGTTCAGGGCACCATTGACTGCACCCACGTGGCATTGCGGGCACCTCATCACAATGCAGAGGTGTTCCGCAACCGCAAAGGCTACCACTCTCTGCATGTGCAGTTGGTGTGCGACCACAGACAGCGCATCCTTGCCGTCAATGCCCGCTATCCTGCCAGCAGCCACGATGCATTCATCCTGCGACAGACTGGTGTCCCAGCACTGTTCCAACCACCACATGAAGCTCGCGGCTGGCTGCTCGGAGACAAGGGTTATCCACTCGTCACCTGGCTGATGACACCCCTCCGCAACTCCTACACTCCTACTCAGCACGCTTACAATGAGAGCCATAGCGCCACCAGGAACCTAATCAAACAGACTATCGGCGTGCTGAAGCAACGGTTCCGCTGCCTTGATCACTCTTTGGAGCCCTGCAGTACCCCCCTGATTGAGTCTCCGTTTTCATTGTTGTGTGCTGCATGCTGCACAATTTGGCCATTCTGAGGACCCAGCCATTGTCCCAGGGATTGCAGGACCACCTCAGGAGGAGGAAGAGGGACAGGAGGAGGAGGAGGATGAAGAGGAGGAGGAGCAGCACCAACGTAGCAGGGTGGTACTCAATGTTGCTTCTGCAAGGGCCGTTCGTGAACGCCTCATTACACAGCACTTCCAATAAATGAGATAGCACATGGCCTTTGCGCAGAACAACCACATCATTACAGCCAGCTCGCAGCCCCTATCACCGAGCAATGCTCAAATGAGAAACATCACAAAATTTGCTATGTTAAAATAAATATTTATTATTCTGCACAACTCTCTCTTATCAAACACAACCAATAATAAACAAACACAACAATTTATGAACAAACACAACTGGTTCTTAGCAAACTGAACAATATATTTACAAACACATCAACTTTTGTACACACACTCCCCCCATTTTCTATTAACATTTTATTTACTGGGCCTTCTTCAATGATTTCCCTCCCCTTTGCAATTCCCCCCTCCCAACCCTACTGCTCCTCTATAATGTGGTCCCAGTGGCTGCAGCAAAGCTGGTGGAAGGCTGCTGAGTCTGGGAGCCAGAGATTGCAGATGGCCTTGCAGGACACCCTCGATCAGCTCTGGGCCTGGAAGGCCCGGCTGCAGACTGCATCAACTCAGCATGGGCGGCAGCAGTCTCAGATGGCTGGGTTATAGGCTGCGCAAGTGCAATGGCAGAGTGGCAGTGGTGGGAGCAGGAATGCTGTCATCCTGAGAGAGGACAGCACCTTCCTGCTCGACCGACACACTGCCACTCCCCCGGGGCAGAACCTCAGCACCTGGAGCAATCTGCGCGAGCACAGATTGCTGGCCTGCTGCGGCACCGTGAGATCCCCAGTGGACAGTGGGCGATCCAGCTACGATGGCAGCAGTCAGCGCTTACGTGGCATCAATCTGAGACTATATGAGAGCAGTCTGAGATTGGATGCCACCAACCACTGACTCCATTACAGCACTAAGCCGTTGCGTTGCCTCAGCCTGGGCTGCAATAGTTGCTGCCACCTCACCCATGACACGCAGCATGAGGTCTGGATCCCTACGGTCTCTCTGCGAGTCAACCATCCTCTGCAAAGTGCCAGGATAGGCTCGAAGGTTTGCGCAGAGATGAGAGCAATGCTGGAGGCGGACTCCTCCACGCTCCTAGTCAGTGCATCCATGCTCTCAGGCACCCTTGCCATTGCACCCATGAGCTCAGTGTGCATGTTCATCGCCTGTGTGGTCATCGCCTCGACATCGAGGTCCTTGTCTGAGTCCTGTGCAGCAGAACTCGTGCGTGCACTCACCCTCCGGGGAGATGGCCCCCGAGCTTCCCTCTCCCCATGGCGTTGCTGCAGCCTGCTGGGTCCTGGAGCTTCACCCACATCAGAGCCATTCCCTCTGCTCCCCTCCAGCGACCGCGTGGCCCCATTATCGGATGCCTCGCCCTCGGGAGACACAGGCTTGGTGTTCCTCCTCCTCTCCTGCGTTACTGCCACAGGGAGGCTGAGGGACAGGCTGGTCAGATGGTGGCTGATTATCTGAAAGCATTAAGACACAAGAGTGGGTTTAACGTGGGGGGAGGGGGGCAGGAAGGGAGCAAGGAATGGAGACAGTATACATAGATGGAAAGTGGGAAGGGCTTGTGTTGTGAGGGGGAAGTGGTATGAGAGAGGAGGGAGAGGTGATGAACAATGATGCGGCCCACTCGCTCCTCCAGCTGTGTAAGGGGGTGCAGCTCCACCTGACCTCCTCCCGTGCATTGCTGCTCCCTCCTGTTATGAGCAAGCTTAGCCTGCAAGAAAAAGGACAACGTGTGAGTGAGTGTGCAGCCATATGTTTGGCTGATGTGCCTACCATAGTTGAATAGCTGTTAATGTATGCAAGGCGTGAGATGGGGATGTGACCTTTAGTAGATGGGCATAGTTGGTGGGTGAGTGTTGGGGATTTGGCGGTTTATACCATCTGTGCACAGAGTGAGGTTGAGATGGTGGGATGTAGAGATTTTTGAAGCATGTACTCACCCTGACCACCCAAATGAGGTCGTTGAACTTCTTGTGGCACTGGAACCAGTTCTTGCGGCACTGGGTGTGAGTCCTGTGGACCACGCTTCTGTCCGAGACGTACTGGGTCACTTCCCTCCACATCCTTCTGAACTCCTGTGGCAATGGCCTCCTGCCAGTGTCTGGGAACAGCACTGCCCATCGGCGTTCCACAGCCGCGACCAGAGCCTCCAATGCCTGGTCACTGAACCGGCGAGCTCTCTCCCTGGGCCTCTGATCAGCCATGAGATTTGTGGTTGATGAATTGCAGCTCCTTGCAGGCCCAGGTCACTAGCAGCAATGATCAGAGTGAGGCTGTGCAGCATGATTGACCCTCTCCTTTAAGAACTGGAAGGCGCCAGTCTGTCTGAGTAATTGTAATTCACAGCGCCTGAACTTGAGTAGCGCACTGTAGTAGCGCTCCGCTCCCCGACGTTAGCGCCCTACGAGAAGTGTGTAGCGCTTGATTTAGTGCTCCACTTCCTTCTTGGGGCGCTAAAGCTGAATTTTGTGGTCGCCGGTGCTAATTAGCGCCAGGCGCTAAAGTTTGCGCCCGGGTGATGTTAGCGCCCCAAAATGGTCGATACCGAATTTTCCCCCCAGTATCTTTCATTAGCGTCCAAGTAGCTCAACTTGGGAGCGGGAATCGGGTGGGTTGGCGGGGGGGGGGGGGGCGGGGGGCGGATAGCGAGTGGGTGGGCGGGGGGCGGATAGCGAGTGGGTGGGCGGGGGGCGGATAGCGAGTGGAGCGATGCGAGCACCAAACCCCCTGACCTCGACAGTGTGAGACCCGGGCAATTTTAACTCCGGGGCCTGATCTGCATGTAGCCGGCCACCTGCCCGCCTGAAATGGGTGGGGAGCTGCAGCTGGCTGGCGGGCGGGAGCTGACTTTCAGGTGATAGGAGGCCATCAGCCAGCATCAAAGCAACAGTCACCGGCAACAAGGTAAGTGGCAGGGATGGGGTTTCGGGAGGGTCCCCGTGGGAGCAAAGGCGAGTAGCCCAAGGCAGGAGAGGCCGAAACTTACCTTGTGGGGACCCCACAAGAAAAGTAAAAAAAATGCATTCAGTTGGCCTCTTCCGACCCCGGATCCCCTTCCTGCAGTCTTCACCTGGTGGGAAAGCCATACGGCTTCCCTGCTCAGGCCGCAGTTAAAATTGCAGTCGGGGCCCAATTACATCATCAGACTCCAATCTCATATTTAAAGAAAGACTCTGCCAATTTCTGGCGGGTGTCCTTGACTCCTGCTCAAAAGAGCAGTTTAAAATAGAAGACGGTGGGATTGGTTGGCAGGTAAGTCACCCGGTCGGTTTTAACTGCCCGCCCGTCCGGTTTCCACCGGGCAGCTAGGGTTAAAATCACCCCAGAGAAGTTTGTACCACCAAGAAGCAGCTCTTTTGTGGCCATCATTGATCTTGAACTGCATGCTACAGCCCTTTTATGTGCTCAGTAATGGTTGAAAATAACTGACACAGCTGATAGACTGACAGATTCTAAATCACACAAGATGAAAAGGAAACAAAAGAGGAGATTAAGTGGATTATCTGAAAGATCAAGGCAAATATAACACTAATATCCTGCTTATACTGGCAATTGAAGGTCAGTATGGACCAAAAATCTGTCAAACTCTGACCTCCATGTGCAAATATCAACTCTGCAAATTCTCTACTATGAATTGGTCCTGTCTTCAAGTACATCTCCCTCTGGACCAAGTTTCTTGTTCAGCAAGGTGTAATGTACTGAATAGATTCATGGGTATATTTTTACTGTTTTGCCTGACATATTCTCTGTCGTTCTGCCCAATATATCACTTGTGCTATGTGCTCCATCCACCTTATTCTATCAGTTCTGTCCACTGTATTAGATCCCAGCCTGTACACATACACAGGAGATGTACACATCCTTGCGTGTACACATACATCCTCAGCAGAAAAGGCAAGGTAACATAATGGCCACCTCTACCTCTCTTCCTTGCCCATCCTGGACACCAGCATACTCTTCACCCTCTTAAAGCAACACTTGCACAACTAACCCTTCACAATGCTCTCTGGCTAAGGGAAATTCTATCTTTGCATCTTGCTCTATGGCTACCCAGCTCCTCTCACACCAATTACCGAGATGCACAACCCTAAAACCCCTTCCTCTACTGTAACAGTCTCATATCCCCACATCTCTTACTTCAGCTCTCTCATGCCACTTGGCACACATTCCTTAACTGCTAGCCTTATCCGTATTGACTATCTTTTTGCAGCACAAATTGGTGCACAATACCTGCCACAGGCAGGGAATTGGAGGTAGCTTCACCAACCTTAAATACCTCACTCTTTCAAGAAGAAGACCATCAAGCTCATGGGGAGGCACTGTGCTCTTGTTGTGGGAGATAGCGAGGTCGGCAGCATCTTGCCAGCACCAAGTTACTGACCGACAACCTACACAGTTGCCCTGGCATCCCTGTAAAGTACCACAGAGCCACAACCTTCCATCCCTTCTCTGTCTAGTTAATCCCAAGGGGGTAATACTCACCCATTCACAGTTTCTATCCTCCTTTCCTGCAGATCCACCACAACAGGCAGTACAGGAGGAGGACGATAATGATTTTGAGCACCAGGCATCACAGGTACATGATACTGTGCTCTCAGGATAGCAGCACATGACAGGCCTGCAGCCTTCCCCCTCACAACACTACACCAGTGGAATATGGGCGGTGACATCAAGCTGCCCAGAAACAAGCTGACATGAGGCGAGGGCCACCTCAGTCCCATGACTCCTCTGTACAGCATGGGGAGACAACCACTTTCTGCGATCCTGGTCCTTGATTGCACTTAGAAGAAGCTTTAGAATGGGTGATAGAAAGGCATGTATAGGCACTGTGTTGGATAAAGGTAGGGTGATTGTGTGTGCTTTGCACTTATTGTATTAAAATAGACTGTGCACTGACATGGCACTTTTTATTCATGATGGTTACAGTCACATAGGAGAGTGCACTCATTTGGTGTTGATTTATTCACTCAGGTGGTGATTACATAAGAACATAAGAAATAAGAGCAGGAGTAGGTCATACGGCCCCTTGAGCCTGCTCCGCCATTCAATAAGATCATGGCTGATCTTCCACCTCAACTCCAATTTCCCGCCCGATCTCCATATCCCTTGATTCCCCTAGAGTCCAAAAATCTATCTATCTCAGCCTTGAATATACTCAAAGACTCAGCATTCACAGCCCTCTGGGGCAGAGAATTCCAAAGATTCACAACCCTCTGAGTGAAGAAATTCCTCCTCATCTCAGTCTTAAATGGCCTACCCCTTATCCTGAGACCATGGCCCCTAGTTCTAGATACTTCAGTTAGGGGAAACAACCTCTCAGCATCTACCCTGTCAATCCCCTTCAGAATCTTGTAAGTTTCAATGAGATCACCTCTCATTCTTCTAAACTCCAGAGAGTATAGGCCCATTCTACACAATCTCTCATCATAGGAAAACCCTCTCATCTTATGTTCTTATGTTCTTATGTAATCACCATCTGAGTGAATGCATCCTTCGTTGCACCACCTCCAAGGCAAGTATATCCTTCCTTAGATAAGGAGACCAAAACTGTGCACAGTATTCCATGTGTGGTCTCACCAAGGCCCTGTACAATTGTAGCAAGACTTCCTTACTCCAACTCCCTTGCAATAAAGGCCAACATGCCATTTCCCTTTGCAGACTCTTTCTGTTGTCCTCACAGCTTAATGTCCCACCTAGCTTTGTATTGTCAGCAAACTTGGATACATTACACTCGGTCCCTTCATCTAGGTCATTAATACAGATTATAAATAGCTGAGGCCCCAGCACTGATCCTTGCGGCACCCCATTAGTTACAGCCTGCCAACCTGAAAAAGACCTGTTTATCCCTACTCTCTGTTTTATGTCCGTTAACCAATCCTCTATCCATGCTACTATATTACCCCAACCCCATGAGCCCTTATCTTGTGTAATAATCTTTTATGTGACACCTTATCGAATGCCTTTTGGAAATCAAATATATCACATCCACTGGTTCCCCTTTATCTACCCTGTTAGTTACATCCTCAAAAAACTCTAAATTTGTCAATCACGATTTACCTTTCATAAAACCATGTTGACTCTGCCTAATCATGTTATGATTTTCTAAGTGCCCTGATACCACTTCCTTAACAATGGATTCCAGCATTTTCCCTACTACTGATGTCAGGCTAACTGGCCTGTAGTTCCCTGTTTTCTCTCTCCCTCCTTTCTTCAATATCGGTGTTCCAATCCGCTGAGACCGTTCTAGAATCTAGGGAATTTTGGAAGATCAAAACCAATGCATCCACTATTTCTGCAGCCACCTCTTTTAGAACCCGAGGATGTAGGCCATCAGGTCCAGGGGATTTGTCGGCTTTAAGTCCCATTAGTTTCTCTAGTACTTTTTCTCTACTTATATTAATTACGTTAAGTTCCTCACCCTCATTAGACCCTTGGTTCCCCACCATTTTTGGTTTGCTTTTTGTGTCTTCTACTGTGAAGACAGATACAAAATATTTGTTTAACGTTTCTGCCAATTCCTTGTCTCCCATAATAATTTCTCCTGTCTCAGCCTCTAAGGGACCAACATTTACTTTTGCTACTCTCTTCCTTTTTACATACTTGTAGAAACTCTTACAATCTGTTTTTATATGTCTCGCTAGTTTTCTCTCATATTCTATGTTTTCCCTTTTTATCAATTTTTTCATCACCTTTGCTGGTTTCTGAAACTTTCCCAATCCTCAGGCTTACTACTATTCTTCGCAACATTATAAGCTTCTTCTTTCAATCTAATGCTATCCTTAACTTCTTTAGTTAGCCACGGATGGATCACTTTTCCCGTGGAGGTTTTGTTTCTCAATGGAATGTATTTTTGTTGAGAATTATGAAATAGTTCTTTAAATGCTAGCCACTGCTTATTTACCACCATACTTTTTAATCTATTTTTCCAATCTACCTCAGCCAACTCACCTCTCATACCTATGTAATTGGCTTTATTTAAGTTTAAGACTCTAGTTTCAGACTTAGGCAAGTCACTCTCAAACTTAATGTGAAATTCTATCATATTATGATCACTTTGCCCCAGAGGATCCTTTACTATGAGATTGCTAATTAACCCTGTCTCATTACACAATACAAGATCTAAAATAGCCTGCTCCCTGGTTGGTTCCATGACATATTGTTCCAGGAAACTGTCCCAAATGCATTCCATGATCTCGTCCTCCAGACTATCTTTGCCAATTTGATTTGTCCAGTCTATATGAAGATTAAAGTCCCCCACGATTATTGCATTACCTTTGTTACAAGCTCCTACTATTTTTTGATTAATATTCTGTTCAACGGTCTAGCTACTGTTAGGGGGTCTATATACTACTCGCACCAGTGTTTTCTGCCCCTTGTTATTCCTTATCTCCACCCAGACTGATTCTACTTCCTGATCTTCTGAGCTGAGACCCTTTCTCTCTACTGTCCTTATGTCATCCTTTATTATCAGGGCTACCTCCCCTCGTTTTCCATTCTGCCTGTCTTTTCAAAATGTCAAGTACCCTGGAACATTTAGTTCCCAACCTTGGTCACCTTGCAACCACGACTCTGTAATGGCTATTAGATCAATCCCATTTATCTCTATTTGTGCCACTAGTTCATCTATCTTGTTACGAATGCTTCGTGCATTCAGATAAAGAGCCTTTAATTTAAATGTTTTACTATTATTCCCTGCTTTGACCTTATTCTCTGCTGCACTGCTACGTTAAACTCTCTGTCCCTTCCTGTCACACTCTGCTTATTTTTACCCAAATCGCTACACTGCTCTATTGCCTTGACCTTTCTCTTTTGATTTCTAAATTTCCCCCTCCCGCTTTTTTAGTTTAAAGCCCTATCTATAGCCCTAGTTACTCAATTCGCCAGGACGCTGGTCCCAGCTCGGTTTAAGTGAAGCCCGTCCTAATGGAACAGCTCCCTCTTTCCTCAGTGCCAGTGCCCCATGAATTGAAACCCCTTCTTCCCACACCACTCTTTGAGCCACGCATTTAACTCTCTGATCTGCTTGACTCTATGCCAATTTGCGCGTGACTCAGGTAGTAATCCAGAGATTAATTCCCTTGAGGTTCTGCTTATTAATTTAGTCCCTAGCTCCTCAAACTCCCTCAGCAGAACCTCATTCTTAATTCTACCTATGTCGTTGGTTCCTACATGGACCACGACAACTGGATCCTCCCCCTCCCACTCCAAGTTCTTCTCCAGCCACGAGGAGATATCCTTAACCCTGGCACCGGAGCAGGCAACACAGCCTTCGGGACTCTGTTTCGTGGTTGCAGAGAACAGTATCTATCCCCCTGACTATACTGTCCCCTACCACTACCACATTCCTTCCTTCTCCCCCCACTTGGATGGCCCCCACATGGTGCTGTGGTCAGTTTGCCCATCCTCCCTGCAGTCCTTTTCCTCATCCATACAGGCAGCAAGAACCTTGTACCTGTTGGACAAGGTCAAGGGCTGAGGCTCCTCCATCACTACATCCTGGGTCCCCATACCTGCCTGACTCGCAGTCACACCCTCCTGTCCTTGACCACTGATGAACTCTAAAGTACTCCTTAACCTAAAGGATGTGACTGCCTCCTGGAACAAGGTGTCCAGGTAACTCTCCCCCTCCCTGATGCATCGCAATGTCTGCAGCTCGTACTCCAGCTCAACAACTCTGAGCCGAAATTCCTCGAGTTGCAGACACTTACTGCAAATGTGGTTGCTCGGGATCGCGATGCTCTCCACAAACTCCCACATGCTGCAGTTATGACACACCACCTGCCCTGCCATCTCTAACCTCATTTTATTTATTAATTAATTAGTTAAAGCTTTTATTCAATCGATATTTTAGATTTATTGTTTGATTATTTTACCTAGTTTAAGTTATTAATTTAATAAGCACTAGCAAGTTACAGTTTCTCAGCTCTTAATTTAACCCCCTTCCCTAACTTAGAGAGCAAAAAAAGCTGTAATACTCACCAACCAATCACCTACCTGCTCTCCTGTGATGTCACTCTTTGATTTTTTTTGGTTATTGTTTTTGAATCGGAGCCTCGCCGCTGCTTTAATTCAGGCCCGCTCTCGGGCTGTTCTTTATCCTCTCACCGCTGCCGCTGAAGCAGTCATATCGGGGTAAAGAGGGCTGATGTATTGCCACATGGTAGGATGGTAGTGGTTTGAGGGAATGTCTCATTATTTGTAAGTGGGTAGAAGGATGTCAGGCTCTAGTGACAAAGGTAGACTGTGTTACACAGAAGAGAAGACTGCAGAGATGATCTGTGTTCTGATGCCCCTTGCAGCAGTCATTGAGGTCTCCTCTGCGTGCTAGTCATCATGATTGTCTGCTCTATGTAGTTCTGGTTCCAACTGAACAAGGACTTTCTTGTCAGCCATATTCAAGCCCAGCCCAGCAAAGCTGTAACAAGCTATAACTATTCTTGACCACCAAACTGGAGCATACTACAGTGCTGCTCCTGACCTGTCCGGGCATTGAAAGTGTGCTTTTAATCCCCATTGGTCCTCTTGATGACCAATCTCATAGATACTTGTGCCTCTTTTAGCACTTCTCTGTTGCTATTTGGGCCAGTTTTATTGGGGTCATTAGCTATCAGAGCATTGGGTAGGATTTGTCAGCCAGAAGCTATCCATCAATTTAATTCTCTTCTTGAAGAGATTAGGGAGTGCCAATTTACAAAGGATGAAGGCAACTTCCTGCATATCAGACATTGACATGCAGCATCCTCCATACATTCACTGCTATATATTGGAATTAAGATGCAATTCCTTTATCCTGAGTCAGTCACTTGCGACTGGTTTGTTTGAATTAAATAACTGATTGCATGGCTGGGTTTTGGATGTTCATGATAAATGAAACCTTGGCCAGTGACTCCTTTGCAAACCCATATCTGCCAGCAGGACACTTGTACAACCATCACAAAAATTGACTTGATCAACTACTGAGCAAACATTTTGTATTTTTAAACAGTGTTTTTGGTGCCTTGGCTTACCCAGGTGTGTTTTGCAAAGTGTGAACGTTATTTGTGGTGTGCTGCATGCTGTATAACCTCACCAGTTAGAGGGGTATCACAGAAACCTTAAAAATTGTAAATATAAGTGAATACAATCTATAGAATAATCTTAGTGTCTGCAGTGCAACTTTTCTTCAAGTGTTTGTAGCTACCTCACAAGTCACATTCTACCAAAAATTACTTTTTGTGTTTTTATTCTTTCTGACTGCTTCCAATCATATTTAACAAAAACAACCAGTCAGATACTAGGGGGAAAATGGCTTCAGCCCCCTTCTGTTGGTGTGAAAGTTCTCCAAATCCCAACCTTGACTTCAGCCTCAACTATCATTGTTACCATCTCCCCATCACTCCAGGATCTACCCAGCCCTCTTAATATGAGCCTCATCTTCCCCTCCTGCTCACTTCCTATGCCTCCCTCTGTTGGGCCACTTCTTCCATGCCATTTTACATAACACCTTCCTCTCATCCCTGCCACCGGTTTTTCTCCCACACATATGTTTTGCAGAAGCTTCCAAACATAGCAGTAGTGACTGGGAGTCATAGCTCTAGATCCAACTCAACAGTAACAGGAAGATAGCTACAGAAAGATAACATAGGTAGTATACCCAATATGGTATGATTCTTAACTGAGGAACAAAGAGCTCTAGGACTGCAGATGGGAAAGATGGTAATGCAGGTGGAAAATACCATAAAAGGGCAAATGGTATTTTGGGTTTATACAGAAGGATATTGAATATATAAGTAAGGAACTGATGTTGAACTTGTACAAGGCATTGCTTAGACCATTGTTTGACTATTGCTTGCTATTCTGGGTACCCATTATAAGATGAGAGATACAAAGAGAAAATGTGCTAGGCATGCAGAAAGAGGCACATAAAGATAATGTGGGTGATAGACGCAGGAAGTGCCAAGCATACAGAAGGGAGACAAGAAGAAACTGATTAGAAGAGTCTGAAATAAACAAAGATAGAGACAACAATGAGAGAAAGTGTGTGAGAGCCATACTCAGAGAGAGAGACAGAAAGAATTTGAAAGTGGCAGATGAACAGAGGAATGGTTACAGGAAGAGAGAGGTGCAATTTATTGGTCAAGGAGCAATACCATGGGAGACCAATTACTTATATATATATATTTATAAAATTAAGCCACTTGTGATATAAATAACATACACCTGGGTTTGGATTATAGATAATAAACTACTTGTGCCACAGTCAATGCAAATAAATTATACTTACACTTGTGAGTATGCAATTTATCGCATTAATTTATTTTAAGTAAACCTCTGCTATCCCAAAATATATCCTTTACTTTTAAAGAAATAATGGAGTTGTATTGAGAAAGGTCAGAGCTAAGTGTTCTAAGCCAGACTACTGCGTGAAATTTAAGTTTGCAACCATTTGCCAAGAGTAAAACTGGATAAATGTTTGGACCAGGGTCATAGCTTTGAGAGAAATACTAAATTTCTTTAAAGTATATTATTTCAACTACTGTATAGCCTCAACTTCCAGCTGGTTTAATGGATACATCTATTTCAATGTAGTCTTTCTCTTTCAAGGTTACCTTGCTCCTCTTGTTTGCCAGCTCTTTGTTTAGATGCTGCAGACTTAGGTGCAGTGCCTCTGAGTCCTTATCATCATTGACTATTTGTATTATTATTTATTACATTTTGTAGCCAGTTTTTGTATTAGTTTCTATATGTAATTGGAGGCATTCTCCTGCTTCTCGGTTATATTGTAAGGTATTTAACCCTTCAATGTATTTCATCAAAAACCTCTTGTTTTGCTGTTGTTGGACTGCTTATTTCCGTCCTGGTCATTTTAAGACCCTAGTGGTTTTGCAACTCTTGGAACAGTTTGAATCAGTCTGTTTTATGTCCTTCAATGTGGATGAATGCAATGTGATGCATTTGGGTCAGGATAATTGCAGGCATGTGTATACCATGCAAGGTTACCCGCTTATGGCTGCAGAACAGGAGAGGAATATGCATGGTAGTTGAAAAAACATTGAAGGTCCCCAGTCAGTGGCATGAGGCTATTGGGAAATAATAGGGTGTTAGTGTTTATAGCTAGGATAGTTCAATAGAGAACTAGAAATTCCATACTTACTTTACACAAGGCCTTAGTACAGTTGCGTCTGGAATAATCTTTCCAGTTTTGGTCCCCTCACATGGTGAGGGACATTGAGGCCTTTGAGAAAGTCCAGGGGAGGGCCACCAGAATGATGCCTAGTCTTAGGACTCATGGCTTTCAGGATCGGCTCAAGGAAGTGGGGCTTCTATTATTGGAGAAGCATTGAGGTTTTTAAAATGACAAAAGAAAATTATTCTGTTCGGGGGAATAGGCTACTTGAGCTAGATCGGGATAGGAGAACTAGGGGGCATCAGTATAAAATATCTTAGGTTAGATGCCAGGAAGTATTTTTTTTAAAGAATTATTGACCTCTGCAATAATTACCAAAATGTGCATTAAATATAGATTCATTGCAGTGCCTCAAAAGTTAGCTCACGAGTTCCCATGAGTCAAGGGCATCTCAAGTTAAAGAAGGTAGGTGAGGTGTAGCTGTAATTAGTGATATCAGTTACTGCAATCTCCTGGAGCTTGCTTGATTGCCTTTGGTGGTCATAGAGGAATTTCCTAGAGTTTTTTTTCATAAATTGGCCTAATATTTTTTGTTTTTGCCTCTCCCGGGAGATTGCCTGATGGGAGTGGGTGGGTTGATGATGCATTTAGGTTGTTCCATGCTTTGACAGGACAGGCTGGATGGACCAATTGGTCTTTTCCTGGCCTTATTCTTTGTTTAATATTTTATTCTAATCCCCATTTTACTAAAGAAAATCTGCTGAAAAGCCAGGCTTTTGCTGATTACATTACATTAAAATAAAAAAGAGCAAATATAAAAATGGTCGGACATGCTGAAATCTGGATCGGTGGAAATATAAGTGAAAACAGAATCATAGAATCTTACAGCACAGAAGGAGGCCATTCGGCCCTTTGAGCTATGGCTATCTTTCTGAAAGAGTTCCACTTAAATCCATTCCTATGCCCTTTCCCCATACCCTTTTACATTTTTCTGTTTCAAATATTTATCCACTTGCTTTTTCAAAGCTTTAATGGATTCTGCTTCCACCACTGTTTCTGGTAAGGCATTCCATGTACTAACAAATCTAAAATTAACCTCTCACTCTTTATCCCAAAATGTATCATCTCACATTACTCTGCATTAAATTTAATCTGACATCTATCTTCCAAATCTATTAACCTATGTCTTGCTAAAGTCATTTACTGTCACCTAGTTAACCACGTTCCTTATTTTTGTATCAGGTACAAATTTTGATTTTGCGCCCTCTATAGCCAAATCCAAATAATTTATTATATAAAAACAGAAAATGCTGGAGAAACTCAGCAGGTCAGGCAGCATCTGTGAAGAGAGAAACAGAGTTAACGTTTCAGGTCGATGACCTTTCGTCAGCACTGGTCTGAACCAAATAATTTATTTATCTGATAGCAAAATACTGCAGATGCTGGAAATCCGAAATAACAACAGAAAACGCTGGAAAAACTCAGCAGGCCAGGCAGCATCCGTGGAGAGAGAAAGAGAGTTGACGTTTCAGGTCGATGACCTTTCCTATTTATTTATTGATTTATTTATCTGTATTGAGAAAAGCAATGATCCCAACACTGACCCCTGGGGGCCATCACTGTTTACATTGCTCACTTCTTATTGGTGGATGGCGATTGCCATCGCCAATTTAGAGATAAACATGTGCCCCCTTCTTAAAGGGGCACAAACAATAAAGGCTGTAACTTAACCAAAATTAAAAGGAAACTTAAAAATTAAATTATTTACATTGCTCCAGTCCCAAAGAAAATCCATTTAACCACCACTCTCTGTCCTTTAAGCAGACTTTTAAAACTACCAGCCTTAATTAATGACCATCTCCTTTTGCTTTGTACTATCATACCTTTTGTCATTTAATCACTCCTGCCTTCCACCCTATCACAGACCCTTTTGTTCTTTTCTCCCCTCCTCCTGCACTTGCTTAAAATCTGTTACATCTCTTAACTTTTTCCAGTTATGATGAAAGGTCATCGACCTGAAATGTTAACTCTGTTTCTCTCTCTCCACAGATGCTGCCCGACCTGAATATTTCCAGCATTTTCAGTTTTTTATTTCAGATTTTCAGCATCCACGGTATTTTGCTTTTGTGTTGTTGTGGCCTTAATCAATTTGTGTTTTTAATTTGGCGTCCACTGAAGTGATACCAAAGAGGCTATATTACCATTAAAAAAAACAAGCCATTGTAAATAAACGAATTTGCAGGTCTGTAGAAAGTGAAGTAAACTTTGTGACAGAAAAAGACAGATTCCAGTGGTGATGTTGTTCCCCACAGGAGCAGCCCCTTGTGTGAATTGGATGTAGAGGAGGGGCAAGGCCAGGCCCTCCTGTCGAAGTTGCACAACTGTTTTTATTTCCCCCCAACCTCTCCTCCTCCTCCTCCTCCTGGTAACCGGGCAACATGGCGGCCTCCATGACACTACACGTAGCGCGAGCGCTGAGGCAATCGGCCGGACGCCCCGCTCTCCACACACGCCAGGTGCGTCCAGCCGACACCGCGGTCAAGACCAGGGCCTGGTGTTGAAGATTCTCTTCAGCGATTAGCGCGGGGGCGGCGGGTTGGCTCTCGGATTCGGCGGCCGGTGCCGAAGCGTTGGGACTGGGGGTTGTGCTCGGCCCGGAGCGGAGCGGAGCGCAGGCCCCGGCGCTGACTGCAGCTCACAGCCCAACTTAAGGGAAAAGTTTTCAACAGTTAAACGGGTTAGGTTTTTTTTTTAAATCCTCCCATGTCATACTTGTTAACCTGTTACTTTCAGTTGTGGCGATCTCTTGTAACGTGGCGGCTTTACAGATTAATAATTGCAGTCTTCTGAACTACTTCTTGCACATTCGTGGGTGGTTTGTGGACATCATCACCTGTATTTCGTGACAGTGTTTTTTAAAAAAAAATCTAGCAAAAGACATTTTTAAAATTACAATGTTGTGCTTTCTCTGAATATTTTAAAGAGACGTCTTTGCAGAAAAGTGTTGGCAAAACATTTCAGTTTGTTCATAACATGAAATGAATAGTGTCAAAACATTGATTTTGTGATACATTTCGCTTCTCGCTTCCCAAGCACAGCGCAGACCTTTTAAACGCCAAGTGGTTCCTGTGTAATTTACAGTGTGAGCAGCGAGTTAGCGCAGCGATAAAACCTTTGGACATCCACCAGACTTTTGTACCCTTCAGCTTTGCTCCTGTAACAAGCCAGCGCAGATGTTCGGATGAAGGTTAATAACTTAGGACATTGGGTTTTAACTGGGGGAGGTCATTGGACCCTCATGAAACTTTTGGAGATTGAGGAGAGGGCTCCCTTCTGGATTTTGGAATTTATGGCCAAAATTTAGATATTACTGCCTGACCTGCTGAGTGTTTCCAGCATTTTCTGTTATTTTAGATATTACCATTAATATACCATTAATAAGAGGCCAGACTATTGCAAATTCTTTGACAATACTGAAATTTACAGGTTGCGGGAGGATGTTGGGATCGACGTGACTTCTCAATTCTATCAGATCCATTATTATCGAAACATTAGCTAAGGATTTCTCCTCGGTAAAATAACTACTAAAAAAAAGTCACTGAAGATCTCAGCCACAGACCTTATTCTTTTTGGGGTTAAAGTGAGAATGTCTGTGCTGAGGAGAAACCCACCCTGTACTGTGCCCCAGCCACAAAAGTGCATCTCTTCTTGCACCACTGTAAATTTTTCCACTTCACATTTTGTGGCACGATTTCACAGCTAATCGCAATTGGGTTAAGACTGAACAAACTCAAAGATTTTGTAAACTAGCAGACTAGAGGAAACTTTCCTCCCATCAGCTTGGGCTGGATTAGAAACCCAGGTCGCAGAGGTGAACGTTGCTCCCGGGCCGGACTGTGTGGTATTGGATGTGAAGATCTGAGGCCTTTAAGCTGTTCAGTGCAACCAGCTGGCCAGTTTGAAGCACGCTAGGAGCCTGCATTCAAACTGTGTGCAAAAATCCTCAAGGCTCCATATCACATTCAAGTTAGGAAGGTTCTCCATAATGTAGCTGAAGTGAAGAGGAGGCCTGCATATAACATTTTCAATTTTAATGCAAGATGGCCCTCTTCCTGTTTATAGTAGCACCCCTCCTTTATTTTTCTTTGACCTTCAGTGCCTACTTCCGGTAAATGGATTAAAGTTCCTACAACATTAAAAATTAAAAAGAAACTGGCAGTGTTTAGGTGTCCAGCTACTGACACCTGATATTCGGGCCCCATCCCCATGCTACCTTCAGTCCCGAGGAATGCTACACTATCCTTCGGATGAGACGTTAAACCGAGGTCCCGACTGCTTACTTGATGGATGTAAAAGATCCCCTGGCATTATTCGAAGAGGAGCGGGAAGTTGTCCTGGCTAGCATTCTTTCCTCAACTAATACGACCAAAAATAGATTATCAGCCAGTCATTGATTCCTTTACTGTTTGTAGAAGCTTGCCGTGTGCAAATTATTTGCTGTGTTTGTCTATGTAACAACAGTGACTACACTACAAAAGTAATCCATTGGTTCAAAAGCACTTTGACATGTCCTGATGTGATAAATGTTCATTCATTCATTCTTTTAGATGTTGGAATTGTGATTAAATTATTTAAATGAACTGACCTTGCATTTTTGTGTGGGGTCAGTTAGTCACCATGGAATGCCTAGGCAGCTTGGTCCTTTGGTGTTACGTCCACAAATCATAAGACTATTATTTCATGCTGGATTCCTAAAAGTTGCATTTGGGGATGGGGTTGAGGAAATTATAATGATCTTGGAGTTCATTGCCAAAAACATTTGACCTGTCTTGAAGCTGTCCTGCTGAGGTTGGAGAAATAGGACCTGTTTGCTGATCCAGAATGTGGTTTGGTTTCTGTGCTTAAGGTGGTGGATCTAAGTGAGAACAAAAACTACAAAGGGAATCCTGTTGATATTAGTGGCTCTAAAGTGATACTTTACATTGGCACAGCGTGTATGTGGGGTGATTTGGGGACCCGCAGTGTAATTTTGTTCTTGTGAGGAGTGCATGAGGTGTATGTATATGATTGGTACGGCTCAAGGGAACCCCCAATAACGTAGGTCTTATCAATTTGAATAAGGTTTTCATAGTCAATATAGCATCTCTCATGAAGAAGTGGAGACTATGGGAGCACAAATGACTAAATCTTGGATTTTCTCCAGGATGTGTATTCCAGCATCCAGTTCAGTAGCTGAGAAGCTCCCTTTTGAAAGAGGATTGAGGTATGGCTATCTGTTGTCATCCATCATATTTGATTCTTTCATCAGTGACGTGTGGGGTGCTGCAAAATGGCTATTCTAGGATTTTCTGAAAGAATTGCAGTGCTGCTTGTTGCAGATTGATATTGGTAGACTTGCTTGGGCTTTAGTGCAGCCTATTTACCATTTTGAACAGTGGAATATGACGGTGGGTTGCCTCATGTAGTATTCTGCTTCTGCACAGTTTAAGAGGGGGTGAGAAAAACATCTATTGGAAGATACAAGTAGTGTCTACCTCAATTGTTGATTCATGTTGTTATCTGGGATTTCGAGTGAATGTCTGCTTTAGTTTGGACCCAATTTTTCAGGACCAAATTGAGAACAGGCAAGTGACATTCTGATCTTTTGCATTTCTCTCCACGATGACTGACTGTAAACCCTCAGTACAGGATAAGCTTGTAAACCCTCAGTACAGGATAAACTTGTGATGTATTAGGGGAGTGTCCAAGCAGTCTCCTTCATGATTCAGAGTTTCTAGGAATGCAATAGCCTCCTTCACCCATTTGAGAGATTTAGGGCCAATTTCTCAGGTGGTTTTGTAGCACAAAGGTGAAGCATTTGCAGGGAGGGTGGGCTCTGGAAGTGGAATCAACATCACGACAGGGATATCTCTTTGCCAACATCCTTTTCATGAGAATCTGAAATAAGCAATTGATATGCAACATTGAACTTGAGAATGGTTGGAACATGAAGGTGTCTGCCACATCACAAGTTTCCCTGTGTTATCCTTTTACCATGCATATAGCTGATGAAGAAACTGAGGATTGGGATGACAGCAGCTGGAAGGCATTATCTAGAGCGGTGCATGTCACTATGCATTCATACAGCCAGGGTTCGGTTCTTACCATGATTGGGTGCTGAAAGTCACTTCGCTGCTGTCAAACCTCTACACCTCCACTGGTGGAACCATCATTTGATAGGGCAGTGTGGGTCCATGTTGTGGTCAAAAGGATGGTGGCAATGCACTGGTAAATGTTATGGTGAGTTTCTGTTTGTCATGCTGCTCAGGAAGAGTTCCTGGTTCTTGCTTTCTGCCCAGCAAGAACTCAAGACTGCAGTTACCAGTTGCTTAATGACAGACAAAGAGGGAAAAAAAGATAGACTCGGTTGTAGGTAAAAACGTAGTCATCTCTCGTACCGGAAAGGACTGGATAAAATGACGAGGGCACTGTAGGACAACAGGTAATAGTCAAATTCACAAATGCTAACTGCTATCTCAAAAAAGCACTTAATGGGTTTAACAGCATATCGATATTTTTTTGAGGTTTAAAAAAAAAAGTGGTGCATAATAAAGATCCTCTCCGGCAGTGAAAAGATATTTAAAAGATAAAAGCTGTTAGGTATTCTGCGGCAAGTGTCTCACCTCCTGATTCCCCAAAGCCTTTCCACCATCTACAAGGCATAAATAAGGAGTGTGATGGAATACTCTCCACTTGCCTGGATGAGTGCAGTTCCAACAACACTTGAAGCGCGACACCATCCAGGACAAAGCAGCCCGCTTGATTGGTACCCCATCCACCACCTTAAACATTCACTCCCTCCACCACTGGCGTACCATGGCTGCAGTGTGCACCAGCTAAAAGATGCGAGTTGCTGCAGTGCCAAGGCTTCTTCGGCAGCACCTCCTAAACCCGCAACCTCTACCACCAGGGACTTGAGCACATAAAGCTAGGCTGACACTCCAGTGCAGTGCTGAGGGAGTGCTGCACTGTCGGAGGTGCTGTCTTTTGGATGAGACATTAAAGAAAGACCCCGTCTGCTCTCGCAGGTTGTTCATAAAAGATCCCATGGCACTATTTCGAAAAAGAGCAGGGGAGTTATCCCCGGTGTCCTGGCCAATAGTTATTCCTCAACCAGCATAACAAAAACAGATTATCTGGTCATTATCACATTGCTGTTTGTGGGACCTTGCTGTGTGCAAATTGTCTGCCGCGATTCCCACCTTACAGCAGTGACTACACTTCAAAGAGTACTTCATTGGCTGTAAAGCGCTTTGGGACGCCCGGTTGTCGTGAAAGGCGCTATATAAATGCAAGTCTTTTTAGAAGGGCAAGGGCAGCAGGTGCATGGGAACACCACCCGCTCCAAGTTCCCCTCCAAGTCACACACCATTCTGACTTGGAAGTATATTGCCGTTCCTTCATCGTCGCTGGGTCAAAATCCTGGAACTCCCTCCCTAACAGCACTGTGGGAGTACCTTCACCACACGGACTGCAGCGGTTCAAGAACATGGCTCGCCACTACCTTCTCGAAGGCAATTAGGGCTGGGCATTAAATGCTGGCCTTGCCAGCGACGGCCACATCTCATGAACGAATTTAAAAAATAATGTTGCTTAATGGGGGGTGTTAGAGCCACTGGTTATTGACACGTGTCATGCATGGCAATGGCATTTCATAGTAAACTTGCCAAATTCACTGAGATGGCTCCTGGGAAGAGTGTTTTATTAACTTCTGTAAAGAGCCTTGGGACAAGTTTTCTATGTTAAAGGTGCCATATAAATGCAAGTTATTGTTGCGAGATTGGAACCAAGTCAATTATTTGTGGCAAACTCACTAATCCAATATCCGAGCCAGGCAGGTTTCAGTACTCCAGGGTACTGTTTATAATTGACCTGTCAATCTGGCTCATCGATCTGACCTGGAGGGGTAGACCTGTCGCTGGAAGCTGGGATTTGTCTTTCTTGGCTCCAGGTAACCCTTGCAGTATGGTACCCAATTTGGTAGGGTTGTCTTAGTTAAATAGGAGCAGGAAGTTTACCAGCACGGAGATTTTACCCAGTTAAAATCTAACAGTACCCCTCTGCACACATGGGGTCCCTGGACCTTTGCTGTTTCTGACCCATGTCTAAATTCTTTGGACTTGGGTAAGTGGGGTGTGTTGATTCCAGGACAGTGTGTGTTCCAAATCAGGCAAACAGAAACTAGTAATGTGGATTTCTCATTAATTTGGGTTGGTGATTCTTAAGCATGGTTTTTTATGTGATTAATATTTTCACACTTAATATGTGCTGTTATTTTTCTCCAACTATGAGAATATGCTCGTAAATTTATATGTTGAGAAATTTCATATAGCCATTCCTGCAGTTTTTTTACTTGTGTAATTTGATATATGAACGGGTGTAATGACAGTGTTGACCAGAATAGTCTTTTCATGGTTTTGTCTTTCTACTATAACTACTGTAGGCAAAATTTAGTGTATTGGGTAAATCACTCTTAAGTGATGTAGCCTCAACTGCAGAAGGGTCATTGATGGATTTTTTATTTTATTTCTACTAGTCATAAAATTAGCCAACTAGAAAATACAAAATATAGTCAAATCTGATGCACCAGCCATTCCTTTAAATCTGATGTTGCATGCAATAAATTACGTGCAAGGTTATTAGCCAAATTCAGAATCTATTTAGCCACATTAATCCAGTATTAGACATAGAAAATTATTTTGGCTGAAGAACACGCCATTAACAAATTACAATTTTTTGTCAAAATAATGGCCATGCTAACTGCACTCGCCACACGCGTAAATGGTACAGCAACTTCAGGCAAGGAGCAGATGCGCAATTAAATGCGAATATCCAAAAGCTGCTGTCCGAGTTGCGTCGCTCCCCCGTTAGCTTCGCGAAAACGACATCTTGCCCTTAGCCTCCCTTTTTTTTAGGAACTTGGCGCATTTGCCCATTAATTGTGCATTAAACTGGCCACAAAATGTTGTGTCTTGTAATTACAAGCATAAGCACCCTTTTAACGACATAAGTGTTGATGACTGCCGGTCAACCTCTGGCACCGAAAATTACAAGTCTCATTCCTTCAGGTTTTGAATTTTTCGGGGAGATTTTAAAAATGTCAAATTTTAAATTTTTTTTCTTTATTTTTTTCTCTCTCAATCCAGTCTTTCTTTCCCTCTCTTTATTTTTGTTTCTGTTTCTGTATCTGATTTGATATTGAAGTCACCCCCTTTAATTCACTCTCCTCCTGACTCCTCCCTGTGTTTATTGCCCAATCCTTAAATCTCATTGGTTAAGGAGATACCCTGTTGGTTAAGCTGTTCTCTCGGGTCCTAGATGCCCCATTGCCCTCACTACGCTGTTGTCAGCTCGGACTTTAAGCAACTTTATGGGCAATTTTTTTTTTGAGCTGAAAGGTGCTGGGGGAAGGCTAACTAACATCAGATGCCCTGCTACACTAAATTCTGGCCTAATATGTTTATGCTCAGAGCTGTATTTGAAGGAATTGACTTCTGTTGGTGAAACTGCCCCAATTACACTGGAGGAGTGTGACCAGTGTCGGGGTGGGAAAAAAACCCATGGCGTTCACCATGCTTCTTTCTCTGTTTTGGCCAAGCGTACAATGTTTTTGATGTGATGAACTTTTGATGTAGATCACCTCTGCTTGGTTTTATAAGCCATGATGTGGAGATGCCGGTGTTGGACTGGGGTGGACAAAAGTGAGAAGTCGCACAACACCAGGTTATAGTCCAACAGTTTTATTTGAAATCACAAGCTTTCGGAGCGCTGCTGCCCCTTCGTCAGGTCACCTGACGAAGGGGCAGCAGCTCTGAAAGCTTGTGATTTCAAATAAAACTGTTGGACTATAACCTGGTGTTGTGCGACTTCTCACTTTTTTGGTTTTATAAGGCAACTGAAAAAATCTTTGCACATGTCAGAATGTGTATCTGTATGTGCCTTTGCCTTTTTATTTTAGAATTTTGCGCCACTGTTTGTAGATAGATTTTAGAACCATACAACAAGAGGCAACATATAAAGTAGGTCCCAAAGAAGCTATTGTAAGGTTGGATGGACGAGTTAGAGACATATGAACCGGTGGAGGATGTGTTGCAGATTTGCTTGTGGAACCCACCAGCACTTATACAGGCAGGAGATCTCCATTTTGAGAATTTGCTGTAAAAATCCAACCGAAAGATGCATTTAGGGAATCTCAATTGTTTTAAATTTGTAGAGTTTACAGTGGCAAACAAGAACCAAAACCTCTGTTATTTGTTGTCTCGAGCAGTACAGCTCCTGTTAACTACTTTTAATGAGGTGCAAGACCCTTGTGTGACTGAGTTACTGATATGTTTGGTTAATGGATAAAGCAGTGGAAGGTCATCTTGGATCATTGCAATGTGCTTAGTTTGGTGGGGGTGGGGGGCAGGGCAACGCAGATGGAAAATCAAAATTAACTTCAATTTTAATGGACTGATCATTAATTGTAATTGTAAACTAAAATAAGAACTGCAGTTTATTTAAATAATTTTTTTAAATGGTTACTGTTGCAACAATAAGCCCCTGAAATATTAATGGGTAAATTTGCTTTTGGGTTTTTAGATAGGTTTCACTATTTAGCTAAACATATGAATTAATACAGTGGGAGTGATGGCCCCTCCTGCAGCCCTACAACCCTCTGAAAACTCAGCATTCCCCACTCCCTTTGCCCCACCACTGGCAGCTGTGCCTTTAACTGTCCAGGTCCTAGCTCTGGATTTCCCTTCCTAATCCTCTGCTTCTCTACACCTCTTTTATGACCCTGCTTAAAACCACCTACTTTGACCAGCGCTTTTAGGCACCCCTCCTTCTTTGGTTCAGTGTCAGTAATTTTGTCTGATTGTTTCTTGCGTTAAAGGGGCTATATAAATTCATGTTGTTGTTCTCGAGAACTTATAAATGAATGCGAGATTGTGTAATGATAAATGAATTCCATTTCTATTGCCCATTTTACTTGCTTAGAACAGCAAAGCATTTTGTACAATTAGTGTGAGAATACCAGTGTAGGACTGTTTGTAACAGTTACAAAGGTTACTATGTATCCCATTGCTCCTGGTCACTCTTCAACATTCAATTTTGTGGCAAATGGCAAAATAGCCTATTTAAACCAAAACCGCACACCATTCGTCAAATAGTCAAATTTAGTATTTGTACGTGCTATAAAACTTGAAAAAAACAAATCTTAGAAAATCTTTTCAAGCACTCTCACTAGCGCAGTGGGGTAAATCACTGCCCAGTTTAGCACTGTCAGGCCATGAAGGTGTCAGTCTAATTCCTGTCCTGTGCTGCGTTAGCAAGTCTCAAGTGGGACGGTGATGGAGATGGTATAATGAGTCTCTACTCCTGTATGGGAGAACAAAAATAATAAGCCAGGCTTCCCCAAATCTGATTGCTATACAGTGCTGTAAATTACGCCATCAAATGAGAAGAAGGTTGCACTTGGTTGTGATGCCTTCCATGGTTGACTGGTCGTCTGACACTCTCTGAGCTCACACATGAAGAAGGCTTGTGTGGAGTGGGTACTGTAGAGCTTCCAGCCACTTGTATAATCTTACCCAAGCACGTTCAAGATAGGCGGTAAGATAATTGATGAAATCCCTTCATTGACCAAGTTCGTTTACAAGCTTTAATTTCCAATGTAAAATGGACTGCTATATTCCTTAGTGGCATTCATCAATAGGTAGGACCTTACTTTCTTCTAATTATTTATTTTAAAACTAAAATTACAACACTCAAATTATTCACTCATTAGTAACTGGAACCTCACACTCATCTTGGTGTTCGAGCGCATTTAGACAAGTAGACAGACTTGGTATTGAAGTTTGGTGCCTTTATTGCTTGTGTTAAGCAGTCAGGCACTCGTCATTTAACTTTCATGTTTATAGTGTACCTTTGGCCGGCGTGCCATATTGTAATGTAAGAGAGGCAATCTGTGTATCTCTGACAGTGTCCAGGATCCTACTGTTTGTGGATTCTGAGGGCACCTGTTGGAGTTGTAGAATACATGGACCTTTTCCTGTTGGACCGGCAACAGGAATCAGTGCTACACAGGGCAGTAAAAAAGGGAGAGCAGTCTTTGGAGGTCATAGCTGTCTAATTAAGCCCTAGCACCAATATAAAAATACCTAAATGTATATCACATGGGCCTTGTATGTCATTTCTGATGTAATGAATATTAGGGCTGTCAAGCGATTAAAAAAAATTAATCGGCATTAATTTTGTGATTAAAAATTGTAATTTGTTAATCTTGGTTTTAATCACATTTAATTGATACAATTACTGCAACCATCTTTTTCAAGTTTGTTTAATATACATTTAAAAAAGTTGGAACAGAATTCCTTTAAATTCATGCCGTATTAGTGCAAACTCTTAGTAAACGAAGGAATGGCTGGAAAAAGGATCACATTTTAATAATGAAAACTAAAAGCTAAGCCCTGCTAAATCATAGCACTGCCTCAGCCTGACACTGAATTATGTGAAAAGGACATCTAAAACCTGGCCTTTTGCCTGAATATTCTGGATATTTTTTATTTCATTTTTTTTTCGTACTCAGGAATTGGCTTTGCACAAACTATGTTTTGCATGCTACCAGCATGAAAATAGTTTGGCACTTGCACGGTTTCTCAGTTCAGGCTTTTATTTGTAGTATCATTATGCTTCAGCAATTCTTTGTGTAGATCAGCTGTTTAGTTGCCAGTAACATGCCTTTCTGCGATGGTACTCTGAAGTGAATCACATGCTGACCTGCCAAACAGATCTTCTGCCATTTATTCTAAAATGATAATAGTCAGGGGTTTGTAATTTTCACTGATGTTGATTTGGTAACCAGAAAGTCCAGTGTCAAAAATCTGGAATATTTATTGTGAAAATGGTCAATATAATGAACTGTAGATGAGATGAAATGGACAATGGATACCTGAAATAAAAACAGAAAATGTTGGAAATACTCAGCAGGTCAGGCAGCATCTGTGGAGAGAGAAACAGAGTTAACGTTTCAGGTCGATGACCCTTCGTCAGATGACCCTTGCTTTTGTATTAATGGATACCTGAAATTGTATATCAAACATGTAATATAATCTCTCATGCCCCCGGCCAAAAATAAAATGTGTGTGTCTGCTTGTTTCCCACTCTACATTCTTTTTGTTTCCCCTCTATATATTTCCATCTGCTATCCATTCTTTCATTACATCACTCCCAATAGCTTCTCCTCCCATACCTACACTGTTACCTCCTAGTGTACCCCAGGTCTCCATCTTTATTCACACTTCGGTGATATCGTGCAAAAGTATGTGGTAATTTTATATATGTATGCCTACAACACTCGGTGCTACCTCTGTGCCTTCTCCAACTGGGGTTAGTTGAAGCACCTTCAGCTTAACGTTGACAAAATCAAAGCCATTATCCTCTGCTCCCACAGACACCTATTTGTCCTTGTCGTTGACTCCCAGGCTGCCACCTAAAGCTAAATCCCAAGGTGCTGAATTTTGCCTTACAGTTGGACCCCGAGATCTGCTTCCTCCACCAAGACCGATTCCAATCCAGTACCAAGACTGCTGTCTTTGCCTACGGAATATTGCTTTTCTCTGTCCCTACTTTTCCATTGCTGCTGAAATCATAATTCATGCTTTCAACATCTGCAATTAAATTTCTCTTAACAATTTGCTAGCCTCAATGCACCCACTCGCCACAAACTCAGACTCATTCAGAACGCTATGGCCAGTGGCCTCTCGTGCAAAACAAAAAATACACACCCTTGTACTTGAGGACCGCTATAGAAAACGGAGACATGCACTTTCTCTTGTTTGTAATACTGTTAATCTTCAAAATATTTTGAGTCTCATCTGCACAGAATTGTATTCAACAATTTAGTGAAAATTGGGCCAACATTTGATAGTGAATGATGCAGTCTCTTAAAAGACTGTCATTCAGCACTGCAGAGACAAGTATGTGTAGGGATGAGTGAGTTGGATTTGGGGGCAGGGCGTTTCTTAGTCTGAGCTTGAGCCCAAACTCGTTGGGAAAATGGAGGGGAACTAGATGGAACGGAGTCATTGGGAATGGCAAACAGCAAATGTAATTCCTATCTTCAAAAAGGAAGATAGAATTAACCCAGGGAACTAAGTTAGTTTAACATCAGTGGTTTGAAAGCTACTGGAATCTTTACTAAAAGATCAGGTAACAAAACATCTAGAGGTGGAAAATAAAATAAAATAGTCAGCATAGTTTTCTAAAAGGAAGGACATGTTTAACCAAACTTATTAAATTCTTTGAAGAAATAACAAATAGTAGTCAAGGGCAATGCAGTGAATGTGGTATACATGGACTTTCAGAAGGCTTTGATAAGGTGCCACATAAGAGACTCATGACGACAAAGGTCAGGATGTGTGGAGTCAGGCTAGTAGAATGGATTGAAAGATGGCTACAAAACAAAAAACAGAGGGCAGGAAGTAAGGGAAGTTCTCGGGCTGGCAAAAGGAGGGAGAGTTGTCCGGCAGGGATCTGTGCTGGGACCATTGTTGTTCACGATATAAATAAATGATTTGGACTCAGAAATTATCGGTAAGGTGTTGGAATTTGCAGATGATGTCAAATTGGGGGCATAGCTAATGATGTGGAGGACTGCACCAAAATACAGGAAGACATAAACAGGCTTGCAGAGTGGGTGGATAAATGGCAAATAAAATTCAATATAGTATAGTGTGAGGAGGTTCATTTTAAGAGTAGGAGGAATAAGGAGGCCACTTATTCCTTGAAGATTTTTTAAAAATTCGACCCGGGATGTGGGCGTCACTGGCAAGGCCAGCATTTATTGCCCAGCCCTAGTTGCCCTTGAGAAGGTGGTGGTGAGCCACCGCTGCAGTCCGTGTGGTGAAGGTACTCCCACAGTGCTGTTAGGGAGGGAGTTCCAGGATTTTGACCCAGCGACGATGAAGGATCGGTGATATATTTCCAAGTCAGGATGGTGTGTGACTTGGAGGGGAACTTGGAGGTGGTGGTGTTCCCATGCGCCTGCTGCCCTTGTCCTTCTAGGTGGGTTTGGGAGGCGCTGCCGAATAAGCCTTGGCGAGTTGCTGCAGTGCATCTTGTAGATTGTACACACTGCAGCCACGGTGCGCCAGTGGTGGAGGGAGTGAATGTTTAAGGTGGTGGATGGGGTGCCAATCAAGCGGGCTGCTTTGTCCTGGATGATGTCGAGCTTTTTGAGTGTTGTTGGAGCTGCACTTATCCAGGCAAGTGGAGAGTATTCCATCACACTCCTGACTTGTGCCTTGTAGATGGTGGAAAGGCTTTGGGGAGTCAGTAGGTGAGACACTAGCCGCAGAATGCCCAGCCTCTGACCTGCTCTTGTAGCCACAGTATTTATGTTTCTGGTCAATGGTGACCCCCAGGATATTGATGGTGCGGGATTCGGCAATGGTAATGTCGTTGAATGTCAAGGGACGGTGGTTAGACTCTCGCTTGTTGGAGATAGTCATTGCCTGGCATTTGTGTGGCGCGAATGTTACTTGCCACTTATCAACCCAAGCCTAAATGTCATCCAGGTCTTGTTGCATTCGGGCATGGACTGCTTCATTATCTGAGGAGTTGCGAATGAAACTGAACACTCTGCAACCATCAGCGAACATCCCCACTTCTGACCTTATGATGGAGGGAAGGTCATTGATGAAGCAGCTGAAGATGTTTGGGCCTAGGACACTGCCCTGAGGAACTCCTGCAGCGATGTCCTGGGGCTGAGATGATTGACCTCCAACAACCACAATCATCTTCCTTTGTGCTAGGTATGACTCCAGCCAGTGGAGAGTTTTCCCCCTGATTCCCATTGACTTCAATTTTACTAGGGCTCCTTGATGCCACACTCAGTCAAATGTTGCCTTGATGTCAAGGGCAGTCACTCTCACTTCACCTCTGGAATTCAGCTCTTTTGGCCATGTTTGGACCAAGGCTGTAATGAGGTCTGGAGCCGAGTGGTCGTGGTGGAACCCAAACAGCATTGGTGAGTACGTGCCGCTTGATGGCCCTGTCGACGATACCTTCCATCACTTTATTGATGATTGAGAGTAGATTGATGGGGTGGTAATTGGGCGGATTGGATTTGTCCTGCTTTTTATGGACAGGACATACCTGGGCAGTTTTCCACATTGTCGGATAGATGACAGTGTTGTAGCTGTACTGGAACAGCTTGGCTAGAAGCGCGGCTAGTTCTGGAGCACAAGTCTTCAGCACGACAGTCATGATGTTGTCGGGGTCCATAGCCTTTGCTGTATCCAGTGCGCTCAGCCGTTTCTTGATATCACATGGAGTGAATCGAATACCTGAAGACTGGCTTCTGTGATGGTGGGGACCTCTGGAGGAGGCCAATGTGGATCATCCACTCGGCACTTCTGGCTGAAGATGGTTGCAAATGCTTCAGCCTTGTCCTTTGCACTCGCGTGCTGGCCTCGCCATCATTGAGGATGGGGATATTCATGGAGCCTCCTCCTCCCGTTAGTTGTTTAATGGTCCACCACCATTCATGACTGGATGTAGCAGGACTGCAGAGCTTTGATCTGATCTGTTGATTGTTGGATTGCTTAGCTCTGTCTATAGCATGCTGCTTCAGCTGTTTAGCATGCATGTAGTCCTGTTTTGCAGCTTCCCCAGGTTGGCACCTCATTTTTAGGTACGCCCGATGCTGCTCCTGGCATGCCCTTCTACACTCCTCATTGAATCAGGTTTGGTCCCCTGGCTTGATAATGGGAGAATGAGGGATATACCGGGCCATGAGGTTACAGATTGTGGTGGAATACAATTCTGCTGCTGCTGATGGCCCATTGTGCCTCATGGATGCCCAGTTTTGAGCAGCTAGATTTGTTCTGAATCGATCCTATTTAGCACGGTGGTAGAGCCATACAACACAATGGAGGGTGTCCTCAGTGTGAAGATGGGATTTCGTCTCCACAATGACTGTGCGGTGGTCACTGCTACCAATGCTGTCATGGACAGATGCATCTGCGACAGGTAGATTGGTGAGGATGAGGTCAAGTAGGTTTTTCCCCTCGTGTTGGTTCTCTCACCACCTGCCGCAGTCCTAGCCTGGCAGCTATGTCCTTCAGGACTTGGCCAGCTCGGTCAGTAGTAGTGCTACCGAGCCACTCTTGGTGATGGACATTTGATGTCCCCCACCCAGAGTACAGTCAGTGCCCTTGCTACCCTCAGTGCTTCTTCCAAGTGGTGTTCAACATGGAGTACTGAATCATCAGCTGAGGGAGAAGGTAGGTGGTAATCAGCAGAGGTTTCCTTGCCCATGCTTGGCCTGAAGCCATGAGACTTCATGGGGTCCGGAGTCAATGTTGAGGACTCTCGGGGCCACTCCTTCCCGACTGTATACCACTGTGCCGCCACCTCTGGTGGGTCTGTCCTGCCGGTGGGACAGGACATACCCAGGGATGGTGATTGTGGAATCTTGGACATTGTCTGAAAGTCATACTCACAGAATCATACCTATGTCAGGCTGTTACTTGACTAGTCTGTGGGACAGCTCTCCCAATTTTGGCACAAGTCCCCAGATGTTAGTGAGGTGGACTTTGCAGGGTCGACTGAGCTGGGTGTGCTGTTGTTGTGTCCGAAGCCGGTGCCTAGGTCGATGCCGGGTGGTCCTTTCGTTTTTTAATTATTGTTCCCCATAGCGGTTTGTTAAAACTGAGTGGCTTGCTAGGCCATTTCAGAGGGCAGTTAAGAGTCAACCACATTGCTGTGGGTCTGGAGTCACATTTTGGCCAGACTGGGTAAGGACGGCAGATTTCCTTCCCTAAAGGACGTTAGTGAACCAGATGGGTTTTTACGACAATCCGATAGTTTCATGGTCACCATTACTGATACTAGCTTCCATTTATTTAATTAACTGAATTTAAATTCCCCTGCTGCCGTGGTGGGATTTGAACGCACATCTTCGAAGCCTTAGTCCAGGCCTCTGGATTACTAGTCCAATAACATAATCAATATGCTACCGTTCCCGAAAAAGTAAATGGGGTAGAGGTGCAGCGAGATCTTGGAATAAAGAGACATAAATTGCTAAAAGTAGCCAAAAATGCCATAAAGAATGCAAAGTACTGGGGTTGAACATAAGAACATAAGAAATAGGAGCAGGAGTAGACCAATCAGCCCCTCGAGCCTGCTCCGCCATTCAATGAGATCATGGCTGATCTGATCCAACCTCAACTCTAAAGAACACAAGAAGTAGGAGCAGGACCAGGCCACTCTGCCCCTGGGCCCGCTCCGCCACCCACAGGGCCTTGACCGATCTGAACTCACTCATGTCCAATTTCCAGCCCGCTCCCCGTAACCCCTAATTCCCTTTACTTCTAGGAAACGGTCTATTTCTGTTTTAAATTTATTTAATGAAGTAGCTTCCACAGCTTCCTGGGGTAGC
This sequence comes from Squalus acanthias, assembly GCA_030390025.1. NCBI lineage: Eukaryota > Metazoa > Chordata > Chondrichthyes > Squaliformes > Squalidae > Squalus > Squalus acanthias. Next base: position 28,195,856 of record CM059444.1, read on the forward strand.
AAATTCCACAGACCCACTACACTCTGAGTGAAAAAGTTTCTCCTCCTCTCAGTTTTGAAAGAGCAGCCCCTTATTCTAAGTTTATGTCCCCTAGTTCTAGTTTCACCCATCATTGGGAACATCCTCACCGCGTCCACCCGATCAAGCCCCTTCACAATCTTATATGTTTCAATCAGATCGCCTCTCATTCTTCTGAACTCCAATGAGTAGAGTCCCAATCTACTCAACCTCTCCTCGTATGTCCACCCCCTCATCCCCGGAATTAACCGAGTGAACCTTCTTTGTACTGCCTCGAGAGCAAGTATGTCTTTTCTTAAGTATGGACACCAAAACTGTATGCAGTACTCCAGGTGCGGTCTCACCAATACCCTATACAACTGCAGCAATACCTCCCTGTTTTTATATTCTATCCCCCTAGCAATAAAAGCCAACATTCCATTGGCTTTCTTGATCACCTGCTGCACCTGCATACTAACTTTTTGATTTTCTTGCACCAAGGTTGGTAGAAGAATAGAATATAAAAGCAAGGAGGTAATGTTAAACTTATATAGAACCTTGGTTAGACCACACATCGCCTGCTCCTGCCTCAGCCTATCTGTTGCTGAAACCCTCAGCCATACTTTTGTCACCTCCCCGCTTGACTATTCCAATGCTCTCTTGGCCGACCTCCCATCCTGAATGCTCTCTAAACTTCAGCTTATCCAAAACTCAGCTTCCTCTATTCTATCCCGCACCAAGTCCTGCTCATGCATCAATCCCATCCTTGCTGACCTGCATTGGCTCTAGGTCACCTAACGCCTCCAATTTAAAATTCATATTCTCGTGTTTAAATCCATTCATGGCCTTACCCCCTCTCTTTCACCCCCCCCCCCCTTCCCCCCGGTACCCTCCTCCAGCTTGATTACCTCCCCAGAACTCTGCTTTATTCTAACTGGTCTTCATGCATCCCCCTACTCTCTTCACCACACCATTGGTGGCTGTGCCTGTAGCTGTCTAGGCACTATGCTCAGGAATTCTCTCCCTAAACCACTCTGCCACTTCGCCTTCCTTTCCTCCTTAAAACCCACTTCTTTGACAAAGCTTTTGGTCACCCCTCTTATTATCTCCTGTGTCAATTTCTTTCTGATTACGCTTCTGTGACGCGCTTTTAGATGTTTTTCTATGTTAAAGGCGCTATATAATTGCAAGTTATTATTGCCAGATAAACATTTTTTGTCTTGGCAGTTTGTTACAGAAATAATCCAAACAAATAATTTATGACTTTAAAAATTCCAAAGAAAGTGAAAGCTTCAGCACAAGCCAGGTTAATCTGTGGTGTTGTGGAATGTTGGCATCCTTTTTGCTGGTCATTTGTGTGAAGAACAGTCAACAGATGAACAAGGTGATGTGAAGAATTCTTACACAGAGCTGTCTTTCAACAATTTTTGGACAATTTATTTATATCTTAAATACCATGTAAATGACAGCGTTTACTGTAAAGCAGCACTAGTTTCTTTTCACTCCTTCATTTTTACCTACATCATGGAGAAACAAACCATGGCATGTTAGCTACTGCCAGGCTCTTGGCAATGTTACTCTAAAACTGGCTGCAAGAAGGTGTATGACACTACCCTGAGGTAACTGTCATCCTGACTTGCTCTCTGTGTGACATGTTGGGCACCAACCCTTGGATCTTGGATATGAGATTGCATCTTCCCACTCCATGATAGTACAGTATAATGCAAACAGCACAGGTTTATCCAATGTTGAGGCATTTTATAAATTCAGAACTAGCTCATCAGCGACTTTTGTTCACGTGATCCCAGTTGCCTGAGATAATTGCTCTCATCCAGGACTATTTCTGAATGTTCCAGGCGTACAGTATGTAATGAGTGGAGGCAGAAGATGCTTGAAACTCTATTTCAATGTCAGAATAATTCTAGTAAATGTGGGAGTGGTTATGTAGGTTAGTGTTGTACATCGTACAGATGGCTATAACATTTCTGGGGTACCGTGCATGTATGCAAATAAGATCCTAATTGGAGATTTGTAGGATTAGATCCATATTCTTTTTCAGCAAAGTTTTTGCATTGGTGTGTATATCTAATTGGAAAAATATCCATCTCTTCCCACAAATCAATGATGCATGTTCTTTGTAGTACCGAGTGTGTGAGTTGGATTGATGGTAGTGTTGGAAACTCTTGTTGAAGGCTAAGGCCATATATAGTACAGTAAAATGGTTAATCTAAAAAATTTAATGGCCCAATACATTTCATCAGTTGACAATCAATTAATGAAAAGGTCAGGAACAGCTTATTAAATAACAAAAGATGAATACAGCTTTGCACGCATTTCTCTTATAAATTTAAAATGTGTTTTGGATGTTGTTCAAAATACAGTAGCTCTGTGGCAAATAAAATTGTTATTGGGTCGCAGTAGTGTAGCAGCAGAAATGATTTGCCCTCTGGCATTCCTCTAATAAATTCTGATTATATCACTTTGCTAAGTGAAGTGCCCAGTACATTCATTGTCTGGATGGCACTATGTTTCAATCTACTTAAACTGGAATACTGTTCATCCTGGCCCTGCTTTTTAAATACAGATTTTATCATTATTGTTTTTATTTTGTATCTGATTTGAAGTATCGCTGAATAATGACAAGTCAAGTTTAAACCAGTTTAGATGGCAAGCCATAGGTCTCAGAGAAATTGCTTATGTGCTCTTGCACAGAGCTGCTGTTTTCTCATTATGCTGAGGGATGAACATTTTTTTTTACTTTGCTTCAAAATTGTTTAGCATTCTGTTTAATATGGCCGAACACAAATGCTGGCCTTCCCTTTAATTGCTCCATCGGTGTAGTCCGTATTCTGCATTTTTTTATAGCTGACATTTTGCAGTAATGTCGGTAAAAGTTTAACTTGTTCATTACAGCCTGCTATTTTATGATTCATTTTTGACAACTTGGGGTTATTCTATGCAGCTGGAATAAAGATTTTCTCTGAACATTTTGGAACATTGGGAATGATGCCAATGATGCTGTTGGCTTTTTCAGTGCGTTAATTTAACATTCTGTCTGGTAAACTATAGATATCTGCAGCATTTGTATTCATTGAGTAACGTAATGGGTAATCATGTGGCAGGTTGGGTTCTGGCCACTATAATGAGCTACATTCATCCTTCAGTATGCAGATTGAAGAGAAATATGATTTTCCCAGTGGTGTGAAAACTGGTAACTGAAGAAGGGTGTCGCTTTGCATGCACAATTCTTTCAATAAAACATGGTGGGCGGCCATGGCTATTTCTGTCCACTGTTTCCGTTACTGAGCTGTACAATTACTAAGCTATGTGACTTGACTATGGCACTTGCACCACTTAGCTCTCGTATAGAAAATTATTCTTCAGAAGATGTAAATCTATACAACGGAAGGATAGCTGCAAGCTTGATTTGACATTGTTGTTCAATAATCTTTTAATTAGCTGTTGAAAGAAATGGGGAAATGAGAAGAAATATTACGCAGAGAGTTGTTGTGATCTGGAATGCAGAAGCAGATTCAATAGTAACTTTCAAAAGGGAATTGGATGAATACTTGAAAAGCAAAAATGTGCATGGTTTTGGGGAAAGAGTAGGGGAGTGGGACTAATTGACCAGCTCTTTCAAAGAGCCAGCACAGGCATGATAGACTGAATGGTCTCCTTCTGTGCTGTATGACTCTGATTCTATGATGAGAGTGAAAAAGAAATGTCAGAGACACCCCGATTCCTATGCCAGCATGGCTATATTCTGTATTTTGACTAGAAGAATGCAGTATTTAATTGTCTCTTTGATTTAAGGAACAACTTGCCTTATTTGGGACTTGATCTAGACTAACTCTAAAATATCGCTCCCCAAATGTTCTTTACCTTAATGTGTTTTTATCATATTTTTGGATTTTGAACATTTGACCCTGTATTAAAATTTAAATTAGCAAATTTGATGGGTTAATTCCCCAAACTACACACGGGGATCATTGTAGCCATTGCACAGAGAAGGGCTATGTTTACTATTCCCGAGTTGCTTAAAATGCAGGGAGAATGTACAGAAAAAAGTTCTGTTAAATATAAAACCTCTACGAAGATTGGGATTTTTGTGAGGAGAGATTGAGGTCTTCTGAGATGGATACAATGGTGATTGGAAGTTTAGATATGATTGAAGAACTTGGGGGTGGAAAATGGTTAGTGTGGCAAAGCATTACGCTGTTATGGACTGATACTTCGATGCACTGAAAAATACGGCCACGACAAATCTGTTCTTCACAAATACATAATCTCTGTTTGCCTGACAACTGCTTTAATCTGGCTTTGACCCAAAAAATAACAATTTAACTGTGCTAAAGCCGAACTGGCTTACCTACATAGTTAAAACTAATTTCCTTTGATGCCGAATCTGAGTTGCTTATTTACATATCACTTAACAAGGAAATAGCCTATATTAGTTTGAGCGACATTATAGTTGATGCTTCCTAGTAAGCCTAATACTTCAATGAGTCTCCTTGCAATTAGTTGTACCCATAAATTTGCTGCAGTTTCTTTAAACCTGTCGCCCATGGTATTGATCAAAATTAAGGCAGTCCAAGCTTTTTTGTGATCTTGGATGACTTTACATCTGGATAAGAAGTTGTTCATTAAATAAATCCCCATATCATTATGCATTTACAGTGGGATTGTAGAAGCTAAAGATTACAATTTTGTTACACTGCACTTTTGGGGCTGTTGTTAAAATATGATTTTTGTCATGTTTGTCTCAATTCTGATGGTGCTGCTGTGACCTTGATTTCTGCAACCTGCGTCACTGTTTTCTGTTTTTTCAGGCCATAAGCTAACAGTGTAGCTATGATCCAACAGTGCCTAAACTTTATGAATACTTGGAAAAAAAATTAGGTAGCTGCCAGTATCATCGTGGTGTTTTCTTCTGATTTGGAAAGAGCTGGCTGTCCTGTATGGTGCAGGAGGCAGGTGGATCACTATTTATGGATGCAATGGAGTGAATGACCAAGGAGTCACCCACCCTCCCCCTAAGAAGAACACTGTGGTTGATAAAACCCATAAACCTTAACAAAGTTTACTCCCTAAAAACAAAATGGACCAAATGAATCTTACCCCTTCACCTTAATTCCTCATAAAATAATTGTCTGGAGAATAACCGACCATGTCTAGGGAACTGTTAGATTACATAACATACACAGCACAGAAACCGGCCATTTGGCCCAACCTGTCCATGCCGGTATTTATACTCCATTCGAGCCTCTTCCCAACCTTCCTCATCTAACTCGATCAGCATAACCCTCTATTCCCTTCTCCCTCATATGCTTATCTAGCTTCCCCCTTAAATGTATCTATACAATGCTTAAAGTTGGCTGGCTTGGATTGTTTTGCATTAACTGGTCCAAATTATGTTAACTTTTACACAACACTTCAGAGGACCAGTAGTGTACCATCGATTGATTTGAGTTAACTCCTTCTTGCCAAAGTCATCAAAGTGGAAGTCTGACAATAAAGGTTAATAACCTAAAATTTCTTTATATTATTTAATGACAATCAACACAATTTTAGTTTCTGGTGCAAATAAAAACAATAATTGTTGAAATTAGAATTCTTCACATTAATCATCATTGGATTCCTGGCCGGCCTCCCACATTCTACCCTCTGTAAACTTGAGGCTATCCCAAAATCTGCTGCCTGTGTCCTAACTCGCACCAAGTCCCGTTCACCCATCACCCCTGTGCTTGCTGACCTCCATTGGCTCCCGGTTAAGCAATGCCTTGATTTTAAAATTCTCATCCTTGTTTTCAAATCCCTCTATGGCCTTGCCCCTCCCTATCTCTGTAATCTCCTCCAGCCCCAAAACCCCCCGAGATATCTGCATTTCTCCAATTCTGACCTCTTGAGCACCCCGATTTTAATCGCTCTACCATTGGTGGCCGTGCCTTCAGCTGCCAAGGCCCTAAGTTCTGGAATTCCCTCCCTAAACCTCTCTACCTCGCTTTCCTCTAAGATGCTCCTTAAAACTTATCTCGTCATCTGTCCCGATATCTCCTTATGTGACTCGGTGTCAAATTTTGTTTGATAATGCTCCTGTGTAGCACCTTGGGACGTTTTACTACGTTAAAGACGCTATATAAATACAAGTTGTTGGAGTATAATTTTACCCTACGGGGATCCTAGAATTGATAGCGATTCTAATTATTGGCTTGGATATTGCGGTAAGAATAACGGTGAGGCTATCAGCGCTCACCATTATCAAGGAGCAAATCGGACAACAACTTCCGGCGTCTGCACGTGCACAGTTAAATGCGTACATCAGGAAGTTGCTATCCGATTTACCCTGCTCCTCCACAAGCTTCACTATATAATGGTATCTCGCCGAAAGACTTGGCATTGAAACACACGAAGTTGCGGTACTTATTTGGACGAAGGGATTAAATGTAATATCTCCAAATTTGTGGATGACACTAAATTGGGAGGCAGTGTGAACAATGAGGAGGATGCTAGGAGGCTACAGAGTGACTTGGACAGGTTGGGTGAATGGGCAAATGTATGGCAGATGAAGTACAATGTGGATAAATGTGAGGTTATCCACTTTGGTGGTAAAAATAGAGAGGCGGACTATTACCTGAATGGTGGCAAATTAGGGAAAGGGGAGGTGCAACGAGACCTGGGCGCCATGGTACATCAGTCACTGAAGGTGGGAATGCAAGTGCAGCAGGCAGTCAAGAAAGCAAACGGAATGATGGCCTTCATAGTAAGGGGATTTGAGTACAGGAGTAGGGAGGTGATGCTGCAGTTGTACAGGGCCTTGGTGAGGCCACACCTGGAGTATTGTGCGCAGTTTTGGTCTCCTAACTTAAGGAAGGACATTCTTGCTATTGAGGGAGTGCAGCGAAGGTTCACTAGATTGATTCCTGGGATGGCCGGACTGACATATCAAGAAAGATTGGGTCAACTGAATTTGTATCCTCTGGAGTTCAGAAGAATGAGGGGGGATCTTATAGAGACATTTAAAATCCTGACTGGTTTAGACAAATTAGATGCGGGCAGAATGTTCCCAATGTTAGGGAAAACTAGAACCAGGGGTCACAGTCTAAGGATTAAGGGGAAGCCATTTAAGACTGAGCTGAGGAGGAACTTCTTCACCCAGAGAGTGGTGAATCTATGGAATTCTCTTCCACAGAAGGTTGTTGAGGCCAGTTCGCTAAATATATTCAAAAGGGAGTTAGATATAACACTCACAACTAGGGGGATCAAGGGGTATGGCGAGAAAGCAGGAATGGGGTACTGAGGTAGCATGTTCAGCCATGAACGCATTGAATGGCGGTGCAGGCTCGAAGGACCGAATGGTCTACTCCTGTACCTATTTTCTATGTTTACCCACTAAACAAGGCAGAAAAAGTTAGGGCTTGTCGATTCAAGTGTAAGTGAATTTTTAACAGCGTGATGAGTCTTAACTACTGCCAAACAACCTCTCTGGCACTGAGAATTTTCTTTTACAGGAAAGGAGTCTCATTCCTTCAGATTTTAATTGTTGGAGATTTTTTTTTAAATGGAAATAATTGTTTTTTTTACTTTTACTTTATCTCTCTCAATCCCATCTTTCTTTCCCTCTCTTTATTTCACTTTCTATACATGATTTTACATTGAGTTAAATATTTTAACTTGCACTTCCTGGTTTAGACTCTGCGTGCCTCAGTATGGATTCTTCAATCTGATTGGTTAAGGAGACACGCCATTGCTTGCCCTGTTCACATCTGCCCCAGTTCCACTATAGAGGGCGCTATGCTGCTTTGACTGTTTGATAACCGCACCACACAGGGTGTCATATTCGTATGAATTGCATTAACCTGGTGAAGAAAAAGCCAAGAAACGAGAGTGTGCAGGGGCAGGTCTGTTTGTGTTTTGTAATGGTGGGGATTTGATGACACCATGGTAATTATCTTTGAGGTGCATTGCTTAACAGAAAAATAACACTATTCTAACTTCAGAATGGAAATATCGCACTATTTTTGACCTGCAAACGTAGATAAATCAAGGCAATGAAAATATATTATTGAGCAATTTACTCTTTGGACAGTATCTCTGTTTTATGCTGGGCTGTGGGACTGCAGGTGGGATTGGCTGGGCCAGAAATGATACTGCTGCTTTTGAGCTCTGAATGTTGAGATTTTTGTTGTGCTGGGGCAGCAGTGCCATGTTTGAAATTAGTATGGTGCAGTAAGTTAGATTTGTGAAGAAAAAACTGGTGTAGGATAGAAATACAATGCACTTTGAAAACAAACTGGAAATAGAGTACCGTGAAAAAAACACAGGACTAGTAATTGAACAGTCTGGTGAGGAGGCAGCAATTGATTAACAAAAATAGGAAAAAAAAGTGTTTTTGGTTGATGTAAATCACTCTCTCTGAATAACACTTTAAATTCAAGAAGTGTAGTACTTATTTATTGTACATTGGGTGTTGAGCAATCCTATATACAATATAAATATGTATTTGAGGTTCAAACACTACATTCTTGTGCATATACAGTCAACATGCTTTGCAGTAGGATTTGATTCTATTTAGTTTCAGTCTAAATCCAATCCAAAGTCTTATTTTTATAACATTTAAGCACCTTGGTACATTTTGTTATATGAAAAGTGTATAGCTGTAAAATGTTTCTAAATTGCTTGAGATACCCTTCTTCAGTAATCCAGTATTTGTGGAACATGTCGAACAGAGCTTTCCCACTAATATCTGATTAGCTAATCAACTCAAATGGATTTATAAACCTTTAGTAGAGGGTTCAAAATGAGCTGCTTTTATTTTTATATACATATATACAGGATTTATTTGTGAACCGTGACCGTGAACAATTCAGTTGGTATATTGCAGCAAACCCTGATCCTCTTTTCTCCTGGTATCCACCTTTACCCATTCAGCAGTCAGAGGTGCTGTCTTTTGTATATGGACGTGTTTATGGGCAACAAATTGTTCGTGGTCAAGATGCACAAATAAATAATGGTGACTTGGGCGAGGTATCAGAGGGCAACTGACACCCACAGATACCCTACCTTAACATGGAGTTAGCACCTTCAGGAAAGGAGGAAAAGGCAAAAGAGAAAAAAATGGCAGAGAATATTGGTAAACATCAGTACAGTGCTTCTAAACTAATGCCCTTCAGAAATATTCTTCACACAACAACCCCACATCCATTGTATTGCTCATCTGCTCTTTGTTATTTCTTCAAAGAATTCTATAAGTTTGGCTAAGCATGACCTTCTGTTTAGAAATCCATGTTGACTTTTTTTGTTATAGGCTCTGCCTCTAGATGTTTTGTTATCTGATCTCTTAGCAACAATTCTATTATCTTTCCTACTACTGATGTTTATCTACCCTAGGTTAGTTCTATCTTCCTTTCTGATGATCGGAATTATATTCTACCACCACTCCCATTTTCTCTGACAGCTGGTGCTGGTAATGGAGGATACTGCGCCAGAGTGTCTTGGAGTAGAGGAGGTGTGGTGGGCTGGTGCTTGGGTACCTGGCTGGCGGGGTGGTCCACACCCCTAGGGTCTACCCATCTTTCTCCGCCACGTTCCTGGGCCATGGGAGCCTTCTCCTCTGCCAGATTTTCTATGCTTCCCTCCCTCTCTGCTATTCTGCTGTAATTATTTACACCACTCGACCCATCTTTTGCTTCTTTACTTGTCCCATTACCACCTCCTTTTGCCTTGCATCATCATCCCTTTTGTCATTTAATTACTCCTGGCTGTCACCCTATCACAGACCTTCCCCGTTGTTCTCCTTCCGCACCACCCCCCCCCCCCCCAACCCCCATATTTCCCTGACTTAAAACCGGTTACATTTGTAACATCTTCCAGTTCTGATGAAAGATCATCGACCTGAAACATTAACTCTGTTTCTTTCTCCAAAGATGTTGCCTGACCTGCTGAGTGTTTCCCAGCGCTTTCTGTTTTTATTTCAGATTTCTAACGTCCGCAGTATTTTGCGTTTGTTTTAATTATATAGAAATTACATAGAATTTACAGCACAGAACCCGGCCATTCGGCCCAACTGGTCTGTGCCAGTATTTATACTCCACAAGAGCCTCCTCCCACCCTACTCCATCAAAGAAAGAAACACTTGCATTTATATGCAAGGACATCATGAAGCTCTTTACAGCCAATGAAGTACTTTTGAAATGTAGTCACTGTTGTAATGTGGGAAATGCGGCAGCCAATTTGTGCACAGCATGGTCCCACAAACAGCAATGTGATAATGATCAGATAATCTAACCCCATCAACATATCAGAAATGTCCCAAAGCTGCTCTTGTACAACAAATCTGTTTTTGTTGATGTTGTTTGAGGGAGCAATGTTTTTGGAAGAATTGTTTTGGCCACAGAGGTTGAAGCTCCTCAGCTAGGCGCCGCCCTCTTAAGTTGATACTAATTTGGCTCCTATGGTGCGTGAAGGAAACCAGAATGAAGAAGATTGATTACTTGTAGGTTCTTCTTCATTCTTCAAACGATAGGCATTGCTAACACAGCCCGATTTTTCCTCTACTCCACTCTCTTCCCCCGACCACCCAAACCAACTTGTCAGACCCTGGTAGCTATAGTTTGGTTAGAGATTTTAGGGAGAAATCAGTAGGTCTTCATTTAGGGTCAAAAATAAGCACTTGCACAGGTCCTGTGACTTTATGCAAGCTGAGGGTAGGAGGTCACGTGCGTTAGCTTGCATAGTGCATAATTTCCACAGCACCATTAAAGCATGGCTCAGTACCTTAAGTGTGTATACGATTAGAATATGAATGCCTAAAGCTATTTTAATGGAGGCATCACCTCATTTATTAGATCATCCACCAATGGAAATGCATTAAGTGTTTGTACTTGCAGTTTCAAGACCAAGAGAGTTTTACATAGGTGTGCGGGTTAGGTTGATTTGGCTATGATAAATTGACCCTTAGTGTTGGGGGGATTAAATACGTGGGGTTACGGGGATAGGGTGGGATATGTGTCGGTGCAGGCTCGATGGGCCGAAATGGCCTCTATCTGCACTGTGGGGATTCTGTGATTCTGTGTGTGTGATGTGGCTAACTTTGGAAAGGGCAGGTAAAAGCAGTCTCCCATTAGCTCATTGTAATGTTTGGTAACTTGGCTAGCCAAATTAAAGACGCATAACTCTTGGAAAAGTAATGTGTGTAAAGCAATGATTTGTGAGAAAGTGAAGTAAACCACTGGGTCTGGTCTAAAAAAAGTGTAAAAGTTCTGGTTCTGCAGCTAAATGTGAATGGGCAATGGCTCCCTTATTATTTTCACCAGTCTACACAAGTTTTTTGGTTTCCTTTGTTTCCCATGGTTTTTAGTGACAGACATCATATTTAAATTTAGAGTTGACAGGTTTAACTGGAGTAGCAGCTGACAATGTTTTTCCATGTGCAAGGTTTGAACCTCCAGTATACAAAAACTGTACTGATATTTTTCTAGAATTCTAAGGATGGAAAAAAATATAAAGCTCATTTACTCTTATGGCACTGTAACCAAAAGTGAATCATTTCATAAAAACTTTGCAATTGGAAACATGGAGGAAATACTATTTATTAATAAAACTGCCAAGCATAGTGGGCTTGGCTAAAATAATAATGGGTTGAGTGTTTTTTCCCTTAAAGGCACATTTTTAATTTATAGGGGAGAAGTTTCATTTCAGTTATTTGATGAAGTCTTGTATTTTAAAGAAAACTTAAAATGAAGGCTCTAAACAATGAATTTAATAAAATCAGAAAGCTATTAACCAGTTTACCATAAAAAAAAAATAATGTTGAGGATCTTTTGTTAATTTGGTGATACTAAACGACATTCAGTCTTTAGGAGCTGCAAATGCTAACCACTATATATCCCAAATAATTAATAGGAAAAGTTATGGTATTATGATTGCTACACAGATGATGGCATTTGGTGAAGACTGTGGTAGTGTATTTCTGTGTGTGCAGTAAATATGCCTTTGTGGTTATTAATGTTTAATTATAAGACTAATACTGAGCTAATAGAAATGGCTCTGGGTGATGGTTTCTTCATGGTAGATGTAATAATGCAATTTACCCCTCTGTCACACCTAAGGAGATGTAATAACAGCACATGTTCGGAACATATACTGTAATAGGAAACTGGAATTAGATAAAAAATCTCAGCTTTTTTTTTGTAAATGATTGTTTGGTGTAGAAGCTTGTTTGTTCCAATTGCAAGTATCACTCATAGCAAAGTGCAAATAAATGAAAAGAAAAACTGCAAATGCTGGAAATCTGGAATAAAAGCAAAAATAATACAGGAAACTCTCTTAACCGGCACCCAAATAACTGGAAATCTCTCTTAACCGGCAAAATTCTTGAGTAGGTAACTGGGGTTTTCCTTCATCTCTCCTTTAAAAATAACTTTAAAAAAAACCCCGAGGCATTTGCCTTGTATCGGAGCGTGTAGATTGGGAGGGGAATGTGCAGCCCGGGTAGGCAGCGGACACGACAGATGGTCAGCTGGCGGTCCCCGGGGAGACGGAGCTCCGAATGCAGGCGCATGTCAGTGTGTACGGGGCTCTCGTACGTTGGGAGATATAACTCTCCGTTATCCGGACTTTTTGATTAACCGGCACCACGCCGGTCCCGTCGGTGCCGGTTAATAAAGAGTTTCCTGTAATACAGAAAATACATAGCAAGGTCTGTGAGTATCCGGAAAGGGAAAGGACAGTTTAATGTTTTAGGTGTGTATATTTCATCGGAACGGGAAACTGAAAAATAACAACTTAAAATTCTCATCCTTGGCTGGAATTTTCACTGCCCGACACGATGGCAGTGGGAGAGCCCTGGATCGTGTGGGAAGCACGGAAGTTTCAGTGGCGCTTTTGTCAGTGGCTTTTTAACGAAACCACTGCATTTGTATCTAACTTCCGGGTTTCCCGACCAATTAACGTGAGCAGGCGTGATGACATCACACATGAGTCTATTTCAGCTCAACTATTTAAAGGGACCCTGCGCAGATGAATGTTGAAGGATTGTCCAGGTGGGGGAACAGAGGAAGCAACTGCATTAATGGAGTCCAAATGGAGGCTGCACCTCACTTAAATGATGCCTCCCGAGAGCTGATGCTGCGTTCTGTAAGGGCCCACAGGGAGATTCTCTTCCCACGGTGACTCCAGCACATCGCTCCTCATACGTACTTAACTTGCAGGTGCACTCATTCTTATCTGTCCAGGCACCTAAAGTGCTTCTTCAGCATTCCGATTGCTTGCTCGGTGGAAGTTCTCGTGGTCATGCGGCTTTGATTGTATCTCTCCTGGGCCTCCTTGTTTGGGTGTCATCAGCCATGTCTTCAGGGGGTAGCCCTTGTCTCCAAGGAGCCAGCTGATAAATCTGCTTCGAGGTCTGAAGAGTTCTGGGAGGGTGGACTGACGCAGGATGAAAGCATCATGGCAGCTGCCTAGGAATCTTGTACACACCTGCATGATCTTTTTGTGGTGGCCTACGAGCTGGACATTGATGGAGTGGAAGCTCTTGTGGTTGAAGAAGACTCCAGGGTGATCTGGGGTGCCTTGATTGCTACATGTGTGCAATCGATGACTCCCTGGATCTGTGGGAAGACAGCCAGAGCCACAAAGCCGAGCGCCCGCTCATTCTGACTGGCCTCATCTGTTGCAAAGTGCACGTAATTGCCGGGCCCTGGCAAACATGGCATTGGTGATGCATTTGTGGGCGGCAGGTTGCGAGATTCTGCTGATATCTCCTGTAGATCCCTAGAAGTAGCCAGAGGCGAAGAAATTGAGGGCGGTGGTGACTTTGACAGCCACTGGCAAAATGTACCCACCAGTTCCACTTGGCTGGAGGCCTTCTTCCAGGAGGCTGCAAATGTCTGGGACGACCTATCGCGATACCCTGAGCCTTCTGAGGTACTGGTGTTCCGACATGTCCAGGAAGCTGATCCTCTGCCTATATACCCTGTGTTGGGGGTATCTCCTCCTGCGAGCTGCACCCTGTGCTTATCCCCTCCACTCTGTGGAGTGGCAGGTCAGTGAGGAGAAGGCTGCTGCATCTCTGCTGCTGCATTTCCTGCTGATGCTCATCCTGGTCCTCATCTGAGGTCCAGGGTAAAGTTCTATTGGCAGCACCACGCTGAACTGATGCTTGACAGATGGAAAGTGTAGATCAGGCTCACAAAAATCCAAGGTAGCAGAAATGACCACCAAAGTAGTGGAAATCAGCAGCAAAGTAGTGAAAGCACAGTCTCCAGAAGCCTTTCACTTAGGCAAGGAAGCAGGTGTGAGGTCTGAGTACTTATAGGATTGTTTGCCTGTCATTTGGTCAGCCCCTCAATTCGTGCTGTCATCTCGCCTTGCTTTCACTGGCGAGTTCCAGGAAGCCCGGAAAAAGTGTGGAGTTAGAGTTAAAGCTGAGATCTGGAGTGAAAACAGCTCCTAATTGCTTCTTAATTTCTTTCAACTGCCAACTCGCCTCTCCCATGGGGGTTTCTCGCATGCAGAAAGCGCTGCAGTTAAAAGCGGAAGTCGGCGGGTTCGAGCCGGCTTTCTGACCCGCTGTCAATTTCATCCCTTTTTCACCACCCGTCCGCTCCCAAACATACTCACCTTTTTTAGGTCAAAATTCCCCCCCCCCCCACCCCCGTGCTTAAATCCCTCCATGGTCTCGCTTCTGCCTATCTCTGTAACCTTCTCCAGCCCAACAACTCGCCTTCATCCTGTACTTTAATCCTCTGACTCTGACCTCTTGTGCTTCCACCCCCTCCCTTCGCCCCACCGTCATAAACTTGAGCGTGTCCCGAACTCAGCTGCCCTTATCCTAACTCGCGCCAAGCCCCATCATGCCTGTACTCGCCGACCTACATTGGCTCCCGATCCAACCATGCTTGATTTTTAAAATTCTCATCCTCATATTCAGTTCTTTTTATGGCCTAGCCCCATCTTATCTCTGTAACTTCTTCCAACCCTACAACACTCTGAGAACTCTGCTTTCAGCTGTCAATGCCCTAAGCTCTGGAATACCCTCTTCAAACCTCTTTGCCTCTTCACCTCTCTCCCCTTTAAGATACTGCTTGAAACCTACCTCTTTGACCAAGTGTTTGGTCACCTGACCGAATGTCGTCTCCTTTGGCTCGGTGTCATTTTTTGTCCGATTTGTGCCTTGGGACATTGTACTACGTTGAAGACGCCATATCTGAGTAGTTGATAAGTGATCTCTATAATGGAACAGAAGAAAAATAAATTGTGGGAGTAGGACAAGGGGTCACAGGTTTAAACTAATAAAGAACAAATTAGCACTGATATCAGGAAGTTCTTCTTGACATTAAGGGAATGCATGGCATTGCACACCTTCTTGATCTACTTTACTTATTCTGTGCAAACAAATTCTTAGTACAGGTACATGGTTTATTTTTTTTTGGCAGTGGTACAGAAAATGGTTGAATGTTTCCTTTGATCAATGTTGATGTGAAGTGCTTTATTGTATTGTGCTGTACTAAACTATAGTTTAGAGACCTGACCTGTCTTTCATTTCAAGGTGATTGTGGACTAGAGGCATGGACTGAAAGAAAAACAAACTCGCTCCCACCCTCCCCCCCCCCCCCCCCCCGCCTTAACCAAAGCTAAATAAAGGTCTTTCATTTGGTATCTAATTTGACAGCTTTTCCTCTCCGAGACATGTTTGACTATAGGAAGCATTAGTATAGCAACTGTTTTTAGGCAGGTGTTAGTCAGAAAGTATTGTGGCAACATTTTGGCCTGTAATTTGCGGCCCCTACGGGTGCGTAGGAGCACGGAAGGGCCGCACAAGTTCCGGGTTTTCGCACGTGAAGCACATGCACAAAAACCTGGATCTTGCGATCTGTTAAGAATCTCTTGACAGATCCACCGCATCTGCAAGCGGAGAGTTGCGCTAATTGCCCAACTTCTGCCCAGCGAATGCCCGTGAAATTCTTACGCCTAGTAAGACGTAAGGCCTGCTTTTACCAGCGTAAGAATTTGAAAAAAAATTAAATTTACATTAAAAAAAAAACCTGTGCAATAAAGCAAGTTTATTTTTAGCCCCTTTAAAACATTTACATTTATTTTTCAAAAAATTCAATTTTAATTTTAGATATTTAATTAAATGGCATTTTAATTATTTTTAAATATGTAATGTATTTTTTATTTATTTATTTGATATGTAGTTGTATTTTTTGGGGTATTCCCATTTGAAATTCCCATAACCATGAATGGGGATTCCCTTCTTTCATTCGTTGGGCTGGCCCACGTGATCACAGGGGCGCTTGTGAACCGCCTGCGCCCCGGGATACGTGGGCCTCTACCCGGAGAGGCCCAGAACCGCGAATCTCCGTACCTTCCGGACCACCAGGTACGCGGGCATTTTATATGTGGATCGGAGGCATTTCCCCGCGTGAAGCCTCCGACCGCAAATTCCGGGCCAATGTTTCATAGTTTTGCTCGACCCAGGATTGCTGCTGAGCTCCCTCAAGTGATGAAGAAAGTGATACATTTTGTTCCCCATTATAAGACTCGTCTTCATGACTTAATAAGCAGAAAAACCCCAAAATAGATTACGAAGTAGAACTTTATGTACTATTTAAAAAAAAAGTTAATTGCAGAAAGAATTAAGTTGATAGTAATAAGTAACAAATATGTAAATCCTTTTGATTGACATTGGTCCAGTGTCCATTATTTATTAGTAAATTAAGGCTTGAAGTCCTTCATGCTTTGAGATTTCCAATTATTAGATGTTGCTCACTTACCATAAAATTGGATTTGTGTTCAAAAAGCATGAACGATTATAACCTATAGAACCCATTAGAATACTCAGCCAGAGTAAACATGATCATTGTGTTGTACAGTTGGTACAGGATGCTGTGGGTTAGCAAGGTCAAGTGTTTCGAACCATTGAAATAATTCTGGTTTTCCTCTACAAAGTTTTCTTTTGTAATTTTGGTTGATATCATTTGGACAGTGCCAGTGCAGTAATTGTAATTGAATTATCTTGAGATTTATATTTTTGCCTGAACCAAAAGAATATATTGTATGTAACTTCACTTTTTACATCATGGGTTAAGATCTGGTTTGGATTTTAGAACCAGTAGAATACAACTTGTACTTTTCCATACTGTACATTTAGCACTGAATAACAGACTTAATTTGGCAGAGTTAGCATAGATTTATGAAAAGGAAATCGTGTTTGACAAATCTGTTCGATTTTTTTTTGAGGTTGTGACTAGCAGAATAGATAAGGGGGAACCAGTGGATGTGGTGTATTTGGATTTTCAGAAGGCATTCGATAAGGTGCCACACAAGAGGTTATGAAACAAAATTAGGGCTCATGGGATTGGGGGTAATATATTAGCATGGATTGAGGATTGGTTAATGGACAGAAAACAGAGAGTAGGAATAAACCGGTCATTTTCAGGTTGGCAGGTTGTAACTCGTGGGGTACCGCAAGGATCAGTGCTTGGGCCTCAGCTATTCACAATCTACGTAAATGATTTGGATGAGGGGACCAAATGTAATATATCCAAGTTTGCTGATGATACAAAGCTGGATGGGAATGTAAGTTGTGAGGAGGATGCAAGGAGGCTTCAAGGGGATATAGACAGGCTAAGTGAGTGGGCAAGAACATGGCAAATGGAATATAATGTGGAGAAATGTGAAGTTAACCACTTTGGCAGGAAAAATAGAAAAGCAGAGTATTTTTTAAATGGTGAGAGATTGGGAAATGTTGGTATTCAGAGGGACCTGGGTGTCCTTGTTCAAGAATCACTGAAAGTTAACATGCAGGTACAGAAAGCAATTAGGAAAGCAAATGGTATGTTGGCCTTTATTACAAGAGGATTTGAGTATAAGAGTAAAGACGTCTTCCTGCAATTATATAGGGCCCTGGTGAGACCACACCTGGAGTATTATGTACAGTTTTGGTCTCCTTATCTAAGGAAGGATATACTTGCCATAGAGGGAGTGCAACGACGGTTCACCAGACTGGTTCCTGGAATGGGAGGATTGTCCTAGGCCTATATTCTCCAGAGTTTAGAAGAATGAGAGGTGATCTCATTGAAACATACAAAATTCTTGCAGGGCTTGACAGGGTAGATGCAGGGAGGATGTTTCCCCTGGCTGGGGCATCTAGAACCAGGGGTCGGCCATTTAGGACTGAGATGAGGAGAAATTTCTTCACTCGGGGTGGTGAATCTTTGGAATTCTCTACCCCAGAGGGCTGTGGAGGCTCAGCCGTTTGAGTATATTCAAGATCGAGATCGATAGATATTTGGATATTAAGGGAATCGAGGGATATGGGGCAGAAGATCATCCATGATCTTATTGAATGGCGGAGCAGGCTCGAGGGGCCAAATAGCCCACTCCTGCTCCTATTTCTTGTGTTCTTAAAAGCAGCATGTTTCAACAGTAATGAACCTAAACCATGCCTTATCGTATTTATGAAATGGGGTAGAAATTCGATTGCGTTTTGCCCAGTTTTTGGGCGTGAAATCTGCGTTTGACTTACCAAATTCACGCTGGGACGTCCCGCGCCAGAAGTGCACATTAAATGCGGCGGCCATCGTATTGGTTAAGGTGCCCCTTGGGTGTCCTGAGCAGCCGCCTGAAGTGAACGCTGTCTCATCAAACTAATGAAAGAGGGGTCCTGTGCTTATATTAGGACCCTTGTGGGAAATTAATGCCTGGCTGCTTTGGCTGAGTTTGGAAAAGTCTTTCATACAAAACAGCTGTTGGAGAGCTGACTTTTGGCTGCAGCTACACCCCTGTCATTTCACTGGATGCAGGAGTACTGGAAAAAATGGAAATGTTGCTGGGATTGCTGTTGAGGCTGCAACAGCAGTAGTGGACATAAGCATGGCCGCACAAACCTGTGGAGGCTCAAAGAAGACAGTGATGGAGACCAGGGCAAAACAGACCTGGCAGCATGTGAGTGTTTTGCAACAGGATGTCGTGTCTCAGCATGACAGAGGAGCAGTGTATGAGGAGGCTGTGCATCAGCAGGCATGCAGTCACTGACCTATGTCTCCCGTTGCAGCAGGAATTGGAGCCAATCACCAGGGCACTTTCAGCACTGCTTGTGATTGTAAGGTTACCGTGGCCCACAACCTCTATGCGACAGGCTCATTCCAGGCTACAACAGGTGATGTAAGCAACACCAATACTCTCCACTTGCCTGGATGAGTGCAGCTGTAACAACACTCAAGAAGCTCGACACCATCCAGGACAAAGCAGCCCGCTTGATTGGCACCCCATCCAACACCTTAAACATTCACTCCCTCCACCACCGGCGTACCGTGGCTGCAGTGTGTACCATCTACAAGATGCACTGCAGCAACTCGCCAAGGCTTCTTCGGCAGTACCTCCCAAACCCGCGACCTCTTCCACCTAGAAGGACAAGGGCAGCAAGCGCATGGGAACACCACCACCTCCAAGTTCCCCTCCAAGTCACACACCATCCTGACTTAGAAGTATATTGCCGATCCTTCATCGTCACTGGGTCAAAATCCTGGAACTCCCTACCTAACAGCACTGTGGGAGTACCTTCACCACATGGAATGCAGCGGTTCAAGAAGGCAGCTCACCACCACCTTCTCAAGGGCAACTAGGGATGGGCAATAAATGCTGGCCTTGCCAGTGACGCCCACATCCCATGAACGAATTAAAAAAAAGTCAGTTTTCTGTCTATGCAGTATCAAGCAGGAGATGGGTGCCCTCGTCGCAAGGAGACAGCAATGCCTACTTCAGCCTCAGACAGTTGCCAGGGAGCTGCAGCCAAAGTGCACCTCCCCTTTAAAAGGTGCAGGCTGCCTTTAAATAGCATTGGGGATGCCTAATATTCCCCATCCTCTTCAATTAGCCGAGTTGCAAAATCAATAGCGCTGGCAGCCTATTTAATGACCATGAAGGCCCCTGACCAATTTCATCTCCTAATTGCGCCCATGTGATTAGGCGAAAACGGGGCACAGTCGAATATTCTACCCAATTACTACTTCAGCAGTTCTGGATTTAGTTTTGACTGATCTGTTGCTTTGAATTGTTAGCTGCAACAGAATTTTTAAAAATCTATCTAACCTGTGTTCTGTTCATGAAATGCAAAATTAACAGGAATGCTTATTGATGCACTCTAAAAAGGAGAGCTGTACAAATCGAAGTAATGGTCTATGCCACCTTCGAGGAAAATGCTGGTGCCACAGTTCAACAGTGAGTGGTACTAGCTGAGCCATATTTTTTAATCTAATTATTGTTAAAGCGTTTCATTGTATAATGAAGTATATATTGCTGGAATACTATTCAAGAGACGTTTGAAATTCTTGCTGCATTGATGCATAAAGTAGTTATCTGGGTACATGAAAATGGAGGATTGGATTATTTTGTACAGAATTAAATTTAAAAAAAAAACTACAATAAGCAACACAATCTCTAACAGTAGCTGCAGTGTATATTTATGGCGATTGCAATACACGCAGACGTATAGGGCATCTCTGGGGGAATAAAACAACCTTTGTGAATATCAGTAAGTTCATCTACTTCATGTTTTATTAAAATTAATGCTATTATAATCAGATATAGAGGTTGCAGAAATGTAATTTGCTTGATGATATTCAACATTTAATTCACAGACCAGGAAAATAATGCTCCAGCAAATGAAAACGGGAAGGCTGAGACTTCAAAATTTTTGCTATGGGAAGTGCATATGCTTCTTGTTAGTGTTAATCAGATCCAATTTTTTGATATTTTGCAAACAACTTCCGCCCCTTGACCACCCTTTGGAGGTGGGCTAGTGGGATAATGATGACTACTTGGTTTGCAATCCAGACATCAAAGGTTTTATTTCCAGGGAGCCGCATCACACGAGTCTTCCAGTTTCAGTTGTCTTGAGTTTTTTTGGGAGGCACCTGCATTGTTCCACTATGAAGGGTGTGGGGAAATAACTGACATTTCTTCCAACTACAAATATGCTTTGTGCGTTTGCAGAACAGAATTTGCCAGCAAGCATGAGGTTTTTATTGGTCTGGTCATCCTAATTTCATAGATGAATGTGGTTACCTGGACGCAAATAGACATCATCGCCACAAAAGAAAATATTGAGGGAAATTATACCTGAAGAAAATTTCCAGTGAGGCAACCTAAGGGAACAATTTTCTAAAAACACGATTAGAAACGGGCAAAAAAAAAAGTAAATTCCGGTTTGTACAGGATACCAGAGAAGTTAGAGTGAGATACAAAGCACTAATTAAGTTTTGAAGATTTAATTAGCTATTTAATTGTCATCAGAGCACCTTGATTCAATTGATGCTTGTATTGCTGCTGACCCTTTTTTTGTTGTATTGATCATTAAAGCTAGTTTAAATTGGTTAATAACGCTGGCTTTCTTTATTCAGGTCTTAGGGCAGTGAAAGGGAATGTTCATGCATGAACTTCTTGACAGGTTCATTCAAATTGAAATGATATTGAAACTCAGGTGGTGCAGCATTGTGCGATTGGTGCTATGGTCGTCCAGGTGCCAGGATTTTTTACGTTAGTGGAATCAAAAAATGTCAGTATTAGTGTCTATTATACAACAGAACACTGGAACATGAGAGGAGAGTATTATTTCTTTGATTTTTCAGTGGTACTTTGATAGCGGTAGTGCAATGTTGAATCCTAATGCATTTCCCCATGCCGTGCGAATCAGAAAACACAACCACCAATTCAAAAAATACGCTGCTTTAGAGTTAACCATTTACACCACCAAAACTGAGATGTTATTTTTAGACATGTAGTATGGAACCAGTTTTAGCATTGTAGGAGATGCTGCTGGGCTGGAATGTCCTCCTGACCGGACTGAGGCGAATAGCTCAGTTTGGGGACGGAAGATCGGGAAGGATGAAAAGAATTCCTGCCAACTACAGACTGCCTTTGGACAGGTGGAATGAGACCTGATTTTAAATTTGTTGCCATTTATCAGAGCCCTGCAATACCGGAGATAAACGTTAAAGTTGAAATCCAGGTAGTTTCCTGGACAGAGCAATTAGCCATCATGGCCCTGCCTGGAAGTTTCTTAAATCTACATCTTGCTACATCTCTCCTTGTTTTCAAAAGCCCCCTCAAAGCGTACCTCTTTGCCTTAGAAATTACCTCCCCATAACTTTTCTGCGAACTTGTGCTTGGTTCCCATTCCCCTCCTCCTTATGTGAAGTGCCTCAAGACATTTTGCTACATTAAAGGTGTATTATAAGTGCAAGTTGTCTATTTGCTGTTTTATTTAGATTTGTAAAGGTGGTGAGGGCACTGAAGTAGCACTTTGACAGTGTAAATTATTTTGCATGCACTAATCAATTATGTTAAATGTGATTCTACAGTAAAGATTAATGTTAGAAATGCGTAAACACTAATACTCCATTTCAATACTGCAAGAAAGGAGTGTACATTTACAACTTCAGCAATGAAAGTAATTTGATGCAGTGCTGCATAGATGAATTGTATACTTGGCAACTCTCAGTGTTACACATGAGAATCAGGGTTATGAGGTAATGGCTCAGGGGTGACTTTTTTTTCCCTCTCTTTCTGGTTTGATTGAGTTATCAAACAGAAGTTGTGCTTTTCATTAGTGCACTGGGAGTGCACAGCTCTGAAGGTAGAGGATTTTTTCTCTTTCACTAAGGCCAGCAATGATTAGTTACATAAAGTTGGTGATTTATTAAATATACGTGCAATGAAACTTTTTAAGTAGCTGGGCATTTTGCTTATTTTAGTTTAAAAGTTGTGCAGGAGTCTGCTTTTCATTCCACTTTCACACCTCTGTTAATCTTCTGCTTTAATTCTTGTTACATGTTGGAGATTGGGATTCAGTTTGTTGGTCTGTATAGGGTAATTGTTGGCCTCGAAGTACAGTACATTCAGACAATAACTATTTGAGGCATTGACTTATAAACTAGCTAGCACAGTAACACGATTGGGAATGTGCATGGTTTGCATCATTGGACCCTTGGAGTAAGTTGAAGGGTTAACTGGAGCATTCCTGCAGCCAATTATTTCATAACCAATTTGTTTGACGAGTATCCTGGATGCAGTCACATCAGCCTGTGCAACTAAACAAGAGTTTCTGGCTTTATTTGGATGTAGAACTGCATGTCTGTATGGTGTAATGTAGCCATTCTTCCTCTTGTTTTTAATACAAGTGAAATTTGTTATTGTGAAATAATTGATCCTTGCTGAGGATAAGCAAGTCTCCCCTGGGTTGGTGCGTAGAATCCAATCTACATCTATGTATAGATGATTAATGTGGTGATTCTGCATATATGCTGGTGGCTATCTTTCATATCATGAAAAAGAAGGAAAACTCATCAAATAATAAATGTATTAGAGAAAACCCAAAATGCCTTTCACCTTCATTGTTGCAAAGTGATGCTAGTAAAAGCTGGCACGCCAATCTATCTGCAGTACAGTAAAGCATTTGTAGTAAAGTTTCCGTTCTCTTATTTGATACTTTGTTAGGTACATGATCAGAAACTGATTAAAAGTGTATCATCATTGGCATCATGGAGGAGTCTGCAGCGTGACTTGGAGAGCTTGTAGAAAACAAAAATTATGACAATGGTTTCATAAGAAAATGCTGCTGAAATAATTATATGCAGCTCAAAGTCAAAATGCAGATAAATCTTTTATAGAAGATTGTAATGGACAATATTGTGCTTATCATTGTAACAAGGTACAAATTATCATCACATTGTAGTTTTTCATTCTCACATATGTCCATGCTCTTGTCTGTTTTGTTACGGTAAATGCAGTTGCACTGGAAGAAGAAATAAGGGTCTGTCTCAGTTAAGTACTTCCATTGGGGTTAGAAATTTTTTTTTCTGTTTCACAATCTCTGCTATCCAGTTACATGTATAAGAAATCTCGTGGAAATTTTAAATGGATTACAATGTTCCCAGGCACCTATACTTGCTTATTTTACAATGTTTTCAGCAGACTCCTTTGTGGCGTACAATAAGCCAGCTGATTGCATACCTATTTTGTTTCTTTGTACATTTCTATGTTTGTGAGGAAGATACAGTGAACAGAGCAGTCAGTCGGAAGACAGCATGATATTCCAATTATTTTGTTTTAGATTAATATTGTGATATTGGTCCATGAAAATTAGGAAAGATAACGCAAGTAGGTCAATATCTGGTTTTGCAATTTTACACAGTCATAATGGTACAGAAGGAGGCCATTCGGCCCATCGAGTCCGTGCCAGCTCTCTGTAGAGCAATCCAGTCAGTCCCATTTTCCCGCTCTATCCTCGTAGCCCTGCAAGTTTATTTCCCTCAAGTGCCTATCTAGTCTCCCCTTGAAAACATTGAGTGTCGCCGCTTCCACCACTTCCGTCGGCAGTGATTACATTTGAAACAAAGCAACTCTTTTTGCATTCAACATGATTGACAGAAATCTACACACTGTCAGTGATGTAACATGTGGACAGACAAAAAGATTTAACCTACATTTTAAAAAATTCGTTCAGGGGATGTGGGCATCGCTAGCAAGGCCAGCATTTATTGCCCATCCCTAATTGCCCTTGAGAAGGTGGTGGTGGTGAGCCGCCGCCTTGAACCGCTGCAGTCCGTGTGATGTGTGACTTGGAGGGGAACTTGGAGGAGGTGGTGTTCCCATGCGCCTGCTGCCCTTGTCCTTCTAGGTGGACGAGGTCGCGGGTTTGGGAGGTGCTGCCGAAGAAGCCTTGGTGAGTTGCTGCAGTGCATCTTGTAGATGGTACACACTGCAGCCACGGTACGCTGCTGGTGGAGGGAGTGAATGTTTAAGGTGGTAGATGGGGTGCCAATCAAGCGGGCTGCTTTGTCCTGGATGGTGTCAAGTGTTGTTGGAGCTGCACTCCTCCAGGCAAGTGGAGAGTATTCCATCACACTCCTTACTTGTGCCTTGTAGATCGTGGAAAGGCTTTGGGGAGTCAGGAGGTGAGACACTTGCCGCAGAATACCTAGCCTCTGACCTGCTCTTGTTGCCACAGTATTTAGGTGGCAGGTCCAGTTAGGTTTCTGGTCAATGGTGACCCCCAGGATGTTGATAGTCATTGTTTGGCACTTCTGTGGCGTGAATGTTACCTGTCACTTATCAGCCCAAGCCTGAACGTCATCCAGGTCTTGTTGCATGCTGGCATGGACTGCTTCATTATCTGAGGAGTTGTAAATGGCGCTGAACACTGTGCAGTCATCAGTGAACATCCCCATTTCTGACCTTATGTTGGAGGGAAGGTCACTGATGAAACAGCTGAAGATGGTTGGGCCTAGGACACTGCCCTGAGGAACTCCTGCATCGATGTCCTGGGGCTGTGATGATTGACCTTCAATCACCACAACCGTCTTCCTTTGTGCTAGGTATGACTCCAGCCAGTGGAGAGTTTTCCCTCCGATTCCCATTGACTTCAGTTTTACTAGGGCTCCTTGATGCCACACTCGGTCAAATGCTGCCTTGATGTCAAGGGCAGTCACTCTCACCTCACCTCTGGAATTCAGCTCCTTTGTCCATGTTTGGACCAAGGCTGTAATGAGGTCGGGAGCCGAGTGGTCTTGACGGAATCCAAACTGGGCATCAGTGAGCAGGTTATTGGTGAGTAAGTGCCGCTTGATAGCACTGTCGATGACACCTTCCATCACTTTGGTGATGATTGAGAGTAGACTGATGGGGCGGTAATTGGCCGGATTGGATTTGTCCTGCTTTTTGTGGACCGGACATACCTGGGCAGTTTTCCACATTGTCGGATAGATGCCAGTGTTTTAGCTGTATTGGAACAGCTTGGCTAGAGGCGTGGCTAGTTCTGGAGCACAAGTCTTCAGCACGATAGCCGGGATGTTGTCGGGGCCCATAGCCTTTGCTGTATCCAGTGTGCTGAGCCGTTTCTTGATATCACGTGGAGTGAATTGAATTGGCTGAAGACTGGCTTCTGTGATGGTGGGGACCTCAGGAGGAGGCCGATAGGGATCATCCACTCGGCACTTCTGGCTGAAGATGGTTGCAAATGCTTCAGCCTTGTCTTTTGCATTCACGTGCTGGGCTCCACCATCATTGAGGATGGGGATATTCATGGAGCCTAAATGTTGCATGCTATAGAATTCTAGCTGTTAGAATCAAACTGTAGGTTGACATTCCAGTAATATGTATAACTGTTAGCTCAGTAAAATATAGTAATGTGTTTGTTTTTATTCATTCTCCTGGATGTGGGCTTTGCTAGCAAGGTCTGCTATTGTTGGCCAATAATTAATTGTGTGAAGCACTTGGAGATGCTTCAGCTATAAAAATTCAAGCATTTCATTAAAGACATATCTTTTTCTCTTGTAACATATCTTTTTCTCATAAAATTTTCTTCCCTCTTTCTTCTGGGGTACGTTTCCATGGGCACCAGTTGCCCTTCAGTATTTTGCTCAAGTGGTTACAGTACATACTTTAACTTGAGTGTGAGTGCTGATAGAGAATCATAGAAATTTACCGCACAGAAGGAGGCCATTTGGCCCATCGTATGTGTGCTGGTTCAGTACGAGGAGTATTACAGTCAAGCCTGATCATTGGGAAGGCTGAAGCCTTTGTCTTTGGCCTCTGCTGCAGATTCATTCTTGTGTCATCGACTCCATCCTGTATATCAGCCACTCTCTCAGGCTGAACCAGACTGTCGATAGCAAAATATGCTGGAAATCTGAAATAACAACAGAAAACGCTGGAAAAACTCAGCAGGTCAGGCAGCATCTGTGGAGAGAGAAACAGAGTTAACGTTTCAGGTCGAAGACCTTTCGTCAGAACTGGAAAAAAGCAGGAAATGAAATAGATTTAAAGCAAGTATAAAGCTGGGAAAAGGGGGAGGGGATGAAAGAACAAAAGGGAAGGTCAGTGGTGGGATAGAAAGCAGGAGAGATTGAGAGACATTAAGAGATAATCAAGGCAAGAGGAGGTATTAATGTGACAGGTTGAGGCTAGATGAAGTGTGAGATGGGCTGGCAGAATGAAGGACAGTTGCCAGCTTCTGGGAGGGGAAAAAAAAGGCCAAACAAAAGGGTGGAAGGAAAAAATAAAATAAAAAAATATAAAGGTGATAGGGGTCGGGGTTATGATCTGAAATTGTTGAACTCGATGTTGAGTCCAGATGGCTGTAGGGTGCCTAAATGAAAGATGAAGTGCTGTTCCTCGAGCTTATGCTGAACTTCCGAGGAACAGTGTAATAGGCCGAGGACAGTGAGGTCAGAGTGGGAGTGGAGCGGAGAATTAAAGTGACAGGCCACCGGGAGCTCGGGGTCCCCCTTACGGACTGAATGGAGGTGTTCCGCAAAGCGGTCACCTAATCTGTGTTTGGTCTCCCCAATGTAGAGGAGACCACATCGTGAGCAGCGAATACAGTATACTAAATTGCAGGAAGTACAAGTAAATCGCTGTTTCACCTGGAAGGGGTGTTTGGGGCCTTGGACAGTGGGAAGAGGGGAGGTATAAGGGCATGTGTTGCATCTCCTGTGCTTGCACGGGAAGGTGCCGGGCGAAGGGGAAGGGGTGCTGGAGGTGGTAGAGGAGTTGACTAGGGTGTCGCGGAGGGAGCGGTCCCTGCGGAATGCTGAAAGGGGAGGTGAGGGGAAGATGCGTTTGGTGGTGGGATCACGCTGGAGGTGGCGGAAATGGCGGAGGATGATCCGTTGAATGTGGAGGTTGGTGGGGTGAAAGGTGAGGACAAGGGGAACTCTATCGTGGTTCCGGGAGGGAGGGGCAGGGGTGAGGGCAGAAGTGCAGGAGATAGAACGGACACGGTCGAGGGCCGTGTCAACCACAGTAGAGGGGAATCCTCAGTTGAGGAAAAAGGAAGACATGTCGGAAGCACTGGTATGGAAGGTGGCATCGTCAGAGCAGATGCGGCGGAGACGGCGAAACTGGGAGAATGGAATAGAGTCCTTACAGGAGGCGGGGTGGGAGGAAGTGTAGTCCAGGTAGCTGTGGGAGTCAGTGAGCTTGTAGTGAATGTTAGTCAATAACCTATCCCCAGAGATGGAGACGGAGAAGTCGAGGAAGGGAAGGGAAGATTCGGAGATGGACCATGTGAAGGTGAGGGAAGAGTGGAAATTGGAAGCATAGTGAATGAAATGTTCTAGTTCAGGGCGAGAGCAGGAGACGGCACCGATACAGTCATCAATGTACCGGAAAAAGAGGTGAGGGAGGGGACCCGAGTAGGACTGGAACAAAGAGTGTTCCACATATCCCACGAAAAGGCAGGTACCCATAGCAACACCTTTGATTTGGAGGAAATGGGTGGAGTCAAAGGAGAAGTTGTTCAATGTGAGAACAAGTTCAGCCAGGCGGAGGAGGGTGGTGGTGGATGGGGACTGGTTGGGCCTCTGTTCAAGGAAGAAGTGGAGTGCCCTCAGGCCATCCTGGTGGGGAATGGAGGTGTAGAGGGATTGTACGTCTATAGTGAAAAGGAGGCAGTTGGGGCCGGGAAACTGGAAACTGTTAAAGTGGCGGAGGGCGTCGGAAGAGCCGCGGATGTAGGTGGGAAGAGACTGGACAAGGGGAGAAAAAATAGAGTCGAGATAGGAAGAGATAAGTTCCGTGGGGCAAGAACAGGCTGAAACGATGGGTCTACCGGGGCAGTCCTGTTTGTGGATCTTGGGAAGGAGGTAGAAGCGGGCTGTGTGGGGTTGGGGGACTATGAGGTTGGCGGCTGTGGGGGGAAGGTCTCCAGAGGAGATGAGGTCAGTGACGGTCTTGGAAATGGTGGCTTGATGTTTGGTAGTGGGGTCATGGTCCAGGTGGAGGTAGGAGGAGGTGTCGGAGAGTTGGCGTTCAGCTTCCGCTAGGTAGAGGTCGGTACGCCAAACAACAACAGCACCACCCTTGTCAGCAGGTTTAATGACAATGTCGGGGTTGGATCTGAGGGAATAGAGTGCGGCAAGTTCAGAGGGAGGTAGGTTGGAGTGAGAGAGGGGAGCAGAGAAATTGAGCCGGCCGATGTCCCGCCGGCAGTTAGCAATGAAAAGATCTAGAGAGGGTAAGAGGCCAGAGGGAGGGGTCCAGGTAGAACGGTAGAACCAGACTGTCGGTAGTCTTACTGTCCTGTTTGATTCTGAGCTGTTCTTCTGACCCAATATCCTCTCTGTCACAAAGGACACCTACTTTCAGCTCTAACATTGTCTGCCTATGTCCCTACCTCAGCCCGTCCACCACTGAATCCCTCATGCAAGTCTTTGTCATTTTCAGAACCGATGACTCCAATGCTCTCCTTGATGGCCTCCCATCCTCCACCCTCTATAAACTTCAGCTTGCCAAAAACTCTGATGCTCTGATTCTACCTTGCATCAAATCCTGCTCACCCATCATCCCCATCCTCATTGATATGCAAGGGCTTCCTGTTCCCCAGCGCACCAGCTTTAAAGTTCTTCTCCTTGTCTTTCAATCCCACGTGGCCTCATCCCTCCCCATCTCTGCAATCTCCTCCGACTCTACAACCCCTCCTCTTTAACTCTCCATTTCTCTGACTCCAGCTTCTCCTTCCACCATTGGCTGCCTTGCCTTTAGCTGCTGAGGTCCCACTCTCTGGAATTTCCCCCCCTGCATCCCTAAACACCTTTCCTCTTTTTCCTTCTTTAAGATCCTCCTTAAAACTACCTCTTTGATCAAGCTTTTGGTCAGCCCTCCCAATCTCTCCTCTACTGGTTCAGTGTTTACCTGATGTCTCATGGGATGTTTTTCTGTGTTATAGGCTCTATATAAAATTAGTCGTTGTCTACATGTATACTTCCACCAGGAGTGATCCAGTGGAAATCCTGTCAATCTTTCTTTATCATCACCCAGTATTGTTTGAGTTGAGATCAATAAATCAGCAAAGACCTGGTCAATCCAGTATCTTTCCTGGTTTCCATGCTTCAGCTACTCAATGGATAAACTCACTGAGCCATCACATTAGATAGTTCTAATTACAATTTTTCCAGTATAGTTGTAGTTTTGATAGAATTATAGATATATTTTTAAGTAGTGTAGTCATGCAGCTTAAATCAATTACTGAAATATATTTACTGTGCTTACAAGAACATTTCATAATGACAGTGCTATGATCAGTAGAAAGTATTAGAGGTGAAGATGAATAGACACTCTGGGAATAGATTTTCCAGTCGTCAAATCTGAAATGCAATATAGCTGTTCTTTTTTATTTTTAATGGGATCTGTGTTATGTAATCGAATATTTTTAGACCATTTATTAGGTTAGTTGCAGACCAGGTAAGACTACAACAGTGAAAATAGAAACTAATTTGACTATAATGTTGAGGTTTTGTGCTACATAAAAATAACCTCCACATTGTAGTCAAATTAGTTTCTCTTTTCACTGTTGTAGTCTTACCTGGTCTGTAACTAACCTAATAAATGGTCTCAAAATATTCGGTTGTGTAACACTGATCCCACTAAAAAGAAAAAAGAACAGCTATATTGCATCTCAGATTTGACGACTGGAAAATTAGCTCCGAGTGTCTATTCATCTCTTACCAGCCCTACCATTATCTTGACCATCCTTTTCCTACTAAAGTCTGTATAGAAAGCTATTTTTATTGCCCTTCATGGTTTTTGCTCATTTTCTTTCATACTTCCTCTTAGCCTTTCTGATCTCCCTTTTTGTAATGTTCCTATATATTTATATTCCCCATTGCCAACTTTTCCTTCCCTTTAATCTGGGTATTTAATTTTAATCTTTTTAATTTGCTTTTTTCCAGTCAATTACGTTTGTTCTCGACTTTTATTTTTCCTTTCCTGTTCTTGTGCTGAATTATTTTGTTTCCTTGTAGTTTTAGGTCACCTGTTCTAGGTTGTTACCCAGTCTACTTTTTTGTACAATTGAGACCTCCTACAATTTTAATATGTTAATACACACTTGGCCCTCAACAAATTTCATCCTGAATTTTCCTTTCTACTGTTCAGTGGTGTTCATTATACTCCCAGGAGTGCAACCAATCCCTTGTTATTGCTCAGCTCAATCCTAAGGGATTCTGTTTGAACCACTTGTCTTTTTAAATATAAATCTTTCCACTCTTTTGGAACTCTGTTTGCAAGAACTGAATCCTAATCTTTCTTGCATCATTTTTTCTGACATGACATCATTTGGGGCTTATGTTTCATAGTTACAGAAGTGACAATGAAATCTTCCACTACCACTGCATTCTTGCACTTACCTGTCCTCCTTGAATAACCCATTTTTCTACCGTGCTGTACTGTTGAGGCCAAGCTCACTCCCTGACCCTCTCTCGACAAAAGTTCGTCACTGTTTAGTTCAGTCTGTCCCTTGCAGTTCAGGATTTACTTATTGAAAGAATTTTGAGGAGGAAGAGAAGATTTGGGTTGTGCTTCTATATATCATAAGGTTCAAGGCAGATTTGGGTTGCGCGCTCTGGATTGTATTACTGGTCTTGCCAAAACTCACCATTCTAGGTTTGACGTAGTTTTCGAAGGTTGCAAGGAAAGAAACTTATTTTCTACGACTGTACTACTTTTGAAGATATGGGTGGAAAGGGCCTCTAAGTGGTCTGAGATTTAGTGATAGATATTGATGTCACAGGATGTTGTGTATGGACCTTTTGTAGGCTGCATCTAATAATAGCCTTCAACTGATTCAGCTGTAAATTCTTAAATCAATGTTATTTAACACCTAGTAATTTGAGGAGAATAGGAATACATTCATTTTGAATGATATCATCAGCAAATGTTTGGTTATAAAATAACTTGGAAGATACTCTGACATAATATAAACAGGTTATTCAGGGAACTGGATCTCAATTTTCGATTGCTAGTAGTAATGCCATCCTGTTCATCACTAATGTGATATGAACTTTATACCAGAATGTAGAACTCTAGTAGTTGTTTGGTGCATGGCATCTCCACAGACTGCATAAAAGAAAAGAAAGAAAGACTTGCATCTATATAGTGCTGTATAGCGCCTTTCACGACTTCAGGATGTCCCAAAGCGCTTTACAACCAATTAAGTACTTTTTGAATTGTAGTCACTGTTGTAATGTTGGAAACACAGCAAGCTCCCACAAACAGCAATGTGATAATGATCAGATAATCTGTTTTAGTATTATTGGTTGAGGGATGAATTGAAGACACTGGGGGAAAACTCCCCTGCTCTTCTTCGAACAGTGCCATGGGATCTTTTACATCCATCTGAGAGAACAGGCGGGGCCTCGGTTTAACGTCTCATCCAAAAGAGTGCACTCCCTCAGTACGGCACTGAAGTGTCAGCCTAGATTTTGTACTCCAGTCTCTGGAGTGAGACTTGAACCTACAACCTTCTGATTCAGAGGTGAGAGTGATACCCACTGAGCCATGGCTGACACCTACCACAACACCTTCATACTTGGAATGTATTTGGTGATTTTCACTCCACTGTGGTGACTAATAAGTAGGGTAATTGTACTCCTTTTTTGTTTCTTCTATTTTATATTACTCTTTCTGGTTTTTTTAATAATTTCTCTCAAAACTCTGAATGGCCAACAAGGGAATCCAGAGTCTAGACCAAATCTTACAGCTTTGCAAAATTAGGATGTGCAATATTTTCTTTTCCTTTCTGTTGCTGTATTTAATATATTTTCCAGTAGCATTAGAATTGTGTGTCTGTGGATACGTTTATGTCACAGTCCTTGTTCCTTTATTGTTTATGTATCTATATTGTTTACATGATGTGGAGATGCCGGTGTTGGACTGGGGTGGACAAATGTGAGAAGTCGCACAACACCAGGTTATAGTCCAACAGGTTTATTTGAAATCACAAGCTTTCGGAGCGCTGCTCCTTCGTCACCTGACGAAGGAGCAGCGCTCCGAAAGCTTGAGATTTCAAATAAACCTGTTGGACTATAACCTGGTGTTGTGCGACTTCTCATATATTGTTTACATCATAGACTATAAATCCCACTTGGCATGTGAAATATCTGCTGACCCCAATACTAATAGAATTTACCGCTACTACAATCGCAACCTTTTATCTACTTATTTTGCATGTAGCATTTCCAATATAATCTGTTTCAATAGTGGTCATGCATTTTTCTGCAGCCAATGTTTGTATGGTTGCAAGGAGTCATCCTAACTAGCTGTTGAAGCAGTATCAGGCACTTCAACAGTATTTAAGGGCTGAAAGCTTGTCACAATAGCTATAGAGTGAATAATACCTATACCAATGAATGGGGTAAGTCACCATTGATTGAAAGAGGCAAGCTGTGAAATAGGTGCCATCTGTGGACCATGCCAGCTATTTAAAGGTCAACAGTTATTTGCTACAGGCAAAATGCTAAGGAGGCTTAGTCAGAATTGGGTGCAAATGTCATCACAAATCCCATTTGAAGATTTTAAATGAGCGGTTTATATTTCTATTAAAATAGCTGTCAAAGGAACTACATGCAGCTTTGTTACGCATATGCTAATATTTGTGGAGAATAATTTCAAGGCCTTGGGTGGAAAATATTTTCACTTTTCCACTTAACTGTTGCTATATAAGGTACCAAGTAACAATCACTATCCTATGAAGCTCAGTAGCGTGTATCTATCTTGAAAATCAAAAAAGCTTGTTTATAGGATTGAACCGCTAATCTATCTTTAGGCAGGATGTCTATTGAAATTGTTTGGTAACTTGATATTTATGAAATACTTAATGGTGAACTGGAATATTGACGAGGAATAATAAGCATTATGAAACCATGGCTTGTTTTGTAGAATTTTCATTCCAAACTAATAAACTGAGCGTTCAAATAGCAAAATTATTGATTCCCTGTGGTGTGCCAGAGCCAACATTTTGCAAAGTGCTTATGCATTACGAAGACTATAGTGAATGATGCTGGTGGTTCTGTGCTGCAATATAGTTGTAGAACTCAAGTAGGAGGCAATTTTGCTAAGAAAGTAAAATGTTGCATTTATATAGCAGCTTTCACAACCTCAGGAAGTCCCAAAGCTCTTCGCAGCCAATGAAGTACTTCTGAAGTGCAATCACTGCTGTAATGTAGGGAAACATGGCAGCCAATTTGCACTCGGCAAGGATCCACAAACAGCAATGAGATAAATTACCAGACACTCTGCTTTAGTGATGTTCTGCTATTGTTCGAAATGTTCCATTGGATCTTTTACACCCAGCTGAGTGGGCAGATGAGATCTCGTAGAATCCTAGAATGGTTACAGCACGGAAGAAGGCCATTTGGCCCGTCGAGCCCGTGCCAGCTCTCTGCAAGAGCACTGCAGCTAGTCCCACTCCCTCGCCCTTTCCCCGTAGCCCTGCAAATTGCTTTTCTTCAGATACTTATCCAACTCCCTTTGAAAGCTGTGATTGAATCTTATTTTCTTTTTCACTTCTCCTCTGACCTTTCAATATATAGCCTGATTCTCAGATGTATTTGCAACCTGACATCTGTTATACGCGCTCTTTTTCTGCTTCATCATATTCTCTACCTCTTTCGTCATTCAGGGAGCCCTGACTTTAGTTGCCCTGCCTTTCCCCCTAGTGGGAATGTACCTCAACTGTACCTGAACTATTTCCTCTTTAAAGGCAGCCCATTGTTCCATTACCGTTTTGCCTGCCAATCTTTGATTCCAGTTTACCCGGGCCAGATCCGTTCTCATCCCACTGAAATTGGCCTTCCCCCAGTTAAACATTTTTACTCTAGATTGCTCCCTGTCCTTTTCCATAGCTAATCTAAAACTGATGATACTATGATCACTGTTCCCTAAATGTTCACCTACTGATACTTGCTCCACTTGACCCACCTCATTCCCCAGAACCAGATCCAGCAATACAGTTTAATGTCTCATTCAAATGATGGCACCTCCAACAGAACAGTGCTCCTTCAGTACTGCACTGAAATGTCAACTTAGATTATGTGCTGGAATTTCTGGAGTGGGGCTCGAGTCCACAACCTTTCTGATTTAGAGATGAGAATGCTACCACTGAGCCAAGTTTGGCACTTGGCTTGACATTTGGTAGACATTTTTGTTTTGCTTCTTTCCCCCATACAAATATTGAGCTTGTGGTTTTTTTTATCATTTCACTTGAAATTCTTCTACTTTCTGTTGACATTTCTAACCCAGATTCTTTGTTGTATAAGCACGTGGTCTGTTCACCAAGGCCTGTCCTGCCAGGTAGCGTTATGCTCGAATAGTGGACCTTCTTTAAACTTTTAGTACTGTTGCAATTCTTCTTTCATTTGGCCACTTGGTATTGTATTTAAAATTGTCAATTCTGAAATTACAGCAGAAAAAGTGAGATTTATTTTAAGGGCTTGGGTCAGATACTCCCTGTGCAGTAATATGTATTGCAGATTTATTAAGATATGGCACGGTAAAATATTAAAGTTTCTGATTAGCTGGCTACCATTATTAATTCCTGATAAAGGCATTTAGATTTCAGAACAAATTGCCAGCTCAGCAATTGATCAAATTTTTTTGATTCATCTATTTGCTAATGTGTTCTTCCTCTAATGTTCATGCTAAATTCTGAGGCAAAAAGCAATTACTGCAAAGTAAATTGAAATTTTTACATGTGCATACCCTCCCATTTGGGGGCTGCACTCGCAGTTCATTACAGAAATAAGCATAATTTGAGTTATCTATATTTTAGTTTGAGTAGTTTGCTCATTAAATGTTGTTGCCCCCCCATCCATTTTTCCAGTTTTACTTGCAGTATTAGCATTTGCCAGACTCTTTTTTGCTGTGACCTAGAATTATGATGCGTTATTTTGAAAGTTGCAAAGTACCAGGATTTATAGGGTTAATTCTCTCTCATTCTGACTGTTTTGTAACTTTAAGTTCCCTTCAGTCGACATGAATTTTTTTAGATGTCTTTCCTCTGGCAAATGTCCAAAAACGTAGGTTCAATTTTAAATAATGAATGGAAGATATGTCTTGACATGGAACTGGATTATTTGATTAAACTTTAAGCTTTTAATGGTACAACTTTAAAAAGTTACAGGATTCATAGGTGAAATGTTAAGTTCTGCACTGATTGTAAATCCTTATTTTTTGTGATTAAACCCATTTTCAGCTGTATTTATTAAGCTGCACCAGGTACCACTCTTGATATATTTAAGTTTGCAGATGGCACCAAATTTGGAGGCACCGTACATTGTGTAGATAGGAGCAGGAAGTTAAAAAGTGACAATGAGTTGGCAAAACTATGGCAGATGGAGTTCAATACGGCGAAGTCTGTGGTCATCCACTTTGGATCTGAGAAACGTATCTTAGAATATTTTCTTAATGCTGAGAGAGTGGCAGCTGTGGAGGAGCAAAGGGATTGAAAGAAAGACTTGCATTTCTATAGCGCCTTCCACGACCACTGGACGTCCCAAAGCACTTTACAGCCAACGATGTACTTTTGAAGTGGAGTCACTGTTGTAATGTATGAAACGTGGCAGCCAATTTGCGCACAGCAAGTTCCCACAAACAGCAATGTGATAATGACCAGATAATCCACTTTAGTGATGTTGATTGAGGGATAAATATTGGCCACGACACCGGGGAGAACTCCCCTGCTCTTGGAAATAGTTGAGAGGTCGCACAACACCAGGTTATAGTCCAACAGTTTTATTTGAAATCACAAGCTTTCGGAGCTATCGATTGCTCCTTCCTCAGGTGAAGTAAATTAGATACAGAATCGCCAAAGCATATATAGATAGAAAACAAAGCATGTGTACTTTACAATTGCAGACCAATAAATTAAATCATCCTGACTATCTGCCGAGGTGTGATAAAGTTAATTAAGTCAGCCAGGAAGGTACCACATCAAAGACATAGCAAGATACAACTGAGACAATGAGGTGTAGTCGCAGGGGTTCTAACGTGTCAAAAGCTGCCGTCTGTATGTAAAACGAAAAGCTTTAAAAAAAATTTACTTTTTTACTGGGAAAATTTTTACTTTTTTACTGGGAATCACATCTGTGAACAAGCTAACGACGACTCGAGTCTATATATGCTTTGGCGATTCTGTATCTAATTTACTTCACCTGAGGAAGGAGCAATCGATAGCTCCGAAAGCTTGTGATTTCAAATAAAACTGTTGGACTATAACCTGGTGTTGTGCGACCTCTCAATTTTGTCCACCCCAGTCCAACACCGGCATCTCCGCATCATGACCACTATCGACACCACA
The DNA here is from genome assembly GCA_030390025.1 of Squalus acanthias. Lineage (NCBI taxonomy): Eukaryota > Metazoa > Chordata > Chondrichthyes > Squaliformes > Squalidae > Squalus > Squalus acanthias. Next base: position 28,232,991 of record CM059444.1, read on the forward strand.
AACTGCCGGCTCAAAGTGGAGAGAATCGCCAAGAAGATCGCGCATATCGACACCGACCTCAAGTATCTACAGAGATGCAAGAAAGCAGACAAGATCCCGAAAGGACTACAGATCACGAACCCACTCAAGTCGACATACAACACAGACTACGCTGAGAGACTCTGCCGTCGTACCTCTCGCACACTCCTCAACCATCTCGTACACCAGCTCTACAGCAAACGCCACAACCTCGAAACCAAGATAGAGTCCATGCTCTCAGCCTGTGCTCAGGACACAGCAGACCAGTTACGAGACACCACCAAACAGACGAGGCAACGGAACTACGCTGCCTACATGCGCATCAAGAACAGGAAGCTTGAGAAACTCGGCATCACCACCAGCAGCAACCAAGCCTCCCCCGGTACCACGGCTGCAACCACAGGGAAGTCCATCGTCAACTTGTCCGACCATACCCTTCAACCAGACGAAATCGAAGTTCTCGCCCTAGGGCTCAAGTTCTGCCCAACCACCAAAATGGACCCCATCGGTCTCGTGGCAGACACGGAGGAATTCATCAGGAGAATGAGGCTCCGGGAATACTTCCACAAATCCCAAGATGTCAGCAACAAACCCAATGAGACAATCAATGATCCAGAACAGCAGACAGAGGGACTCGCAGTGCAGCAACCGAAGAAAAAAGAGTCAAACTGGACCCCTCCGGAGGGTCGCTGCCCCAAGCTTGACATGTATGCTCAAGCTGTCAGGAGATGCATCAACGCCAGATTCATCAGCCGCACTCACAAGACAGTCCAGAATGTCACCCGAGCACAACGCAACGCCATCCACGCTCTCAAGACCAACCGCAACATTGTCATCAAACCAGCGGACAAAGGAGGAGCCATCGTCATACAGAACAGAACGGACTATTGTAAAGAAGCATACCGACAACTGGACAACCAGGAACACTACAGACAGCTACCCGCAGATCCGACCAAAGAACACACCCGCCAACTCAATAGACTGATCAAGACCTTCGATCCAGACCTTCAAAACATCCTACGCGCTCTCATCCCACGTACTCCCCGCGTGGGAGACTTCTACTGCCTCCCAAAGATACACAAAGCCAACACACCCGGACGTCCTATCGTATCAGGCAATGGAACCCTGTGTGAGAACCTCTCTGGATACGTCGAGGGCATTCTGAAACCCATCGTACAGGGAACCCCCAGCTTCTGTCGCGACACTACAGACTTCTTACAGAAACTCAGCACCCACGGACCAGTTGAACCAGGAACACTCCTTGCCACGATGGACGTATCGGCACTCTACACCAGTATCCCCCACAATGACGGCATCGCTGCAACAGCCTCAGTACTCAACATCAAGAACAGCCAATCTCCAGACGCCATCCTACAACTCATCCGCTTCATCCTTGACCACAATGTCTTCACCTTCGACAACCATTTTTTTACCCAAACACACGGAACAGCCATGGGGACCAAATTCGCACCCCAATACGCCAACATCTTCATGCACAAGTACGAGCAAGACTTCTTCGCTGCACAGGACCTCCAGCCAACGCTGTACACCAGATACATCGACGACATTTTCTTCCTTTGGACCCATGGCGAAGGATCACTGAAAAGACTACACGATAACATAAACAAGTTCCATCCCACCATCAAACTCACCATGGACTACTCCTCAGAATCGGTCTCATTCCTGGACACACGAATCTCCATCAAAGACGGACACCTCAGCACTTCACTCTACCGCAAGCCCACGGACAACCTCACGATGCTCCACTTCTCCAGCTTCCACCCTAACCATGTTAAAGAAGCCATCCCCTATGGACAAGCCCTGCGAATACACAGGATCTGCTCAGACGAGGAGGAACGCGATGGACACCTACGGACGCTGAAAAACGCCCTCGTAAGAACGGGATATGACGCTCGACTCATCGATCGACTGTTCCGACGGGCCACAGCGAAAAATCGCATAGACCTCCTCAGAAGACGAACACGGGACACAACCAACAGAGTACCCTACGTCGTCCAGTACTTCCCCGGAGCGGAGAAACTACGCCATGTTCTTCGCAGCCTTCAACATGTCATCGATGATGACAAACACCTCGCTAAGGCCATCCCCACGCCTCCACTACTTGCCTTCAAACAGCCGCCTAACCTTAGAAGTACCATCGTTCGCAGCAAATTACCCAGCTTTCAGGATAACAGCGACCACGACACCACACAACCCTGCCATGGCAAACTCTGCAAGATATGCCAGATCATCAACACAGATACCACCATCACACGTGAGGACACTACCCACCAGGTACATGGTACATACTCATGTGACTCGGCCAACGTTGTCTACCTCATACGTTGCAGGAAAGAATGCACCGCGGCATGGTACATCGGCGAGACCATGCAGACACTGAGACAACGTATGAACGAGCACCGCGCAACAATCGCCAGGCAGGATTGTTACCTCCCAGTCGGGGAACACTTCAGCAGTCAAGGACATTCAGCCTCGGATCTGCGGGTAAGCGTTCTCCAAGGCGGTCTTAGAAACACACGACAACGCAAAATCATCGAGCAGAAACTGATAGCCAAGTTCCGCACTCATGAAGACGGTCTCAATCGGGATCTTGGGTTTATGTCACGATACATGATGTGATCCGGACTCGAGTCGTCGTTAGCTTGTTCACAGATGTGATTCCCAGTAAAAAAGTAAAAATTTTCCCAGTAAAAAAGTAAATTTTTTTTAAAGCTTTTCGTTTTACATACAGACGGCAGCTTTTGACACGTTAGAACCCCTGCGACTACACCTCATTGTCTCAGTTGTATCTTGCTATGTCTTTGATGTGGTACCTTCCTGGCTGACTTAATTAACTTTATCACACCTCGGCAGATAGTCAGGATGATTTAATTTATTGGTCTGCAATTGTAAAGTACACATGCTTTGTTTTCTATCTATATATGCTTTGGCGATTCTGTATCTAATTTACTTCACCTGAGGAAGGAGCAATCGATAGCTCCGAAAGCTTGTGATTTCAAATAAAACTGTTGGACTATAACCTGGTGTTGTGCGACCTCTCAATTTTGTCCACCCCAGTCCAACACCGGCATCTCCGCATCTTGGAAATAGTGCCATGGGATCTTTTACGTCCACCTGAGAGAGCAGACGGGGCCTCGGTTTAACGTCTCATCCGAAAGACGGCACCTCTGCCAGTGCAACACTCCCTCTGTACTGCCCTGGAGTGTCAGCCTAGATTTTTGTGCTCAAGTCCCTGGAGTGGGACTTGAACCCACAACCTTCTGACTCAGAGGCAAGAGTGCTACCAACTGAGCCACGGCTGATGTTTAGATGTCCATGTACACAGATCACTGAAAGTTAGTGCACAGTTACAAAATGTAATCAAAGACAAATGGAATTTCAGCCTTTATCTCAAGGGGTTTAAATTCAAAAGTGAGGAAATGATGCTTCAGTTGTACAGAGCCTTGGTCAGACTCCAACTGGAGTACTGCTTTCAGTTTTGGGCACCAAACCTTAGGAAAGATATATTGGCCTTCGAGTGGGACCAGCACAGATTCACCAGAATGATATGAGGGCTTAAAGAGTTAAATTATGAGGACCTGTTACATAAACTTGGTTTGTGTTCCCTTGAGTTTAGAAGGTTGAGGGGTAATCTAATTGAGTTGATTAAATGATAAAGGGATTCAATAGGATAGATACAAAGAAACTATTTTCTTTGGTGGGGGAAATCAAGAACAAGGGGACATAATCTTAAAATTAGAGCTAGGCCATTTAGGAATGAATTGGGAAGCATTTATTCACACAAAGGATAATGAAAATCGCAAACTCTTAAACCCCCCGCCCCGCCAACCAAAAAAAAGGCTGTAGATACTGAGTCAACTGAAATTTTCCAAGCATGAGATTGATATATTTTTGGTATGTACGGCTATTAAGGGATTTGGAGCAAAGAAGGGTAAATGGAGTTGAGGCACAGATCTAACTGAATGGCAGAACAGGCTCGAAAGACTGAATGGCCTCCACCTGCTGCTGACACCTGCTCCCCTCTGAATAGTGCCACTTAAGAATATTTTACACCACCTGAACTGGCAGATGGAGCCTTGGTTTAATCTGAAAGATGGCACTTTTGACAATGCAGCACTACTGCAATTAAATATCAGCCAAAATGATAAACTCAAGTCCTGAAGTGAACTTCAACCCGCAACTTTCTGACTCAGTGACAAGAGTGCTGCCAATTGAGCCAAACTGACACTGACCTAAACTGATTGCAGTGGTCTTGTATTCATGGGGGCCTGAATTGCTTTATGTGTTGAGAACTATTAAATTACTGATCCAGTGCATGCACCAGGTTTGGAAGTACAGGTAAGTAATTTTGCGTTCAATCTTTACTTTGTTTGATACTAAACATTTAATTATACCTCTAGAGAATTCTGAGGTCAAATGATGAGGGCTTTTACTTTAAAATTCTGAGTAAATGACATTGCATCATCTATACTCCTCCAATTGGTTTGATTGTGCTGCAGATTCATTAAAATGTGAATATGTAACACAAAAGTAAATGGGGTATTGTCATCTTTTCATAAATTCTGAAAAGATGTACTTCATTCAGTGACTTAAATCAAAAATTCTCTTCAGGGTCTTCATTGTATAAAAAAGCTTGGTCATTTGAGGTTTACAAAACTTTCATTGCAGTAATGAATGCTTCATTGCTTGAAAAGGTCTTCTGTCTAACTTTCCTCCCTCAACCAACACCACAAAAAACACAACTGGTCATTTGCTGATTCGTTGTTTGCGGGAGCTTGCCATGCACAAATTGCCTGCTGTGTTTGCCTACAGAACAACAGTGACTATGTTTCAAAAAGTAATTAATTGATTGTGAAGTGTTTTGAGACTCCCCGAGGAGGTGATAAGGTGCTACATAAGTGCACGTTGTTTTGTACTTGGCATTCCTAAAGATATGATATTCAATAATAAGTGAACTGTAACAAAAGCAAGTGATTTGATTGGTCACGAGTGGGTACTAATGTGTGTAAATGTACCTATATCTGTGCCAAGTAGTAGCTTTTGAAAATTGGTATGTAGCTAGAGTTCTTGGTATGCTAAACACTGTAACAATGTTAAGAAAAAAATTCAAAATTTTACACTTTCCTGTGCGTGTGCTTTATTCTGAATTAGGTGACCTCTGCAGTGCCTTGTGTTCCCTTCTGTAGTGCAAAGAGATATTAATATTCATTGCAACTATAATCGGTGACTTTGTTAGCAAGTTTTGCAGTCCAGCCTGTGTGCCAGTTTGCACAAAATCTAACGCTGAATACCAAATCTACTTCTCTTTCATAATTATTTTTTTTCTTTTATACCTCACTGGGATTATCAATAGTTTTCTGTAAACTATTTTCCTTTTTATAAATTCTATGAAGTAAGCCATGTAAATTATTTAGTGTGAAAGTTAGCCTTAAATTATTCATGCAGCCCATTGCTCTGAGAAATTGTTTTTGATTGTATATTTCACCTTATTGCATGAGAGGGGTGAGAGTGCTGTGTGTAATGGAACTGCTCTTTGTCTCCCAATAGTGATTCTCATTATAACAAAATATTGTACACATTTAGTTTTACAATTTATTTTTTTAGGTTCAGGTACTGATGTCATTAAAAAAAATTGAAGTATTTCTTGTCTAATTCGCATTTACTGGCTGTGTAGAAAAGTAACACTATTGACTTCCATTGTATGATAAGGTGACATTGGGAGGAAATTACTTGCATTTATATAGTGCAAGGTCCCACACACATCAAAGGAGATGAATGACCAGTTACTCTGCTTTCGTGGTGGTAGTTCAGGGATGAATATTAACCAAGACACTGGGAAAATTCCGTTCTCTTCTTTGGATAGTGCTGAGAGATCTTACGTACACCTGGACTTGCAGATGGGGCCTCGGCTTAACATCTCATTCGAAAGATGGCACCTTACTACTAAAATGAAGTTGAAGATCTGGAATGCTTTCTTGAGTCTCAAGATGGTGGAACACATTACTAACCTTTATCGTGAACTGGTTTATTTTGAAAAACTAATGCACTGCCAAAGAGCCCATCTCTTACAACGAGAAGAACCTTGTATCATTTCGAGACTACTGTTAGCTATGAACAACGTAACAATATAATTCTGAATATTTTGTGTGACATCAGCTAATAACTACCCTGCCTATTCAGCAATGAGTGCTTTGTAAATTAAGTGGACATTACGTTGGCCTGCTACAAATTACCTTAAATTGGAAAAAATGTTGGATGAATTTTTGTGTTCAGTAGCAGCCTGAAGCAATCCTGGGCAAGATGCAGCATGAGCCAGGTGCAGAGTAAAGTTCCTTTTGTTGTATCCCAACATTGGGCCAGAATTTACTGTTGACAGGCGAATGAACGCTGCCTGCCATTTGTCAGATATGCCCTTGCCCGTTTAATTTCCATGAGCTTTTGCATGGCAAGTTGCTGCAAGTGGGACATCCAAACAGCGCGGCGCCCTCTACAGGGCATCTGGGATCTGTGTGAACAGGACAAGCAACTGTGTATCTCATTAACCAATCAGGTTGAAGAAATGTTAATGAACAGCGCAAAGTCTCAAGCAGGAAGTATAAGTTAGAATAGTGAATTTAATGTCAAATCAGGTACAAAAAGCGAAATAAAGAGAGACAAAGAAAGAGTGGATTAAGAGAGAGAGAGAGAGACCGAAAGAAAAAGTAAAAAAGAGTAATTTAATTTTTCAAAAAAAAATCACCAACAGCAATTAAAAGCTGAAGGAATGAGACTCTACACTTGTAATTTTCAGTGCCAGAGTGGTTGTTGGACAGTAATGAAGACTTAAACCGTTAAAAAGGGTACTTACACTGAAATGGACAAGCCCGAACTTTCTGTGGCGAGTTTAATCCATATCTACCATGCAAGTACAGGAACTTCATGCCGTTCAATGCATTTGAATGGGGAGTCAGACAATGAGATCCCGTTTGTGCGCAGTTTACAGAGGAGCAGCGTATCTCTGGATTTTTGCGTTCAACTGCGCATCTGCGTTGCCTGAAGTTGCGGTCTGATTTGTGCATCAATAACAGCGAGCTCTGTAAGCCTCACTGTTATTTTTACGGTAAATTCTGACTCAGTGTATCCTAACATCTGGGCATTAGCACATTGCTGTTTGTGGGAGCTTGCTGTGCGCAAATTGGCTGCCGCGTTTCCCACATTACCACAGTGACTACACTTCAAAAGTACTTCATTGGCTGTAAAGCACTTTGAGACGCCCGGTGGTCGTGAAAGGCGCTATATAAATGCAAGTCTTTCTTTAACCTCATGAGAACACTTTCCACACACGAGATTGTTAATTTGGAGCTGAACTGTATATGGTTCTGTGTAGTTGATCCACACCCACTAGGCATTGGATTGAGATTTGTTGCATTTATACTGCAAATTCAGCATTTTTTGTCTGTTTCACACAGATGCTAAACTTGGAGTATAAATCTGGAGTCGGGATCCAACCTGACACTGAAGTGAGACTCCCTGGAGGCGAGTCTTTCTCACTGATTGGATTTGACATCATATTGAGTATGTGGTGTCGAGCTTGATTTACAAAGTGTTCAGTAGTTGGACCCCTGGGCACCTTTTAAACTTACTTGATCTTAATTTCTGTGTATGGAGTGATGATTCTCCCATTTCTGCTTTCTAACATTATAATCTTTAACTGTTGGGAGAGCTCTGGGTACGTGCACAGCCGTCTCCTGGGGCACTGGTGGAGTGGCAGCCAGACGGAAGCCAAGCAATGTAGACAGTTGACTGCCTGGCTGAAACCTGAATTGCAGCTATCTTCGGTGCAATCTTAGAACTTCAGGGAGAGGAGATGTTCATCTTACTAATTTGAACTAAATCAAAACTCAGGGCCCAGAAGCGAAAGAACTGCATGGTTATCCACTGAACCAACAAACCCCGCCTCTCTGATTCTCTCCTACTTGGTGTCCTAAAAAAAATAGTAAAACTTGACCTCTTAAAAATCACCTGATTATAGGCCTTAAGACCTGAAGAGAAGGAGTTAGACTGAAAGCATAATGGGACACGGTCATAACTTAAGCCCTAGTACTGTATCACCAAGCCCCGAATAAAATATTTGACTTTTTGTTTTCATTTACAAACAGAATCCCCATAAGCAGATGAGGAATCCGTAAATAATGAAATAATTTATACAACTGGACTAAAAATAAATGTTCCTGTTTCAAATTTAATTATAAGTAATGTTTAAATATAACTACTTCTGTGATGTTTCTACAGTATCGACAGCAATGAGAAACACCAAGTAAATACCACTGATTCAAAACATCATCGATTATAAGTAACTTATAACTGAAGTGTTCGTACAATACTTTTTCCACAGCAAGTGATAAAAATGATAAATAAAACCGAAACCAAACCTAATTCAATTCACTGACTCCCACACCCCACAATGAAGCACAGCTTCAGGGAGGTGAGGCTCAGTTCTCAGAGCAGCACCAAAGCTGCCCAAATCCCAGAACAAAGCAAATTGGCCCGGAATTTGTGGTCAGAGGCGTACCTCCGGCGTACGCCTCCAACCCGATTATTAAAAAAAAAATCCGCACCTACCTTCAGGCTCCCGGGCTTCGGAGACTTTGAGCCCTGGGCCTGCAGGCTTAAGGCCCACGGATCCCAGGGACACGGGCGGTTCGGAAACGTCCTTGGGATCACGTGGACCAGGTCCTCCAATCATAAAGTAGGATTCTTAATTGTAGAATTGTTACAGCACAGAAGGAGGCCATTCGGCCCGTCTAGCGAGTTCCGGCTCTCTGCAAGAGCACTTCAGCTAGGCCTACTCCCCCGCCCTTTCCCCGCAGCCCTGCAAATTTTTTTCCTTCAGGTTCTTATCCAATTTCCTTTTGAAAGCCACGATTGAGTCTACCTCCACCACCCTTTCAGGCAGTGCATTTCAGATCATAACCACTCGCTGCGTAAAAAAGTTTTTCCTCATGTCGCCTAATATTCTTATGTGGATTCCATTTATGAACGGAATCCCCATAAGCAGATGAGGAATCTCTAAATAATGAAATAATTTATACAACTGGACTGAAAATAAATGTTCCTGTTTTCAAATTTAATTAAAAGTCCCTTCTATAAAGCATATACAATAAAAACAAATTGAAAAATAATTTAAACATTTTAATCCAGGCCAAAATTTACAAACTAATTTTAAATGTTTGTGCATGATTTTATTTTTACTAAATTTTTAATTTAAGATTTGCATTAACCCTTACGCTGGTGAAAGCAGACCCTACGCATGGCACCAGGCGTAAGGGTTTCATGGGCATTTGCTGGGCAGTAGTTGGGCAAATAGCCCAACTCTACGTGAGCAAAAGTGATTTTTTGGGTCAGTGCGGTAGATCTGTCGAGGCGAACCTTGACATCGCAAGTTCCGGGTTTTTGCGCATGCGGAAACCAGGAACTTACGGGGCCTTTCAGAAGGCTTACGAAATCCGAGCCATTATACAACAGTGCACATCACAGGTTGACATGAACTTCGCCCTCCAGCTTGTGTTTCTCCCTCTCCCAATTTGTGTTTCCCCAGTCAACCCTTCGGATAATCTACTTAGTTCTAACAGTGTTCAGTTCTGACCTCTAACCAATTTGAATCTGACAGCTTCTAGTTCTGCCTTTCAAATGATCTCCGTGGTTGATTGTGGCAATGTCCAATCTGGTTCAGTTATTGCTGGCATTCAGACTAGTGATGCTGTTCATGAGAGTTTAATTCAGCAATGGGCCACACACTATAGGATTGCTGAAGGTGCATTTGAAGCAATCACATAATAAGCTTTGTGTGTGCTAGCCATGCTTAAGTGGAAAGTTAAAATGGAAGCATTTTAAAAAAAAAAATTGAAGATATGATGAGGATTCAATCCAGAATTTTCACCAGGAGAAAAAGTGAAAGATAGTAGTTGCAAATAAAAAGATATGGCAACCACCCTAGGACATTTGTTAGACTTAACAGTGTCCAAGAGAGTGGGTGTAGCACTACATGTAATCCAAGATGATCTACCTATTTCTCTACTGTACAAATAGGACCTATCTTAATGTCATTTGTAGTTCGACATTCTAGACGGACAATATCCAAGATTGAGTTAGACTGAAGTATGCTTTTGTAAAGCGAATTCCCTTGCATTAAAACCTGAAAAGGAGCGAAAGTTTCTTGCAGTCTCAATTATTCCTTTTGATGTTCAGGTTGCTGAAGATATCTTCATTTCTGTCATTAGAAATATTTCAAATTTCAGTTTCAGGAATACGTTGTATAAAGTGGGTCGGTAAATAATGAGGGATAGATTTTGTAAAGAGCCCTTTCAGTGCTCAATGATTGGTATCGATTTCTAAAATGTCCATTCTTTTAGCTACTAATTGAGCTCACTCTGACAGCAGTTAGTGGTCATCACTGATGCAGGAAGCTCTTCATTATTTTTATCTTAAAGTAATTTGATGAAGAACATAGGGCAGAGCGTTTTGAATTTTATATACATTATGGACAAATCAAGGAGGAGGTTATCTATTATTATTAATTTTTGTCAGTGCCAGTTAGCTTAATTATTTGGACTGAATTTTAAGGAGTTTTTTTTTTTAAATTCCAGAAAACTGGAATATAGTTTTGAGTCATGATGTTTGGTACTTTTTTCCCCCTCTTCTAATAGAAATAAAAACTTGCATTTCTACAGCGCCTTTCACGACCACTGGATGTCCCAAAGCACTTTACAGCCAATGAAGTACTGTTTGAAGTGGAGTCACTGTTGCAATGTCGGAAATGCTGCAGCCAATATGCGCACAGCAACTCCCACAAACAGCAATGTGATAATGACTAGATAATCTGTTTTAGTGATGTTGATTGAGGGATAATGGTTGTAGATTGACTATATGTAAAGTAATGTGTAACTAACTGCCACTGAAGTATTCCTGGTACACTGGTGGTGCTGGCGCACAAGTAAAATAAAATTTTATTTTGACAAATATTAATTGAGCTAAAAGCATAAGGTTTTAACCTATGGGAAACACAATCATTTTGCACTTAGAGGTAAAAAAAAAAAGGGCATATATATTGCAGCTGGATTTGCTTTTTAAAAAAAACCTCAGTTATGAAAACATACATATTTGCTCATCTTTCGTTTAGGCACGCTACAGCCCTCTGGACTCAATATCGAGTTCAACAATTTTAGATCATAACCTCAGCTCCAATCACATTTATATTTTATTTTATCCACCCTTTTATTTGTCCCCCCCCACCTTTTTTTTCCTCCTAGAAGCTGGCAGCTGTCCTTCATTCTGCCAGTGGATTTCACACTTCATTCAGCCTTAATCTGTCACATTAACACCACCTCTAGCCTTGCATATCTCTTAATGTCTCTTAATGTCTCTTCATCTCCACCTTTGTTCCTTTATCCCCTCCCCCTTTTCCCAGCTTTACCCTGGCCTTAAATCTATTTGATTTCCGGCTCTTCCCAGTTCTGATGAAAGGTCATCGACCTGAAACGTTAACTCTCTTTCTCTCTCCACGGATGCTGCCTGGCCTGCTGAGTTTTTCCAGCGTTTTCTGTTGTTATTTCATATTTGCTGTCTGCCTTTCCACCTCCAATTATGTTTCCGTTTTTAGTATCTATGGCTCCTTCTCTGCTTGTAGCATTTTTGAGTTGACTGTTACGAGATGCAAGAGATTGTTTGTCGTAATGTGTGCCTTTTCCCTCCGCCCTTGTTCCCTGTGGAGAAGTACACAGTTCTGTTTGCTACCTTACCTGTTGCTGCTTGGTTGCGTTTAGAAGTTTGTTTGGAGACGCATGTATAAGATTGGTAACTGCAATTCACGTGCTGGCCAGACAGAACCCTGTTTACATGGCTTTAATCTTGTCTGGCTGAAACCATCCTGCCTAGGAGAGAGCTATACGCGTGCCTAGATACCTGCAGAGGCAGAGCGCTCTCCCAAGAGTTGGGATTTTGAATTTAATGAATTGGGGGAGGGCAAGCCAATGTAGATCGGTGACGATGGGCGAGTGGGATAGGATATGGGCAGCTGGGTTTTCAACAAATTAGAATCTATGGGAGGCTGATGAAGAGGACTTTGGAGAAATTGAGTCCAGAGATGCAGAAGCATAGATGAGAATTTCAGCAGCAGTGGGGGTGAAGTAATGTCCGAGGCAGGCAATATTGTGGGGATAGAATAAGCGGCCTTGGTGATGAATATGATGTATGGTTTGAACCTCCACTCTGGCACAAACAGGATGCCAAGATTTCACACCATCTGGTTCAGCCTGAGCGAGTGGCTAGGGAAGATTTTTTTTTTTAACTTTTCTGTACCAGTAAATCTTTGTTTAAGCCATGTGTCTTAATAGAACCATCTCAGTTATTACAGTAGGAACACATTTACTGATCCTAGCTGAAGTTTACTCAAGGTTGAGATAGGAGTTCAAAAGGTCAATAAGCCTCGCCTCATTGAAAATTCATTTCTTCCTCCATTCTGGAACTTTCGAATAACTATTTATATTTTCTGAATTGTTTCCTTAGTCCAGTACTAATTTTGTTACAGTCACCACCTTTCTAGATTTTGTTATTAGTACACATTTTTACACTGAAGAATAAGAACTGAATTGAAAATTGAGAGGTGAGCTGTTGTGACTATATTGTAAACCTGCAGTTGCTAAATGTCAAATTCCCTAGACACAAAAATGGCATGGGGAGTGACAAAGCTCCGATTGTGATCATCAGCTTAGCAGATGCAAAAACCTCCTGTGGATGGGCTCTTTGTAAACAACTGCCTGGGGATCTGCACATCTTGGTTCATGTGAACAGAATAAACTCTTTACTGTACTTCATGCAGAGCAACAAGACTGAGTAGGGCCTGTGTTGGTTTTACCCAGCAGGTTCCTATACTACCTTTTAGAAACGTTAGCTGTTCGGGCTGCCTTTAGAAGTGTCTTGGTGCACGTCATTTCCTTGCTGAACTATAAATTTTCTCTTGTTTGTCTTCAGTTCGAAGAATATAAGCAAGAATATTGATAAAATAAACACATTGCATACTCTGCTGCCAGTTCAGCACTCTCTGATGCACTGATACAGTTTGAGGAAATATATTAGGCCAGAAATTACTGTTGTTAATCTTTGTAGACAACTGTTTAATGTGTTCAAATAACATTCCTCTCTCCTCTTGTTAAACACAGGCATTAACCAGTTTATTTTAAATGGGTTAATATCTCCGCTTAAATATTAGACAAAGGAATATTGTGCAAGTGTTCATCGCCAGCACTCATTCCTAGGCTACTATGTGATCTCAGTCTTGTTCCAGTAACATCATTCTGCTACTACAACATTTTAAAAATAATTTTAAAACACACCGTGCACTATTTTTGTGTTAATAAAATAAGCAATCTTTACAGTAAAGAGTTGTAAAATTTCCTTTCGGGGAGGATGGTGTGGATTTCCTGCTAGTTGTGCTGAAAACAAAAATACATTGTCCATTTGCAAGCACTAAATATACTACTATTCGGTAAGCAGAGTGCATGCTGCAGTGACCAATTTCTTTGGTCATTGAAGAAGATAAGGAAAATGCAGAAAGTAGCTGGGGTGTCTTCATCCATATTGTTTGGGACTATGCACAACTGGAATTTATAACTTGGAATCAATGAGGACAGAACATCTTGACTGAGAAAGAGAACTTTTTTTGTTGTAGGTAAAACCAGTTCCTGTCTGCCTTTCCTTATCCAGTGCTTGTACAAACTAAAAAAAAAAGGGAAATAGTTATGTGGCGAGTAATTCTGCCAGCTGTCCCCATTCCCTGAATTATCGCAACAGTTTCTTTCTGGGTTGGGGAGATCAGGAAATGGTGGTAGGCCACTTTTTCACAACTGGCAAGTGGAAAATTAAGTAGCTGTCAGCTGTAGTGCAGCTCCTGGCTAGTGTCGATGGGAAATTGCACCCACTGGATATGCTGCACGGATACATTACTATATAACGTTGTCATGGTACATGATGGTCTTAAAACTACACTGCCTTTTTATTTCCATGTCCCCCTAATCTATGGGTAGGAGCTAAAAAAAAAAAATCAAAGGAGAGTAGTTGTTACAAACTCTGTACTAATAATACTTGAGATAACTACCTGTTCTCAAGCATATAGCAGAATATTTTTATTGAACCTGTTTGGTAACAAATCAACTGTATCTATTTAGGCCAGCCTTATTTGTAGAATAAAAGCTTTGCCGAGGTAGGTCGGCTTGTTGTTAAACGAGTTCACCACCACCCAGGTAATATTCCAGTTAGGATTTCAAATTTGAAGTAGGGTAGTGAAGTGATTACACACTGTCGCTGCAGAGGTATTAAAAATGGATGTCTTATTTGTCTGATGCAAGCATGTCTCTGCTGAAATCGTATTGGTGCTGACTATGCAGAAAGCTTGCTCCTCCTGCCCTTTTGCGAAGGGGAAAATAACTATGGAGGTGAGCAGCCGTGAAAGATGAGAGGGAGGAAGAGAAAAGAATTAAGAAGGGCCAAAATAACTAATAGTCTAGTCAGTAAAATATGATTATCTCTTCTTTTTTAAAACAATTGTTCTTCAACAAAGGTTGGTGATTTCAAATTGAAATGAAATGGGAACAAACCAGTTTCTTTTGCTGCATTGACAGAATATTAGCATCGAAAATGTAATAATTTCAAAAATGTATACTGGTTAAAAACTCAAAACTAAATAACAGGTTGAGAAAGTATTTAAGGTATAAACCTAATTTAACCTTGCATTACATTTTGTTTTAAAAGTTGGAAGAAAATCCGTTCGCCCTCAAAGAAAAGTGGCCAGCTCAATGGCTTAGTAACCTGGTATGGCGCTGTGCCTTTCAGATCAGGAAGATCCCAGGTTTGAACCCAGATCTATGTTGCGATAGCTAGCCAGAAGTAGTCAGTGTGCTACAGGTGACATCAGGACTAGGGAGAGAAATAAATCACTGAAGTTACAGCAGTGCCTTTTGCCAGTGCTACTGCTGTACGCTTCAGATAATTCTGAGGTTTTAAGTTTTTAACCAGGTCAGAAATGACTGAATGCAAACAAATCAATACCAGAATTGTGAAATGGGTCACCTACACAACAGTAAGATTAAAAAAAAGTTACTTGATACTTAAGTTTTGTAATTAATTTGCCGACAGTAAAGCACAGATGAACAAGGGTGCTTAATACTGAATCCTTCTAGCTGTCACTCAAAATGATGATGTTAGACCAAAAGGTTCTGGCAAGAGGTGTGTTTCTGAATAATTTTGTGAGGGAGTGCTGAATTTTACATTGCGAGGAGAGGCGAGGGAGCAATTTCCAGCCAGAAGATATTTATTATCCCTTCGGTTAGTGGTTTCCTAAAATGTTTCCCCTCAATAAACGGAAGCTACCACAATATACAATATGAAATTTGGTTTTCAGTGACCTGTAAAATATCAAAAGGCCTGCAAATAAGATACCTAGATAAGGCTGTGATCTTTGTATACAGTACATAAAGACAAGCCCTTTCTGTGCAATGTAGGAAACAAGACTGTTACTGTGCCTGCTTCAATTTATAAAAATGTCTTTTATTGACTTATTGAATGGTAGACTTGTTCTCTAATAGATCCCTGAGTGATTTCAGACTTAAAAAATTGCAGCAGCAGCAGTATCCCATTGTGGTCTCATGGTAAACTTTTTTAATGCATGTTAGAGGACATTTGTTTTTATACATTAGCTGTTTTCTAAATTGTCTTTGTTTTTTGAACTAACCACTTGTAATTTCAGGGTTTGCATGTTTGAAGAATTTTCTTTGGAAAATAAGGAACTGTTTGAGTTAAATTGGCAGGTTCTGTTTCTCTGTAGGTCAACTCAAATCACGCCCGTCAGTAACGCATGCCTGGGAATGGTCAGGGTGAGAATGCACAGTTGTAGTCTACTAAACTCCCCCAGCCAATGAGGTAGAAATGAATAGCACTTAAGCTAATTTAATTTATTTGCACAATGCTCATTTTAATTTGGAGAGCACTGGTAGAACATTAGTGAGAGTAACGCAGCTCCTCTTAAATTATGAATGAGCTCAAACCATCATTTGTAAAGATGAGCTTTCGGTCATGAAGAATAAGCTGAGAATTGTTCGTGAGATTAGTAAGGTTCTCGAGTGGGATTTAGTGAATTCTGTGGAAATGAAATAACTTGAGTATCAATTAAGTTGCACGTACTCCTTGTTCTTTTTACTTGTTCTATCGTCTTTACACAGTATTATGTAAGCGATCACTTGGACAGCTTTGTTGAGAATAACACAGTATATGTTGTTGAAAATAATGCAGTACTTTCTGTAATGTGCAAGTGATATTTTATTACAACAACTTATATTTACATAGCACCTTTAATGTAATAAAACGCCCCAAGGCGCTTCACAGGCGTGTTACCCAAAAAAAACAAAATTTGACACCGAGCCATATAAAGAGATGTCAGGGCAGATGACCAAACGCTTGGTTGAAGAGGTAGGTTTTAAGGAGCGTCTTAAAGGAGGAAAGAGAAGTGGAGAGGCGGAGAGGTTTAGGGAGGGAATTCCAGAGCTTAGGACCTTGGCAGCTGAAGTCACGACTGCCACTGGTGGAGCATTTAAAATTGGGGATGTTCAAAATGCCAGAATAGGTGGAGCGCAAGGTCTAGGGGGATTATAGGGCTAGTGGAGATTACAGAGATAAGGAGGGGAGGCCATGGAGGGATTTGAAAACAAGGATGAGAATTTTAAAATCAAGGCATTGCTTAACTGGGAGCCAATGTAGGTCAGCAAGCACAGGGGAGCTGGGTGAGCGGGTCTTGGTGTGAGTTAGCACACAGGCGGCATAAGTTGATTCGTATATGGCTGGGATAGTAGCTCCTTTCTTATTTCCTTTCCCATCCCTTTTCCCGATCGTTTTGCGCTAGAAGGGACTGAATAGAAGTATTGACACACTTGAGTTGTGGACCCAGTTTCTACCTTGTGTTGCAACGGTTGCCCTTAACTGGGCTTGTCTGAAAACAGTGGTTGAAAGTTGTGTGAAAACTTCAGCCCGCTGACTCAATTTGGGCAAAAGCTTATTAACTAAATCGGTTTCTCCCACTGAGGTATTTTCTTTACTCTCAGATGATAAGCCAATTGTGTCACTCCTTAGGCTGAAAAAATACATAAGGTCACCTCCTTGTGATCCAGGTAAGGTTTTAAATGTTGGCATGGTAAATCCAGTGCTAATGCTGCTAAGATGGTATCTCAACCAATTCTATTGATTAACTACAAAGATTGGTGACACAGCAAGTAGTGTAAATGGGAGCATAAAATTACAAAGCGATTTTGATCGATTAATTGAGTGGGCAAAACTGTGCCAGATGGATTTCAATGCAAGTAAGTGTGAGGTCATCCACTTTTGACAAAAAAAAATCAAAAAAGATAATGGAATGCTAGTCTTTATAACCAGAGGGCTACAATATAAAGGGAAGGAAGTTTTGCTACAGCTATACAAAGCCCTGGTTATACCACATCTCGAGTACAGTGTGTACAGTTCTGGGCTCCGCACCTTAGGATATATTGGCCTTGGGCTCAGTGCAGATTTACCAGGGCTCCAGGGGTTAGATTATGAGGAGAGATTACATAACTAGGCTTGTATTCCCTGGAATATGAAAGGTTGAAGGGTGATCTGATTGAGGTTTTTAGGATTTTGAAAGGAATTGATAGGGTAGATAAAAAGAAACATTTTCCGCTGGTGGGGGAGTCTAGGACAAGAGGACATAACCTTAACATCAGAGCCAGGCCATTCAGGAGAGAAGTTAGTAAACACTTCTTCATTCAAAGGGTGGTGGAAGTGTGGAACTCTCTCCCACAAAAAGCAGTAGATGCTAGCTCCATTAATCATTTGATCTGATCTGGAAACAGCAACAGAACTCGAGCAAGAAAGCAGCTCTACAGACGCCTGAAGGCCGAGTCCAACAAAAAATTTGCGACCTAAAGAACAGGTGGTGGCTGGAGATGTTGGCCTGAGTGAGAACCTATCCTGCCAATTGATTTGCAGGATCTTGCGGCGGCAGCGTTGGTGGTATCTCTCCAAGACAGAGAGGCAGTCAGTGCCCGCTGGAAGGAGCACTTCGAAGATCTCCTTAACTGAGACTTTATCTTCGACGCAAGTGTCCTCAACTCCATCCTGCAGCATGCTACCCGCCACCACCTCAGCACAACCCCAGCCAGGCATGAGGTTGAAAAGGGCATCCGACAACTGAAGAACAACAAGGCCTCAGGAGCAGATGGAATCCCCGCCGAGGCGCTAAAACATGGCGGAGAAGCACTATTGGCACAAATACATGAACTCATTTCTCTTATTTGGAAGGAGGAGAGCATGCCAGGGGATCTCAGAGATGCCGTAATCGTGACCATCTTCAAGAAAGGTGACAAGTCCGATTGCGGTAATTATAGAGGAGTCTCCCTGCTGTCTGCTACAGGGAAAGTCATCGCAAGAATCCTCCTCAATCGCCTTCTCCCACTGGCTGAAGAGCTCCTCCCAGAGTCGCAATGCGGATTCCGCCCACTAAGGGGCATAATGGACATGATCTTCACCGCGCGTCAACTACAAGAGAAATGCAGGGAACAGCACCAACCGCTGTACATGGCCGTCTTTGATCTCACAAAGGCCTTCGATACTGCCAACCGTGAGGGATTATGGAGTGTCCTCCTCAAATTCAGCTGCCCTCAAAAGTTTGTCACCATCCTCCGCCTGCTTCACAACGACATGCAAGCCGTGATCCTGACCAACGGATCCACCACAGACCCAATTCACATATTGACCGGGGTCAATCAAGGCTGTGTCATCGCACCAACGCTCTTCTTGATCTTTCTGGCTGCAGTGCTCCATCTCACCCTCAGTAAGCTCCCCGCTGGAGTGGAGCTAATCTACAGAACAAACGGGAAACTGTTCAACCTCCGTCGCCTCCAGTCCAGATCCAAGGTCGTCTCATCCTCTTTCATCGAATTACAGTATGCAGACGACGCTTGCGTCTGCGCACACTCTGAGGTTGAACTCCAAACCATCGTCAACACCTTCACCGAAATGTACGAGAGCATAGGCCTTACACTAAACATCTGTAAGACAAAGGTCCTCTACCAACCTGCCCCCGCCACACAGTACTGTTCCCCGATTATCAAAATCCATGACGAGGCCTTGGACAACGTGGACCACTTTCCATACCTCGGGAGCCTACTGTCAACAAGGGCAGACGTCGATGACGAAGTCCAACACTGCCTTCAGTGTGCCAGTGCAGCCTTCAGTCGCCTGAGGAAGAGAGTGTTTGAAGACCAGGACCTCAAACCCAGCACCAAGCTCATGGTCTACAGAGCAGTAGTGATACCCGCCCTCCTGTATGCCTCAGAGACATGGACCATGTACAGCAGGCACCTCAAAGCACTGGAGAGGTACCACTAACGCTGCCTCCGCAAGATCCTGCAAATCCATTGGCACAATAGGCGCACCAACGTCAGTGTTCTCGCTCAGGCCAACATCCCCAGCATCGAAGCTTTGACCACGCTCGATACGAGACTCCAAAACAAGCGCTCTACTCGGAGCTCCGACACGGCAAGAGAGCCTCAGGTGGGCAGAGGAAATGCTTCAAGGACACCCTCAAAGCCTCCTTGGAAAAAGTGCGACATCCCCACCAACACCTGGGAATCCCTGGCCCAAGACCGCACAAAGTGGAGGAGAAGCATCCGGGAAGGCGCCGAACACCTCGAGTCTCTTCGCCGGGAGCAAGCGGAAGCCAAGCGTAAACAGCGGAAGGAGTGCACGTCAACCCAAGCACCCCACCCACCCGCCCCTTCAACCACCGTCTGCCCCACCTGTGATGGAGCCTGTAGGTATCGCATCATGGACTCATCAGTCACCGGAGAACTCATTTTTAGTGTGGAAGCAAGTCATCCTCGGTTCCGAGGGACTGCCTAAGAAGAAGTAATAATTTAAAATCTGAGATCGATAGATTTTTCCAAGTCAAGGGTATTAAGGGATATGGTGTTAGGATACAGATCAGCTGCGGTCTCATTGAGTGGTGGAACAGGCTTGAGGGGCTGAATGGCCTACTTGTGTTCCTATTCACATCATTACATTTGTTCAGCACAGTATAAAGGATCATCCCAGTGAGCCTGTTAATTCTGTTTTCTCACTGACAGTAGAACAAGCAATCTTTGGCCTACATGGTATTCTTCATCCTTGCATTATGTATCAGAATTTCTACAACAATAACAACTTACATTTATATAGCATCTTTAACATCGTAAAATGTCCCAAGGTGCTTCACAGGAGTGTTGTCAAATAAAATTTAATACTGAGCCACATGAGATATCAGGACAGGTGATCAAAAGCTTGGTCAAAGAGGTAGGTTTTAAGGAGCATCTTAAAGGAGGAAAGAGAGGTAGAGAGGCGGAGAGGTTTAGGGAGGGAATTCCAGAGCTTAGGACCAAGGCAGCTGAAGGCACAGCCGCCAATGATGGAAAGATTAAAATCGGGGAGCAGGTAGAGAAGCCCTTGCAGGTGATTCTCTCTGGCTACGACTGTTTCGATAAGATTGGCACCAGGTGAGGGCAGTCCCAACTAGTTGGACGATGGAGGAGAGGTGTTAGAGGAGGATGGTGTGGTCAACCATGTCAAAGGCTGCAAACAGATCGAAAAGGATAAGAAGGGATAGTTTACCATGGTCACATTCATATAGGATGTCATTTGTGACTTTGAAGACAGTCAAAGAACCCTGCTGCTAATTCAGTCATGACAATGAAGCCATCTGATATAATCAAAAGACACTGGCGTTTAGAAGAAGTAAAATCATAATTCAAGATAATTTGTGATAATAAATGCATTCAAGATGCTAAACTAACCTAAATTCTTCATTCTGTTTTAAAAGGTGTGTAACATTGTATACACAACATGGTTATCCAGCATTCGGAAACTAAGCATCTAGATTGCTACTTCGTGTCTAATATCTAACACAATTGAACTTGAGCAGAAAAAATTGGTACAGTCATGAAGTTCTTTGCATGTTTTGTAAGCATGACCCAGTATTTACATGTACTAAATGTGCTAATGACATCTAGTGTCAGAACAAGCACACTGCATCAATCTTACAGCTTTATACATTGATGGACATTTTAGATTCTTTCTATTGGATCTAAATGGGATATTGGTTGTCGAGCATAGGACAGGATCTAACATTGGCATTCAGGTTTGTGAAACTCTAAATGGAAAAATAATCTTATTTGACATCCCTTATAGGTAAATGTTTGAGGTTTTTGCACATTGGTATTGCACTTGGATAGATGATGAATGATAGAGCACTGCATAATTTACATTGGTAGGGTGCATTTTGAAGGGCTGAGAAATTAACAGCTACAAGTTCAAAACTTCTTTTTATTTCATGGAAGGCTCATGGGGTTAAACATGAATGCTTTATTTAAATGGCATGTCCAATTCAGTTTGTCCCCAGTCACAGTATTTTATATAATGCCAAGACAGATGTGCTATACTGATAGCGTCAGCTTCTTTCTACACTTCGAAAGACATGGTTCACTTGATTTGCCCTTGGCCATAAAAATCAATACTATATAATGCTCAGAAATTCAAACCTGTTTAGCTTGGAAAAGAGCTACCCTGTACAAAATGGGTTCATATTGGCAACTAATTACTGTATGGTTACAGCAATTTGTAAATATTACAATTATTTCTTTTGTTTATATTGGTTAATTTACACACCAGAAAATCTGTCTCCACTGGTACTCTTGCCACAAAAAAGTTTGGCTAAATCTGTCAGCAAATGTAGTGTTCATAAGGATTAAACAGATCCTTAATACTCTTCATAAACATTTCAGTATTATTACTGCTCACAGTTCAAGTAGCCTATTAGATTATGACTAGATCAGAAAACCTGCTGAGTTCTTTGAATTTGAGAGTTTCAGATTTTTAACACCCCATATCATTTTGGCTTTTTAAAAAGGCACACTAGTATTTGAATCTGAAGAGTTCAAACTTTGTTGCATTTAGTTAGTTACAAATTAATTAGTTAGAAATAACCCAAGTTAAACCACTTCAGGTTAAGTGTTATATTTGGGGCACGGTACGGATTTTTCTGACAACAACAAGCAGGACAGAAAATTAGTTTTAATACAGTATAAAATTATTCATCAGTATTGGAGCATGAAAATATCAAATCAATACACTCAGTAACTGGAGTAGCAGTTAACACTAACCGCTAGCCACAGATCCATAAGCTGTACTAATCATTAGATACATGACTAAAAGAAAATTATCTCGTGAAGGTGACATGGTGACACAGCATGCGGATGCATTGTCATATTGTGCTATTAATGGCAGCAGATGCATTTTCCTTCATGACTTAGTAAATATTGGTTCTTTGGATTTCTAACGTTCTTAAAAAGAGTACTACGAAACCATCAGTAATCAGGCCATCCCTGTAGCTTTAGGCAGGCGTGGATCCTGTGTAGCTTGTGAAACGCAGTGTTGGACATTCAAAACAAAATAAACCTCTAGACTGTTCTACTTCATGGATTAATGTCAGTGAATGATGGTGGATGTGGCAACAGATGCTGACCATCGTTAAACATTACAGCGAGCCTGTAAAACTATTCAAGAGGAAAGTGCCAGAACTACTATCGTCTAGGGAGAAGGAACTTTGTGTTAACATTAGTGCAAAAATCTTGAGTTGTTTGATATTTAAATACATGCTACTAAAATGCTTCATAACTGCAATTATACTAGCAGCAGCATAAGAGTTAAAATGCCAAAAAGATAAAAACTAGTTAAAACTAAGTTTTTTTTTCAGCTTTTATAGCTAAATCTACTGCTTTCATCAAATCAAACTGATTTGAAAACAGTTTTGGGATTTTTGTACCCTTTACTACATTTATTAGTACCCATCTAATTGTGTGAAATAAACTTTCAAGTCCACACTACAGGAAACTCTCTTAACCGGCACCCAAATAACCGGAAATCTCTCTTAACCGGCAAAATTCTTGAGTAGGTAACCGGGGTTTTCCTTCATCTCTCCTTTAAAAAATAACTTTAAAAAAAAAACCCCGAGGCGTTTGCCTTGTATCGGAGCGTGTAGATTGGGAGGGGAATGTGCAGCCCAGGTAGGCAGCGGACACGACAGATGGTCAGCTGGCGGTCCCCGGGGAGACGGAGCTCCGAATGCAGGCGCATGTCAATGTGTACGGGGCTCTCGTACGTTGGGAGATATAACTCTCCATTATCCGGACTTTTTGATTAACCGGCACCACGTCGGTGCCGGTTAATAAAGAGTTTCCTGTATATTGTAGGCTCCTGAACAGATGGCTTGATTGAACGATTTAATAAGCCACTAGAAGCATTATTTTCAAAGTTTATCAGATAACAGAAGGTTTGGGTTACTTTTGCTTGCAGCATACTCTTTCTGTGTAGATGACTATAATCCCTGTGTAGATGACTATAATCCCTGATTCCTCACAATGGACTCTATTAAATTGATGTAGAGTGTGGAGTTGAGACTGCTTTGAGAGCTGTAGACTGACACACAGGACTGGAGGAAATGTTGGAGCACTTGTAGAAGGTCCAAGCAGATGCTCAGTAACAGCTTCCCAAAGCACAAGTACAAACATTTCATAATTTGAGTGATTCTTATTGCAGTGCAAGAGTGAAGACAGCTAAGTATAGAGTGGCACCTGTTCAAATGGACATCCCCAAAAAACGGACACTCATTGTCAGTCGAAATAATTCACATTGTAATCGATGCAAGCTGCACCTTGAACCCACGGACACTCGCAAGTTACGAACTACGGACAGCCTTCAGCGCACCAAGTCCGTTTACAACTTAAAACACGGGATACAGCCTGATATAACTCTTAAAAAATATTCACACTATCTGACTTCTATGTGAGTCTGAAGATCGTGATCCCTTTTTTGTTAATGCCCGTATGGTGTTTTGAATACCCCTGCAGCCGCTGAACCCTGCCGATCCACATGCATCCGGCTGCATGCAGACTCGGAAGTTGTGCGTGCGCTGGGGCCTGCACACAGACACACAACATGCGCACACGCCCAAGCAGAACAGTACAGTTGTCTGTGGTAGTTGGAATTGTCGTTCGGAACAGGTACAGACACATCAGTTTTGTTGCTTCTAAAATGAAGTTCCGAGCATTGTTGCAGCTGATAAGGTGCTGATCATAATCTCAGCTGGTTCTTCAAAATTGATTGGCAAATCTTTATCAGGAAAGATTTGAGAAAATGGCTGGTAAACAGAAGAAAAGAAAAAAAGACAGACTTGCATTTATATAGCGCCTTTCATGTCCTCGGGACAAAATTGTACCATTAAATATTTTTCGCAGTTCAAGTGGAAAAACTATTTCCGCTAGTTGGTGAGTTAGTAACTAAAGGGGATAAATCTAAGATCATCAGCAAAGATGGAGGATAGTTCTTTGATAGGAAAAAAAGAAAGACTTGCCTTTCTATAGCGCCTTTCACGACCACCGGACGTCCCAAAGCGCTTTACAGCCAATGAAGTACTTTTGAAGTGTAGTCACTGTTGTAATGTAGGAAACACGCCAGCTAATTTGCGCCCAGCAAGCTCCCACAAACAGCAATGCGATAATGACCAGATAATCTGGTTTTGTTCTGTTGATTGAGGGATAAATATTGGCTAGGACGCCGGGGATAACTCCCCTGCTTATCTTCGAAATAGTGCCATGGGATCTTTTACATTCACCCGAGAGAGCAGACGGGGCCTCGGTTTAACGTCTCATCCGAAATATGGTACCTCCGACAGTGCAGCACTCCCTCAGCACTGCACTGGAGTGTCAGCCTAGATTTTTGTGCTCAAATCTCTGGAGTGGGACTTGAACCCTCAACCTTCTGACTCGGAGGCGAAGGTGCTACCAACTGAGCCACAGCAGACACAAGCCCAATGAGTTGTCACTAGATCAAAAAATCAAGCTCATTAACCAGCACGAACGTGGCAGCCAAAGCATCTGAGTTGGCAAAAGCCTTCTCGTAGTAAAACGCAAGTTTCCAGCATTTTGAAGTGTAAACATGAGCTTCTTGATGCATATGAATCCCACTGCTCTACTGCCAGAATGCGCCCTGCTACAGATCTGACCTGTCCACAGTGAATTCCATGGTTTGGGAGTGGTTCCAACATGCTCAGTCACAATCCATTCCCATCTCCGGTCCACTCCTTCAACAAAAGGCCCTCCAATATTTCCAGTCCATAGGTTCAGTGGGAGGCTGGAGTCATTCCGCAACCGTCACTCCATCTCATTCCAAGTCATCTTGGGCGAGAGTGCCAGTGGCGACCCCAATGTTGTCAGTAACTGGAAGCAGCATCTTGCATCCGTGGTCGAGTCATATGAACCAAGGGACATCTATAATATGGACGAGACCAGCATGTTTTTCTGGGTCTTTTCTGACAAGACCCTCACCATCTCCGGTGAGCAATTTAAAGGAGGCAAAAAGCCCAAGGACCGCATCACAGCCGCCATCTGCTGCAATGTTCAACAAGCCTCTGATCATCGGCTGTGCTGCTAAGCCCAGGTGTTTATGTAACCTGATTTATCCACCCTTTCAGTCATCTGGGGGCACAACAAGAAAGCCTGGATAACTAGTGTGATCTTCACTTCCTGTGTTAAGGACTTCAACAGATAAATGCGCCGCCAAAACCGCAAGGTCATTCTGGTTTGTGGACAATGCCCCCTCTCGGCCTGCTATTTACTGTCTTTCCAATATCAAGCTTGTGTTCTTCGCACCCAACACCGCCTCTATTCTTCAACCCCTCGACCAAGGCACAATCAAGACTGCCAAAACACACTACTGCAAGCGTCTTCTGAACTCTTGTCACCAAGATCGATTCACAGTCTGCATCCACTTCGCAATCCTCATCAGCTGCCAGTGAAATCGCCCGGAAAGTCAACGTTCTCGATGCCTGCCGCTGGATTGCCTCTGCAGTACAGCAGGTCAAACCGTCCACTGTCACCAAGTGCTTCCGACACTGGAACTGTAGCAAAAATTTCACTTGGGACATCTCGTGTCCATCAGACGCAGCCTTTTGTCCAAAGATCTTACAGATATGCTTAAACGTCTAGTTCCTGGATTGTAAGAAGGCGGCAGCTTACCCGGTTGCATCCTGTTTAAAAAGAAAACACTGTTGGCTATTTGTGGTATTTTATGGACAGTTGGTCGCTGTGACTCTACTTGCTGTTGCACAACTTTTTTATATGGTTTTTGTGATGTAGAATATTTGCCTAATAACTTTGCTTCTTTAATTAATTTAGTTGGTAAATAAATTGCTTACTTTATTCTGTATGAAGTGTTGCATTATTTTCTGTTCTTTTATTTGACTAGAGATGAGGTGGGAATGCTACATAAATTCTTTTTGAGCAATTTCCTGTGATCAGGATTAATTAATACACCTGTGCTGCACTAACCTGGTACGGGAGAAAATAAGAAAAGGCAGGTTTCGGATTGGAAGGAATGTGCTCCACTTACTGAAACTGCCAGGCCGTTTGCACGAGAAAATGGTATTGGAACAAACTTGCCTTAAATTGAAGCCAATTCAAAATCCTCATCAGGGCAACAAAGGGAACCCATGAGTAATTTTGGCACGATTCTTTTGACTGTCTCCCAACTATTTCATACAATGATATCCTTTGACTTTTGATTTAAGTTTCTTAATTTTGCTTCTTTCCTCTTCTCTCTCTCTCTTAACAATTTTCATTCTGTATAGTACTTGCAGACATCTCTAAATCTCTCATTTTTATTGTGTGGATTTCTTTTTAATTTTAATAATTTCCTTTTATATCTGAGTTTTTCCTTTCTGTTTCGCTTTTATATCTGGTTCCCTTTGATCATATTCTCTTTTATTTCTGTGTTTCTTTCCAAAAAGAAGAGCCCTCACATCTAGCTGTCAGAACAGGACAGGAGGGTGTCGGGTCGTTTGGAACCATGCCAGGAGGATCAGTGGCTTATTGACGGTGGAAATTAATGGCTATTGGAATCAGGCCAGGTGTGTCTATGTCTGCATTGGGCATCTGAAATCATTCTGAAGGGTCTGGCATGAGACATCTGGAGCTAAATGGTGAGATTAGAGGACAACTGAACATCTTGGGAGCAATGGAGAAGAAATGCCAGGGCTTTAATTAGAACTGGCAGTACCGTTGAATACAGTCGCGCTATCGTATCAGTCAACTGACTCCAATATTTATGTTCCCACAGTGTTGGGTGCGTCAGAAATTAGATAGAATGTGGAGGAAGGAGGCATCACATAATGTGTCAGAATTACTCATGTGTTCCATTTCTTCTTTCTCCTCAAAATTTTGAATTGCCTTTAATTTCTAGTTCCCTACGTCAGTGTTGTTTATAAAGAAAAATTGCAGTTTTTGCCTCTTTTTCTCATCTTAGCATCATGTTTCATACATCACACTCCAACCACCAGAACAGAATGATCATGGCTCTGTACTTGTTTACTGCTCTTTTTACTGTACTGGAAGTAGAAAGCCTCAGCTTTGTCGAGCCTGACTAAGCACTGAAGAAATACATCATAATTAACTGTCATTTAATATAGATATTTGTTGTGCTCCGTTCCACCATGCCTGTATGGGACAGGCTTGATGGACCAGCTGGTCTTTTTCTGTCTGTCATTTTTGTGTGTTTGTAGGTCCTGCCAGTGCCCAACACAACAGGTTTGCCATACCAGACACAGCTACCTTGGAATGAGAAACAATGTGCATAAGGACTGAGCTTTAGCAAAGAGCCTACGACAGACCGATCTCCTCCAGGAATACTGCAGACAAGATCTACCATCTGTCTGGCACTCTTAGTCACTTTCAGAGTCACCATGGTCTTCTGTGTTTATGTCCATCCAAGCTAGCACTGGGAATGTTAGTAGTGCCATCCAGTTTGCTTTACTCAGATGTACCAAGGAGGTCACAGATGTATTATTCAGTAGGTAACATTATTATACATTTCTGCTAGCTTTCTCAGAGTCCAAGGGATCGTGGATTGTACCCATGCTGCCATTTGGGTCACTGTGCACAATGCTATGCTCTGTATGAACCAAAAGGATTTTTATATTCTCTAAATGGTTAGCTGGTATGTGATCACCAATACAGAATAATGTAGGTAAATGTCTGTTTCCCTGGTGCTGTTACTATTCATTTTAATGCTGTATTCTGTGCCACCGTCATTTGATGAGGAAGGATGAGTAGAAGAATGGTTCCTAGGCGACCAAGGCTTCCCTATGGAGCTATGGGTCATAACACTGGTGCCAATCATGAACAGAAGTGCAGCCAGATATAACTAAGCTCATGCTGCAACTAGAATGACCATCAAACATACTATTGGAACTTAAAGCAGCTGTCTGGCCTTGCTAGCTTTCTGGTACCTGTACTGTCACTTCTGCAGGGATGCATGCTGACCCAGATATTATATGACCTTGAGAGCTAGCTGTCTCATCCATGACCAGAACTGGCATGCCGCTAATACCGGACAGTACCTCAGCACAGCTATGATTTGTTTGAGAGCAGAACTTTGAGCAGTTAAGAAGTCTCTGCAAGATCTCTCAGCAGGTTTGAGGTAGCCAGCAGTGCAATATTGAACCCAAGACCTCTACAGCAGCAGTGTGAGGATTTATCAGGGATGCTCTCACACTGACTACGACTTGTGTCACTGAAGACTTTGCTGCAGATTCACCAAGAGTTGTCATGTGCTCCACGGTAGACAACCAGTATAGACAACCATTCATGTATAACTTTGAGGATCCAGCTAATGGACTCTCCATACTCTTCCTGAGACCTTGCAATGCATTTTTGCATGAAAACAACTGTGTAGGTCCTGGTAATGGATCCCTCCTCAGATGGTGCAGTGTATTTTGCATGAATGCAAGTGACTTGTAGACAATCTTGCTCAGACAGCAATCTTCATTTCTAAGCAGGCCTTGTTAAGTCTGAATCCTTGGGTGTTGCACCAAAGGCTTGAACTGTGCCGGGCCTTCAGGCAGCAGGTGCCTGGCCTGGAGCAGCCAGCTCAACTTACTCCTCCTCACCTTCTGCACTGTGATTCACTCTGCGTTCCCTCCCCAACCTTGCTGTCTACATCCTCTGGAAAGTGTGCAGCTGTGCTGACTGTCAAAGATAGTGATCTAGGGTGCTGTGAGGTGTGGACTTGCTTGAGGGCTCTGGCTGTATCTGTTCTCTCAGTCTTAATGAAGCAAAAGAGCACAAAATGTAAAAATCCTGCTACAAACAATTATATTCAAGTGCTGCTTTCAGTGTTTGATGTGCTTTGATATTTATGTGTTGTGTGTCAGTTACTCAGTTGGACAATACATGAGCTAAACATTTTTGTATCAGTCATGAGCTCTGGAAAAATCTTTGGCTTCTTCATCCTCCAGTCTCCAGGTGCCATCCTGGCCTATGATTTGGTCAATTGTTTCAGGCTGCTGCTGTGCTAGAGGATTAAAGGCTATCTTGTCCTGTTTTTAAAAAAAAAGAATAGTACAGAGATATTGAAAGTCATAGAGCTGAGACAGTGTCATACAGCTACTCGGGCATAGAGATATACTGCAGGGTGCAAATTGAAGATGCAAATTTTTTTGTCTGAAACCCCTTTAAGGTTTATTGCTGTGTGCACAGGTTGTCAGATGCTCTTCCTAATTGTAACTATAACGTACATCTTAAGTCTCCTCATTCAAACAAAGCATTTTTTACGAACTACGAGTATACGAACAATGACGGACATTAAAAGACCGCCTGGCCCATCCAGCCTGTCCCACACAACTGCGATGCCTCGTGCATCACAATATATATGCTCCCCACCGCACCACACCCGAAACCCCAGTAATCTCCTGGGAGTGCCGATATAACAGATAAAAACCCAAGTCAATTAGGGGGATAAAAATCTGGAAAATTCCTCTCTGACTCCCTTAGGTGATCAAAACTGGTCCAGGAGACCAGGTTGCTCGGGTCTGTGGAGGATCCGCTATTGCCCGTTTTATGCCTCCGCCAAAGTTGAAAGTTCAGCCCTATATGTCAGTACTGCATTTGGACAGCATTCTCTTTTAGCTTAGCTTTTTCCAAGATGAAAAGATTAAATGTTAGCAAAGATGACTTTCGTGTGTGTTTACTTGAGGTAGGTGCTTGCCAAGCACAGCAGATTTCTTGGAGGCTGGCATCTTTTTTTTCTAATATCTTGTCGGCTCTTGCAGGTCCTGGACATATCGTGTGCCTGTTGCAGCAGGTGCCAGGAGCGGGAGGGGATTAGAGTCTTTCTATCCCAGATTCTTTCCAGCACCTAGTCAGTAAATCTGGCTTTCCTTTGTCTGCAACACTCCATTCTTCTGGAATATTACTGTGTAGCTATTTCAGCTGTTTAAATGGCATATTTTTGCAGCTCATAGATTATTGATTCTGTGCTTCATTGGATGGCCTGCAATGCGGTGCTAAAGCATATGTTGTGGTGCAGTTCCAATTAGTAGTAAAGTAATGAGTCATTTATTTCATTGCTGTTTGTGGGGCCTTGCTGTGCGCAAATGGGTTGTCGCATTTGCTTACATAATAACAAATTACAGTTCAGACGTAATTAATTGGCTGAATTGTTTTGGGAAGTCCTGAAGACACGAAAGGCACTATGCAAATACAAGTTGTTTCTTTCCTTAACTATTGTGCTTGATTTTTCTCAATATTTAAGCAGTGCTCATTCAATTAACACTTTAATAGTACTGAAACTGTAATTTATGGTCTCTTATGATTTAGAATGCCAGAATAGTGTCTTGTGAAGTAATATCTTAAGTGAAAGAGAAATTACAGTTTTGTGTTGCTGTTCATTGAGCATTGTGCTTGCTCTGATTATTTATTTTGTTATAGTTCAGTTCAATGTAGTGTTTTCACCAGATTTATTAAGTGTTGGTAACATTATGCAGTAAGAAAAATAGTATTTCAACCAATATGCTTTACTAGCACCCAATAAGCATATTAGCATATTTTAATGTTAATATGCCTCTTGGGTGCTATTCTTAATGAACTACCTCTAACTTACGCCAATCACTACCACAACAAGAGATCCATTTGTAGCCACCAGTACTTCACCCGAGTGTTATATGATTCAAGTTTGGAAGGTTCAAACTTATAATTGTACAGTCGAGTGTCTTCCGTTCAAGTGGACATTGTAAGACAGTTTCAGACACCTGCCATTATGCTTTACTGAAATCCTAGTGGCAACATTGCTGTATGTTGTCAGTTTTGTTCAGGAATGTTTTTGAAACGAGTGCTGTATTGTCCACATATCTTGTAGCTTACAGCTATGATGTGCTTTATAGTACTTCACTCTGGTACGTTGAATCAACAGGTATACAAAAAATTTAAATTATTTGATGCTTGAACAATAAGTGTTTGGAGCTTTAATCTCCACGTAATCTTGATACTTATGAACTAGTTTCCCACACTTTATTAGACTATGACTTTATTTAAATTATTACTGCTGTATACGACAGGATTTCCTTGAAGTAGCAGTTCAGTCCGCAGGGTTTGAGTGTTTAATATTCTCCACTCTGTCATTAAAATTCAGATAAATAATTCAACTGCCCTGGTCAAGTACTCAGGAAGGATGTTGAATCCAACCACTGTGATTTGTTATCTTAGGACATTAGGAGGGAAGTGTTTGCCTGATATATAGTTTACATGACAAATCCTATAGAACTTATTTATTGTAGTAACTGAACATTTTCTTCTATTCCCTAGTGAAGATTAAATCAAGATTATTTTGGTTAGAGGGTATGTATGGCCAATTTCATATTATTTGAAGGCATGCAACTATCAATCTTTCCTTTTATTCAGTCCGGTTTATGCAGGACGGTTATGAACCCTACTTTGAATATTATCCCTTTCCTCCACTGAAAAGAGTTAGCAAAAGGGAGTCTTGGAAACTGAGGCTGAACAAAAAAGAATTTCAGTATCAGCTACAGAAGCATCACATGGATAGGGACATTGATAAGTAGCCTAGCGACTGCATAGTATGAATTTAAACTCTTAAAAATTAATTAGATACAGAGGGACATCACATAAATCGTGACAGATCAAGTCACTGTAGGCCCTTAAAGCTGCTTTAAAAACCTTCCTACATATGGGATAAAATGTAAACATTTGTAGCATCCTTTCATACACCCACACATTCGAAGGTAATGGAAATCATCTCTCCAAAAATTCATAACAAATTATGAAAAGAAAACACCACAGACATGTAAATCTTACTGTAACAGCAAAGCCTGTCAAGTAAGTTCATCAAACCTGTGATTGAAAGCTTTCTCATTTAAAGTCTTGCAGCAGGGACAGACATCATGAATTTT
The DNA here is from genome assembly GCA_030390025.1 of Squalus acanthias. Lineage (NCBI taxonomy): Eukaryota > Metazoa > Chordata > Chondrichthyes > Squaliformes > Squalidae > Squalus > Squalus acanthias. Next base: position 28,265,416 of record CM059444.1, read on the forward strand.
TCAAACTTGAAAGACAACACTATGGTAAGCTATTTTCAAACCTTAACATGAATGCCCGTGACACAGAGTGAAGGGAGATAAACTCGCTTGCCCGAACAAAGGCGGCATTCGTTACCTGCTTTACTAATCTACAGACAGCTGATTGGCTTGTGTTGCTAATATCTCCAGTGGCAGTCTGAAATGCTCCCGAAGCATAAAAGTTAAGAACAGTTATGAGCTTGATTCTGACAGAGTTTGCCTGTAGGTCTGGATGAGCCATGCGGCATAACTCAATCATGGCGAACCCTTGTATATTGAAGCCTCCAAAGGCACTGCTCTCTGAAAAAACCTCTGTCTTAGATTCTGTTGCGCGGGCACCAGTAGGTGGGTGCAGAACGCCTCTAGTGCAGCCTACCTGCTTTGTATCTCTCAATTAACCTCTTCCTCTTCCTCCAAATAGCAGAGATGCACGGCGATTCCCACGGGGAAACCCATTGTGACATGATTGCAGCTGTTGGAATAAATGGCTGCACCACAACAATTGCCACAAATGCTTCTGAAAAACTAAGTTACAGGAGCAAAAATGAAACAATGAAAGTAGTACAGAAATAGCCTCAATATTATTCAAAGAATCTTCCTTCAGGATTCGAAATGAACTTTGGCAAACACCTCAATCCCTAGCAACCCTGGACCCCCACTTTATATGGTGGGTCGATCGCAGTGTAACGTACCTGCAAACATCAGAAAATTACCTGTTGTCAAAGTGACTTCATCAGAATGCTGTTAGAATATTGAAATCATGCTCCCATCTGCTATTAGGTTTGCCCTTTGTAGGCCAGGAGGTGAAAGCTTCTTGTGCCCAACAAGTCCCCACCAGAAATGTGTGTCATGCACAAAATGGGTGGATGTCTGCCCACATTTTCAGATAGGTAATGCTCACTTTATGCCTCAAAATCAGCCATTACTAATCAAAAATTATACCTCATTTTGTGAATAGCAGATCAGATCCAGTATTCCTGAGTCAAAGTGAATTAGACCTAAGTCACATTAATCCTACCTTACAGAAATGGATTGAGGCTTGTGATAAAGCAAAGCCTAACATTTTGAAGGCTTTGTACTGACGAAAGCAGATCTTTCTATAAGGGCTGTGCTACTATTTCATTTATTTTGCCGCTTTTCACAAGTTGACACCTCGGCTACAAAGGGCAAATCAAATAACTTATCCTGGACATCTGTACTTCCTCAATAACCTCCATAAAGTATTTGACTCAGATGTACATAATGCCTGTAACATAGTAAATGTCTCAAAGGCACGAGAAGGAGGCAAAATAAATGGTGAGCAGCAGAAGAGGTGTGAGAAGGCTCTGAAGGTGGGAGCGGGTTGAAGAGAGGTAGCAAGACAGAAGGATGTTACAGAGAGTAGGGCTAAGGCTGTGCCACTGATTTTTACCTAGAATTAATAACCGAGGTTAGAGCCACATAATAACGACCTACAAGTGCTACTATTTTGTATTACATGGAAATGATCAGAAAATCTACTGATGAAGAATTATCTGGAGTGTACAGAATGGTGATAGTTAGCTGTGCAAGCTTGAAAATTCGCTACACATTCCACAAAAATCCAATTTCTTGAGATTCAATCATTAGGGAAGTGATTCATGGCAAAAGACCATGGGGGTTGACCTTTACTATTAGAACTTTCTTTTTGCATAGATGGATTAACGAGATGCATCTGAGATAATATGCAAGGAGGACAGAGGGCTTGGTAACTTTAACCTAGTCGTTCCCAAGCAGAAAAAAAGCCAGACAGATAGTTTGTGCTTGGGTACTAACAAACAAGCCCAGAATATTCATATAACCCAATTTGGGTTCAATAGCATAAAAAGAAAAAAATGACTAACCAGAAGATCATGAGGTTAAAGTCCTCGGGCTTATATTAATAAATGTAGTCAGTCCTCAACCAAGCCAATAGTCACATTGTTACCTAATTTCTTGCCCCATGCCAGTGAAAGGTAAGAAACAAGGGGATAAAAAAGGTTAAGAGAGGCACATATGATATATAACCAGTGATCATGGTGTACTCTGGTCAAATAAGAATATAACTTATTCTTTACTCCGCTCCTAAACCTCTCTTATGGTTTTCTAAACTGGATTTCTTACATAAACAAAAACAAAGTACTTGTGTGTGTCACAAATGACCTTGTAGAGTTTCTAACTCATTTAAATATCAGGATCATTGGCCCTCATTTAAATATTTGCACAGTAATTACTGTATCATTTCAAACATGGTTTCTCTTAAACATTAATTAACAGTTCATTGCGTAATCCATTTACTGATGAGTCTTGCACTATGCGGAACTCACTGCTCAACTACTTTTAAATTAAAGTACTGTACATAAATGGGATAATTAAGGGTCATTCCCACCCCCCTAAATCAGCAAAGGACTCAGCAAAGAAGCTTAGCTGCTTTCAATTTTCCAAACATAGTACTTTTTACACTTAACAAACAAGCCCAGAATATTTGTATAACCCAATTTGGGTTCAATAGCATAGGCTTAGGCTCGTGTGGAGCACAAACACCGGCATGGACCAGTTGGGCCGAATGGCCTGTTTCTGTGCTGTAAATTCTATACAATTCCACGTAAACATAACTCAATTCCAAAATCTTTTCCAAGAAAATAAATCAAAAATCATGAAAACATGGCAGTACCACTATAAAGAATGTTTTAAACAGGGCAGCTTCACTCAATTACCTCAAACATTTGATTACTAAGGCCCAAGTCAAGCCTCTCCTCGGCTTGCTCAATCTTCAAAACACAAAGCCAATTTTTGTGCAACATGTCGATGGCTAAGAAATTTACTATCCAATATTTACCTCTGGCAAAGCTTAGAGAGCTATAAAACAAGAGTATGGCAAACCGCAAACACAATCCTTAAACTGCTTATATTTTAGGGTCTGCACAAAACTACAGTATACCTGCACAAGCAAATTGCAAAAAATATCACATATAGCTATGGATTAATAGCAAATCAGCTTCAGCTTATGGAACTTTTGTACACAACTGTGTAAAGTGTTTTTTTTAAAGGCTGGCTATAGAGAAATAATGAACGGATGACTTTCTGAATTTTTTTAAATGTTATTTTCGCATCAACAACAAAGACAAAAATAAGCACCTTGAGTTCCTCTTCATCTTTCAGTCATTATTTCAGGAAGCATCAATGATACTACAATTTACAAGTTTTCATTTTCTGAAAAGTAGATAGGGGGATAATTTACAACTTATTTTCTCCCTTACCAGGGTGGGAGTCTATTGGAATGGGCGATTGGTCTCCTGACTGCTACTGCTGGTGACTCTGGAGAAACAGTCCTCGTATGCACGGTCACACGCAGCACAATGTCCCGGCTGTCGAGGCTTGTAACTAAACCGCGTCGTCTGAACCCTGTTGGTTTCCCGCTATTTGGAAACACCGCTTCATTGCCGGTTGTGAGGATAGCAGCATTGGGGCCAACGAAAATCACCTGAAATCTCTGTGACTTCTGAGAGAGAAACTGAGGGAGGGAGGGGGGAGAAAGAGAGAGAGAGAGAGCAACACACCCTGGGGGGGAGAGAGAGAGAGACCCACACTGGGGGAGAGAGAGAGAGCCACACTGGGGGAGGGCGGGGGGGGGGGGGAGGGGGAGGGCGGGGGGGGGGGGGGGGGAGGGGGAGGGCGGGGGGGGGGGGGGGGGGAGGGGGGAGGGCGGGGGGGGGGGAGGGGGAGGGCGGGGGGGGGGGGGGGGGGAGGGGGAGGGCGGGGGGGGGGGGAGGGGGAGGGCGAGGGCGGGGGGGGGGGGGAGGGCGAGGGCGGGGGGGGGGGGGAGGGGGAGGGCGGGGGGGGGGGGAGGGGGAGGGAGAGAGAGAGCCACACTGGGGGAGAGAGAGAGAGAGAGAGAGGACCCACACTGGGGGGGGGGGGGGGGAGAGAGAGAGAGAGAGAGACCCACACTGGGGGAGAGAGAGAGAGCCACACTGGGGGAGGGCGGGGGGGGGGAGGGGGGGGGGAGGGGGAGGGAGAGAGAGAGCCACACTGGGGGGGAGAGAGAGAGAGAGAGAGACCCACACTGGGGGAGAGAGAGAGAGAGAGACCCACACTGGGGGGGGGGAGAGAGAGAGAGAGAGACCCACACTGGGGAAGAGAGAGAGAGACCCACACTGGGGGAGAGAGAAAGAGACCCTCACTGGGGGGGAGAGAGAGAGAGAGCCACACTGGGGGAGAGAGAGAGAGAGCCACACTGGAGAGAGAGAGAGAGAGGGAGAGACCCACACGGGGGGGAGGGAGAGAGTGACAGAGAGAGAGACCCACACTGGGGGGGGAGAGAGAGAGAGAGAGAGACCCCACACTGGGGGGAGGGAGAGAGAGAGAGAGAGACCCACACTGGGGAAGAGAGAGAGAGACCCACACTGGGGGGGAGAGAGAGAGAGAGAGAGAGAGACCCACACTGGGGGAGAGAGAAAGAGACCCTCACTGGGGGGGAGAGAGAGAGAGAGCCACACTGGGGGAGAGAGAGAGAGAGCCACACTAGAGAGAGAGAGGGAGAGACCCACACGGGGGGGAGGGAGAGAGTGACAGAGAGAGAGACCCACACTGGGGGGGGGAGAGAGAGAGAGAGACCCCACACTGGGGGGAGGGAGAGAGAGAGACCCACACTGGGGGGGGGGGGGGGGAGGGAGAGAGAGGGAGAGACCCACACTGGGGGGAGGGAGGGAGGGAGAGAGAGGGAGAGACCCACACTGGGGGGAGGGAGGGAGAGAGAGAGACCCACACTGGGGGGGGGGGGGGGGGGGGGGGAGGGAGAGAGAGAGAGACCCACACTGGGGGCGGGGGGGAGAGAGAGAGAGACCCCACACTGGGGGGGGGGGGGGGGGGGGGGATAGATAGAGAGAGAGAGAGAGAGAGAGAGACCCACACTGGGGGGGGAAGAGAGAGAGAGAGAGAGACCCACACTGGGGGGAGGGAGGGAGAGAGAGAGAGACCCACACTGGGCAGGTTAGAGAGAGGGAGAGACCCACGCTGGGCGGGGGAGAGAGAGGGAGAGACCCACACTGGGCGGGGGAGAGAGAGGGAGAAACCCACGCTGGGCGGGGGAGAGAGAGGGAGAGAGACCCACACTGGGGGGGAGAGAGAGGGAGAGACCCACACTGGGCGGGGGAGAGAGAGGGAGAGACCCACGCTGGGCGGGGGAGAGAGAGGGAGAGACCCACACTGGGCGGGGGAGAGAGAGGGAGAGACCCACACTGGGTGGGAGAGAGAGAGAGAGAGACCCACACTGGGCGGGGGAGAGAGAGAGAGAGACCCACACTGGGCGGGGGAGAGAGAGAATGAGACCCCCACACTGGAGGGAGAGAGAATGAGACCCCCACACTGGGGGGAGAGAGAGGGAGAGACCCACACTGGAGAGAGAGAGAGAATGAGACCCCCACACTGGGGGGAGAGAGAGGGAGAGAGACAGAGAGAGAGACCCACACTGGGGGGGGGGAGAGAATGAGACCCACACTGGGGGAGAGAATGAGACCCACACTGGGGGAGAGAGAGAGACCCACACTGGGGTGGGGGGGGGGGGGAGAGAGAGACCCACACTGGGGGGGGGGGGGGGGGGAGAGAGAGCCACACTGGGGGGAGGGAGGGAGGGAGAGAGAGAGAGACCCACACTGGGGGGGAGAGAGGGAGAGAGACCCACACTGGGGGGGGGGGAGAGAGAGAGGGAGAGAGACCCACACTGGGGGGAGAGAGAGAGAGAGAGAGAGAGAGAGAGACCCACACTGGGGGGGGGGGAGAGAGCGGGAGAGAGACCCACACTGGGGGGGGAGAGAGAGAGGGAGAGACCCACACTGGGCGGGGGAGAGAGAGGGAGAGACCCACGCTGGGCGGGGGAGAGAGAGGGAGAGACCCACACTGGGCGGGGGAGAGAGAGAGAATGAGACCCCCACACAGAGAGAGAGAGAGAATGAGACCCCCACACAGAGAGAGAGCGAATGAGACCCCCACACTGGGGGCAGAGAGAGGGAGAGACCCACACTGGGGAGAGAGAGAATGAGACCCACACTGGGGGGGAGAGAGAGAGACCCCACACTGGGGGGGGGGGGGGGGGGGGGGCGGGGGAGGAGAGAGAGACCCACACTGGGGGGGGGGGGGGGGGAGAGAGAGAGAGAGCCACAGTGGGGTGGGGGGGGAGAGAGAGAGAGAGAGAGAGAGAGAGACCCCACACTGGGGGGAGAGAGAGAGGGAGAGACCCACACTGGGCGGGGGAGAGAGAGAGAGAGAGAGATCCACACTAGGGGGGGGGGGGGGGAGAGAGAGAGAGAGAGAGAGACCCACACTGGGGGGGGGGGGAGGGAGAGAGAGAGGGCCCCACACTGAGGGGGGAGAGAGAGAGAGAGAGAGACCCACACTGAGGGGGGAGAGAGAGAGAGAGAGACCCACACTGAGGAGAGGGAGAGAGAGAGTGAGAGACCCACACTGGGGGAGGGAGATTTCTTGTTGGCCTGTGACGTGCACTGTTGTACAATGTGATTTATTATGGAAGTCAGGCAGCTTTGGTGATTCTCTCTGAGGACTAACCCTCACCTGCCTGAAGCTGGTTCTCCGCGGTGGGGTGTGGGAGTCAGTGAATTGAATTGGGTTTGGTTTTGGTTTTATTTATTATTTTTTGTAACTTGCTGTGTATTGTAAAAAACCATAACATTGTATGAAAACTTCAGTTAGAAGTTATTTATTTCGATGATGTTTTTGTTGAATCATTGGTATTAACTTGGTGTTTGTCATTGCAGTTGATACTGTAGAAACATCACAGAATTAATTTTTATTTAAACATTACTTATCTTTAAATCTTTCTATTCTTTCGTGTTCTTTCTTTGATTTGGAATGCATTCAGGACAGTTTCCTGGAACAATACATCATGGAACCAACCAGGGAACAGGCTATTTTTGATCTTGTATTGTGTAATGAGACAGGGTTAATTAGCAATCTCATAGTAAAGGATCCTCTCGGGCAGAGTGATCATAATATGATAGAATTTCACATTACGTTTGAGAGTGACTTGCCTAAGTCCGAACCTAGAGTCTTAAACTTAAATAAAGCCAATTACATAGGTATGAGGGGCGAGTTGGATAAGGTAGATTGGAAAAATAGATTAAAAAGTATGGCGGTAGATAAGCAGTGGCTAGCATTTAAATAAATATTTCATAATTCTCAACAAAAATACATTCCATTGAGAAACAAAAACTCCATGGGAAAAGTGATCCATCCATGGCTAACTAAAGAAGTTAAGGATAGCATTAGATTGAAAGAAGATGCTTATAATGTTGCGAAGAATAGTAGTAAGCCTGAGGATTGGGAGAGTTTCAGAAATGAAACGACCAAAAAATTGATGAGAAAAAATAGAATATGAGAGAATACTAGCAAGAAATACAAAAACAGATTGTAAGAGCTTCTACAAGTATGTAAACAGGAAGAGAGTAGCAAAAGTAAACATTGGTCCCTTAGAGGCTGAGACAGGAGAAATTATTATGGAGAATAAGGAAATAGCAGAAACGTTAAACAAATATTTTGTATCTGTCTTCACAGCAGAAGACACAAAAAGCATACCAAAAATGGTGGGGAACCAAGGGTCTGATGAGGGTGAGGAACTTAACGTAATTAATATAAGTAGAGAAAAAGTACTAGAGAAACTAATGAGACGAAAAGCCGACAAATCCCCAGGACCTGACGGCCTACATCCTAGGGTTCTAAAAGAGGTGGCTGCAGAGATAGTGGATGCATTGGTTTTGATCTTCCAAAATTCCCTAGATTCTAGAATGGTCCCAGCGGATTGGAAGGTCGCAAATGTAACACAATTAGCCTGACATCAGTTGTCGGGAAAATGCTGGAATCCATTGTTAAGGAAGTGGTATCAGGGCACTTAGAAAATCATAACATGATTAGGCAGTCAACACGGTTTTATAAAAGGGAAATCGTGTTTGACAAATTTATTAGAGTTTTTTGAGGATGTAACTAGCAGGGTAGATAAAGGGAAACCAGTGGATGTAGTATATTTGGATTTCCAAAAGGCATTCGATAAGGTGCCACATAAAAGATTATTACACAAGATAAGGGCTAATTGGGTTTGGGGTAATTTAGTAGCATGGATAGAGGATTGGTTAACGGACAGAAAACAGAGAGTATAGGGGTCTTTTTCAGGTTGGCAGGCTGTAACTAGTGGGGTGCCGCAAGGATCAGTGTTGGGGCCTCAGCTATTTACAATCTATATTAATGACCTAGATGAAGGGAGCGAGTATAACGTATCCAAGTTTGCTGACGATACAAAGCTAGGTGGGAAAGTAAGCTGTGAGGAGAACACAAAGAGTCTGCAAAGGGATATAGATAGACTAAGTGAGTGGGCAGTAAGGTGGCAGATGGAGTATAATCTAGGGAAATGTGAGGTTATTCACTTTGGTAGGAAGAATTGAAAAACAATACTTTTTTAAATGGTGAGAAACTTTCAAATGTTGGTGTTCAGAGAGACTTGGGTGTCCTCGTGCAAGCAACACAGAAAGCTAGCATGCAGATACAGCAAGCAATAAGGAAGGCAAATGGCATGTTGGCCTTTATTGCAAGGGGGTTGGAAGAGTAAGGAAGTCTTGCTACAATTGTACAGGGCCTTGGTGAGACCACACCTGGAGTACTGTGCACAGTTTTGGCCTCCTTATCTAAGGAAGGATATACTTGCCTTGGAGGTGGTGCAACAAAGGTTCACTAGATTGATTCCTGGGATGAGAGGGCTGTCCTGTGATGAGAGATTGTGTAGAATGGGCCTATACTCTCTGGAGTTTAGAAGATTGAGAGGTGATCTCATTGAAACATACAAGATTCTGAAGGGTAGATGCTGAGAGGTTGTTTCCCCTGGCTGGAGTGTCTAGAACTAGGGGGCATAGTCTCAGGATAAGGGGTAGGCCATTTAAGACCGAGATGAGGAGCAATTTCTTCACTCAGAGGGTTGTGAATCTTTGGAATTCTCTGCCCCAGAGGGCTGTGGATGCTGAGTCTTTGAGTATATTCAAGGCTGAGATAGATAGATTTTTGGTCTCTAGGGGAATCAAGGGATATGGAGATTGGGCGAGAAAATGGCGTTGAGGTGGATGATCAGCCGTGATCTTATTGAATGGCGGAGCAGACTCGAGGGGCTGTATGGCCTACTCCTGCTTATATTTCTTATGTTCTTGTGTTTTTATATATTATGTTATACATCTCCGTATAAAACAAAATGTCATTTTATTCGGGGCTTAGTAATACTGAGACACTTTACTAAGGTAAACGCAATAACATTTGCAAACAGTGGGCAAGTGTCACGTGATCAATATGTGATTAAGCATCACATGAGCAGTGTCACCTGATCGAATGCCATGTGATCAAAAGTCACATGATCAAATCTCCAGGCATATGTCAAACCAGAGTTGGCAACCCTAATTCAAAGAGATCCACAGAGATTTCACTACTGGGCAAATAAATGCCATTAAATATTAAAAAATGCAATGGAATACATACATAGCAAACACCTGAAGAGTGTATCATAAAGTAATTTAAGTCAGAAAACATATCTAGGTGCAATGTTAAAACTGTTTTCCAAATGTAGGGTTGTAGTTATTAAGTCAAATAGAAAATTGAAATGTGTAATTTAGTCCATAGGCCTAAATTGGTGGAGCTATGAACATTTCACAAATGCAAACTTTTAAAATACGGATATGGTAGCATAGTGGTTATGTTACTAGACTAGTAGTCCAGAGGCCTGGACTAATGATCTGGAGACGTAAGTTCAAATCCCAACATGGCAGTTGGGAAATTTAAATTTAATTAAATAAATTGTCGTAAAAACCCATCTGGTTCACTCATGTCCTTTAGGGAAGGAAATCTGACGTCCTTACCTTGTCTGGCCTATACGTGACTCCAGACCCACAGCAATGTTTGACTCTTAACTGCCCTCAGAAATGGCCTAGCAAGACAACTCAGTTGCACCAAACTGCTACCGGACAGACCACCCGGCATTGACCTTGGCACCGGCTTCTGACACGACAAAGGCACACCCAGCCCAGCCGACCCTGCTCACCAACATCTGGGGACTTGTGCCTAAATTGGAAGAGCTGTCCCACAGACTAGTCAAGCAACAGCCTGACATAGTCATACTCACAGAATTATACCTTTCAGCCAATGTCCCAGACTCCTCCATCACCATCCCTGGGTATGTCCTGTCCCACCGGCAGGACAGACCCACCAGAGGTGGCGGCACAGTGGTATACATCCCGGCTGTCATGCTGAAGACTTGTGCTTCAGAACTAGCTGTGTTTGTAGCCAGGCTGTTCCAATACAGCTACAACACTGTTATCTACCCGACAATGTGGAAAACTGCCCAGGTATGACCTGTTCATAAAAAGCAGGACAAATCCAATCTGGCCAAAAACCACCCCATCAGTCTAATGTCAATCATCAGCAAAGTGGTGGCGTCGACAGTGCTATCAAGAGGTACTTACTCACCAATAACCTGCTCACCGATGCTCAGTTTGGGTTCCGCCAGGACCATTTGGTTCCAGACCTCATTACAGCCTTGGTCCAATCATGGACAAAAGAGCTAAATTCCAGAGGTGAGGTGAGAAGTGACTGCCCTTGACATCAAGGCAGCATTTGACTGAGTGTGGCATCAAGGAGCCCTAGAAAAACTGAAGTCAATGGGAATCGGTGGAAAACTCTCCACTGGCTGGAGTCATATCTAGCACAAAGGAAGCTGGTTGTGGTGATTGAAGGTCAATCATCACAGCCCCAGGACATCACTGCAGGAGTTCCTCAGGGCAGTGTCCTTGGCCCAACCATCTTCAGCTGCTTCATCAAACACCTTCCCTCCATCATAAAGTCAGACAAGGAGATGTTCGCTGATGATTGCATAGTGTTCAGTTCCATGAAGCAGTCCATGCCGCATGCAGCAAGACCTGGATGACATTCAGGTTTGGGCTGATAAGTGGCAGGTAACATTGGTGCCACACAAGTGCCAGGCAATGACTATCTCCAACATCTACTAGATGCACTGCAGCAACTCGCCAAGACTTCTTCAGCAGCACCTCCCAAACCCACGACCTCTACCACCTAGAAGGACAAGGGCAGCAGGCGCATGGGAACGCCACCACCTCCAAGTTCCCTCTCCAAGTTCCATACTCCTGGAACTCCCTCCCTTACAGCACTTTGGGAATACTTTCACCACAGGGCCTGCAGCAGTTCAAGCAGGCAGCTCACCACCACCTTCTTGAGGGCAATTAGGGATGGACAATAAATGCTGGCCTTGCCAGCGACGGCCACATCCCAGGAACGAATAAAAAAAAATTGTCTAAGGTGGGTGCAAAGAAATATTTTGCACAAAATCAGGATTTAAAAACCAGAGCCCATTAATGTGAGCTAATTTTAATTTTAAGAATAACTTTTCAGACTGATTTATAGAATAGAATGGCACCTAGTTTAATGAATCATATCTTAGTTGAAGCATTCAATAACAAATTGGATTGAATCTTGATGTAGCAGGGAGTAGCAGGAAATGGATTTGGGTTCGGAAAAAGGGCAGGACCATTATATATTACAAAAAGCCGGTTTGGTTGAATGGCATATCCTCCTTGCTATTTTATTCTGTTCTTGCTGTTTGCCATTTCTGTATATACCTGTAATGCACTTTTCTTGCAATTTTAAAGTGACGATATAATGCGTCAGTGACATAATGATGCATTTAATGCAATTTAAATTATCACTTTTGTGTGTTCTTGCAAGTTTTATTGATTATTTTTTTATGAAGATTGTTCCTGTTTAATTTAATATAATGCACTAGACCTGTGTGTACAAAACCTCTGCCTATAGTTTCTTTACTACTTGCAAGTGACCGACACCTAGCTTAATACATATGTGAATATTAATCAATAACTTTTACTAGCCTGTTTATTTGTGTTGGTACAGACTACATACACTGTATCAACAGATGAAAAAAAAAGGCCTTTTTCCACTTGAAGGGTAGAGTGATATAGCAATAGAATATCATGAGATTCTGGCAGGCAACAAAAAGCAGGAGCCTGCATGGGCAGCCATCATTGACAGCTGCTGAGGCAGCTCAACCTTGTCCCTTTTCTCCAAGTCTGTTTCATTAACATCTTGTCTGAGCATCTTGGAACATGCTTGCAGGGATAGAGGCTCCCATGGCACTAAAATCATAGTAATTAAATCAGATGGTGGATAAGAAATGGCAACAGTGCTGAACTATTGGGAACAACAGACAAAGGGATATAGACCCTTATAGCCTGCGGTGTGGACGTGCTCAGCAAACCATGGAGAATAAAACCATCCATTTGTAATAGCCAATCATTAGAACTATTTTTTAAAATTATTCAGCAACACTGTAATGATGAGAGTTTGTAATACATAAACTAGCTGGACAGATAATTATACTTTTTTCTCCTTCTCTCCACAAAAACACAGATGATCCGAGTAACCCCTGTGAGATGGTTGAACCTTCAAGAGTACCAGAGCAAAAAAATCATGGCGGATCATGGGGTCACAGTTCAGCGATTCTTTGTTGCTGACACCTCACAAGATGCCCTGGAGGCTGCTAAGAGACTGAGTAAGTTGAGTAGTAGTGGGTAGTATTGGCAGTAGTCTGAAAGAAGAACTGTTAGAAAATAAATAGTTGAATAGTACAAATAAATAGTTCTGATTCACATTTCATAGCGTCAGTAACTTTGATCTACACAGAAAGAGCTAGTGAGTTAATGGTCCAGATTTTGCTGTGAAAATAACGGAGAGGCTAACAATGCTCACCGTTATTTATGCACAAATTGGACAGTAACTTCCAGTGAGTGGAGCTGCGCAGTTAAGCGCGAAAATCCGGAAGTTGCTGTCTGAGATGTGCCGCTCCTCCGAAAGCTTCCCGAGAACGGCATCTCGCCATCTGGCTCCCCGTTCATTGTACGACATGAAGTTCCTGTACTGACGATGTAGATATGGACTAAACGAGCCACAAAAAGTTAGAGCTTGTCCATTCCAGTCTAAGTACCGCTTTAACGGCGTGAGAAGTCTTAATTACTGCCAAACAATCTCTCTGGCACTGAAAATTAACTTTTACAAGTGTGGAGGCTCATTCCTTCAGATTTTAATTATTATTGGAGATTTTTTTTTAAATGTGATTAACTTTTTTTCTAACTTTTTCTTTGTCTCTTTTATCTCTTTCTCTTAATCCAATCTTTCTTTCCCTCTTTATTTTGCTTTCTGTACCTGAATTGACATTGAATTCACTATTCGTTCATTCGCCAGTCACAGCAAAATCTGGTCCAATATGCATTCTGTTACTTGCTATTAAAGTCAGCAATAAAGTTAATGGTAAATCTCTCTGTTGCGAAATTGTTGCAACTTAATTTGCTTTAAAAGTATTGGTTTATCTAAAGAATGAAAAGTACTTGTCAATGAAAATGCATTATGTAAATGCGAATTGTACAGAATTGAGGGGTATTGATAAGGTAAATCAAGAAAAGCTATTTATTCCGGTCAATGAGTTAGTAACTAGATGGCATAACCTTCAGATTATTATCAAAAGAACGAAGGGAGAGTTTGAGAATTTGGACCCTTAACGGAATCTATGCCGGAGAGTGGATGGAATTACCCGGAGAAGTCTGAAAACCCCCTGCACAACCACACCCGTTTGACGTGAAGGGTGAACATAAAATCCACCATGGTCCTATGCACTGGAATGTAAATGGCCAGTAGAACAGATTGGCTCACTCCTTGATGGGCTAAATTGCAGATGTGGGCTACGGTTTTCCTCTACAGTGGCGATGTCGACACAAGTGTGGTGTGCAGGGTGGGAATTCTGCCAGCCTGACAGTTCTGCCAACGATCTTGGCAATTTTCCTGCATTTATCCTAAATTAAATTCTTTTGGTAGGCTTATGATGGGGTTTCCGCCTGCGTCGTGGAGCTTGCCATGGTGGGAGTGAAATTCCCTGCTGTTACAGCACTTCAGCCCTTGCAGCAGCTTTAAGCAGCCATCTTCCTCCAGGACAAGAAAATGCATTTCACCGTGGCAACATCCCCCATGATGTGCCAGCAAATCAATTGCGTCACTTGCACTTTCTGTGTGGATCTTTTAGTTTTTAAAAGGCCTCCACTGTCTCTAGCAACACTGGTTGCCTGTTGTATGCAGGTGCTCATTTTGCCCGGTTGTTGATATGAGGGTAATGATGGAATGTGTGATGTACGACATAACTCCTTAATGACTGCCTATTGTTGGATAGCTGCTGCTGGCGTTATCAGAAGTGACACTGGAAGATCATCATGTGGGGTGAAAATGTGTGGACACATAGCGGGACAGGTCGCTGCCTAATTTTTTGCCCTGCCCACTGTAATTACACTGGAAAGCATGGGCTTGATGGACCAAGTGATTTTTTTTTTTGTTTCATTCTTTCTTATGTCAATTGTACCATAATCTGTTTAGCAAGTAGTTCGCACTAAAACCTTTCAAAGGTCAGTGTAAATACAGTTCCCTTTTCGCTCTTCTGATATGGGAACGGTAGCGTAGTGGTAATGTCACTGGGCTAGTAATCCAGAGGCCTGGACTAATGATCCAGAGACGTGAGTTCAAATCCCACCATGGCAGCTGGGGAATTTAAATTCAGTTATCGGATTGTCGTGAAAACCCATCTGTTCACTAATGTCCTTTAGGGAAGGAAATCTGCCGTCCTTACCTGGTCTGGCCTATATGTGACTCCAGACCCACAGCAATGTGGTTGACTCTTAAGTGCCCTCTGAAATGGCCCAGTCACTCAGTTGTAACTAACCGCTATGAAAGATAATAAGAATGAAACCGGACGGACCACGCGGCATCGACCTCGGCACCGGCTACGGAGACGGCAACGGCACACCCAGCCCAGTCAACCCTGCAAAGTCCTCCTCACCAACATCTGGGGACTTGTGCCAAAATTGGGAGAGCTGCCCCACAGACTAGTCAAGCAACAGCCTGACATAGTCATACTCACAGAATCATTCCTTTCAGCCAATGTTCCAAACACCTCCATCACCATCCCTGACAGACCCACTGGGGTGGTGGCACAGTGGTATACAGTCGGGAAGGAGTGGTCCTGGGAGTCCTCAACATTGACTCCGGACCCCATGAAGTCTCATGGCTTCAGGTCAAGCATGGGCAAGGAAACCTCCTGCTGATTACCACCTACCGCCCTCCCTCAGCTGATGAATCAGTACTCCTCCATGTTGAACACCACTTGGAAGAAGCACTGAGACTAGCAAGGGCACAGAATGTACTCTGGGTGGGGGACTTCAATGTCCATCACCAAGAGTGGCTCGGTAGCACCACTACTGACTGAGCTGGCCGAGTCCTGAAGGACATAACTGCCAGTCTGGGCCTGCGACAAGTGGTGAGAGAACCAACACGAGGGAAAAACCTACTTGACCTTGTCCTCACCAATCTACCTGTCGCAGATGCATCTGTCCATGACGGTATTGGTAGCAGGGACCACCGCACAGTCATTGTGGAGACGAAGTCCCGTCTTCACACTGAGGACACTCTCCATCGTGTTGTGTGGCACTACCACTGTGCTAAATGAGATAGGTTCAGAACAGATCTAGCAGCTCAAAACTGGGCATCAGCAGCAGCAGAATTGTATTCCACCACAATCTGTAACCTCATGGCCCGGCATATCCCTCACTCTACCATTACCACCAAACCAGGGGACCAACCCTGGTTCAATAAGGAGTGTAGAAGAGCATGCCAGGAGCAGCACCAGGCATACCTAAAAATGAGGTGCCAACCTGGGGAAGCTGCAACACAGGACTACATGCATGCTAAAAAGCGGAAGCAGCATGCTATAGACAGGGCTAAGCGATCCCACAATCAACGGATCAGATCAAAGCTCTGTAGTCCTGCCACATCTAGTCGTGAATGGTGGTGGACCATTAAACAACTAACTGGAGGAGGAGGCTCCATGAATATCCCCATCCTCATCCTCAATGATGGTGGAGCCCAGCACGTGAGTGCAAAAGACAAGGCTGAAGCGTTTGCAACCATCTTCAGTCAGAAGTGCCAAGTGGATGATCCATATCGGCCTACTCCCGCGGTCCCCACCATCACAGAAGCCAGTCTTCAGCCAATTCGATTCACTCCACGTGATATCAAGAAATGGCTGAGCGTACTGGATATAGCAAAGGCTATGGACCCCGACAACAGCCCAGCTATCGTGCTGAAGACTTGTGCTTCAGAACTAGTGCGCCTCTAGCCAAGCTGTTCCAGTACAGCTACAACACTGGCATCTATCCGACAACGTGGAAAGCTGCCCAGGTATGTCCTGTCCACAAAAAAAGGGACAAATCTAACCCGGCCAATTACCACCACATCAGTCTACTCTCAATCATCAGCAAAGTGATGGAAGGTGTCATCGACAGTGCTATCAAGCGGCACTTACTCATCAATAACCTGCTCACTGATGCCCAGTTTGGGTTCCACCAAGACCACTCGGCTCCCGACCTCATTACAGCCTTGGTCCAAACATGGACAAAGGAGCTGAATTCCAGAGGTGAGGTGAGAGTGACTGCCCTTGACATCAAGGCAGCATTTGACCGAGTGTGGCATCAAGGAGCCCCAGTAAAACTGAAGTCAATGGGAATCGGGGGGAAAACTCTCCACTGGCTGGAGTCATACCCGAGCACAAAGAAAGATGGTTGTGGTGGTTGAAGGTCAATCATCACAGCCCCAGGACATTGCTGCAGGAGTTCCTCAAGCAGTGTCCTAGGCCCAACCATCTTCAGCTGCTTCATCAATGACCTTCCCTCCAACATAAGGTCAGAAATGGGGATGTTCGCTGATGATTGCACAGTGTTTAGCGCCATTCGCAACTCCTCAGATAATGAAGCAGTCCATGCCCGCATGCAACAAGATCTGGACGATGTTCAGGCTTAGGCTGATAAGTGGCAGGTAACATTCGCTCCACAGAAGTGCCAGGCAATGACTAGCTCCAACAAGTGAGAGTCTAACCACCTCCCCATGACATTCAACGGCATTACCATCGCCGAATCCCCCACCATCAACATCCTGGGGGTCACCATTGACCAGAAGCTTAACTGGACCAGCCACATAAATACTGTGGCAACAAGAGCAGGCCAGAGGCTAGGTATTCTGCGGCGAGTATCTCACCTCCTGACTCCCCAAAGCCTTTCCACCATCTACAAGGCACAAGTAAGGAGTGTGATGGAATACTCTCCACTTGCCTGGATGAGTGCAGCTGCAACAACACTCAAGAAGTTCGACACCATCCAGGACAAAGCACCCCATTTGATTGGCACCCCATCCACCATCTTAAACATTCACTCCCTCCACCACCGGCATACTGTGGCTACAATGTGCACCATCAAGATGCACTGCAGCAACTCGCCAAGGCTTCTTCGGCAGCACCTCCCAAACCCGCGACCTCTTCCACCTGGAAGGACAAGGGCAGTAGGCGCATGGGAACACCACCACCTCCAAGTTCCCCTCCAAGTCACATACCATCCTGACTTAGAAGTATATCGCCGATCCTTCATCGTCGCTGGGTCAAAATCCTGGAACCCCCTACCTAACAGCACTGTGGGAGTACCTTCAGCACACGGACTGCAGTGGTTCAAGGCGGCGGCTCACCACCACCTTCTCAAGGGCAACTAGGGATGGGCAATAATTGCTGGCCTTGCCAGCGACGCCCAGATCCCATATGTGAATTAAAAAAAATATACACTGGGAATATGACTTTTATGGATGGATAGATTCAGATGCAGCAGCTCACTTGTATTTTATGAAATACTGAGCAATAAAGATGAATCCTCAGTGTTAGGCTGCAAGCATGCATCACTTCTTGTGTGTATTTATATGCGTCGGATGACTGTAAGCGCATATTGTTGTAATGATCTAAAGTATAAACGAAGAATGAGTGATCCTTTAGTACTGCTAATGGACAGTATGGGATGCACTTTGAGCAGCTGGTCTTGAATCTTCAGTGCTTTTGGAGATGCAGATTGTCTCTAGTGCTGTCACACTGGAAATGTTTGATGTGCGCTGAACCTTCAGCATATTTTAAAATTTTAAATATCCTTCTGTGCTTTTTAAAGGTTCTGATTTATGTAGTTGTTTTCATTTGTGTTAAGCAATGTGGGAGATAGATGGGAAAATTTATTCTGCGCTGTTTCTTATTTGCCCTGATCAGTTGCCATCCTGGTTTTAGAAAGTATGCTGCTTGTTGCATTCGATTGTTTGTAGATGAAAGCTATTGGAGGACTGAAACATACAATATGTATTTCCTTATACAGCATGACTTTAAAGTCGATATGTTATTTGAAGTCAGGCTGTCTCCCAACACTTTTGTCCGTGTTCGTGCAGAAAAGGTGGTTTTTGAAAGCAGTCCGAGTCTCCTGTGATCTAAAACCCTGCACCCTTATACGTTCTGTGTCCAGGATAGCATGCCCTCTCTCTCTCTCTCTCCCTCAACCCAGTAGCAGACTAAAGTACAGGCTAAAACTAATAAATTTATTAACAGGTTGAATAAATACATAGAAGCAACAAGGTACTGATAGTATCAGTCCTCAATGAATTAACGTTTCCTTTTTAGAATGTATTTCTTACAGTTTGCTAAGCGTTTTTGAGATTTTACTCCAGATATTCCAAGGTTTGGTATCTCGCACCACTCCCGTAGGCAAGCCCACGCTCCTTACTAACTAGATTGTGCTATTACCTGCTTTGTATCTAGCACATCTGTTGTGAGCCCAGGACCGAACAGAAAACTCTGATCAGTGTGTTTTGGTTTACTGTTATATCACGTGACCTCACGTGATCATCCTCAACTTTAGAAGGTGATATTAAACTGTGATTTATAAACAGCCAAATAGATCTATTGAACAGTAAATGGATACGTGAACAGCTATAATGACATACTGTAGACTTACAGGACTTGTAGAATTTACTGTCTGTTATCATTCCCGAACTCTATTGCCAAAGATAGAAACAGTTGCATCTGCTGTACTAAATTTCAGTGTGAACTGGACCTGGCACAAAGTCCCTGAATAAATCTTCCATGAAGGTTCGCTGCTGACATTCCACAGAGTTTTCATAGGCCTACCTCGATCTCTCTGATTACATCAGATGGGCTACTCAATTGGAACAAGACAGGCTGAGATATACTCTCAACATGTGACTGGGACAAAGGAAATTTAAGTAATGCATTTTTAAACTCAAATAGAACCACCAATCAAGCATTTATTTCAACAAAATTCACTTGATGCATGTATTTGAATTGAATGGCTTGGCCGTTACAGACATAACATCTGTTCTGGGGCAATTGAGTATTAAACCAAGAATGTCCATTTTCTGTGAGGCCTAAGGTTTCCTTGTGGGGCCTGGACAAGCATTTCTGCTCCTCCTGGCCCACAAGGAAAAATAAATTAATTTACCTTTCTGGGCTTCTTCTGGTCCCAGCTCCTCGCTGCCAGGTTGGTCTGGCGGGGAAGACACAATAGTTTCCCCGTGCAGTCCAACAGATAGAATTGCAGTCGAACCCTGATGTCTTCAGAAACCGATCTGCATATTGAAAGAAGGACCCTGCTGCCTTCCGGTGAGTGTCATCTTTTGCCTGCTCAAAATAGCAGGTTACGATCCCAACTCATGGGAAGGCAGCGGGATCAGTGCGGGTATGTCGTATTGGCATTATTCCATTCTTTTCATGCCTTCAGAATGTCCCAAAATGCTTCACAGTCAATGAAGCGAGGTAACTGTTACGTAGGCAAATGTGGCAGCCAGTTTGCTTATACTAAGATCCCACAAGCAGAACATTTAATAAATGACCAGTTAATTTGTTTTGTTGGCTGAAAGATAAATGTTGGCCAGGAATAGTACCATGGGATCTTGTACATCCACCTGAGCAGACAGACAGGGCCTTGGTTTAACATCCTACCTGAAAGGCAACACTTCTGACCAGTGCAGCACTCCCTCAGTAGTGCACTGAAGTGTCAGTCAAGAGTAAGTACTCAAGTCTTGCAGTGGGACTTCAACCCACTGTCCTTGGACTCAGGGCTGAGACTGCTTGAGGATGGAAGTGAATATACCATTGAGGGGTATAGAGTGTTCAGAAAAGACGAGAGTGGACAGAAAAGGAAGTGATGTGACTCTATGTTAGGGATGCCTGGGCAGTAAACAAAGTTGACCCCATGGAAGGGGGGAAGCTGCAGAAGGAATTATTCTGGGTAGTTAGCGCTAATGCAAAAAAATCCAAGTTAACACAAGGAGTATGTTATGGAACCCAGGTCAGCATATCAAAGTACTATAGACAAATTGTTCTACAAAGAGATAGTGAAGGGTATGTGAGAACAGAAATGTTATTTTAATGGGAGATTTCAATCAACCAAATATAATCTCGGAAAACCCAAATGTTTTAGAATCAGAGTTGATAAATGTAATGCATGACTGTTTTATGACCAAATGTATCAAGGAAGCAGCAAGAGGCAATGATCATCTGACCTGCTATTTGTAAATGAGCTATGTAATGTACAGGAAATGAAAATTGTAGCAGCACTGGGGGACACTGAGCACAGAATGATAACATTTAACATGATCTGAGAGTTAGAAATATCTAAGACCTGGAGCCAGGTATATAACTTTAATAGGGCTAATTTCAGTGAAATGAGGGAACAACTAAAGCCAACAGGTTGGCAGAGATTGTTCAACAACACTTCAACAGAAAGCAAGTGGAACACGAGATGGATTAACAAATTGAAACTGGTATAAAGAGCAAAAATAGCCTTTACAAATCCTGCAGTGGGAAAGAGGAAGGAGTTCACTGGAATGATTATAAGAAAATACAGAAACAAATTAAAGAGGTGATCAGAGGGGCAAGGAGAGATACAGAGGGGGAAAAAAGCATAACAGTGAGGTCAAACAGTAAAAGATTCTTTCAGTGCTATAACAGTAAGAGGGCAGTTAGAGTAGAGTTTAAAACCATAAAAAGATGAAAACAGAACCAAAATTGAGGACGTGAAGAAGTCTAATTGATTATTTCCTCCATGTATTCACCTAGGAAGACATGAGTAACATACCATTCCCAAACACAGAAAGCCAGAATAAAATCAACATATTTGATCTGTGAGATGGAAGTTCTAGACACACTAAAAAGGCTCAAAATGAACAAATCAACAGGGATAGATTGTATTTATCCTAGAGTGCTGAATGAAACTAGGGAAGAGATTTCTGAGGCATTGACTATCATTGAGAGTCACTGGACACTAGGGAGGTACCAGTAGAATGGAAACGAGTTGATGTTGTGCCCATATTCAAAGAGGGGGAAAATAAACACATGCAACTATAAACCCATTAGTCTAATTTCCATTCTGTCTAAAATAATGGAATTATTAGGAGTAAACTTGAGTATCTGTGCAATAATCTAGTAAACAGTAGCCAACATGGATTCAGAAGGGAAAGATCATGCCTCTTCAACCTCCTTCACTTCTTTGAGTAACTAATAGCCCGCGTGGATTGTGGAAAGCCCTACGACATAGTGTAGCTAGACTTCCAAAGGGCATTTGACAAAATCCCACATGGAAGACTATTAGTCAGACTTTCAGCCTGAAATTTCTTTACACAGTAGGTAGTTGGAGCATGCCGTGCTTTACCACTTGGAGTTGTTGAGGCAGACACCATTGCATCTTTCAAAGGAAAGTTAGATAAATATTCAAAGCAGAGGAAGATCCAGTACTGAGGGGAGAGCAGGGCAGTGGTTGTGGATTGCTCTGTCCAAGAGCCGGCATAGATACGATAGGACAGATGGCCTCCTCCTGTTCTGTAAACACCTATAGTTCCTCCATGGTAATTGAGCCTGCATTGACTGCACTAAGTGCCACTCTATTCTAAAAGTTTACAGCTAAATATGAAAATGATCCCTCCAGTGTTTTCCTTAACTTAAAACATTGCCCCCAAGTTCTATTTCTGTAATTAAGTACAAAGAACTTTTCCTTACTGACTTACCAATTTATTTTATGACTTTAATAACTTGGATTGTGTCGCCACTTATCTTGCCTCTGTGGGAACATAATTAGCTGCTCTTCATTGCTCACCATTTAAGACCAACATCCTTGTGAGCCATCTTTGAATCCTTTCCAATGCCTCTGCCTTTCAATAGGCTACAATATTATGCATCTGAGATAATCCTTCAGCTGGAGCCTGTAGTGACCCAAAACTGCTTTAAACTGCAAAATAAAAAGAAACAACCTCAAATGCTGGATATCTGAAACTAAAGGTACAAAATGATGGACACAGATATTCAGCACATCAACATCCATAAAGAGAAAAGACAAGTTATTGCTGTGTGTAACCCTTTATAAGAATGCTGTCATTGCTGTTTCCATGTTTTACATTTGGCTTACTCATAGCTCTTTCCACAAATTTAAGTCAACTTTGAGTAATGAAGCAGTATTTGAATTTTTTGGTTTAATATGGCATTGTGATTACTCTTTTCCAATACAAAACACAGAAATTACTCCAAAACTGAAAGGGTACTGACAGCTGGCGGGAATGCAGATTTGTTAGGAACATTGATTGTAAGATAAGCTTGTCTGGCTCTCGGCATATAAAATTGGAACCATTCTTTTGATATATTCAGTTTTATCAGGCTTTAAAGGGAATATTAACACAGTGCAGATTATTGTCTTTTTAAAACTTAGCTATTCTTTCCAATTGAGAAAGGAATAAAGGAATCTCGAAGGTGCTGAGGAAAGCCCTTGATTCTTAACCCGTCATTCTTTAAGCAGTCTGGGGAATCTATGGCTGGGATTTTGCTCACCTTGGCGGGTCCGTGGCGGGCGACGTCGGTGGCAGGTCCCGACCCCACTGCTGGCTCCACCCCGCTCTGTGAAATGACTTTCCGTTGATAGGGCTTGTTAAGCCCGCCCAGCGCATTTCCCGGCAAATTAGAGGAAGCAGGTCTGATGACGTAATTTCATGCCGCGTCATCAGCCGGTTTCCTTAAAGGGACCATGGCCAACTTTATTTTGATATTTGTGCTGTCAGTGTTCTACAGCATTGAGGTGCTGCAAACACTGACAATCGTGCACAGAGGTGCCAGGCTGCACCCAGGTTCTCCCATGACTCCCACCATATGCTTATGGAGGGAGTCACAGCACGCAGGGAGGTCCTCTTCCCTTTCCATGGGTGGAAGAGACCTCCCCAGGACACCAACACAGCCTGGTTACACATTGCAGAGGAGGTCACAAGCAGGGATGTCGTCAGGAGGACCTGGGTGCAGTGGCGCAAACCTTTCAATGATCTCATTTGATCACGAAACGTTAGTACAAAGCCACACTCAACCTCATCCTGCTGTGCCTCTCATCACATCCCCATCACTCTGCCTTCCCTACCCTACTCTTGCACATCCTTACTCACACCAAATTACCTTGCACCTCCACCCATCCCTCTCTCTCTAACTACATTATCACATCCCCATCTCACTAGCCACCCCTCATACTCAGCCTCATCCTAGAGCAATCATACCAACTAAACACACAAGGGTAGCCACTTGGGTGTTTTATCCAATGTTCATGTAAAGTTTCTGTTAATGTGGTGTCAAACATTGAAACCTTTATTTTCAACATTTTGCGATCTTGAACAGATTTATGTGCACCTTTGGAAGTGGCTTAGTGAGTTGCAGTGAATGGTGAGACATAACAGTACCCCCGCAATGGTGGTGAGTGTGAAAGGAATGGCTTGGACATTGTAGGGATGCTTTATGGTGTTGGTGTGGGGTGGTGCCAAACTGGCGCATCATCTGGCAGCCGGGGTGTACAGCGTCAAGTGAAGTAAATCTGGCCATGGTGAGGCCATCCCTGGCGTCCTGGGCAGCAA
This sequence comes from Squalus acanthias, assembly GCA_030390025.1. NCBI lineage: Eukaryota > Metazoa > Chordata > Chondrichthyes > Squaliformes > Squalidae > Squalus > Squalus acanthias. Next base: position 28,289,341 of record CM059444.1, read on the forward strand.
TGTGCTCGGGTGCTGAAGCCCTCTGTCCTGTGCAGCATCAGGTGATTGCGAAGAAGGTTGGTGTTGTTGTTGGTGCTGCTGGTGTTGGGGCTGATTGTGGTCAAATTCTGAGGACCAAGGTGAGACAGTATAAAGGGCACCCATGTTGATCGAGTAGATGGCAGGTGAAGTACAGATGACAGAAGCATTCTGTCAATGGTGAGAGAGTTCTTCCAATGAGGTAAGAGTGGATGGAGAGTGGAAAGTGGAAAGCCTGCAGAATTTGTGCTGGAAATGGACTGAGAAACAGCTTGTGGCTGAGGAAAGTGAAGATCTGTCAGGTGGGAGCTTTTACTGTACATTTGAAGTTGTCAAGGAATCAGCTGGAGCAATGGCCACTGAACTCCCGCCTCAGGTTGACAGCCGTGGTCCCCGTGGCCATGAAGTTAAAGTGAAGAGGTAAGTTAAAAAAGCCCGTTAATGATCTGTGAACAAGGCAATAATGAGATTAATTGGGTCGCCCGCCGCTGCCTGTCGGGTTTGCTCAGCGCCGACAGACCCGACATTGGGAAAGGCGCGTGGCGGCGGGTTGACAGCGGTGTCCCCACCCGCTGGGGAAAAAAACCACTTTCCCATCCGACCCACCACCGATTGCGCCCGCTGACCCCCCACAAAATTCCAGCCTACATGTTGGTGAATAGCTTTGAAAGGACTGTGAAATTTCTGAATATTTTTTCCTGGAAATCAAGAATTGTGAAATTCAAAGATGAATGTTCTTGACCAAATTTACATTTCTGTAATCAGTGAAGAAATTGTATTGGCAAAACCACAGCTAATTAACACATTGTCATTCCCCCTCTCAAAAGCCATAAAGCTGATTGGTGTGGGAAATTTAAAAATTCGACAGATGCAGTAGGGGTATGCTATTGAGCTTGTGGGTTAAGGCAACAATAACTTTCTATAGCACTTCTCACATGCAGGAAGGTGTCTCAATGCACCTTACATTAAGGAGACAAAAGCAATGGATGTGGAGAAGGAGGAAAAAGGGGAAGTGGAGAGGATTAAGGTGGGAGAGCAGAAAACAGTCATCGAGAAGTGTTTTGATGAGGGTGGGTGGTAGCAACAAAGGTCAAATAAAGGTGGCAAACCTCCGTCCCTCGGCAGGATCCAGAGGACTAGGAGTATAGGAGCTGAACAAGTGATCGCTATTGCGGGAGCAGGGTACAAGGATTAGGTCAGCCTTAGAGGAGTGAGTGAATCTGTGCAGGGACACAAGTCCGTGGAGGGATTTGAAAGTGAGGACTAGAATTTTGGTGCCGACTCACTGAGGTCCAGGGAGGCAGTGGAGCTTAAGAGAAGGCAGGGTGATGGGAATCCAGATGAGGATGTAGGTTCTGGCATTCTAAATAAGTTGTGGAGGATGAAGGCTAATTAGAGTGTTAAAGCAGTTGACCCTCAGGTTGACCAGGGCACAGACTAGGCTTCCAGTGATGTTGGGTAGGGGCAGAGATGGGCAATGTAGAGAAGGTGGAAGAATGTGGTCTTGGCAATGAAATTGATCTGGGGTAGTAGGTAGCTTAGTTTGGATTGAACAGTTTGCCAATATGCTGCACCTTCTAAATCAGGTTAAGGAGGGTGATGGAATCCAGAGTCATGAAAGTACTAGCAGGAGCTGACTTGGATGGCTTCAGTTTTGCCAACATCAAGCTGGAAGAATTTTTAACTCATCCAGCTTTTCATATTGGGCAAGTAGTTGGGAGTGTAGCAACAGCCAATGGATCAATGGCAGAGGCAGAAACATGAAGCTTGATGTGGTCACACATATCATAGAATCATAGAATGGTTACAGCACAGAAGGAGGCCATTCGGCCCGTCGAGCCTGTGCCGGCTCTCTGCAAGAGCACTTCAGCTAGTCCCACTCCCCTGCTCTTTCCCCATAGCCCTGCAAATTTTTTTCCTTCAGGTACTTAGCCAATTCCCTTTTGAAAGCCATGATTGAATCTGTCTCCACCACCCTTTCAGGCAGTGCATTCCAGATCCTAACCACTCGCTGCATAAAAAAGTTTTTTCTTACGTCACCTTTGGTTCTTTTACCAATTACCTTAAATCTGTGTCCTCTGGTTCTCGACCCTTCTGCAAATGAGAACAGTTTCTCTCGATCTACTCTGTCTAGACCCCTCATGGTTTTGAACACCTCTATCAAATCTCCTCTCAACCTTCTCTGCTCTAAGGAGAACAACCCCAGCTTCTCCAGTCTATCCACGTAACTGAAGTCCCTCATCCCTGGAACTATTCTTGTAAATCTTTTCTGCACCCTCTCTAAGGCCTTCACATCCTTCCTAAAGTGCGGTGCCAAGAATTGAACACAATACTCCAGTTGAGGTCGGACCACTGTTTTATAAAGGTTCATCATCACTTCCTTGCTTTTCTACTCTGTGCCTCTATTTATGAAGCCCAGGATCCCGTATGCTTTTTTAACCTGCTTTCTCAACCTGCCCTGACACCTTCAGTGATTTGTGCACATATACCCCCAGGTCTCTCTGTTCATGCACCCACTTTAGAATTGTACCCTTTAGTTTATAATGCCTCTCCTTCCTACCAAAATGTATCACTTCGCACTTTTCTGCGTTGAAGTTTGTCTGCTACGTGTCCGCCCATTCCACCAGCCTGTCTATGTCCTCTTGAAGTCTATCACTATCCTCCTCACTGTTCACTATACTATCAAGTGTTGTGTCATCTGTAGATTTTGAAATTGTGCCCTGTACACCCAAGTCCAAGTCATTAAACTATATCATGAAAAGCAGTGGCCCTAGTACCGACCCCTGGGGAACACCACTGTATACCTTCCTCCAGTCCAATAAACAACCGTTCACTACTCTCTGTTTCCTGTCACTTAGCCAATTTCGTATCCATGCTGCCACTGTCCCTTTTATTCCATGGGCTTCAACTTTGCTGGTGAGCCTATTATGTGGCACTTTATCAAACGCCTTTTGGAAGTCCATGTACACCACATCAACCGCATTGCCCTTATCAACCCGCTATGTTACCTCATCAAAAAACTCAATCAAGTTAGTTAAACACGATTTGCCTTTAACAAATCCTTGCTACCTTTCCTTAATTAATCCACACTTGTCCCAGTGACTTAATTTTGTCCCGGATTACCATTTCTAAAAGCTTCCCCACTACCAAGGTTAAACTGACTGGTCTGTAGTTGCTGGGTTTATCCTTGCACCCTTTTTTGAACAAGGGTGTAACATTTGCAATTCTCCAGTTCTCTGGCATCACCCCCGTCTCCAAGGAGGATTGGAAGATTATGACCAGTACCTCCGCAATTTCTACCTTTACTTCCCTCAGCATCCTAAGATGCATCCCATCCAGTCCTGGTGACTTATCTACTTTAAGTACAGCCAGCCTTTCTAGTACCTCCTCTATCATTTTTTATCCCATCCAGCATCTCAATTACCTCCTCTTTCACTATGACTTTGGCAATATCTTCTTCCTTGGTAAAGACAGATGCAAAGCAGTCATTTAGTACCTCAGCCATGCCCTCTGCCTTCATGCATAGGTCGCCATTTTGGTCCCTAATTGGCCTCACCCCTCCTCTTACTACCCGTTAACTATTTATATGCCTATAGAAGACTTTTGGATTCTCTTTTATGTTAGCTGCCAATCTATTCTCATACTCTCTCTTTGCCCCTCTTATTCCCTTTTTCACTTCCCCTCTTATTCCTTTTCACTTCCCCTCTAAACTTTCTACATTCAGCCTGGTTCTCACTTGTATTCTCAACTTGACATCTGTCATACGCCCCCTTTTTCTGCTTCATCTTACTCTCTATCTCTTTCATCATCCAGGGAGCTCTGGCTTTGGTTGCCCTACCTTTTCCCCTGGTGGGAATGTACCTCGACTGTACCCAAACCAGTGTATACGGGATGGTATATGAACTAAAGTGTATACGGGATGGTTTCCTGGACCAATATGTCGAGGAACCAACTAGAGATCAGGCCATCTTAGACTGGGTATTATGTAATGAGAAAGGATTAATTAGCAATCTTGTTGTGCGAGGCCCCTTGGGGAGGAGCGATCATAATATGATAGAATTCTTCATTAAGATGGAGAATGAAGTAGTTGACTCAGAGACTAGGGTCCTGAATTTAAATAAAGGAAACTACGATGGTATGAGGCGCGAATTGGCTTGGATGGATTGGGGAACATTACTGAAAGGGTTGATGGTGGATAGGCAATGGCAAACATTTAAAGATTGCATGGATGAACTACAGAATTTGTTCATCCCTGTTTGGCATAAAAATAAAACAAAAAAGGTGACTCAACCGTGGCTAACAAGGAAAATTAGGGATAGCATAAGATCCAAGGAGAGGACATATATATTGGCCAGAAAAAGCAGCAAACCTGAGGATTGGGAGCAGTTTAGGATTCAGCAAAGGAGGACAAAGGGATTAATTAAGAGGGGGGAAATAGAGTATGAGAGTAAGCTTGCAGGGAACATAAAAACTGACTGTAAAAGCTTCTATAGATATGTGAAGAGAAAAAGATTGGTGAAGTCAAGCGTAGGTCCCATGCAGTCAGAATCTGGGGAATTTATAATGGGGAACAAAGAAATGGCAGACCAATTAAATACATACTTTGGTTCTGTGTTCACAAAGGAGGACACAAATAACCTCCCAGAGATGTTGGGGAACATAGGGTCTATTGAGAGGGAAGAAATGAATGAAATTAGTATTTGTAGAGAAATGGTGTTCGGTAAATTGACGGGATTGAAGGCTGATAAATCCCCAGGGCCTGATAATCTACATCCTAGGGTACTTAAGGAAGTGGCCCTAGAAATAGTAGATACATTGCTGGTCATCTTCCAAAATTCTATAGACTCTGGAACAGTTCCCATTGATTGGAGGGTAGCTAATGTAACCCCACTATTGAAAAAAGGTGGGAGAGAGAAAACGGGGAATTATAAGCCTGACATCGGTAGTGGGGCAAAATGCTAGAGTCCATTATAAAAGATGTAATAGCAGAGCACTTGGAAAACAGTGACAGGATCGAACAAAGTCAACATGGATTTACAAAAGGTAAATCATGCTTGACTAATCTACTTGAATTTTTTGAGGATGTAACTGGTAGAATAGATAAGGGAGAACCAGTGGATGTGGTGTATTTGGACTTTCAGAAGGCTTTCAATAAGGTCCCGCATAAGAGATTGGTGTGCAAAGTTAAAGCACATGGGATTGGGGGTAAGGTACTGACTTAGATAGAGAACTGGTTGGCAGACAGGAAGCAAAGAGTTGGAATAAACGGGTCTTTTTCCGAGTGGCAGGCAGTGACTAGTGGGGTACCGCAGGGATCGGTGCTGGGACCCCAGTTATTCACAATATATATTAATGATCTAGAGGAGGGAACTAAATGTAATATCTCCAAGTTTGCAGACGACACAAAGCTGGGTGGGCGTGTGTGTTGTGAGGAGGATGCAGAGAAACTCCAGTATGATTTGGACAAGTTGGGTGATTGGGCAGATGCATGGCAGATGCAGTATAATGTGGATAAATGTGAGGTTATCCACTTTGGTGGCAAAAACAGGAAGACAGATTATTATCTGAACGGCAATAGATTGGGAAAAGGGGAAGTGCAACGAGACCTGGGAGTCCTTGTGCACCAGTCGTTGAAGGTAAGCATGCAGGTGCAGCAGGCAGTTAAGAAGGCATATGGTATGTTGGCCTTCATAGCGAGAGGATTCGAGTACAGGAGCAAGGATGTCTTGCTGCAGTTGTACAGGGCCTTGGTGCGACCACACCTTGAGTATTGTGTGCAGTTTTGGTCGCCTTATCTGAGGATGGATGTTCTTGCCATGGAGGGAGTGCAGCGAAGATTCACCAGACTGATACCTAGGATGGCAGGAATGATGTATGAAGAGAGATTGGGACGATTGGGCTTGTATTCGCTGGAGCTTAGAAGAATGAGCGGGGATCTCATTGAAACTTATAAAATTCTAACAGGACTAGACAGACTAGATGCAGGAAGGCTGTTCCCGATGGCGGGGGAGTCCAGAACCAGAGGTCACAGTCTAAGGATAAGGGGTAAGCCATTTAGGACTGAGATGAGGAGGAATTTCTTCACCCAGAGAGTGGTGAACCTGTGGAATTCTCTACCACAGAAGGCAGTTGAGGCCAATTCAGTAAATATATTCAGGAAGGAGTTAGATATATTTCTTAAGGCTAAAGGGATCAAGGGATATGGGGAGAAAGTAGGGACAGGGTACTGAATTTGGATGATCAGCCATGATCTCATTAAATGGCGGAGCAGGCTCGAGGGGCCGAATGGCCTACTCCTGCTCCTATCTTCTGTGTTTCTATGTTTTATCTCCTCTTTAAAGGCAGCCCATTGTTCCATTCCAGTTTTGCTTGCCAATCTTTGATTCCAATTTATCCGGGCCTGATCCATTCTCAACCCACTAAAATTGGCCTTCCTCCAATTAAGTATTTTTACTCTAGATTGCTCCCTGTCCTTTTCCATAGCTAATCTAAACCTTATGATACTATGATCACTGTTCCCTAAATGTTTCCTCTGACACTTGCTCTACTTGACCCACCTCATTCCCCAGATCCAGATCCAGCAATGCCTCCTTCCTCGTTGGGCCAGAAACATACTGATCAAGAAAGTTCTCCTGAACACACTTCAGAAATTCTTTCCCCTCTCTGTCCTTTACACTGTTACTATCCCAGTCTATATTAAGATAGTTAAAGTCCCCCATTATCACTACTCTATAGTTCTTGCACCTCTTGGTAATTTCCCTGCAAATTTGCTCCTCTATATCCTTCCCACTAATTGGCAGCCTATAGAATACACCTAGTAGTGTAATGGCACCTCTATTGTTTCTCAACTCTAACCAAATAGATTCTGTCCTCGACCCCTCCAGGACATCCTCTCTCTCCAGCACTAATATTCTCCTTAATCAATACTGCAACCCCACCTCCTTTCTTTCCTTCCCTATCTTTCCTGAACACCTTATATCCAGGAATATTTAGTACCCAATCCTGCCCTTTTTTGAGCCAGGTCTCCGTTGTTGCCACAACATTATATTCCCATGTGTCTATTTGCGCCTGCAACTCACCAGCCTTATTTACCACACTTCGTGCATTCACACACATGCACTGTAAACCTATCTTAGACCTTCTTGTATTCTCTCTTAGTCTGACCCCTCCTAATACCGTACTATTTCTTACTCTAGTGCTATCTGTCTCTCCCAATCCTTTGTGCACCTTGTTTCTCCTTTCGGATGCTGCATCCTGGTGCCCACCCCCCTGCCAAATTAGTTTAAACCCTCCTCAACAGCACCAGCAAACCCTCCCCGCGAGGGCATTGTGTGTAAAGTGACTTGTGCTGATGGATTATCTTGATGTAGTCAAGATAAATTGGTAGTTTTGGTCAAGAAGATGGTCCAGCCAGATCTGCCAGTGGACAGCTTGGTTTGTTATATCATTGAGGGAGCATATCTTGAACTAATCTGGGATCTTGGAGTGCCTTATACAGTGCTCTTTTGCTCAGCACTGTCATCCTCTACCTTGAACACAAACATTTACTCCAAAATGCAGAAGATTATAAAAATGATTCTTAATGCAGATCCAATCATTTATTTCCAAGTTGAATACAAGTTCATTGGATACAGTTAGTTTCCTGTGCGACAGCAAGGAGTCTTAAAACTCAGTTATGATGGCCCTTCATGGTATTCATGTATCTTACAACATTAATAATTCTTGTGAAATAATAGCAGTTTGAAAAGTGGAGCAAATCTGCCAACAGACTCAAGGATACTATAATACCCAAAGAACCAATTAGCAACTTCATGTTTCAAGAGTATGGTCCAGACATTAAGGGCTGGATTTTGTCTTGGGGTTGGGTTGGGGTCGTGTTACCCGCATTTCGTGTTGCCCCCCCCGACTCCAGATTAATGTGGATGAATGATGCAATTTTCACTTAATTGGGCAATTGAGTTCCAGCATGTGGGAACCCAATTAGTGGTTTCAGTCTGAAAGTTGCCTCTGATGATGTCATCATTGCAGGTCAGAGACTGATTGCCTGGCCTTTGTTGTGAGAGGACCTGGATGCAGAGAGAGAGAGAGAGAGAGAGACTTCATCACATCTCCGTTGTAATAGTGGACCTGCAGCTGATAGTCAGCTATCCACTTGTGCTCCCGCCAGGTTTCATTGGAGTGTTTCACATCAGGTGTACTTCACGTCGGAAAAGGGTTAAACTAGCTAAAACGTTTCAAAATGGCATTACAGAGCCAATTTAGGGCTTGTTAAGGGCTTTAATGGCCTCTCCCGCCTCTTGGAGGCGGGACGGAGTCGGGAACCCCGTGACCGATTTTGTCAAAATTGCGTGGAGGTGGAATGGGGTCGGGACCCCCGAATCTGCAACTTTAACCCACACGCCTCCAAACCCGACTCCACGGGTCATTCAAAATCCAGCCCTAAGTAGCTGAAGATTTTGAAAATTCTGAATAGTAGCAAGAAAATAGAGGGCTCCATGCATTGTCTTCTAGTAGTATTAAAAACCAGTCAACAGTACCCTGTATTGTTTACTTGCACCTTAGTAGACTTTGTAAAGTGAAAGATAAATAATATTACAAATGTTACCTGCGAGACCTTGAATCTTTCACTATTAATAAGACGTGCAATATTTTCACCTTGTGTCAGACATGTGATGTATTGTTTCAATAAATTTGCTGCATTACAGTGTTGGGCAATAAAGAAAGAAAGAAAGACTTGCATTTATATAGTGCCTTTCATGACCACCGGACGTCTCAAGGTGCTTTACAGCCAATTAAGTACTTTTGAAGTGGAGTCACTGTTGTAATGTGGGAAACGCGGCAACCAATCTGCACACAGCAAGCTCCCACAAACAGCAATGTCATAATGACCAGATAATCCGTTTTTGTTATGTTGGCTGAGGGATAAATATTGGCCAGGACACCAGGGATAACTCCCCTGCTCTTCTTCAAAATAGTGCTATGGGATCTTTTACATCCACCTGAGAGAGCAGACGGGGCCTCGGTTTAATGTCTCATCCGAAAGAAGACACCTCCGACAGTGCAGCACTCCCTCAGCACTGCACTAGAGTGTCAGCCTAGATTTATGTGCTCAAGTCCCTGGAGTGGGACTTGAACCCACAACCTTCTGACTCAGGCGAGAGTGCTACCAACTGAGCCACAGCTGACATGCACTGTCATGTTTAGACTGCAGTATCGGGACTGCAGTAAACCTCAGAAGCCGCACTCGAATCCTGGACTACCTCTGAGCAATGCCTTGGGAGATATACTCTTGAAGGAAAAATAACAATCCTGCACTGTTACAATTGGCTACTGTTATGCCTGCTCTACCAATGCTAATATTTGATTACATTTTTTATGGTCCCATAAGTGTTGCAATGCAATACAGTAAAACATTGGTGATCTGGACCACAATTTATGAAATGATTAGATCTTCCCCAAAAAGGTCTTTAAAGAATTGTGACTAATAAAGAATTTACAATTGGTTAGTGTAATTTTCCAAATGATTTAAAATATGTGGGCGATAGTTACGTCAAGTCCAAATTATATTATAGATTAAATAAAACTTTTTATGATGGCACATGTGATGATAAGCAAATCTTAAATGAGTCAATTTTAAAGCAAATTTATTTTAACATGTTTTTATAGTGTTTCTGTATCAGCGAGCTGCAATGATATGTTAAATATGTTTGAACTATGTATAATATTAACAGCAAAAATAACCTCTCAAAAAGTAAAGACTCCTTTATTGAAATATGACCTTGATTACTATTTTTCCCTCCATTTGTTTTTCCACATAAGGGCTGTAGCTTCCTCCAGATTGCAAAGTATTTTTGTAGTGCCTCATAATTGAGCTTACCATTCATTTATGAGTAAGTGAATGTTTATTTCAAATTTAGTTGTATATGTTCGTGGTATACGCTGCATCAGAATGGTGTTCAGAAAATTATCCAGCAAACATCACCCCAGCTTGAGGTACAAAATGTGCTGTTGCCAAGGATCTTCAGTTTCACCCTGAGTAGGTAATGCCGAGGACAGAGCTGTATGAAGTTAAAGTAGATAAATTGGGTTGAGTCATACTCCTGTGAGTAAACTTAATACAACTTTGTTATCCAGAAAGTTTCAGTTAGATTGATCACCAAGAACTGTGTAAACTTTTAACAGTATATTGCGAGAGTAATTGTATTGGCAAAGGACAACATAGACTTCATTTCTCAGATTGAGATCATAGTCAACAGAGAAAGATTAGAAAATCTTGCCACACGATTGGTATATTGAATTATCTTTTACTTTGTCCTCTTTTTGCCTGACTATTGATTTCTTGTAGTAGAAGTAAATCTTACCCAGTAATGTAGCAGATTTCCTTACATGTTGAGTTCCTTTTTAGTATCTTGTGAACATGTGACAATTCAGATAAGTGCACTTTCTTGCTAAGGAAATGTAGGATTTAATAGTAGATACTAGGCACTATTTAAACACCATGCTAAAAAGGAAGTTGAAAACAAAAACAATTCTTATTCGGTGAAAGCACTTTGTCTAAAATATCACCTTGTCCCTCCCCCCACAAAAAAAACCACATTCCTATTCAAGGAGAAACGTTCCTATTTGTGCAAGTAGAGGTAGCCTCGACATGTTGGGTCTCATGATCGGAAACAACTTATCCAAAGTTGTATCAGGAATGTAGGTAGTGCAGCTCAGCTTATTGTGGGCACAGGTATTAGCAAAGGTAATAGCCCTTCACTTATCCAAACATAGAAAGATTGATGCAATATTAAGAACATAAACTGTATAACATGTAGCAGAACACCCCGGTACCATTTAGTAACTCTTCTGAATTATCACAAAATCATAATAGAAGGGAGGTTTCTAAGTAGAATTGTTGAGAGGAAGTATATGTAAACAGGTGCTCATTTACCAGTGATAGACCATGGAATGCTTACAGGAACACTCAGAAAACTATATTAGTCAATTAAAATAGTACCTTTATTAGCTACTTATTAAAAGTGAATCCTGCTTTATATTCATAAAGTGGGAGAAATATTTTATGATGCCGAAGATATACTAATTAGATTTAAGGGGTGGCCAATAGGAAGAGTGATGGGATGATGTAGACTGTGCTCTTCAGATTAGTTTTGCTTAATACATATGGAGATGATGGTTTTCCTGTCATCCTAAGAGGATCATTCTCCATCATGCCAAGGTTACATTCTGTTTACTCTCATGCCAATTAAGAAATGGATTAATCTTGTGCTGGGTAGAGCAAAACTATGAAACAATGTTGCACAAAGCCAGAGACAGTCTGGGTTAAGAGCTGTTGGTGTGGAATCCAGTATCCAGTAGGGTCTGAGGCCAAATAGGGTCTATTTAACCAGAAAAGAGAACTGTGTAAGAGTTTATTTGCAAACTTATTTGCAAAACTGTTCCTGTCAAGGGAGAGCAACCTCCGTGTGCTGCTCTACCCCTTTTATATAATTTCAGTTCTGTGCCAGCCTCTATGCTGTACTGTGTAATGCAGTGATTCAAATTTGTGATATGTGCTCCTGTTGTGTGAAGCTCTGTGCTGTTGTGTGAAGTTTTGTATCTGCAGTGCAGTTTCATAAAATCTACCCCTACATTTATCTGTCATAAACTCACACATAATTTAACTTGCTTTTATTTTCAAGAAATTATTTTAATGCAGTATTACCCACTTTTTATGTGAAAATACTGTCAGTCCATCCTCTCAGTGACTCGCGTTGCCTGTAGGTGTAGCTTTCTGATTATTCACATTTAACAAGCAAGGATTATACAGGCGTGTGACATGTTAGACGTCGCCAACATCATTTCCTGCTTTATTATTCAACTCTGGAAATGTTGGATGAAATGGCATGATAAATATGCACACACAAATGTGTAGATTCAAGGAGAAGTAGCCAGAGAACTGCAGTATTTTAACAAACCTTGAAATTTCTGTGCATTATCAATCAAACTTGTATAAGGTAATTGATATCTGAGTATAAAGGCTGCAATGGGAAAATATTAGTTAAAAGATTTTAGGTTGATATATTATTTGAATTTTCAGTAAGGCAAATTGGCTTAATAACAACTCACTTCATTTATTAGAGAATTATATAGTAAACAGAATGTAATGTCCATGAATGTTATTCTAGTCTGTTGCCAGTTCATTTTGTTTAGCACTCAGGGATCTATATATGTTAGCCAAATTATGACTTTTTTACTTGGGATTGGCCAGATGGACTAGTCTTTTCCAGTCCAATACTTTACTCTTCCAAAGGGTTATGGTAATTTTTCATTTCATTTTTATTGCCATAATCTGGGTGTTCCTGCACAAAATTGAAATTGTTATTGTTAGTAAAACCCCATGTGAGATTTTAAACCCAAACATCATTTTGTTGAAAAACAACAACTTGCATTTATATTGCGCCTTTAATGTAGGAAAACATCCCAAGATGCTTCAAAGAAGTGTAATTAGACAAAAAATGTCACCGAGCTAAAGAAGGGGAGATTAGGAGGGATGACTAAAAGCTTGGTTAAAGAGGTAGGTTTTACGGAGTGTCTTAAAGGAGGAGAGAGAGGTGGGAGAGGTTTGGGGAGGGAATTCAAGCTTCGGGCCCACATGGCTGACGCATGGCCGCAATGGTGGAGTGAAGCGAATGGGGGATGCGTAAGAGGTCTCGGTCAGCGAGCACAGGAATGATGGGTAAGTGGGACTTGGTGTGGGTTAGGATACGGGCAACAGAGTTTTGGATGAGCAAAAGTTTATGGAGCATGGAAGATGGGAGGCTGGCCAGGAGCGCACTAGTATAGTCATACCTGGAGGTAACAGAAGCATGGATGAGGTTTTCAGCAGCAGATGGGCTGAGGACTGGGTAGGCGAACGATGTTCTGGAAGTGGAAGTGGGTGTAGGAGATGATATGGAGTTAGAAGCTCAGCTCAGGGTCAAATAGGACACCATGATTGGTTCCGCCTGAGCCATTATAAACATGAAAAATTTGTCAAAATCGATACGTTTTTGAGAATGCTTTGTTGAGTTGTAATTTTTTTAAAAGACAAAAGTATTTGAGTTGATTAAGTAGAGAGAGAAACAGAGTTAACGTTTCAGGTCGATGACCCTTCGACATCGACCTGAAACGTTAACTCTGTTTCTCTCTCTACAGATGCTACCTGACCTGCTGAGTATTTCCAGCATTTTCTGTTTTTATTTCAGATTTCCAGCATCCACAGTATTTTTCTTTTGTTTGAGTTGATTAAGTGTTGTGCCGATACTTTGATCAGTGTGTTTTTCAAAATAACCAGTGAACTGTATTTCCAATTCATAAAGTTTTTGCCTATTGCACTTTCCCACACCCCAACACCCAAAAAACCTCATTATTATTTTCTTTTGCACAGTAATTTTCAACATTAATTCGTTCGTGCTGTCACTGGGAGTAGTAGCTATAGGGATAAATCACATTCGTCAATCAATATGCTTTAACGTTATATGATGCTCTAAATTCACTGCCTCAAAGTATTTACCACCACTGGTGACAGAATTGCATTTCACCCCAGTTCAAAATCCAGTCTCCAGACACAGCACAAATTTGAAAGGACAAAATTGTACCATTAAATATTTTTCGCTGTTCAAGTGGAAAAACTATTTCCGCTAGTTGGTGAGTTAGTTATTAAAGGGGATAAACCTAAGATCATCAGCAAAGAATGAGGATAGTTCTTTGATACAAAAATAGAAAAAGAAAGACGTGCATTAATATAGCGCCTTTCACGACCACCGGATGTCCCAAAGCGCTTTACAGCCAATGAAGTACTTTTGAAGTGTAGTCACTGTTGTAATGTAGAAAACGCAGCAGCCAATTTGCGCCCAGCAAGCTCCCACAAACAGTAATGCGATAATGACCAGATAATCTACTTTAGTGATGTTGATTGAGGGATAAATATTGGCCAGGACACCGGGGAGAACTCCCCTGCTCCTCTTCGAAATAGTGCCATGGGATCTTTTATGTCCACCTGAGAGAGCAGATGGGGCCTTGATTTAACATCTTATCCGAAAGACAGTGCAGTGCAGCACTCCTTCAGTATTGCACTGGAGTGTTGGCCTAGATTTTTGTGTTCAAATCTCTGGAGTGGGACTTGAACCCACAACCTTCTGACTCAGAGGCGAGAGTGCTACCCACTGAGCCACAGCTGATGGGATAGATTTTTTTTTTTTACACAGGGTTGTTAGGGCATGAGATACCCTGCCAGAAACACTGGTGGAAGCAGAATCCATAATGGCTTCCATAAAAATAAGGATCCATACAAAGGGAAGTGGAGAAATATTTGAAAAAGACAAATGTAAAAGGGTATGGAGAAAGGGACTAAATTCTGTCGGAGTTAACACAATGGACTGCATGACCACGTCCTATGTTGTAAAATTCTAATGGGCTCTGATACTGCCAGCTTTACACCCCTGTGGACTCGGTATGAAAATTTCACCTACCAGCTATTGTGCTTTACTAGAATGTTGGGAATAAATGCCTACTCTCTGGCCATATGATAATTTCACATACCCATCTTTACACGTTACTGAATTTTTTAAAGATAAGATTGACCATCAAATCGCTTACTTAATTTAGACAGATGCAATGATCAAGAATGTGAAAATTTCTATTGCTTGTAGTCTTGTGGCAATCCTGTTGGGTACTCAGGAAGGGTGGTTATTTTGGGAAGGACATTCAGTGCCAGTTTTTAGCATTGACAGTTGTAATTATTCTAGCATGTTAGTTTTCTTGTTAAATACAGTTCATTGCTTTCTACAGTAGACCAAATAACTTGGAAATATTTGCTTTAAAGGGTTAGAAGTTAACAGATTGTACAGTAAAGTAGGGCCACTAGAGAACATGGCAATGGTACAAGACACATTAATATTATTGGTTATAATCCCCATTCTGCTCTGTCACATTTTGTGGAAATTAAAGAAGTGAGTCCTGGTAAATTTCAACAGTAATACAGGTTATGTCATAGAAACATAGAATGTTACAGCACAGAAACATGCCATTCAGGCCATCAAATGTACAGTTTTTTTTTCCAAATGACCATTGAGTCTACTCTTTCTTTCTGTTTGCTTGGCAATACCCCGTTAATATGCCTTTTCTTTCAAGCAACAGCCGTTTCCCCTTTTAAAAGACCTTATGGACACTGCTTCAATGATAATTTGTGGCCGAGAACTCTACATTCTAATCATTCACGACATAAATACTTTTTTCAAACCCCTCCATTTATTATTTTTGTGATTGCAGTCTTAAATTTGTACCCTCTTAGTGTCTCATCAGGCAGTAGAAGCAACCTGTCACTATTTACTCTCTGATAGAAGCCTTCAAGATTATGAAGGGTTATCAGGTCACCCTGCGAACACTCAGCTCTAGTGAAACAAGCCTAATTTCTCTTCATAACTGTAACCCTTCATTCCTGATAATATCCTAGGGAATCTACACTGCACCTTTTCCATTGCTTTTATAGCCTTCCTATAATGGGGTGCCTAAAACTGTAAATAGAACTCCAACTGTGGCCTAACTGATGTTAAATATTATCTACTTGCTTTTGTATTCTATGCTTCTAGATACAAAACCAAGGCTTCAGTTTGCCATTTTATTGCACACAACCTTTACTGACCCGTGTACGCTGTTGCATCTCTACTTCATTTAAAATCTTACTATTTATGCTGTATTTTATTTCCCTATTCTTATTTCCAAAATGTATTACTTCATACTTTTATGCATTGCGATGCTTCTTCCACTCAGCTGCCCATTGCACCATCTATGCAGTCTTTCACAGACCTCATCATCATTTGCAATACTGCCCAATTGGCTTCCTCATCACATTTTGATTTTGTCCCCTCACATCCTAAGCCCAGATCATTTATGCTCTTAGTAGATAAGAGCAGCTCCAACCGCTCACCAAATCTTTCCAGCTGCAAATCTTGCATTACCTTGACCCTTTGCTTTCTGCCCTCATTCTCTCTCTTCATGTGGCCACGGTTTCCTCAATTCTATGTTCCATTATCTTTGTCATAAGTCTCTTATTGAATGCATTGATGTGTGATGTTTTGTGTGTGGTTTATATATAAACATTCAGAAATGTCTATTTCTGGTATCTTGGCCCAAATGATGATTACCATTGTTAAAACTGCTTTTCTTTTGCTCTTATGGTTTAATATTTTGCTGCGCTGTTGTGCTCCAATGCCACTTATACCATATTTTGTAGTATTGAGGCACACCGAGTTTGGATCTGAAAATGTTTCACTCTGAGTTCTGTATTTTGGTTCATTCCACTGCAGCTTGCAAGTACCAAATGAAAACTAACGCCTGAATTTTCTGCATGGCTGATGCCATTTGTTGTGAAGCAAATGATGTGTAAAAATCATCACTCTTTTACAAACCCAAGGAATAGGTGCAATGTAATACTTGATCTTACCTCTTTCATTGCTTATGTGAATAATAATGAAAGTACAAAATACATCAGAGACGCATTTCTCCCTTATGTTAGCGTGTGTGTTAGTGTGAATGTAAAGTAGGGAAGACCACTTTAGTCAACAGAGGACCCCAAGACCCCATGGTCCTGCAATTTCTGTGTTTGCTGCAGAGTTTCTATGAATGTACAAAAAAGGCTCTACAGTAATATAAAGATGTAGACAATGGGGTGATTACTGTAGCTTTATTTGAGTTTTCAATAATCATTATTTAATTGTATGCTAGATATGATAGTCTCCTGTTACTGTAAATGTGTTTATGCCATTATTTTGTCAGAGCCCTTGAATTCTGTCTATTATAGTAATTTAGAGAAAGAGCTATGTTGCAGGTCACTTATCATTCTGAGCCAGTTCTTGCATTGGGGTGGGGGGTGGCATATAAAAGTGAATGGTCAATTGTTGAACCAAAAGAACGATTTTTCACTTTTCACAATACAGTATAGTCTGTTTTCTGTGACAGCTTCTTGCTGCAGCTGATCAGTGTAACACATGCTGGTGAGCCAACTTACATCGTGCTTTTGTAAATGGATGCATACAACTGCAAGTAATTGCCAGGAGCCTAACAAATCAAAATCTCATTTCAGAAGCCTGACGTTAATGTTCTAGCCACTTACTGTGTTGTATGTTAGATAAAATCCTCATACAATGGCTAAAACTCCAATGATGCTTCTGTTGATTTGTGGAAAGGAAAGTACTGCATTTCAATTTTCAGAAAATAAAAAGTAAATGGATTTAAGTTTGGTTTTCTTCGCCTTACATAATAAATTACAACCAAGATATTAAGTATCTTGGTTGTGGATACAACAGTAATGAAGCTGGTATTTTTCTTCTCCTTTCCCGAAAGCATTGACTCCTTTATGAGATGGGGGTCTACTGCCACCCACGCTTTTGTACCTCCTCGAAGTGGGCATTTTTTGTGTGTGTGCATCGACGGTGAATGTCGGTTGTAGCAGGCAGCATCCTTGTGAATATGAGTTGTACTCTCTCTAAAGATCAATATCCTGCCTATAGGATGAAACCCAATACTGCACAAAGTACTCTCAGATCTTATTACGGCTTTGTTTAGGCTCATCATTACCTCTTAGTTTTTATATCTATACCTCTTGAGATGAAACCTGCAATTCTGTTTCTACAGCCTTATTAACCTGAGGCGCTGCCTTTAATGTTCCATGAACCTGTAAACCTAAGTCCCCCTGCTCTTCCATAGCACCGAGTTACTTCAGAGTATAATTACTACTGTTATTTTTTTTAAACAAAATCCATAACCTCACATTCACACTGATATTGAATTCCATATGCCACTTATTAGCCCATTCTTCCATCTTATCAATATCCCTTTGAGGTTTCCTTTGGTCTTCTTAATTAACTATACCTCCTATTTTGGTATCATTTGCAAATTTTAACACCATTCCCTCTATGCCTATATCCAAATCATTGATATACACAAGTGAACAGAAGTGGCCGCAATACTGAATGGAGAGGGATACAACTACCCACTTCCAACCACTCTGAAAAATTCCCCTTATCTCCTACTCTCCCTTTTCTCCCTTCTAACCAATTTTTAATCCCGTTTATTATTGTCTCTCTAATTCCATACACATTAATCTTCTCGTGTAACCTCCCATGTGGTACTTTGTCAAAAGCTTTTCTAAAGTCCATGTACACTACATCCACTTCACTTCTCCCATCTATCATGTCTGTTACATTCTCAAAGAATTCTGATTTGTCAAGCACGATCATCACTTTTGAAATCTGCGCTGGTTACTTCTAACTATTTTGACAGTACTCACCAATGTCTCTTTACTTGGCAACAAAAGCACTTGAGTAGGGTTCAAGCACCAGCTCCCTAGCCTGACATTAAAACAAGAAGTTGCAATGGTTAATGTGCTAAGCATCACTGCTACTTTAACACCTTAAGGACATCAGAGCTCCGGGTCCCTTAATCTGTGCTGAAATATAGAGGGTCAGCTTGTGAATTACCTCTTAATTAATAGAATTAAATGGATAATGGACATTGGCAAAAGAGTAAATTTTAAACAAAAGTTAGTACTAAACTTGGTATATGTAGTGGCACACATTGCAAACTGTTATTACTGATGTGACATTGAGGCACTAAGCAATTGTTAATTACATTGTGCTGTTTCCTTAAAGGATATTTCTAAGTATCTACAGGTAACCCCCTCAAAATGTAAAGCACTCCCTTAACTTCACTGGTATGGGTGGATACCACCTTCAGGAATTGTATCAGATTACAAACACCCCTCTTGTCCTTTGAAACTCACAAAAAATGTTCAATTGGCTGGATAGTACTGAGGAACAGGGATGTGTCAGACTTTTTAAAAATTAATGTCACATATTTTGCAGTACTTTGTACGTCTCATAAATTCAATCAGTACAGAACACTTTATTGTTTAAAATCAACATAAGGTAGGATGGGATCTATATGGTCCTTTGAGAAGATGCTTTAGAAATTGGGCACTGGGGTGTAGATGGGAAGGTTTCATTTCCTCTGGTAGTGCATTGGTTAATATGTTTACATAAAATTCCTTTCTGTGCTATTTTAATCCTAACAATTATGTTGAAATAGTGTAATAAGAAATATAGGTTAACCTGTACACTCTGTGCCAGAGGAAATTAAAATCCTATGTATCAATGATAATCTACCATTTTGCATGACGCTAAGACATTGTCACCAAATGTATGATACAATGCATGAATGAGCTTTGTATCAGATAGTAAAAAATATAGGCCCAAAATTTGCGATCGGAGGCTTCCCGCGGGCGGATGCCTCCGACCTGTAAAAAATCTACGCATTTACCTGGTGGCCCGGGAGGTATGGAGGCTTGCGATCCTGGGCCTCTCTGGGTACGCGCGGGCAGAAGCCCACGTATCCCAGGGGCGCATGTGGTTCACAAGCGCCCTTGGTATCACATGGGCCGGCCCAACCAATAAAAAAAGGGAATCCCCATTCATACTTATGGGAGTTCCGTACGCACGGAAACCTCGTACGCACCCATAGGGGTCGCAAACTACAGGTCATAATATTCCAGAATTAGGGGAAGGGATAAGCAAATTTATGGTCCTTTATACTTCTGGCATCTAAGCGCCTTCTGGTCTAGAATCAAAAGACTGAATGAAGTGAGTTTCAGCTCAGTGGCTTGTCCATATTGTGGATGTGGATTTTTCTGTATACATTTCTCCTCCTCTTGCGAATCTCTAGGATCATTGCACGGCATGAGAGAAAAGGACAGCTGAACAATACCAGTTCCTCTATACTGTAATAATATGGGACGTGTATTTTTTGGAATTATTGTGTAATTTGTGTCTAGTCTAGGAATATAAAATAGGCATCCCTTAGACATTTTCTTAAATTTACAATAAACTTCAGAATTTGTTATAGAGTAAAACCTTACTTTTTTGCCTTAATATATGTAAATTTTCTCTCTTCTGTGATGGGAAATATTTTTGCCAGTCTTGAATAATAGTTTCCTACTTTTAGATTGTTAATTTGTATCAGATATGAAACTTTCTTTGTTCACCTCTTTCAACAGTTAAATAGTCCACTTGGCTCTGTGTGCAATGTGCACATTGCAGCACTAAACTAGCATGTTGGTTAAAATTACATTACCACTTGTCCTAAAATGGGAGGTGAGCAATTTTTAATTTAAAGACGTTTACGGCTGCACCTTTTGAAGGAGATGAAAATGCACTAATCAGAGCTTTTCAATAGAGGTTGGCATTTTGAAAGCTTTGCCTCACAAGAAGGAGACACAGTAATCTCCACTGATGTACCATTAATAGTTGAAACCTATTGGACTTGTACAACGCTTTGTGTTGGAAAATGAGAATTACAATGTGTAGAAATATTTAGCACAGTAGAAATATCTGATCTATTGATCCTAACAGCTATTTTTTCAATGGGCCAGAAATTCAGCTTTCAGGCTTCCTGCGGGTGCAAGCATCGCGCGCGTACTTGCCTACCGTGCCTGCAGTTGTCCTTTGGGCCCACGAGGACTTCGGGTCCTGGGCCTCCTCCAGCTGCCGGCGCGCAGTGCTTGTGTATCCCAGGGGCGCAGTTAGTTCGAAGCGTCCCCTGGGATCACGTGGGCCATGGAGAGCCAATCCTAACAGGGCATTTTCATTCATAGATTTGACAGGAAGACCTGTCAAATCTATGAATAGAGATCGGCCCCAAAACCACACTTAAACTTCAAATACATTTTTAAAAAAACATCACATTTTAAAAATAACTATAAGTTAAATAAATTAACTCCTTTAAACAAAAATTAAAATTTTTGAAAAATTAATTATACTTTGTAACGGTGCTAAAAATAAACTTACCTTTCTTTAAAGTATCTAAAAAAGATAAACCTGTTGAAAATGTTTTAAAATTGTAATTAATTAACCACTTACCTTGTTAAAAACAGGCCTTGTGCCTCCTTTTTAAAAGCGCAGCTTCTTTATACTTACCTTCCCGGAGAAACCTGAAAAATAAATTCGAAGTTCGCTGCGTGCGCGCAGCCTCTCCCGTGCACGCGTTCGACTTCTGAACCTCTCCCTTCAGGAAGATGGCCTTACGGGTGAGTACACAGCGCGTACTCACCCGTCAACAACCGAATTTCTGGCCCAATATATCCATCTAATCCATATGTAACAGATGTGATAACAAGGGCTTGTTACTTCAGTATTATCCAGATATGAAGTGTTTCAATCGAGCAATTAGAAACATGGTGTGATTAGTGATAATTAAGGTTTGCAATTACAGATGCCTAGTTTGATGACAGAATTCAACTACTCTTGGGTAGGGATTAGCTTGAATATTACCATTACTTTAATCTGCTGTTAGTTCAGCTGTGGCTCCTTTTTCACTCACCTGTACTTCTACCTCTTCCTTCCTATCTGGCTTCCTATCTATGTTGTAGTAGCACTTTTAGTTAAGTTGCCAAGATCCTTTGAGTGATGGTGCATTTATCTAGCTGGTTATCTGGGAATATTTTTAACTGTTAGAATGAAAAGGCTCCTCGTGCTGGTAAGAGATGATTGCCTGTTATAGAGTCACAGAGTTATACAGCACAGAAAGAGGCCCTTCGGCCCATCGTGTCTGCGCCGGCCATCAAGCCCTATCTATTCTAATCCCATTTTCCAGTACTTGGTCCGTAACCTTGTATGCTATGGCATTTCAAGTGTTCATCTAAATGCTTCTTGACTGTTTGGTGGCCTATAGTACACTCCCAGCAAAGTGCTTGTACCCTTTTTGTTTTTAAGTTCTACCCATATGGCCTCATTAGAGGAACCTGCTAAGATATCATCCCTCCTTGCTGCAGTAATTGACTCCTTGATTAATATTGCGACACCCCCTCCTCTTTTACACCCTCCTCTGTCTCGCCTGAAGATTCTATACCCCGGAATATTGAGCTGCCAGTCCTGCCCCTCCCTCAACCATGTCTCTGTGATAGCAACAATATCATACTCTCATGTGTTCAACACCTTCAATTCATCTGCTTACTCGTAAGACTCCTTGCATTAAAATAAATGCCATCCAGCCTTGCCATACTCCCTTGTGCCGTTACATATTTGCTCTGCCTTCCAGACTGACTTGTTTTTTCCTCTATATTTGGCTGTGCATCACCTCCAACTATAGCTCCACTCCGTATCCCATCTCTCTGCCAAGTTAGTTTAAACCCTCCCCAACGGCACTGGAAAACCTCCCCGTAAGGATGTTGGTCCCATTCCGGTTCAGGTGCAACCCGTTCGACTTGTACAGGTCCCACCTTCCCCAGAAACAGATCCAGGAAACTAAAGCCCTCCCCCCTGCACCAACTCTTAAGCCACGCATTCATCTGCTCTATCTTCCTATTCCTATACTGCAGAACCTGATCCCTCTTTCTACCTATGTCGTTGGTACCAATGTGAACCACGACCTCTGACTGTTGGCCCTCCCCCTTCAGAATGCCCTGCAGCCATTCAGTGACATCCTTGACCCTGGCACCAAGGAGGCAACATACCATCCTGGAGTCACGTCTGCAGCCACAGAAACGCCTGTCTGCACCCCTCACTATTGAGTCTCCTACCACTATTGCCCTTCCACTCTTACTCCTCCCCCCTTGTACAGCTGAGCCACCCACAGTGCCATGAACTTGGCTCTGGCTGCACTCCGCAGAGGAACCGTCACTTTCACTGTTTTCCAACACAGAAAAACGGTTGTTGAGTGAGATGCACTCTGGGGCTTTCCTGACTACCTGCCTGCCCCCCTTCTGACTGGTGGTCACCCATTCCCTCTCTGACTGCACTTTCTTAAGCTGCGGGGTGACCACGTCTAAAAACGTCTAAAAACGTGCTATCCACGTAACTGTCAGCCTCGCGGATACACCGCAGTGCCTCCAGCTGACGCTCGAGCTCCGAAAACCGGATCTCAAGTTGGCCAAACCGTTGGCACTTACTGCACATGTGGTCATCCTGACTGCAAGAAGCATCTAGGAATTCCCACATGCTGCAGGCCGTGCAACGCACGGGACTGAGGTCCCCTGCCATACTTTTAATTAAAAAACTCTTACCTCAAATTTAAACTCTCGGATTCTCGCTCTCCCGAACTACCTTAACTATGAACTACCTTAAAAGAAATAAACTTAAAACTGAAGAAAAAAAAAGCACTCACCCACTACTCACCAATCAGCTTCTTCCCCTGCGCTGGCGACACTTTCTGTACTGTGACGTCACTCTCGAATTCTGCCAATGACGTTGAGCAGATGAACGTTGCCTTGGATGCTGTAAAACTTTTTCCGTGCAAATCCCTGATGGTCGGGTGTACTAATCCTTGAACCTGTCATTGAGGAAAGGGGAAGATAATGGGTCGTATTTTGTGACCCTCATGGGTGTGTACGATGTGTGTAGGGGCCGCGCAAGTTCCGGGTTTAGGTATGCGAAGAGCATGCGCTAAAACCTGGAACTTGCGATCTGTCAAGAGATCCTCCGCAACCCTGGGAGAAGGGCCTCTGCGGGTGGAGAGTTGCGCTATTTGCCCAACTTCCGCCCACTGAATGCCCGTGAAATTCTTATGCCTGGTAAAAGCAGGCATAAGGCCTGCTTTTACCAGCATAAGAGTTTAAAAAAATAGAAAAATAAAATTTTATCACTTTTATACATTAATAACCCTATCCAATAAGGTAAGTTTATTTTTCGCCCCATTAAAACATATAATTTTTTTCCAAAAAATTAAATTTTTGTTTAAAATATTTAATTAAATGGCATTTTAATTAATTTTAAATGTAATTTAAAAAAATTTTATTTCATGTGTTCGTGTATTTTTTAAGTGATCCCCATTCATACTTATGGGGTTTCCATACATATGGAACTCCCATAGGTGTGAATGGGATTCCCTTCTTTTATTGGTTGGGCTAGCCCACGTGATTCCAGGGGAGCTTGCGAACCGCATGTACACCATGGGATACGCGGGCCTCTGCCTGCGCGTACCCGGAGAGGCCCAGGATCGCAATTCTCCATACCTCCCGGGCCACCAGGTAAATTCGTAGATTTTTTACAGGTCGGAGGCATCCGCCCGCGGGAAGCCTCCGATCGCAAATTTTGAGCCGATGTTTTTTATTGCTTTGGAGCAGCTCAGGATCACTATTTGCTAAAAGTTGTTGCTGGGTCAGCTTTGGCTTACAGGATAACATCTTTTTAATCAGGACATACATAGTCCTTTCGGGAGATGGTTGGAATGAAGGGTAAATGAGAGTGTCTGCTTTTTCAAGCAGCGCATTGCTAGTTTTATGCAAATCTGCACTGACTCAATGAGAGACGATTGCAGCTTTAATAGCAATGAACGTTGTGCTCACACAGCATCACAGGAGATGCAATAGTATGTTTGAGGAGGACAAATGGAATCTTAAGCTAATTTTGCATGAGCACCAACACATAGCAACACACTTGCACCAGGGTGTAATGTTATCTTTGTTTGGAACTGAGAGCAGACTTTGCAGAAAACTTAAAAGCCACGGATTTTGCGGTGGTAATGACAGTGAAACTGTCAGCGTTCGCCGTCATTACCCCTCTGAAACTGACAGCAACTTCAGGATTTAGCGCATGCGCAGATAAATGCAGAAAACCTGAAGTTGCGCTCAGTCATTCACTGCTCCACCACAGGTTGTGTTGTGGAACTCCTCAGAGGGCAATCACATATGGGGACAAAAACATCCCTTTATTACGCTGGACTATAGCTGTTAACCCCCTGAAAAGTTCAGTCTTGTTGAAAGAGGTGTAACTGGGTTTTTAATGGCATATTGACTGAACAACCGTTCTGGCCCTGAAAAACTAATTTTGTATTTGTGAAATGTTACATTTTTCCATTAATATGATTAAGAATTACAGGTTTTTAAATATTTTTTTTTAAGTTTGTTTAGCTTCTACCTTAATCCTATGTGTATGTCCCAATCTTTATTTTTTGTTCTGTAAAATTTATAAACAGTAATTTAGAATCTGTGCATTTTACTTCCTGGTTTGCGTCTGTGAAAAATCTTCGATGTGATTGGCTGCTTAGCCAGCTTGATGACATCACTGTTGCTGGATGCTGGAGATTCGCTTGATTTGATGCCAGATTTAAACAAAGGTCGGAGAGCTAAAATCGGCGCCACAGAGATCACGAGATCTTTGTGGGCAGCTTTTTTCAAGGTCAGTGGCGAGCGCAGTCACTTCGCTGCTGACCGCAAATTCTGGGCCAATGATTGTTAACTCTCACAGGGTTGCTTACAGGAATAGGATGGCGTGGGTAAAGGGCAGGTTAAAGGCACAGATCTCCAGTCACTAAACTAAGAATAGATTGGATTTATTCATAAATACCAGTGCTGTGCTGTCATGCTGCTGCAATCCCGGAATCGTGGGATTTTTAGGCTGTGAATCCTGGAATTTCAGGATTATTAAAATGACCAGGGAGGGATCCAGGATATGGGAGTCCCCAATTGCAAATGTTAGTAATAATTATTGCAGAATTAACAGTAGAGCTTTCATGATCCATTAACTTTTTTTTGCAGAAATTTTATCGATATGACGTAGTCCAATATTGCCTGTAACAAAACCGTTAGGCTGAACAAGTGACAATTCTTATGACTTCCAATTCACAGCCTAAAAATCCCACTTCGAAAGTGTCGACGGGCCACAAAATGCTGATGGGCTCAAATCAGTTCATCAAAAGCAACAAATCTAATACTTGTTGCCTAAAAAATGTCAATTACCTCAAATATGTCTAAACTGGAAAACTACCGATGAACAACAATCAAGCAGCAAAAGTGACAATGAGCAACCAGCCAATCAAATTCTTCAAATTATTTTTACAGGTTCCTTTGAGCCACTGACAACATACACTTAAACGCTAAGGCCCTGAAAGTCCGCAGGGTTTCTACCCGTCTCCTGCAGGAACAACCCCAAGGGAAATCATGTTTACGCCATTTCCCTGGAATTCATAAAATTGCTGAGAATGGTCTAAATCTAAAACAGACTCATGAATTATGTTTCTTGCATTCCACCCTCCCCCCCCCCCCCCCCCCCCCAAAGAAATAACTTAATTCAAATCTGATAAAATTGAACACCTTGTGTCAAAAAAAATAGTGATAGGGTTACTAAAGAGTCATTGCATCCTGTCAAAAAGTGGAGAACAGGATTTATTCTATTCTTTCTTTTCACTTTCTCCCCTTCTCTCTCTTTCCTCTATGTATATTTTCCAAGGGCCATCCCAGGTTCTGAATTAGGAATGGGTGTTGATATTTAGCCGATGAGGTGGGGTTGGGGGTTGTTAATTGGGCATAATATGGAAATAAGAATAGAAGTGATAAAACTTCACCTGCTGTTTCTTTCTTTGGAACTTCCTCTGTAGCATTATTAGTTCCTGGAAATCTGTCCCTTTGATGCAGAAGTTCAAATGTAGAGTTAACCATAAGTTGAAGAAATAGGATCCCGTGCATGAGGTTATGGGAACCCTGTAATTTCCTCTGGTACCATAGTATAAACTCTTCAAGGTCTTCTGTGCCCCAACAAGAAAACAGGATCAAATTGTTAAAACATCTGTCCTTGTTACATTTACAGCATCTTGTTACACTGGCTAGCATATCAAAAAAAGACAAACATTGAGGTAGGATTACAAGAAATGTACATTAAATACTACATGTATTCAGTGAGAATACTACTGCATAAAGGTCACATAAGTATTGTTCTGTTCAGCAGGGGAGAATGTAGGAACAGTAACAGTGATTATGCACACTCTGTATTTGAATATACTGTAACTCAGTAAAGGAAGGAGAATTGGGCTGTTCTACAAACCTTAAGAGGGAGCATGTCAAGCTAAATATACACACCCAGACAGCAATGCCAGAGCGTGCTTGGCATGCATATGATATGGATTATACAAAGATTTTGACAGAACACAGAAGAGCCAGAAATTAGACTGTTCACTTTGTCTGAACTATGAGCTTGCTGTGCAGGCAAGATGAACTCGGGGGATTTGGCAGGAGGTTCAGGTTTCACCTTGGTGCTATTTCACAGCTGTGTTGTAGTTAATGGCAGAAAGGCCATCCCGTAGAGAGACCTGTCCTTGGCTGTCATGCAGTGTGACTGAAGGCTTGTTTATTACCGCCGTTCTTATGTGCCAGTTAACACGATGGACCAGTGATGTACCTTTCACTATAGCTCATATCCCTTCACAATCATTCAAATTAAAAACAAAAGTATAAAGATTTTTTGATATACATCACAGCAAATAATTTTGGTAAACAACAAAATAAAGAAAGAAAAGAAAGACTTGCATTTATATAGCGTCTTTCACGACCACCGGACGTCTCAAAGCGCTTTACAGTCAATGAAGTACTTTTGAAGCGGAGTCACTGTTGTAATGTGGGAAACGCGGCAGCCAATTTGCGCTCAGCAAACTCCCACAAACAGCAATGTGATAATGACCAGATGATCTGTTTTTGTTATGTTGGTTGAGGGATAAATATTGGCCAGGACATACTTTCATTAGGGCATGGTCTCTAATCAGTTATTGTAGATTATTTACAACTCTTTGCTAAACTAATTGTAATCAAACTCAATCTCTTTACGTAGCAATCCTTTATTTTCTTTCCTCAATCGTGGTAGTTATCTCCCTTAATTCGAGAAGTCCCACATTGACTGTTTTAGAAGACTCTGGATTTAATTGACTGCTAAATTCAAAGGATCAGCCAATCGGACACCTATCTGAACAAGTCACATAGCATGTTTAAAACTTGGCTCCTCCTTCAAATGAGCGGCCCGATCAAAATGACTAGCTGCGTAGACATGGGGTGGTAATTTTCAACTTTGCTGCCTGCGGGGTGATGGTAACCTGGCGGAATGAGCTGCCTGAACATTGTAGAACCCGCCCAATTTTTATTCCATTAATCTGAGAGTGAAATGGGTTTTTAACTTCTTAAGCGTTATGATACAAGTAACGAACACAATACCAAACTGGTAAAGGAGGTGGAAAGAGAACACCATTCATTTAATTTTCAGATCCAGCTATCTGGATCTATGGCTGTACTTCGGGAAAATCACAAACTGCTGAGATTTATTTTATACTATCTGGGCACATCCATGGTAACAGCGTCTTGAAGTGCACAACGAGGACGCTGGAGTCTTTGATATAATAGATTCCTTTAATATTTATTTAGTGGATTCAACTTTTACTTACAAAGTGGGAAAAGAAGTTCAAAAGAAACATTGCAGCTTAATGGGGCAGATAACAGTGTCACCTCTGATCCAACACTCTCTCTCCGTATTGGTATTTTCCCCAGAGACGGAATATGTTTGTTCGACAGCAGAATTAAAAAAAAATCCCTCAGTTTGGTTGTCTTACAGAATATAATAATGACTCAAGAGGAATCAATTAAAAAGTATTTTTATTAAAAAAAGAAATCTGTTGACATCATGGCAGGTAGGAGCTTCTTGATTCAAATCTATGTGGTACAGTGCTCTTTTTCATGTTGTACGTGTGCAGCTACAAACAGGCTTCAGGCTGTTCTTACCAACTGCTGTGCTCCCTCCCACCTACTGCATTGAATTTCTCAAGTCCTGGAAGTATGGTTTTAATTGAAGTGAGTGTGCTGTGCCATATGTTGCAGCTGCTCATGTAACTAGAGACTTCCTTTCTCGAGAGGGAAATTTGATTCATTTCAAACAATTGGTTATTAGGTTAATAAACATTGTAGCTTTTGTTTATTAGTTCGCACTTTGAAATGCAGTATGTAAGGCACTTATTCTTTTATGAAAAAAAAATGCATACCTCCCATGCACCTAACAACATTATTCTATGTCCTCTGAATACCAGACGTTGAGAGAATTTGCTATTTTCTGTGTTTGCTACGCAAGCCAATTCTAAATAGGATTAGTACTTCTAAAAAGAACAATATCGTAGAATTCTTCATTTGACAGACATCTAATCCTCAACCACAGTAGCAGTTGTATAGAAGATCCTACCTTTGTAGAATTTAAACATGCAGTTTCAAAATGAAGTAAAAGTTTACCGTTGGTGCTAATCATCTTCACTGGAATACAACCTTATTCAGGTCTGCTGCCAGTGCTAAATAGAAAATCCATGTTCCTGTTCCTTCTTCCTACCACTCGTGCTGCCCCGGTTCACAAGCTCAATCAATGTCTTCCCCTTTTTTGAATGTCCTATTTTACCTGCTCAATCTGCTATTGCACGACATCCTTAACCCTCAATATTTGATCATGGCATTATAGTTCCAGTCTTGCGACTCAGGCTGTGCGGGCACATGGTGCAGGCTTAACTGCAAAGCTTCTTTTCTCTCATAAGAATATGAATGAAAATGGGAAAGACATTTGTGATGTGAAGTCTCAACAAAGCATTAATCACCCATAAGGTAATCCAACAAAACTCCACAGCGTTTACTGGGAAATATGTTTCTACAGACACACATTTGTAGACTGCAGCAAATGTCATGTGAGCAAACGTCATGTGGATCATTAAAAAAAAAATGTTCATCTTTATTTCAGGTTTACCTTTTCCCCATGTGAAAGCCCCAATCTTTGTTTTGCTCTCTAACATTTAAAAAAAGTTAAAATCAAAGGAGCTTACTCACTTCCTGGTTCTCGGTCTGTGAGAATTCTGCAATGTGATTGGCTGCTTAGACAGCTTGTTGACATCACAGCAGCTCATCATATGGGATTCCCACAAAACTACGTTGATTTCAACTGCATGTCGGAAAAGCCGAACTTCTCGCCACGGAGATCGTTGTGGGAAGCTTACTTCAGGGCCAGTGGCGAACGCCTTTGCTTTGCTGCTGACCGCAAATTATGGGCCATTGTCACGTGGCAGCTTTGTGCTCCCTGATGCCTCTGCCATGTGCTGGGGGGAGAGAAGGGGGCAGTGGGCAGAGAGGAGGGGGAAGAGAAGGTGGCATGGGGAGAGAAGGGGGTGATAGGTGGGTGGAGAGAGATGGGGGAGGCTCTGTGAGGGTCATCTCCCATGTAACGTCTATCACGGACTGAGAACCAATTTATAATGTGTAAACTGTTTCCACGTGGCATCTTGCTTTGTTTTACTGCTTCTAATGTATTATTCATCCTGTACATAACTCTAGCAATTTAGCCTGTTCTGATGGCAGGGTATTTTCTGTCTTTCAGAGGAATCAGGAGAATGGGAGGGGTACACATGGGATCTTCAGTGTAATATATACAGTACATAGGAGAGTAATTGTTAATCTCAGGCATGCAATGTTGGGCATAGCACATATAAGGGCAAAGGTTTTGGATCATAGACTCTGCTTACCGAAACACAAGACAAAAACATTGAGAAAAGGCCTAAGTAGTAATGGTCCCTAACGAGAACCTAAATTGACTTGGACCCATTGACTGACGTTACCTTCATGTTATATTTTGTTTTTTCACCCTGTCCCATCACATTCATGGTTGTTGATTGTTGTACAACTGTTGCTTTTCACCAGCATACTTCCCGTTATACCAGTCGATGGCTACTCCCTGTATTCTGTTTACTTCACCACCCCAAATTAACCTTTCTTGATCTATCGGAATATTTCCAGGTTTGATTGACTCCAACCTGTTCGGACTTGCATAGCATGGCATAACATAACCAATTGAAGTAAATGTGGTTACATGCTTGTTTGAGCACCAGTGCAGTGATTCAGTCAAGCTGAAATATAGAAAATTGGTGAAGGAGCCAGAATTGGAGATTGGATTCCTGGGTTTGAGACAAATGAGTTCTGCTTCTGGTATGATCAGGTCGACAGGAATAGTAAGAGAGAAATTCGAAAAACCAGGAACTGTTCACTCAAAGTAGTGGTTTTTTAAAAAAGTAGTTAGTACATTTTTACTAAGCATCATTGCACTCAAGTGTGATGAGGTTTGAAGCATTATTAAAATGATTTGTGCACATATTAAATTTTTCTTGGCTGTAAGCATGTGAGGTTGTGATTCTGACCCTTTACTGAAAGATGCAGTCACATGTAAAATCAAATCTAATTCCTGAAAATGACGAACCAACGAGACACAAAGAACAATTATTCAGTTAGGTGTTGTTTATCTTTCTTTTAAAAATACTGACGAACATTTATAGAGAAATGGTACTCTGGCCTTGACGGTCCTTTCCGTGGTGTCTATGCTCTCAATAGTGGCTTTTATGACATATTTTCAATGTATATTCAGGATCTAGCTTTGCACCCCCCTCACTATAGTTTGCCTCTTGGTGACATCAGCCACAGGCAAAGGGTCAGCTTCCATATGCACTACTTCTTTGCCACTTCCCTCGACCCACTGAGCACCTGTGTGCTGTCATGCTGCCTGACTGAAACTAAGTTGGAGATGAATCAAAAATTCCTCCAACTGAGCATCGGAAAATGTAATGTCTATTTTGGCCACTGCTATAAATTATGCTTGCTTGCCACTGATTCAATCCACTGAGCCACCCGAGACTGGCAGGGCCACCTGAGGCAGACTCCATGGTAAAGACTGAACTCCTGACAGCAGCCTGCCAAAGTTATTTAACTGAACCATACTCCAGAATATGTGCCATGGTCACCAGCCTTGAAGTCAGTGGGCAGAAACCCACCCTGCCAATGTCCCACTGGGATTCCAACAAAGCAGAAAACCCTAGCGGGTTTCTCCAAAATCATCTTTGCCAGCTTCCCATGCCCCTCCTTCCATAAACTCCAACTCATTCAAAACTGAGTTACCCATATCTTATTCTTCATCAGGACCTGCTTGCCCATAATTCACCCCCCCCCCCAACTTACAGGCTACACTACCCCCCAAAATATTGAATTTAAACTCCTTAATGTTATCTTAAAATCCCTCCATGGTCTTTCCCATCCTAGCTTTGCAACTTCATCCTTGTGTTCCTTTCCTAGCCCTTTGACTGGAGCCTTCTATTCATCCCTCCCCTCTGCGACTAGTTTCCAGGCCCATTGGTTAAACACCCCATCCTCATCTTCGGATCCCTCCATGGCCCTTTGCTGCTCTCTTCCAAGCTATGTCTCCTCTCCCACCCTTTGATCCTGTGACTCCTACCTTCTGTACATCACTCTCCCCATCAACAACAACAACAACAACTTGTATTTATATAGCACCTTTGATGTAGTAAACCGTCCCAAGGCGCTGCACAGGAGTATTTTATGACAAAAAATTTGACACCAAGCCACATAAGGATAAATTGGGTCAGGTGACCAAAAGCTTGGTCAAAGAGGTAGGTTTTAAGGAGCGTCTTAAAGGGGGAAAGAGAGGTAGTGAGGCGGAGAGGTTTAGGCAGGGAATTCCAGAGCTTAGGGCCTAGGCAACAGAAGGCACGGTCACCAAGGGTTGAGAGATTATAATCAGGGATGCTCAATAGGGCAGAATTAGAGGAGCGCAGATATCTCGGGGGCAGGGTTTGGCTGAAGGAGATTACAGAGATAGGAAGGGGCGAGGCCATGGAGGGATTTGAAAACAAGGATGAGAATTTTGAAATTGAGGCGCTGCTTAACCGGGAGCCAATGTAGGTCAGTGAGCACAGGGGAGATGGGCGAACGGGACTTGGTGCGAGTTAGGACATGGGCAGCCGAGTTTTGGATGACCTCAAGTTTACGTAGGGTAGAATGTGGGAGGCCAGCCAGGAGTGCGTTGGAATAGTCAAGTCTAGAGGTGACAAAGGCATGGATGAGGGTTTCAGCAGCAGATTAGTCCCCTCATCCATATCAATGATTTGGATCAGGGGACGAAATGTAACATTTCCAAATTTGCTGATGATACAAAGCTAGGTGGCAGTGTCAATTGTGAGGTGGATGTGAAGAGGCTTCAAGGGGATCTCGACAGGCTCAGTGAGTGGGCGAGAACATGGCAGATGGAATATAATGTAGATAAATGTGAAGTTATCCACTTTGGTAGAAAAAACAGAAAGGCAGAGTATTTCCTAAATGGTGAAAGATTGGGGAATGTAGATGCTCAAAGGGACCTGGGTGTCCTTGTACATGAGTCACTGAAAGTGAATGTGCAGGTGCAGCAAGCCATTAGGAAGGCAAATGGTATGCTGGCCTTCATTACAAGAGGATTTGAGTACAGGAGTAAAGAAGTCTTACTCCAATTATATAGGGCCTTGGTGAGACCACACCTGGAGTACTGTGTACAATTTTGGTCTCCTTACCTAAGGAAGGATATACTTGCCACAGAGGGAGTGCAACGAAGGTTCACGAGATTGATTCCTGGGATGGCGGAATTCTCGTATGAGAAGAGATTGAGTAAACTAGGCCTGGATTCTCTTGAATTCAGAAGAATGAGAGGGGATTTCATTGAAGCATACAAAATTATTACAGGGCTTGATAGGATGGATGCTGGGAGAATGTTTCCCTTAGCTGGGGAGTCTAGAACCAGGGGCCACAGCCTCAAGATAAAGGGTAGGCCATTCAGGACTGAGATGAGAAGAAATTTCTTCACACACAGGGTGGTGAATCTTTGGAATTCTCTATCCCAGAGGACTGTGGAGGCTCAGTCATTGGGTATATTCAAAACAGAAGTCGATAAATTTCTGACTAGTAAGGGCATCAAGGGATATGGCGATAGGGCCGGTGCATAGAGTTGAGGCAGAAGATCAGCCATGATCTCATTGAATGGCGGAGCAGGCTCGAAGGACCGAATGGCCTACTCCTGCTCCTATTTCTTACGTTATTATGAGCTGAGGCAGGGGCGGAGACGGGCGATGTTACGGAGGTGGAAGTAGGCGGTCTTTGTTATGCTGCGGAGATGTGGTCGGAAGCTCATTTCAGGGTCAAATATGACACCAATGACATCATTGGTGGGAGAGCCTTCACTTGCCTCAAATGTACCCTGTGGAACTCTCCCTCAACCCCTACACCTCTCTCTCTCTCTCCACCTTTTAAAAGCCTTCTTAAAACCCATCTTTTTGATTAAGATTTCAGTCATCTATCCTAATTCTCCCACCCTGACTTGGCATCTGTTCCCTTTTCTTATTTTTCCCTCTGTAAAGCGCCTTGAACACATTAAAGCAGCTATATAAATGCTAGTTGCTGTTGCTATATGGTGGTATTCCAGGGAAATATAATTTTGACAAGACTGTAAGATTATATGTTACTTTAGCATCTCGTTTAGCTTCCTTTTTTTTAAATTGGCAACAGCATTTTGTTTGCCTGCAGCATAGAGGAAATCATTTTTAAATGCATTTCAAATAAAACTACTGAGTGTCATATGGCATTAGAGCCCTCTGAACAGCAGGACTCCAGCAGGCACTTTTTCAAAAACTCTGCTGCTGGATGACCCCACAATCTGTATTGTTACCATCTGGAGCGCAGAGAAAAAAAATAAGTTCCTGAAGAAAAACATTGAGCAGTTCCATTCAGTTTTTTAGCTGCATTAATAAATTCTAATGTATATATTTAAATTGCAGCAGACCTTTTTGTGGTCGAGTGAATTTCTGATCTGATCTGCACTACAATTTGTGCCACCAGTATTTTCTTCCAAGGAACAAGAAAATAAACATGCTTTCTAGTAATTATAGAAAACATATTAACTGGACCTGGGTCTTATAGTAAATTTGCATGACTTTCCAACTTTCTCTGTTCTTAAATATTCCTGGGTAAATATAAAAATCTTCCTCCAAATACACTCAGATAATGACTAATCTGCTACCAATTTTTTTTTAGACTTTTTTCTATTAAGTGATGTGAAATGGCACAGGGAGGATTATTCTTTAATTAGGTCTTAGTCTTCAAAAGTTAGATTTCATTGTCCTTGAAAATATGTGATGGGAATTAGCATATGAATGCTTCTTCCTCTATTTACAATTCAAAATAAATGTCATTCTCAATATTCCTGTAATGACCAGAGTCTCAACGCATATACAGCTCCTATAGGACTGCTTGTTGCCAATGAAAGTGTTGTGCCTTTTTAATGAGGATCAGTCTATTGAAACTGAGAAATAGAATGAGAAAACTTGAAAAATGACAACAGTTTGATCATGTGCAAGAGAGAATTATGTCAAAAATGGAAGAGGAGGCAAACTCTGAAATACTAATCACTATTAACAGCATAAACCATAGTCAGATCATTTACACTTGTAAATATCCACTCACTGAAACGGCATCCATTGATTTCAATGCCAAGCTAATTAAATGCAAACCCAGTTCAATTGGCAAAAATTATGTGAATTTAATTGGGCTAGGAGTTTGATGATGGCTCGTTGTTACACTGAAATTCTTAAAGTAAAGACTTGTGGAAAATGTGTAGTACATATGAAATAATAAAATTATTGGATTACAGCTGTTGTCACTTCAGGTTGATGTAATTATTACTTGTTTTGGTTGTACGGTTATAGAATCATAGAATGGTTACAGCACAGTAGGAGGCCATTCGGCCCGTCGAGCCCGTGCCGGCTCACTGCAAGAGCATTTCAGCTAGTCCCACTCCCCCGCCCTTTCTCCGTAGCCCTGCAATTTTCTTTCTTTCAAGTACTTATCTAATTCCCTTTTGAAAGCCGGGATTGAATCTGCCTCCACCACCCTTTCAGGCAGTGCATTCCAGAACATAACCACTCGTTACGTAAAAAAGTTTTTCCTCATGCCGCCTTTGGACCTTCTGCCAGTCACCTTAAATCTGTGTCCTCTGGTTCTCGACCCTTCCGCCAATGAAAACAGTTTCTCTCTATCTACTCTGTCTAGACCCCTCATGATTTTGAACACCTCTATCAAATCTCCTCTCAACCTTCTCTGCTCTAAGGAGAACAACCTCAGTTTCACCAGTCCATCCACGTAACTGAAGTCCCTCATTCCTGGAACCATTCTTGCAAATCTTTTCTGCACCCTTTCTAAGGCCTTCACATCCTTCCTAAAGTGCGGTGTCCAGAATTGGACACAATACTCCAGTTGTGGCCGAAGCAGTGTTTTATAAAGGTTCATCACAGCTTCCTTGCTTTCGCACTCTATGCCTCTGTTTATAAAGCCCAGGATCCCGTATGCTTTTTTAACCACTTTCCCAACCTGTCCTGCCACCTTCAACGATTTGTGGACGTATACCCCCAGGTCGCTCTGTTCCTGCACCCCCTTTAGAATTGTATCCTTTAGTTTATATTGCCTCTCCTCGTTCTTTCTACCAAAATGTATCACTTCGCACTTTTCTGCGTTAAACTTCATCTGCCACGTGTCTGCCCATTCCACCAGCCTGTCTATGTCCTCTTGAAGTCTATCCCTATTCTTCTCACTGTTCACTATACTTCCAAGTTCTGTGTCATCTGCATACTTTGAAATAGTGCCCTGTACACCTAAGTCCAAATCATTAATATATATCAAGAAAACATATTAACTGGGATGCTGTGGGATATTTTATGACCCCTGGGGAACACCACTGTATACCTTCCTCTAGTCTGGAAAACAAGTAGCAGAATAGCGAGCTGGCTTTAAGGCAGAGAGGAGGGATTAAGGGTTCCACAAGGATCAGTGCTGGGTCCACTTTTGTTCACAATTTATATTAACGATTTAGACTTTGGAATCAAAAACACAATTTCTAAATTTGCAGATGACACCAAATTGGGGGGGGGGGATAGTTAATCCTGAGGAGGACTGCAACAAATTACAGGAAGACATTAATAAACTTGCAGAATGGGCATATAATTGGCAAATAAAATTCAACACAAATAAATGTGAGGGATTACATTTTGGTAGGAAGAATAGGCAGGTCACTTATTACTTGGAGGGTGCGAGTCTGGATAGGATAGCGGAGCAAAGGGATCTCGGTGTACAAATACACAAATCACAAAGTAGCGACATAGGTTAACAAGGCGATTTAAAAAAAGCAAACCAGACGCTAGGGTTTATTTCTAGAGGGATAGGATTGAAAAGTAGTGAAGTTATGCTAAACTTGTATCGAACCTTGGTTAGACCACACTTGGAGTACAGCATACAGTGCTGCTCGCCATATTATAAAAACGATATAGAGGCACTGGAGAGGATGCAGAGAAGATTTACAAGGATGATACCAGAAATGCGAGGGTATACCTATCAGGAAAGGATGAATAGGCTGGCTCTCTTTTCGCTTGAAAAAAGAAGGCTGAGGGGTGACCTAATTGAGGTCTTTAAAATTATGAATTGTTTTGATAGAAGTAGATGTAGAGAGAGTATTTCCACTTGTGGGGAAGAGCATAACTAGAGACCATCAATATAAGATAATCACCAAGAAATCAAATAGGGAATTCAGAAGAAACTTCTTTACCCAGAGAGTGGTGAGAATGTGGAACTCGCTACCACAGGGAGTAGTTGAGGCAAATAGTATAGATGCATTAAGGGGAGGCTTAGCTAAGCATATGAGGGAGAAGAGAATAGAGGGTTATGCCAATCGAGTTAGCGGAGGAAAGATGGGAGGAGGCTCGAGTGGAACATAAACACCGGCATGGACTGGTTGGGCTGAGTGGCCTGTTTCTGTGCAGTAGTTCCTATGTAATCCTATGTATGTAACCATTCAACACTACTCTCTGTTTCCTGTCAATTAGCCAATTTCGTATCCATGCTGCCACTGTCCCTTTTATTCCATGGGCTTCAACTTTGCTGGCAAGCCTATTATGTGACACTTTATCAAATGCCTTTTGGAAGTCCATGTACACCACATTAACCGCATTGTCCTCATCAACCCTCTCTGTTACCTCATCAAAAAATTCAGTCAAGTTGGTTAAACACGATTTGCCTTTAACAAATCTGTGCTGGCTTCCCTTAATTAATCCACACTTGTCCAAGTGTATAAAGGTCTGGTTTTATATATTAGCTATTATGAAATTCCAAAATTGAGTAGGAATCTGAAATTAGTCCCCAATTTATAATAAAATGACAATTAAAAATTGGTCAAAATAGACTAGCTGATGCATGTAAATAAAAAGAAAGACTTGCATTTATATAGCGCCTTTCATGACCTCAGGGATGCCACAAAGCGCTTTACAGCCAATGAAGTACTTTTGAAGTGTTGTCACTGTAATGTAGGAAACGCGGCAGCCAATTTCTGCGCAGCAAGCTCCCACAAACAGCAATGTGATAATGACCAGATAATCTGTTTCAGTGATGTTGATTAAGGGATAAATATTGGCTAGGACACCGGGGATAACTCTCCTGTTCTTCTTTGAAATAGTGCTGTGGGATATTTTATGTCCACCTGAGAGAGCAGGCATCTCCTCGGTTTAACGTCTGATCCGAAAGACGGCACCTCCGACAGTGCAGCACTCCCTCAGTACTGCACTGGAGTGTCGGCCGAAATGTATACACTTGTGAATAATTTAAATTAGTGATTTGATTAATTCTAGTAAAGGAAGAAGAAACTCTGGATGTTCCAAAACCAATTAATTACTTTTGAAATGCAGCCACTGTTATATAGGCAAATGTGGCAACCTATTTTCACACAGTAAGATCCTACGAACAGTAAATGAATGGATCACCTAATAATCTGTGCTTGATGGTGTTGGTTGCAGGAGGAATATTGGCCAGCTCACCAGGAAAACTCCCCACTTTTCTTTTGAACAGTCTCACTGGATATCTTACATTCACCTGAGCAACAGACAGAACCTCGGTTTAACATCTCATCGGAAAGGCAGCACCTCTGACAATGCAGCACTCCTTCAATATTGCCCTGAAGTGTTGGCCTAGATTATGTGCTTAGTCTATAGTGGGCCTTGACCCTACAACCTGCTGACTGAGAGATGGGTGTTCCGCCAACTAGCAAGCTATTGCACGCCAATTTAGATAACATTGACACCTTAATGTACATAAGATCACTGTGACAAATTAATGATTATGAAAGTTCTTTGAGGAAACTCTGGAATATTTTTATAAGTACTGTATTTCAGAAGACACTTCTGCTACTGTTTGGATCTCGGTTGAATAAAGACCCATGATCTTGGTGAAGCACTCTCCCTGGTTTATGTTGCGAGTTATCACTGCTTTTGTGCGGACCCAGTTGAGATTTGGTAGCACCATAGACAGGGGTGGTAAGTACTTTGCCTTCTGGCAATAGCACTTTCTCGATGTAAAGATAAGCAGCATGAAGCATGGATAAGTGCCAGTCACCACCTCGCAACACCGTGTCTTCTGAAGTATAGTACAGGTTGAGCGTCCAAAATCCGGAGTTCCAGAATCCGGAATGTTCCGGAATCCGGACTCCGGGGTGATTGGTGGCAGGGTCGTCCGGAATCCGTAAAATGTTCCGGAATCCGGACACCCTGAGGGAGGCTTACCAAAAACTGGAAATATCGCAACCTGGGCCCAGGCATTTCCGGACTCGGAACGTGTTTCTGATGTCCGAAGTCCGGAAATATCGCAACCTGGGCTTGGGCGTTTCCGGACTTCGGACATCAGAAACACGTTCCGAAGTCCGGGAAAAACACAAAAACCGGCTCGGCCTCGGTTCCGAGGTTGCCGGATTCGGGCGCTCAACCTGTACTCGAGAGTTTAATTGCCATTGAAACTGTATATTTATTTACTGGTAAACTGCAGACCTGATTCTGTTATTTATCAGATGTTTGGGGAAAGAAAATCCGTTGCTACAAGAAAATTCAGGAGCGAAAGAATTAGCAGTTATAGAGATACTGTTCCATGGGAGTTTACCAATGCAATAATTTAGAAAACATATCTGAAAAATTCACTAATTCTCAGAATTTGCCGCAACATAGCTGCAGGGACTGAAATCCTGATTTTCAGATTAAGAGGCCATAAAATGTGGACACACAAATGTGTATAAATTAGATGCAACTAAAAGCAGCTAAAGATGCATGACCATGTCTACTATAGACCAGTATTT
The DNA here is from genome assembly GCA_030390025.1 of Squalus acanthias. Taxonomy (NCBI): domain Eukaryota; kingdom Metazoa; phylum Chordata; class Chondrichthyes; order Squaliformes; family Squalidae; genus Squalus; species Squalus acanthias. Next base: position 28,329,171 of record CM059444.1, read on the forward strand.
CAATACCACATGGTTGATTAACGTTTTGAGATCTGCTGTAGACTTTGGCAAAATGACAATGTAAGAGCTGATTTTATGAACGCGTGCTACTGGTGAGGAGCCTTGCCTGCCAGCCATGCATATCGGGTAATCCCAGACATACTGCCTAAGATTTTCTTCCCATTCACATTAATGGATAGACAGTTTGTGGCCTGTGCACCAACAATTCCCCGATATGGATGCCTTCTGGTAGAATGCATTTGTAAAATTTGCCTTATTGTGTATACTCTTGTACGAGAGCTGCCAAAATGTGAACTGTGGTCTCCTTAATTTTACCCCCCTACCATTTTCTTGCTCTTGATGAGGGTTTGGTCCATGCTGGGATACGGTCCTGTGGTTCCCCTTCAGTGCCTTGCCCAGGTGGTCATTCCTCTTGTGTGAACTTAGATGGTGAACGTTGGTAGGGTGCTCCAATGGGGGGGGCGGCGTGGGGGTGGCGGTGAAGGGGGCATTAGAGTCAAGCCACACAATTCTCATCAGGATCCAAGGTGAATTTTATTTCTCTTCTCTAGGCTAGGTGTGCTAAAATCATTTATAATGGCCCTACTGTCACACCTGCTGAGATTAGTTAACTCACAGACTAGAAATCAAAGCCAAGATTTTTGCTCCATATCACTTCACACCATTGCATTCTAAAAATCTATTGATCTCAGTCTTGAAAATTTCAATTGACCCAGCCTGTACAGCTTAATTCTACATTGGGTAGTGCATTTGCCAGCATATAAAGTGCTCACCACCATTAGGACCTATAGCTTCAAGACCTGCATCAGTGAACACCATAATTATAGGTGTTTTTATTTATTTATATATATATATATATATATATAAAACACAATCATTCTATATATCTATATATGAATCCTACCAAACATCAATATGGCACTCTGGCCTGTGCCTGAGGCCACTTATAACATAGAATGGTTACAGCGCGGAAGAAGGCCATTCAGCCCATTGAGCCCGTGCCGACTCTCAGCTAGTCCCACTCCCCCGCCCTTTCCCCGTAGCCCTGCAATTTTTTTTCCCCTTCAGATATTTATCCAACTCCCTTTTGAAAGATAAGATTGAGTCTGCCTCCACCACCCTTTCAGGCAGTGCATTCCAGATCTTAACCACTCGTTGTGTAAGAAAGTTTTTTCTTACGTCACCTTTGGTTCTTTTGCCAATCACCTTAAATCTGTGTCCTCTGGTTCTTGACCCTTCTGCCAATGGGAACAGTTTCTCTCTATCTACTCTGTCCAGACCACTCATGATTTTGAACACCTCTATCAAATCTCCTCTCAATCTTCTCTGCTCCGTGGAGAACAACCCCAGCTTCTCCAGTCTATCAACGTAGCTGAAGTCCCTCATTCCTGGAATAATTCTCGTAAATCTTTTCTGCACCCTCTTTAAGGCCTTCACATCCTTCCTAAAGTGTGGTGCCCAGAATTGGACACAGTACTCCAGTGGGGCCGAACCAGTGTTTTATACAGATTCGTCATAATTTCCACACTTTTGTACTCTATACCTCTATTTATGAAGCCCAGGATCCCGTAAGCCTTTTTAACTGCTTTTTCAACCTGCCTTGCCACCTTCAACGATTTGTGCACATATACCCCCAGGTCTCTCTGTTCGTGCAGCCCCTTTTGGTTTGTACCATTTAGTTTATAGGTCCTCTCCTCATTCTTTCTACCAAAATGTATCACTTCACACTTTTCTGTGTTAAATTTCATCTGCCACATGTCTGCCCATTTCACCAGCCTGTTTATGTCTTCCTGAAGTCTCTCACTCTCCTCCTCACTGTTCACTATATTTCCAAGTTTTGTGTCATCTGAAAATTCTGAAATTGTGCACTGTCCACCCATGTCCAAGTCATTAATATATATCAAGAAAAGGAGTGGTTCTAGAACCGACCCCTGGGGAACACCACTGCATATGTTCCTCCAGTCTGAAAAACAACCGTTCAGCACTACTCTCTGTTTCCTGTCACTTAGCCAATTTCATATCCATGCTGCCACTGTCCCTTTTTTTCCATGGGCTTCAACTTTGCTGGCGAGCCTATTATGTGGCACTTTGTCGAACGCCTTTTGGAAATCCATGTACACTACGTCAACCGCATTCCCCTCATCAACCCTCTCTGTTACCTCATCAAAAAACTCGATCAAGTTAGTTAAACACGATTTGCCTTTAACAAAACCATGCTGGCTTTCCTTAATTAATCCACACTTGTCCAAGTGACTGTTAATTTTGTGCCTGATTACTGTTTCTAAAAGCTTCCCCACTACTGAGGTTAAACTGACTGGCCTGCACTTGCTGGGGTATCTTTACACCCTTTTTTGAACAATGGTGTAACATTTGCAATTCTGCAGTCCTCTGGCTCCACCCCCGTATCTATGGAGGATTGGAATATTCTGGCCAGTATCTCCCCAATTTCCGCCCTCAATTCCCTCAGCATCCTAGGATGTATCCCATCCACTCCAGGTGATTTATCTGTCTACTTTAAGTACAGCCAGCCTTTCTAATGTGTATAAAGAGCACATATTTCTCAAGGGGTACGAAGGCCATAAAATTGAGCTTTCTTCCAAGGTGCTGTAACCTACAGTTGCACCCGTTTTAAGATTGCAAAATTCATAAGTAGACAATTGAGAACTTTATCTAGTAGCCTCAGGCATATCCCCATGGCATCCATCTAAAACAGCCAAAAAACACATTAAAGATTAACGTATCAACAGTCTTACTCCTGTTTCTAAGAAGATCCAATTCCTGCTGGCATCATAACAAATAAGCTTATAGAATAATAAAAACAACCAAAGTAGGCCCCAGTGTCTTCAAAGTCCTTATTAAGATCTATTTGTCTAATATGTTGAATTTGTCTATGAAAGATTTTTTAGAGTATGGATAACCCAAATGACACATGTGATCTCTTAAAATAGTGGGGGGGGGGGGGGGGGTGGTGGGGGGGGGGAATTAACACCTTGCCTCTTAAAAATCCAAATCAATTAAAATTTGGGAACATTTTTATAGATATTATTGAGGTCACCCTTCTTTGTTCTGCAATTCAGTCATGAACGTAGCCATTTTGTCCACAGTTTGAATTTTCTGCTCTGACCTTTTATAAGTGTCACCTGTGAATAAACATGGTTGAGTTCCTTGGGCTGTTGCATAAAATCAGTTGTTGCTTGGTTTGAGTATTACACCTCAAGATTGAGATTTGCCTTCTTGCTGTACTAGCAGTTGTAACTGATGATGAGTTCTCTTTAAGATACTTGTCCAATTTGATCTTGAAGAAATCTAAGCTACTTGCCCCATAATCTGCCTTGGTGAGCTTCTCCATAAAACCTTAGTGAACTAATGCTTTATGTCCTGCCTGAAACTACCCCTTTTCAGCTTATACTTTATCCCATTCTTCTGCTATACCATACAAATCAGTATTCTTGGTGATCTTCAACATCCATGAGTCGTATTAATTTGAATAGATCAATGTAATCTCCTCCCAGGCATCTTTTGAAAGAGAAGGGTGTCAGCTCTGTAAGTCTGCCCTCATATTCTCTAGTCCGCTAATCATTCCATGTAGCTCTTCTCTGCACCTTTTCCAGCTCGGTTACATCCTTCCAGTAGCGAGTGTTCCAGACTGCATACTCTACGGTGGCAGGATAACCTCCTTTGATCCGCACTCTATTTATCTTTTTACGCAATCTAAAATCACATTTGCTTTGTTCACAGCTGCCAGACATTGACTTAATGGGCCAGAAATTCAGCTTTCAGGCTTCCTGCGGGTGCAAGCATCGTGCGCGTACTTGCCTACCGTGCCTGCAGTTGTGCTTTGGGCCCACGAGGACTTCGGGTCCTGGGCCTCCTGCAGCTGCCGGCGCGCAGTGCTTGTGTATCCCAGGGGCGCAGTTAGTTCGAAGCGTCCCCTGGGATCACGTGGGCCATGGAGAGCCAATCCTAGCAGAGCATTTTCATTCATAGATTTGACAGGAAGACCTGTCAAATCTATGAATAGAGATCGGCCCCAAAACCACACTTAAACTTCAAATAATTTTTTTTTAAATCACATTTTTAAAATAACTATAAGTTAACTACTTAAAACAAAAATTTAAATTTTTGAAAAAATTAATTATACTTTTTAACAGTGCTAAAAATAAACTTACCTTTCTTTAAAGTATCGAAAAAAGATAAACCTGTTGAAATTTTTTTTAAATTGTAATTAATTAACCACTTACCTTGTTAAAAACAGGCCTTGTGCCTCCTTTTTAAAAGTGCAGCTTCTCCATACTTACCCTCCCGGAGAAACCTGAAAAAAAAATCGAAGTTCGCTGCGTGCGCGCAGCCTCTTCCGCGCACGCGTTCGACTTCTGAACCCCTCCCTTCAGGGGAACGGAAGTTCCGGTTTCCCGCGCATACGCAGTGCATGCAGGAAACCGGCACTTCAGGTGGCCTTACGGGTGAGTACACAGCGCGTACTCACCCGACAACAGACAAATTTCTGGCCCAATGTCTTGAGGGATCTAGCTACACTGATTCCACTTTCTTGATTGGTCGTTTGTCAAAAAAATCCTTCAATCCAATGATCTTGCTGCTTATAGTATATCTCTAATTATCTGCATCTTCTAATTATCTGCTCACTTCTCCCAAATTTAAGTCTCTCATTAACTTGTCCCCATCTTCTACGTGTTAACCACCCCTTGCTATTTTGGTGTAATCCACAAACTTTGGGATGAAACTATCAACAGCCACTCCCAGATCATTTAGGAAAATGTTCAAGAGTGTTCAACATCAAGCCCTTTGGGATCTCATTTGTCCACACCCTTACTTAGGTGTACATATCTTCTATCTTAGTCTACCTCCTGTCCTTGGCACTGGTAGTATTTCAGAGAATGCTTCCACATTGGTCCTTGAACTTCCTTGCTACCTCCCTGAAATGCCTGACTGTTGTTTATCATAATTTCGACCTGCTCCCAATCACCACCACACTAGCGAAATCTCCAATATAAGGGATATTTGCCAGAGATTCATCATGATCACTTAAGTGTCTCAATACGTTCAAGTACATTTCAGGGTCATGCCAAGGTATATGGTTTACAATATGTGCAACGCCCAGAGATCAATGATAAAACTGATCTCCTGTGGTTACTAGATTGTCATATTGATATATTGGCACATTATTAACATCAGCTGGAACTGCTAAGGCATGTTGGTTATGGCTTTGTTTACCCAAAAGGCATATTAACATTTCCCATACATGAGTATCACCGATAGAATTAGTAACAAACATCAATTGAGATTGAGCTATTGTCTGCACTGAGGTATCTCCTTGATAAATTTATCTGGTCTCCAGGATCCCCGTAGGAATGAGAGAAATACTTACCTCAGCAGCCTGCTTTGATACAAACTAACCTATTAGTTTAAAAGCATATACATTAATCATCAAAATATTGTCATACAAGCGTAATAGATTTTAGCAAGTTTCTTCGCCATCATCTCCAAGGTCAATTTAGAAATTGCTTGTTTTGAGGTGAAGAAGAGAGCTGATTTACCCAAGAATTGAAAAAGTTCAGATAATTCACAATTTGTGTGTGATTACCAAAATGAGGCTCGGTTAAAGTGCGGTGTTACATTTAAGGTGCAGTTACACTTCCATTTCTGCTTTGCACCAACACTAAACTGACAGTTTTGTCAGCCTTGGCTCTCGTCTCTGAGTCAGAAGGTTGTGGGTTCAAGTCCCAGAGACTTGAGCACATAATCCAGGCTGACACTCCAGTGCAGCACTGAGAGAATGCGGCACTGTTGGAGGCCCCGTCTTTTAGATGAGACATTAATCCGAGGCCCCGTCTGATCTCTCAGGTGGACATAAAATATCCCACAGCGCAAAAGTTTTTATAATTATTTTAACAAATTTTTCAATGTTTAAAAAAAAGTTACTGTTGCCGAAAGGACCTCTGTTATCAACGGGGTCTCACTTTGGTCTCCGCCCTTTCTCTGTTATGAGGAGAAAAATCAGGAGAATCATCATAGATGTCAAGCTGGACAGGCATTACATTACATTATATGTAGCCTTTGGCCCCTACCTGCTGCTATCCATGGCTCTCTGTCTGCAGATCCAGGCAAGGCTACTTCACTGTGACACCTTGGCAATTCTCGAGAAGGTTGCACTTCCCATATGAAGCAATAACTGAGTTTTGCTGGCTGCCGGTCGTTATGGGCAAAGCTCATAAAAGAAATAACAACAGAAAACGCTGGAAAAACTCAGCAGGCCAGGCAGCATCCGTGGAGAGAGAAACAGAGTTAACGTTTCAGGTCGAAGACCTTTCGTCAGAACTGGAAATAGCAGGAAATGAAATAGATTTAAGGCAAGGATAAAGCTGGGAAAAGGGGGAGGGGATGAAAGAACAAAAGGAGAGATTAAGAGACATTAAGAGATGATCACCTCTTGCCTTGATCATCTCTTAATGTCTCTTAATCTCTCCTTTTGTTCTTTCATCCCCTCCCCCTTTTCCCAGCTTTATCCTTGCCTTAAATCTATTTCATTTCCTGCTATTTCCAGTTCTGACGAAAGGTCTTCGACCTGAAACGTTAACTCTGTTTCTCTTTCCACGGATGCTGCCTCGCCTGCTGAGTTTTTCCAGCGTTTTCTGTTGTTATTTCGGATTTCCAGCATCTGCAGTATTTTGCTATCTCATAAAAGAAATCTTCAGCTTACTTGTCAGCCATGGCTCAGTTGGTAGCACTCTTGCCTCTGAGTCAGAAGATTGTGGGTTCAAGCCCCACTCCAGAGACTGGGGTACAAAAATCTCGGCTGACACTCCAGTGCAGTACTGAGGGAGGTACCGTCTTTCAGATGAGATGTTAAACTGAGGCCCTGTCTGCTCTCTCAGGTGGACGTAAAAGATCCCATGGCACTATTTTGAAGAAGAGCTGGGGAGTTATCCCTGGTGTCCTGGTCAATATTTATCCCTCAATCAACATCACTAAAACAGATTACCTGGTCATTATCACACTGCTGTTTGTGGGAGCTTGCTGTGTGCAAATTGGTGTTTCCTACATTACAACAGTGACAACACTTCAAATGTACATCATTGGCTGTAAAGCGCTTTGGGACGTCCTGAGGATGTGAAAGGCACTATATAAATGTAAATCTTTCTTTTTACTTAGATCCGAGTCCACTGCCAAATGATTCCTGCCATCAGAGTCCCTCTTTGGCAACAAGCTCAACTCAGTTGCTTGCTGATGAGTAGCTTTTCTCTACAACCATTAAGGCTCCCGTTTGGGGGTCATTCTGCTGCTTCTTCACACAGATATTTCTCCACCTAACCCAAATAATTTTGCTCATATCTGTCAGTAACAGAAACATCAAATTTGACAGTGTTCCTACTACTTAAAAGCATCGTGCTACCCCTTTTGAGAACTTTTTTGTGTCTTTAGATATTAGCTTCCTAATTTTCCTACAGTTGTAGAAGGCTCTGAGGTGGCTGGAAGATTATTAGCAGTTGGAGCTTTGGGGCATTGAGGTTGTATTTCCTTGTCTCTAGTTATGGAGCATTGCCCTTTAAACAAAAAAAGTAGAGAGAGTGAAAGCATTCTGTGCACCATCATATAGAAGCAATCCAAGTTTCAGCAGGCAATCCCAAATGGAGGCAAGAACAGCTATTGGCAATGAAATACCTATCATGTGTGTCTCTCACTGTGTCCCTATATGTTTGGCTGAATAATGGGACACTTTCAGAAGAAAGGAGGTGTGAAGGGTATTGTGGTACAGGCTCGAGGGCTGAATGACCTACTACTCCTCCTGTGATCATGATAAGTTGCAGATGGTGTTCTACACAGTCAGTGACTGGAACTGGGAAAGATGCTTATAACAGTGCATTGTTATAAGCTATGACCGCCACATATTACCTTTGTTGCCCTACAGAGGTTAGTTGACATTTTCTGACATTAAGTAACTATGTTGAGGGTTGCTGGAGTGACACTGCCAAGGCCACTTATTTCCAAGGGCTCTGAGTCATGCACTTTGTCGACTGCCTTCCCTTGGGGCATAAAGATTGGGTCCTCTTTTCCGAATTACTGAAAAGTAACACCTCAACTGAAGAATCTTTTAATTTGTGGGCTCAATGCCCTGAAGATGCATTATCCGCGGAGATTGTAGGAAACCACATTATGAGAGGTACAAAATGGCTGCCTTGGCCCTTTCAGCTGCTGCAGTGGCGCTGGATTTCCCACTCTTTCCTCTCCCCAGCTGGACAGATTCCCTACAGAGCACACTAATAATGCAGAGGGAGCCTGCCTTGAAAAATTAATGAAGGTGTGCCAACGGAAATCCGTCTAGTTCTCAGTGGTGTAACACCAGCGGCGGGTGTGCAATTCTGTTGAATTTCTAGCGGTAACTTCACCATTGAGAAAAATCTAGCTTGTGAGCTCAAAAGTTAGAGTTGATTAGATTTTAGTCAAAGCCAAAAATTATTTCTACCGATTTGACATAGCATTTATTTAAGTTAAAAACATGCTATGAACTTTTCCATTGTGCATTATTAAAAAATGTTCAAAGATAACTATAATGCAAAATACACATTTAAAAAATAATGCATTAAACGAAGGAAACTATTTTTGTAAATACTGTGTACAGTTTTGGTCTCCTTACCTAAGAAAGGATATACTTGCCATAGAGGGAGTGCAGCGAAGGTTCACCAGACTGATTCCTGGGATGGCAGGACTGTCGTATGAGGAGAGATTGGGTCGACTAGGCCTGTATTCACTAGAGTTTAGAAGAATGAGAGGGGATCTCAATGAAACATATAAAATTCTGACAGGACTAGACAGACTGGATGCAGGGAGGATGTTTCTCCTGGCTGGGGGGTCTAGAACGAGGGGTCACAGTCTCAGGATACTGGGTAGGATATTTAGGACTGAGATGAGGAGAAATTTCTTCACTCAGAGGGTGGTGAACCTGTGGAATTCTCTACCACAGAAGGCTGTGGAGGCCAAGTCACTGAATATATTTAAGAAGGAGATGGATAGATTTCTAGACACAAAAGGCATCAAGAGGTATGGGGAGAGAGCGGGAATATGGTATTGAGATAGAGGATCAGCCATGATCATATTGAATGGCAGAGCAGGCTCGAAGGGTCGAATGGCCTACTCCTGCTCCTATTTTTCTATGTTTCTAAAAAGGGTTGAATGTTTAAAAATTGATGCCTTTTAATCTGTGTACTTTTAAGTGTTGACTTTTTTAAAGATTTCCACAACCTTCTCTATAAATCTCTGTTATGGTAGAATTCCTTTAAACATGTTTGTTTTTGCAGTGTGGGGAAGAACACACACTTTCATTTTATATTTCTCAAAAGTTAAGTAACCTTTAAAGCCCATAAGTTGGTTTAGATATTCCAATGGCGCAGATTTTTAGTTTTGATAATCGATTGAAATGTAGGACAGAAACTGCCAGGTGTAAATTCCGACACGATACAGTTAAGAGTATGAGCCCATGTCCCAGCCCTGCAGTAATTATATCAATGTGTACCTGTTTGACAGTGGAGTCATGTTAACCCCTGAGGCACTTACTGGTACCTGTACTCCCAAGTTAGTTTGGTTGCTGGCTACAGCATGAGCAGCACTTGCTTAACTGTGTATGTGACAGCTTTGCGTTTTTTTCCTTCAATAGGTTGAAGATGATACAGGCAAATAGAGGAACTTGGGAATGTTTGTAGTTGATGCCTGCAGTTTCTTGTGTGCTATAGAACTGGACAGAAAAATGAAAAATCTGGTGAACAAAATAGAGCCACCATTCAAAAATTATATAACCTTTTCATGGCCTATTTCAGAGTTTGTTATTTAAAATTGTTTGATACGTGGTTGCATCTAATGAACTGGTATGTAGATATTGAACAAAGTGACAATTGTTGAGGTGCTACATTTGGTTTAAAGTAAGCAGTGTGGTACAGTTCTTTAAAAAAAAAACACCTTTTCCATCTTATTTCAGATAACCTGGAATTTTCAGATTAGTGCAGTACAACAAAAATCACAGTCCCTATTGAATGATAATCCTGTGTTTTCAGTTTTGTTCTGAACTTGAGATCCTGTTAAAGGTGATAGGCAGTTGTATTGTCTGCTTTTTTTAATTCTATGCGCTTACATTTTTATCTGTCTTTTTTTTAAAGCAGTGAGCCATAACATTGAGAAAATAAAGTCCCTTAATACTGGCAGATTTTTTTTTACTGTAGTTGCTTGGGGCTGATTTCTTTGTATACTCCCTTGGTAGAATGGTTTATCGCTTAATTAAATAACAGACCGCATAAGCTCATCCGTAACCTCCAGCTAGATTTATGTACCATTCTGCAAACCAAAATCAAAGAGAATATCAAGCTGAAAAATTCTTTACACTAAGTTCAATGACTTGCTAATCAACTCCTATTCTCAGCTGGTAATGAAGCCAGTTTATAAAGATGTTTGCACAAAACTGCAGCAGAATCCTATAGTTCATGGGTGACTAGAAACAGCATGAAATACCTCATTCACAGTGCAGAGCTGCATTCAGAAATAGTGCTATACTTTGGAGGTTTTAATTTTCTTGCTGATGAAACCTTTCTGTTTATATCGTTAGACTTTATCAGAAGGAGGTAAAAGCAGTGGGCTGAAAATCGTAGTTGTTGCCAATCTGATATGCAAAGGCGTCTTGCTCATACTTTACTAATTGTGCAGTTGCTTTGCCTGCACATACTGGTTTGACACTGCAATCATGGAAGAAGGTTTGGAGCAAAAATAACAGATTTTTTTTTTAAAAAGCTGTTGTGTGTACAAGTTGTTGTGTACATGTTTGTGCTTACAGAATTTTTTCTCTGAAATGCACTGAAATTTCTCGCATCAAAATCTTTGCTTTTAGTGTTGCCATCAGGAATGTGGGTTTCTAAAAGTCCAGATCTGTAAACCCATGTCATTTGCATTGGCAAATGGGAGCTGAATTATGAATTCAATTCACTCCTATTTGCCGCTATAATTGGGTATAAAATTAGTATAGCTCAGTGACAGTCAATGAAGGAAGTCTTTGGAAAAGTAAGATGTGGCAGGAGTCAACAGTAGAGCCGTCCCCTCTCTGCCCCTCCCGTCCCCCCTCTCTGCCCCTCCCGTCCCCCCTCTCTGCCCCTCCCGTCCCCCCTCTCTGCCCCTCCCGTCCCCCCTCTCTGCCCCTCCCGTCCCCCCTCTCTGCCCCTCCCGTCCCCCCTCTCTGCCCCTCCCGTCCCCCCTCTCTGCCCCTCCCGTCCCCCCTCTCTGCCCCTCCCGTCCCCCCTCTCTGCCCCTCCCGTCCCCCCTCTCTGCCCCTTCCGTCCCCCCTCTCTGCCCCTCCCGTCCCCCTTCTCTGCCCCTCCTGTCCCCCCCCTCTGCCCCTCCCGTCCCCCTCTGCCCCTCCCGTCCCCCCTCTCTGCCCCTCCCGTCCCCCCTCTCTGCCCCTCCCGTCCCCCCTCCCGTCCCCCCCCCGCCCCTCCCATCCCCCTCTGCCCCTCCCGTCCCCACCCCTGCCCCTCCCATCCCCCTCTGCCCCTCCCGTCCCCCCTCTCTGCCCCTCCCGTCCCGTCCCTCTCTGCCCCTCCCGTTCCCCCCCTCTGCCCCTCCCGTTCCCCCCCTCTGCCCCTCCCGTTCCCCCCCTCTGCCCCTCCCGTTCCCCCCCTCTGCCCCTCCCGTTCCCCCCCTCTGCCCCTCCCGTTCCCCCCCTCTGCCCCTCCCGTCCCCTCTCTGCCCCTCCCGTCCCCCCCTCTCTGCCCCTCCCGTTCCCCCCCTCTGCCCCTCCCGTTCCCCCCTCTGCCCCTCCCGTTCCCCCCCTCTGCCCCTCCCGTTCCCCCCCTCTGCCCCTCCCGTCCCCTCTCTGCCCCTCCCGTCCCCCCCTCTCTGCCCCTCCCGTTCCCCCCCTCTGCCCCTCCCGTTCCCCCCCTCTGCCCCTCCCGTTCCCCCCCTCTGCCCCTCCCGTTCCCCCCCTCTGCCCCTCCCGTTCCCCCCCTCTGCCCCTCCCGTTCCCCCCCTCTGCCCCTCCCGTCCCCCCTCTGCCCCTCCCGTCCCCCCTCTGCCCCTCCCGTCCCCCCCTCTGCCCATCCCATCCCCCTCTCTGCCCCTCCCGTCCCCCTGCCCCTCCCTCTCTGCCCCTCCCGTCCCCCCCCTCTCTGCCCCTCCCGTCGTCCCCCCTCTCTGCCCCTCCCGTCCCCCCCTCTGCCCCTCCCGTCCCCCCTCTGCCCCTCCCGTCCCCCCTCTGCCCCTCCCGTCCCCCCTCTGCCCCTCCCGTCCCCCCTCTGCCCCTCCCGTCCCCCCTCTGCCCCTCCCGTCCCCCCTCTGCCCCTCCCGTCCCCCCCTCTGCCCCTCCCGTCCCCCCCTCTGCCCCTCCCGTCCCCCCCTCTGCCCCTCCCGTCCCCCCCTCTGCCCCTCCCGTCCCCCCCTCTGCCCCTCCCGTCCCCCCCTCTGCCCCTCCCGTCCCCCCCTCTGCCCCTCCCATCCCCCTCTGCCCCTCCCGTCCCCACCCCTGCCCCTCCCATCCCCCTCTGCCCCTCCCGTCCCCCCTCTCTGCCCCTCCCGTCCCGTCCCTCTCTGCCCCTCCCGTTCCCCCCCTCTGCCCCTCCCGTTCCCCCTCTGCCCCTCCCGTTCCCCCCCTCTGCCCCTCCCGTTCCCCCCCTCTTCCCCTCCCGTTCCCCCCCTCTGCCCCTCCCGTTCCCCCCCTCTGCCCCTCCCGTCCCCTCTCTGCCCCTCCCGTCCCCCCCTCTTTGTCCCTCCCGTCCCCCCTCTCTGCCCCTCCCGTTCCCCCCCTCTGCCCCTCCCGTTCCCCCCTCTGCCCCTCCCGTTCCCCCCCTCTGCCCCTCCCGTTCCCCCCCTCTGCCCCTCCCGTCCCCCCTCTGCCCCTCCCGTCCCCCCTCTGCCCCTCCCGTCCCCCCTCTGCCCCTCCCGTCCCCCCTCTGCCCCTCCCGTCCCCCCTCTGCCCCTCCCGTCCCCCCTCTGCCCCTCCCGTCCCCCCCTCTGCCCCATCCCATCCCCCTCTCTGCCCCTCCCGTCCCCCCCCCTCTCTGCCCCTCCCGTCGTCCCCCCTCTCTGCCCCTCCCGTCCCCCCCTCTGCCCCTCCCGTCCCCCCTCTGCCCCTCCCGTCCCCCCTCTGCCCCTCCCGTCCCCCCTCTGCCCCTCCCGTCCCCCCTCTGCCCCTCCCGTCCCCCCCTCTGCCCCTCCCGTCCCCCCCTCTGCCCCTCCCGTCCCCCCCCTCTGCCCCTCCCGTCCCCCCCTCTGCCCCTCCCGTCCCCCCCTCTGCCCCTCCCGTCCCCCCCTCTGCCCCTCCCGTCCCCCCCTCTGCCCCTCCCGTCCCCCCCTCTGCCCCTCCCGTCCCCCCCCCTGCCCCTCCCGTCCCCGCCCCTCCCCCCCCTCCCGCCCCTCCCCCCCCCCCGCCCCTCCCGTCTCCTCCTCCCGTCCCCCCCCCCGCCCCTCCCGTCCCCCCCTCTGCCCCTCCCGTCCCCTCTCTGCCCCTCCCGTCCCCCCTCTGCCCCTCCCGTCCCCCCTCTGCCCCTCCCGTCCCCCCTCTGCCCCTCCCGTCCCCCCTCTGCCCCTCCCGTCCCCCCTCTGCCCCTCCCGTCCCCCCTCTGCCCCTCCCGTCCCCCCTCTGCCCCTCCCGTCCCCCCTCTGCCCCTCCCGTCCCCCCTCTGCCCCTCCCGTCCCCCCTCTGCCCCTCCCGTCCCCCCTCTGCCCCTCCCGTCCCCCCCTCTGCCCCTCCCGTCCCGCCCCTCCCCCCCTCCCGTCCCCCCCCGCCCCTCCCGTCCCCCCCCCGCCCTCCCGTCCCGTCCCTCCCATCCCCCCCTGCCCCTCCCATCCCCCCTCTCTGCCCCTCCCGTCTGCCCCTCCCCCTACAATCTTCTGCTGTTTTCTTTCTCCTTCCCTCCCTTCCCTCTGCTGTCTACCTTTCCCCTCACCCCCCCCCCCCCCCCCCCAGTCTATAAATCTCCTCACCTTCGGCCCTTCTTGACATGAATACTGTCCTTGAATCTGACTCCCCATGTGTAATGTCATGGGAGATCCACGAGTAATGTAGGAAAGTTTTGCATCGAGCATGCACTTCCCGTTCTATAATGCATATTTCCTATACCGTCACATTATGCTGACACACTTTGGCTATTAAACTTTGTTGATAGGCTCAAAGTAAAACAGCAGCAAATCAGCACTATGAGAAAGGGAGCATATGAATCAAAAGTGAGGAAACTGGTTAGAAAACTACTAATGAGAAACAACTAAGGACTTCTGAAAATAGATCCTAAATTGTAAATTTTATTACTGGAGTAATTTAACTAATGCACTCTACCCATTCGCGACTCAATTATTCTCATGCAATCTATCAAATCTTTGAATAATTAATCTAAGTTTTTCTCCTTTATCACCTTTTAAGTTTACCTGCTGCCCCTCCTGAGCCACAGTGAATGAAAAGGAGGCTTCTGCCTGCTTTTAATGAATTATTCAATTTGCTGAGAAAGCAGCCAGCTCCCGACAGCATTTTTACTTTTAGCTGTTTTTATTTCATTAACTTTGGCTCTCCCAACAGCATTTTATATTTCTGGCACCTTTTATTTAATAAGTTCACAGGAAATGTGACATATTTCCTATGGCTTTCTTTGCTTCTACCCAGTTTTATTTAATTAATTTGCAGAAACCGCTACCTGCTCCTGAGGGCATTTTGTACTGCAGGCCCTTTTTATTTAATTAATTTGGATAAAATGAGGCCTGATCTCAATGGCATTTTATGCTTTTGCCCCGTTTTATTTATTTAATTAATTTGCACGAGGTACGACCCATTCCTGATTGTATTTTATGTTTTTACCCTGTTTTATTTATTTGGGAAAAGCACGGCCTGTTCCAGGACAGCACTTTATGTTTCTGCCATGTTCTTAATTTTCGCCAGAGGTACAGCCTGTTCCTGATAGAATTTATTGATTAATTCTGTACAAAGTCATTGCATTAAATGTCTGCTACTTTTATTTAATAAAGTTTGGTAAAACTGTTGATGAAAAGACCAACCTTATTCCTGATGATTTTATTTAATCAATTTTAGAAGAACACGTTGCACCGAATGGTTGTGCTGATTGCCACTGAATTTAGTTAATTAATAGATTTGGGGAATTCTGTTGGATTAAGTAGCCAAGCCAATAGCCATTAAATATCTACTGCTTTTATTCAGTTAATACATTTTGGAGGAACCCTGTTGTATAGTATGGCCACTGTATTCATTTAATTAATATATTTGAGGCAGCTCATTGTATTAGTGACCAAACTGATTGCCCTGAAATGGCCACTGTTTTTATTTGATAAATTTGAGTATTATCTAAACTGGTGATTATTTTCTTTGTCTATAGTTAACTTAGTTATGGGAACAATATCTTGTTCAACAATGGTGTTTTGCTAATGATTTCAGGATGGGTATTAGGAGGACAACTGGCGAACACCCTAGATTTCTTTCAACAGTACCATGTGATGTTTTGTAATCAGTGATACATGGAAAATGGATGTGTTAGTATGCTCTGTTCTTATGATATATCTATAATCTGAAATGTCTTGTGTATGGCGCCCATTTCCTGTCTATATTAACTGTACTTACTGTTTTATGATTTTTAAATCATGCTTTTTATATCCTGTTTCTACTGTCTGCCTTTTACCAAGTGTTATTACAGTCTTCATTCATTTGACAACTCAGGACAGTGAGTATTTTGGCTTGGCAGAGTCCCAAGCTAGCCTGAAGATCGTATTCCTTAGGAATCTCCTCCTCAATCCCTGCACTGCAAGAATATTTAGAGATTGAAAATGAGGAATTATGTTAGATTATCTGGTTTTGTTTAATTCATTTGAAGTTCAGCGTCCACATACAGTACAAAGCTCCCACCCAGCCATTTGTGACACTGAGCTTCTTGTAATGTTTTGTCTCAGTGCTGCCTCTTCTGGACACCCATCTGACATTAGGGCCTATTATGCAGTGGAACAGCAAGTTGCAATGCGCCAGGTGATTGCCTCATTTTCAGAAGGAATGACACTATTGCATGTAGAGGTTGAATTTCAATCAAAGAACAAGGAAGATCATACTAAAACTAGCTAAAAAACCTACACATTGTAATTCTGAGAATTTGTGTGACGTACCTTTGCATATAATATGCCATTTAATGTTAAAAGTCTTTTTGTAGTCACTGGTAAGTGGCGCTGTAGTAAATAATGTGTTTGTCATTTTCCCCAAGTTTTAGTGCTGTGACTGATGCAGTAATAGTTAAATAATAAACAGGGTGACTGAGCAGAAAACAGTTGTTCATTTTGCTGTAGGCACTGCATAGTCTGAGTAATCACAACTCCCAGGGTAGACTTTAGCTATATTGACTCGTATGACAGATGTTCATTAGTTTATGAATTCCATTCTGACGTAGCATCACATTTCCTATGGACGTTGTTAGAAAAATAAAATAAAAAAGCGCTTTTTTTTCCTAACAAAACCAAGCTTTGAAAATACGCAGTGACTCTTGTTAAATGATTGTTTCATAAGACTTGTACACATTGAAAATAAATTGCTGGGCAGGTGTATTGTGTTCATTAGGATAAGAGTTCACTTTTTGCCTTTGGGTTCAGAAGCCCAGAGGTTTGGGTTTTTGCAAAGCCAAACCTGTGATCCATGTGAGCCAGTACAGTGTAGAAGTCTCCATACCATAGATAAAAATATTCTTTCAAAAAAATATAAGCCCTGTTCTTGGTGCTGTAAATGACAGATCTTGTGGTAAATAGAAAATGAGGTGTATCTTATGCAGAGCAATATTGTTAACTACCAAAGGACATCCTTCTGTACAAATATTCTACCATTTTGTTGAAGGGACAAGTACTGAGGTACCGAAAGTGGCTTGAATTTGGGGCAAGCAGGTCCTTTGCAGTCAAATCCAAAAAAGTCATATTGAAAGCACCTTGGCACTCCTCACTATGTTATATAAACACCAGTTAAAATATTGGTTCAAAATTGTTCATCTTATTATGTTCACATTTTTATTGGTGTCTGGGATAGCTGTGTATGACGCATTATGCATAGAATCACTCAGTTTTATAGTGCATTTATGGCACAACATTTCAACTCTTCCATTGTATTTCCTAGCATTTTACTGTTTAACCAAATTCACCCATTCAACTGTCAAGATTAAAGTAGAACAATTAAAATGTTTGTTTTATTCTTAACTTTTTTACGTGCATGTGTAGTTTTACCCTTTAAGCTTTCTCAAAGTTAGTATTTTCATATGCAGCCAAGGATAACTCCCTTGATGTTATCAGTACTGCTGTTTGATTACTCCACCAGTTGGTGTGCTTGAACAGCACAGCAAGTGTTGCCTGTTGGTTTTGCTATAGAAATGAGTGCTGTATTCTGACAGTTCCTCTTAGTGGGATAAAGAGCTATAATTCACAGGGTTATTGTGATAAAATGTGTTGTAACAATGAGTCATATAACTAGTATGAAACTCACAACTTGATTATCAGGAAGGAAAAAGATTGCTTTGGGTGCAATCGGCGAAAACGGGCACAAATTGGGCCCAAAATTGCGCCTGTTTTGAAAAGTGATTTTTTTTCTCTCGCATTTCCGCTCAAATGCATATCGCCGAACGCAAAATCTGCCATGAACTAGCGCAATTGGGCAGCGTTTTAAAACTTAATTAAAAAAAATTGCTTAAAAAAATTCCTTGATATGTTAAAAGTGGTATCTAAGTGCAGTTTGATTAATACAGCTGAAAATGGATTTATCACAAAAAATAAGCATTTTAATCAGTGTCAATCCACCACCTGTGAATAACCAGATTTTAAATGACTGAAAATGACTTTAAAAAATATACAGAACCATTTTCTCGTTATATTGGTGTACAGTGGGCTGATAAGTGGCAGGTAACATTCGCGCCACACAAGTGCCAGGCAATGACTACCTCCAACAAGCGAGAGTTTAACCACCGCCCCTTGACGTTCAATGACATTACCATCGCCAAATCTCCCACCATCTGGGGGTCACCATTGACCAGAAACTTAACTGGACCAGCCACATAAATACTGTGGCAACAAGAGCAAGTCCGAGGCTAGGTATTCTGCGGCAAGTGTCTCACCTCCTGACTCCCCAAAGCCTTTCCACCATCTACAAGGCACAAGTAAGGAGTGTGATGGAATACTCTCCACTTGCCTGGATGAGTGCAGCTCCAACAACACTCAAGAAGCTTGACACCATCCAGGACAAAACAGCCAGCTTCATTTTGGCACCCCATCCACCACCTTAAACATTCACTCCCTCCACCACCGGTGTACCGTGGCTGCAGTGTGTACCATCTACAAGATGCACTGCAGCAACTCGCCAAGGCTTTTTCGGCAGCACCTCCCAAACCCACGACCTCTTCCACTTAGGACAAGGGCAGCAGGCGCATGGGAACACCACCACCTCCAAGTTCCCGTCCAAGTCACACACCATCCTGACTTAGAAGTATATCGCCGATCCTTCATCGTCGCTGGGTCAAAATCCTGGAACTCCCTACCTAACAGCACTGTTGGGAGTACCTTCACCACATGGACTGCAGCAGTTCAAGAAGGCGGCTCACCACCACCTTCTCAAGGGCAATTAGGGATGGGCAATAAATGCTGGCCTTGCCAGCGACACCCACATCCCATAAACAAATAAAAAAAAGTAGTCAGTTTCTTAATAAATTTAAAAAAGAAATTACATTCAAAAGCTTTTAAAACGTTTCTTTCAGTGTCCTTGCACCCAAAAGAACCAGCTTAATTTTAAGAGCCTCCTCAAAGGCCTGTAAACAAGCGCAATTACCGGAAACTCCCAGTGGTGATGAATTCGATCTGGGGGCCTGGCCAGTTTTGTGGGCGGGGCTGGCTTCTAGCACGATGTTCTTTCAACCAGCGCAAAAGCTCGTGGAAACTCGATTTGCGCCCAATGTAATTGCGTTTAAAATTCCGCCATTTTTTGCGCTGGTTACGCCAATTTCGGCCGAAATACACCGAAAAAAACCAGTGCAACCGAGTGGAATCTCCAGGCCGTAAACTTTTTAAGTCTGCTAGTTTTTTCTTTTTAAAAAAAAAATCTAGATGAGAGTTGGGATCTGATTTGAGATATCTTTTCCAGAACACTTTAGGTGTAGGAGCTGCAACAGTGCTCTGGGTGTGCAATAACATGGTTGTATAATTAAAACTATGTTTTGTGTGTGTGTGTGTGTGTGTGTGTGACAACAAAAAGCTCTGTGCACATGTACAAAGTGACCGTGAAAACTGAGAGGTGGAGGGTGGCATTTTGTGTTGGAAGACTTGGAATCGGATCTGTCTGAATTGAAGTGAGAGTTGGATATATACTGAGTGCATTGAACTATGAGGATTCAGTAGTGACTTATTGCTTGTGTGAGTAGAGGACTTAAAAAATAAAAAATGTTGGTAAAACCAGTGGATATCCAAGGGTAATTGAGAAATTGATGCATCTGTTCTTTAAATAAAAAAAATATAGTCGAGACTTGGATTGGAAAACTTGCAAGATTCAATAAAGATTTACAATCACATTGCTGCTGGTGCATATTCTCAAGTCATTTTTTTAATAAGCAAACAACATTAATTTTAGATTTGTAAAGTTATAAACAGTGCTGTATGCAGAAAATGAGTGGTATACATGTTTATCAAAGATGATAGAACAATAAGAAATTGTGTTGATCAGAAAAGAGATCTCTGGGTTATAGTGGATAATTCTGTGGTCCTGTCAGCAGAGTGCTTAGCTGCAAGAGAAAATGGCAGATAAGATGTTGGCCTGCCTTAGCAGTGGATAAGAATACAGATCAAAAGATTTGTAGTATTGCTGTAAAAGGTGTTGGTCAGACCTGGCCTGATATATTGTGTGCAGTTGTAGATGGTTGCAGTGGATCCAATTCCATTAATTACTGGTTTGTATAAAACAGAAAAAGAAATGATCCAAACAACTTTCTCATTATGGTGTACGGGTCAAGTACCAAAGGACATGTGCTAAAAATTGGGGACTTAAAATTAAGCAGGGAAGTTGGGGAGAATCTCTTCACTCAAAAGTTATGAATATGTTACCAGTGACAGCTATTGAAAAGACTAAGTGGTGTAGGGAGAGGGGAGGATGAGAGGAGGGCTGGAGAGGCAAGTAAAGGAATCTAAGGGCTAGCATATGATGAAAGTGGACAAATAAAGTTGTGCAGGGGCTGACTAGCTTGAGAAAGTGTTAATGTTGTGCAACAGGTTATTAATTACCATAGCCTAGTAATTACTGTTGGTGACAATTAGGTGAATGCTTAACATATTTGTGTGACATTTCTCTGTCTGCTATTGTAGCATTATTTTATTTAAAATGAACAGGTTGATGTTAAGATAGAGGAAAGAGAAGTATCATATGAACTGAATGTGTATATCCACTAATATTGCCAGTGATAATATGTCGGCTAATATTTTTCCTGTAAATTTTTTTTGACAAACCACATTGATGGATGGATTTAATTGGCATTTTACTGTGTTTTTCTCCCAACAGAGGCAAAAGAAATTGTTTTAAAAGCTCAAATCCTGGCTGGTGGCAGAGGGAAGGGCAGCTTCACCAGTGGACTGAAGGGAGGAGTTCATTTAACTAAGAAGTATGTTCCAAATGTTATTGAGAAGGTACTTTACAGTGTTTCAGAAAGAACTGTATTAAGTAGTCAGATTTGCAGATAATACCAAACTAAGAGGGGCTTTGGAACTGGACGAGGCAGTTCAGAAATTACAGAATGAGTTGGACAAGATATGTAAGTGGGCAGGACAATGGCAACTGAAACATAATGCAGTCAAGTGTAAAAAGCATAACCTAGGAAGAAAAATAGACGACATGCATACTCCATGAATGGTGTTGAAGTAGCATGGGTAGAAGCTGAAAGACATCGAGGAGTCTTGCTAGACTTGACGTTGAACATGTCCAACCAATGCAGAGCGACAGTCAACAAAGCCAGTAGGATGTTGCACTACATAACCAAAAGAGTAGAATATTTCAGAGGAGATAGTGATCAAACTTCATAGTGTTCTGATCAGATGACATCTTAAAAACTGCAACCAATCTAGTGGCCAAAAGAGACATTCAAATGCTGGAGACAGTGCAGTGAACAGCCACGCGGTTGATTCCTAGTGTTAGTGGTTTAATATATGAGAAAAGACTGGAGAAACTTGGGCTTTTCAGCCTAGAAAGGAGATATCTGAGAGATGATCTTATAGAGTTATATAGATTGTAAAGGTATCATTAAACTAGTAGAATTACGGGACACAGGTTCAAACTAGTAAAAGGTCAATTTTGGAATTCCTATTCACATAGAGTGATCAATCCAGATAGAGAAGTGGAAGCAAATCCTCCCTTTCCTCTCCAAAGTCCTTGAACGTGCTGTTGACTCCCAAATCCACGCCCACCCTTCCCCAACTCCATGTTTGAATCTCAGCAATTACATTTCAGCCCTGCCACCGTAACTGCACCAACCAAAGTCACAAATGACATCCTCTGTGACAGTGGTGCATTATCCTTCTCGACCTCTCTGTAACCTTTACACACTCCCCTCCAATGCCTCTCCTTAGTGGGACTACCCTCACTTGGTTCCACTCTTACCTATGTGATTATAGCCAAAGCATCTCCAGCAATGATGTCTCTTCCCGCTCCCACACAATTACCTCGGAGTACCCCAAGGATCTATTAATTCCCACCTCCTCCTCATCCACTTGCTGCCCATTGGTGACATAATCTGCAAACATAGGGTCAGCTTCCACATGTACACTGATGACACCCAGCTCTACCTCTCCATTGTTTTTCTTGACCTCTATACTGCCTCTGTGTATCAGACTCTTGTCTGACATCCAATCTTGGATGAACCTCAATTTCCTCCAGTTAAAAATTTTGGAGATCAAAGCCTTCGTCTTCGTTCACAATTTCAGCATCCTGTTTGACCCAGAGCCGAGTCTCTAACACCAAAATGTCTTCCTTCACAAAGAGCACCTACTTCCACTTGCATAACATCATCCACCTCTGCCGCTACCTGCTGCTGAAACCTTCGTTTGTACCTTTGTCACCTCCAAACCCTGTATTTCTGATGGACAGCAAAACTTGCCATTCACAGAGGACATTGAATGCAAGCCCCTCCTCTTCCTGCTGCCAAATCCCAGCAACCCACCCTAGTTCTGCTAAGCACCCATGCTCCGAGGGATGCAAATATTGCTGACTGAATTTAAAGATTTAAATTAAAAATAAATGTTATTAAAGCAGCCATGTATTTATTTTCTGTTTTAGAGAAGCTGAAATAAAGACACACAGAGTGGAAAATTGCATATTTATGCAGCATTTCGCTATTTTCCAGGAATCGAGCATAAAAAAAATCAATGTTTGCAGAGATCACTTTGAAACTTACAAACCAGTGCTGCCAGATCCAGGATGCTGTTTGCAGTGCTGTCTCCCCCTTCCCCTATTAAATGACCCAAGGAATCCACTCGTGAGCCAAACCTCACATTCCACTTCCTGGTTTTGCCAAACCCCACATTCCAACTCCTGGTTTTGCCAAACCCGAGGTCCCCCCCTCCATAGCTCTATCAAACTCCAGTTTCCTCCTCCACAATAGTGCCAGATTATATGAACTCCCAGTGCTCTTAAACCCCAGCAATCTACCTCAGTTCTGCCAAACTCTGGGACCTTTGCTTCACCGCTACTAAATTCCAGGATCATCGGCCAATGCTGCTAAACCCAATCTCCCTCCCGACTACTGCTAAATACCAGGGGGTAGAGTTTCCGCTGGGTTATGCTGATTTTTCCAGCGCAATTTTCCCGAAATCGCCAAACCAGCGCAAAAAATTGCGGAATTTCAAGCACGTTCTGTCCAGCGCAAATCGAGTTTCCGCGATCTTTTGTGCTGGTTTTAAAAAATATCGCACTGGAAACTGGCCATGCCCCCGTATTGAATTAATCACCATGGCAAGTTTCTGTTAATTGCGTCCGTTTGCGGCCCTTTGAGGAGGCTCTTGAAATTCAGCTTTTCTCATTAGGTGCAATGGCACTAATAGGCACCTTTTAAAAGTTTTTAAATATTTAATTTACTAAGAAACCGACTAGTGTACACCAATTAAACTAGTAAATGGTTTTGTATAGTTTTTTTAAGAACCATAATTTCTCTTTGGAGAACTAGCACAATTTTGAGCGCAACTTGCGCCTAGATTGCCAATTACGCCCAAAGCAGAAACTCTACCCTCAGGTACGTACATTCTTACATTACAACAGTGACTACACTTCAAAAATGCTTCATTGGCTACAAAGCGCTTTGAGACGCCCTGAGGTCATGAAAGGCGGTTTATAAATGTGTGTTCTTTCTGTGCCAGCTTGCTGTGTACCTCAGCTTTTAAAATAGTAAGGGGTAAACATTTTCTAAACTATTTGATCTCTCATGTTGCTGCTCACGATAGACGCATCAGTTCTCTCTCTTACCTGTTTCTGTTTCTCTGTCTGTCTCTCAGTCGCCATACTTCAGATTTCACAGTTCAGGACATTAAACATATACAAAAAGTATAAAGTAATGCAGCTGTTGCATGCTGGTTCCTTTTGGCCCAGAGGTGTAAATTTTACAAGCACTTTCCAATCTATCAACAATTAACCTCAAGATTTAGAGCTATTAGACATTATGATATTGAAGATAGGCTAGCTTGAACACAGCTTTACGTAGTATACTGCTTGGTTCATTATAAAAATAAGAATATCATCCGACTTATCGTGAGCATCACCACCGGAGACCCATTTGTGTATTTATACTTTATTGAAATTGTTTTCTGAATAAGTTGAAAGACAAGTTGCTTTCTTAGAAAGTTCTGCTCAACACTTTTTTTTAACTCAAAGTTGGATTTCAAAATCCTGCATTGTCATGGTTTAGGACCAGCTGAAAATGGCCTTTTGGGGAATGAGCAGTGGAGTAGATTAGCTGTTGCAATGCCAAAATGTTGCCTATAGAGTGAGCTCTAACACTTACATAGCTCGCTTGTGACTTCTAGTGGCAGTAACCTGTGCTACAATAGTACAGTGGTGACTGGTGCATGATATATTTTGTCAGGAATTGAAAATTTAGGCACCTTCGGGCCGTGGGCTAGTATGCCCATATATATATTTTTTTTTCAGCTTTAGTATTAGAAGACTAGCCAAGTTGGACATTGTTTTTCGGGCGGGCAATATGTGTTCAACATTAGGTTTACAGACAAGCTGTAAAAATGCAATCAAAATAAAATAAGAAAAAGGGTTCACATTAAAACTTCCTTTTTTGTATATTTGCAGCCCTGATGATGTTGGGCAGCTGGCAAAACAAATGCTTGGGTACAACCTCATTACAAAGCAGACTGCAAAGGAAGGTGTGAAGGTTAACAAGGTAAGGGACAGGGACAAAAGTGAAAAGGAATGAATTGGTGTTATGATAGCATTATTTGTGTACTACAAGTTAAATGTATATTCATATTTTCAATTTCAGAGGAATTAAATCATGTATTTGAATACATTGTTATTAATGCAACCAATTGCTTGACCTAGCATTAAATAATTACTGCATGGAGTCAAAGCCCCAAAAGTAAAAGGATCATTTGAGATAAATAGCTAAATTACAGTGTTATTAAGGTAAATAACATACCTCTAATTGATGTGTATATGAAGGTGATGGTGGCAGAGGCCTTGGATATTGCCAGAGAAACATATTTAGCCATTCTGATGGACAGAGCCTGCAATGGACCGGTTATAGTTGGCAGCCCCCAGGGAGGAATGGACATTGAAGTAGTGGCAGCCACCAAACCCGAGTTGATATTTAAGGTATGCTGTTAAGCTAAAGCGATGGTAGAGACGATACTATATGTTGCTTAATACAAGAAACTGAACTGAACTGTGGTCAGTCATTATGGAATTTTTTCAAGAATTTTCAAACCTTTAACAGCACAGATATTTGTTTATGCCATTTCTATGGTAATTAAATAAGAAAACTGATGTCATATTGTCTTGTCAGCATGCCATACCAAAGGCAGACGTAATATTTAAAAATCTTTATGTAGATTGTGGGTTTTTTTTTTACAGACAACTAGCAAAGGATTTACATATAAGTTGACTAGCAGCTTCCCACATTTTAACTGCTAGTGTGTGAAGTATATGTTGTTGTTCTTCATATTCAGGATCTTGAAATGTTCATCAGCTTTTTTCAACTTATTCTGTTGGCTTTATTTCTTAGGAGGTCATTGATATCTTCGAAGGGGTTAGAGGAGATCAAGCACTTCGAATGGCTGCCAATATAGGATTTAAAGGCCCACTGCAGCAACAGGTGAAAGAGCAACAATTGTTTACATACGTGGCTTTTTTAATGAACGGAAAGTGATTTATTATCTTGCTGAGTGTGCTGCTCCCAGATTGGAAATCAATCTCTGTTCTGGAGCAGCGCTCCGAAAGCTTGTGATTTCAAATAAAACTGTTGGACTATAACCTGGTGTTGTGCGACTTCTCACATTTGTCCACCCCAGTCCAACACTGGCATCTCCACATCATTGTTAGGACAGACACTCGCTGAAAATAAAATACAAAACACCTGGTCTCAAATATTTACAAGTAGGATACATTTTTTAAAAACTATACATTTTGAAGTTTACTGAAGAAAGTGCTTTTCCCTTTTAGACTGCTTTAATCTTTTGATGCATATTTATAATAAAATAAAATCTTACATTTGCCTGCTCTTCCTGTCTACAAACCTTACTCCCTATTGTCAGTTTTTTCATTCCTAACAGTCAGTGCGCCACTTGTTAGGTACTCTTGGTTACTTAAAGCAACTCGTATTTCCCCAATGCACTGTAAAAGAATAGAATTTGAAGTTATACTTTTGGGGGTAAAGGGCTTGTTTCCGCTAGTTTTGCGCCCAGATTCCAACGCAATCGACGGAACCAGTGCAAAAGATCGGGGAATTTTAAATGTAAGTGAGTTATGCCCAAAATCTCTTGCGTTTGTGTTTTCTGCAATCTTTTACACTGGTTCAAGATTCAATTCACGGGATCAGGCTGTGCCCACAGATCTGGCCACGCCCACAAACCTGGCCACGCCCCCCCCCCCCCCCCCCCGGTCAAAATTGTGGGATTCCACCGACTGCGCTGTTTCGGGAAGACTCTTTCAGATTGCGCTCATTTTCTTAGGCACACAGGTACCAGTAGGCACGTTTTAAAAGTTTTTTTCATATCAAAAAATATCTAATCTACTAAGAAGCTGACTAGTGTACACTAAATAAACTATTAAATGGTTCAGTATAGTTTTTTAAAGTCATTTTCAGTGATTTTAAATCAGGTTACTCACAGATAGACACCCTTATTAAAATATTGATTCTTGCTGATAAACCTATTTTCAGCTGTATTATTAATAAACTACACCAGGTTAGTACTCTTAAATACATCAAGGAATACACTTTAATAGAAAGAAAATAAAATAAACTATTATTTTCTATTACACTGCCCGACTGTGCTGGGTCATGGAAGATTTTAGGTTTATGATTATGTAAATGAATTTTAGCGGAAACTTGAGCTGCAATATAGCCAGCGCAATTTCAAGCGCATTTTGTGCGCAATTTCCCGATTGATGTTTTACTTTTTTAATATTCTGATCTCGGATATCCTATTCTTCTGCTCTGATTGCATTATATTGGTATTAAAACCTGTTTGCAGTCCTATGAAGCGTATAATGATTTTAGAACTGGTAGTACTTTTATTTTTTTAGCTGTCCTGTGTTGCTTTCTGATCGATAAATGGGAGTGATCGTCCTCAACTTGTTAAACATATTTATCTCTGTAATGATATGTAATGCTCGTCTGAGCAGGAGTGTTTAAGTTGATGGAAAAGAAATGTGATGTTACATTTCTAGTCGAACTAGCATAACTATCATGTTGATTTGTATGATTCTGTACAGATGTAGGAACAATTTTGCCTTGTTCTCCTATGCACAGTACATTTTCAATTTTCTAAGTGAATTCTGTTTCATTAAACAGGCTGCAGAACAGATTCAGAAACTGTATAGTCTATTTTTGAAAGTTGATGCCACTCAGGTAGAAGTGAATCCCTTCGGTGAAACACCAGATGGACAAGGTAAGGGTAGAAAGAAATGCATGCTTTTGCTTTTGTTTACACATCAAAAGAAATAATTAGCAAACACATACTTGCAAACAATGATTCATTTGTGCTCAATGTAATTTCAGCATTGAATAATGAAGCTTGTATTGGCTGTTAACAAATACCCTGAGTAACTCAACCTTCGCACTCACTCTCTTCTGACTTTGTAATTGTGAGATAAGACCACACTACCTACAGTCGAGGATGTTGAATTCTCTAATGATCACAGTGGAGTAAACCTGATTTACCAGTCTTGTTCTGATAAAGAAATAAAGCAGCACCACTGTCAGCAAGGTTCCTTTTCTCTGTTCAGCACTGAAAGGCAAAATAACCTCTGGGAACTATATAACTGGTTCAGATGCAGCTATTTTCTGAGTAAGTCCTATGAAGGCTATTGATTTTGAAATGCTTATCCAGCACTGTTCTTTGTTTCTACAAAATGGAAATTATCTACGGGGGCAGTATCAATATTAGTCGAAAATGTTAGTAAAATTCGGTGAAATTTTGAGCTGTTTTTCCCCTCACATGTTTCTATAATTATTTGAATATATGAGTGGATGTTTCATGGCGTCGTTCAGGATGAGTTGGGGGTGAGGCGTTTTATAACACGGGCCTGCTAAACCATGACAGCAAACATTTTTCCTAATATCAGCTGAGACAGACACGGCCTCTACCTCCAACCACCCCCCTCTTCACTCAACTGGCTATCTATCCTTTTCTCTTCTCTCTCTCTCTCTCTCTCTCTCTCTCTCTCTCTCTCTCCCTACCTCACCAGGGCCGTCCCGCCTCCCTCAGTAATATTTTCTCCCCCACCCAGAGTAGAGTTTCTGTGTTTCCCTCTTACTCTCCAACGATATCTGTTTCTCTGCCTTTCTCTGTTTCTTCCCTCACTGTTTTTCCCCTGACTCTCGGCAGGATCTCCCGCTTAACCCCCCTCCCCACCCAAGAGGATCTTTATTATTAACATGTGAGCTAATTGTGATTATTTTTATCTGAGAACAGTTTTGGAATGGATTACGTTTAGTGATGGGACTAAATAGCCTTAATGAAGGCGACAGTGCCAAGTGGAACAGAGTATACATGCCAATTGTCTGCGTTTGACAGCAACAGTGATTATTTATCAGCCCTGTCTGTATTTGAGGATGAAAACCGTCATTGTTGGGCTTTCTCCTTGTGGTTGCTCTAGTCCAATTTTGAATGTCACTATACGCCTGGCAGGTACTCTTATGATATTAGAAGCATCCCGGTGGTGGTCAAAATCAGAGCAGCAATATCAGGAGGTTCAAGTCCCAGAGCAGTCCTGAGGGATGCTTTGAAAAATGATGATTGGGAGGGGAGCAACTCAAGAGCAACACTAAAGGAGAGACGGTTGCTGGAAAATAACATTGCCGGTGTGCGTGCTGCAGAGAAGTGCGAGAATGGCACTGATGGGTGGAGAGGCGGGACCCAGAGGGGAAACCCAAGTACCCCTGGTGGGGGGAGGAGAGAGTGAGAAGTCTGAAAATAGTAACGGGAGCTGACGTGCAGCTCTGAACTGGGTAGGTGTTGGGAGGGGTGAGTGCCTCTGTTAACTTTGAGGCATTGGTGGATGAAGAGTCTCGAACTAAGGAGGTTTTAGAAGAAGGAAAGTCATAGTCGGTGAGGGAGGGTGGTTCGGATGGCACTGCAGCACCCTGGAGTTATTTTGTGGGCTTAGGAGGAAACTGGTGCTGGGGAGGTGAGAGGAGGCGAGAGAGCTTGTTAACTGGGGCTGTGTTTGAGGGTGAGAGCCTCTAAACTGGGGGAGGTGTTTTGGGGGGTGGGGGCAGAGTTGAAATTAATCAGAATTCACGGTTTTAATGTTGATTTCAAAATTGCCTGCAACCCCCCCCCCCCTTAGAAATGTACCATAAATTGACATGGAGGTGGGTGGGGAAGGGCCATTTACAATTGTTGCCTACATTCCTGACTCTGTTCAATTAGACCAGGTTTGAATTCCGTCTTTGATGTTAGCCAATTTGTTTAAAATAGTAAATTAACGAAAACCTCGTTTTTCCTCCCAGCAAGGGGTTATCTGCTACCACTGGAAGAAAGGACTTTTAAAATTAATAAAAATGATATTAATGAATTCCTGAGTAGCATATAGAGAGTGGCTTTCAATAAAATTGAACAAATCTTCCTTCATTTTTAGATTAAACAACTATAATTCTAATGGTCATTGTGAAATTTGTCAAATATCAATGTAAAGAAAAACATTTTTTTTTGGAGGGGTCATGACCCCAGACTGCGGAGAAAATAAATCTTGTGCCTTTAACACTTGTAGCTTTCTTCAGGTTTTCATCTATTTCTGATTTTTTTCCCCTGTAACACGAGTATAGGAATGTTGGATAAACCTACAGCTTAAGTTATAAGACAGTGTGCCCCACCGAACTTTCAATGTAATTATTACTTTTCACATGTCAAGGGCTTGTATTCAGTTTTGGAGTCATCATCACTGACTCAGCTGTTGGTCAGTTTTTGCTAATTTTCTAGACTGGCATCTGTGACTAATTCAATAGTATTGTCTGTATGAAGACAGAACTAGCTTTGGTTCTGACGAAGGGTTTCGACCTGAAACATTAACTCTGTTTCTCTCTCCACGGATGTTGCCTGGCCTGCTGAGTTTTTCCAGCGTTTTCTGTTGTTGTTTCAATTTTCCAGCATCCGCAGTATTTTGCTATCGTAGCTTTGTGTATAAATGTATATATGAATTTATTGTCTGCTATATAAATTTAAAAGCTAATGCTTGACAGGTCTAAGATGGCCACCCAGCTGACGTGTGTCATTGCTTTCAGAAGAAGACTTTTGTTTTTACCTTCCATTTATGTGTTAATTAGCCAGGAACATGTTATTTTTGTGGTGTTAATGACACCTACCTGTAGATCAATCAAACTGGAAATGAGACAATTAATATTAAGCAATTGGAATGTATTCCAGACCTTTCAAAGATAAAAGGGGCATTTAAGGCCCTGGCCTGTGAGGTTGGTTTAAAAAAAAGGCAGTCTACACTATCTGCTAATGAAGTAGATTGTACATTTAAAAAAGTATACTTTCTGCTGTTATTGGCGATAAGCTTGTGCTGTTCAGTGTTTGTTCTATTTGTTTAATTGCTGTAAACAAATTTAGTTGGTTAATTCAGAATCTGAGCCCAACTCGAATGTCGAGTGGTATGGAGAGAAATATAGTGCAGTGGGCATTAGTGATTTTAGGAGTATGAGAGTCCTAAAAGGTACGAGGTCTCTGCAGAACCAGAAAACCACAGATTTGTAGGGGATGTGAGTACTGCTTTCGGGATGTAGCCAGACCATTGTAAAAGGCAACGGCTCTAAAGTACCCTAAATTGATATTGCACTGGTGACAGTGAGCTGTGAGAGATACCTGTCTTGTCATAGCATATATGACAGTGAGAATGATGGGTAGATGCAATAGAATCTGCCTCCCTAGATAGCCATTTTTGGGTCATGGAATTATCTCAGTAAATATATTGGTGCAGGGTGACTGATTGCACTATCAGTGCGGTAACAGTTATTCTAAAAATGCAATCCAAAAATGCAATTAAATCTAAATGATTTGCTTTAAATGTAAAAGAACACCTTGGGGTAGGCAACTTATGCATCCTATTAAGGCTTAGTGGTGATGCATCACAGTTAAAGTAGGATGAAATAGGAGAAGTAACTTAAGTAGTTTGAGCTATTGTTAGAAGACAAGCACTATCTCAGGTATACTGGTAGCTTAACTTCCCTATTGGAAACTACAAAATGTTTAGTGTTGGGTGCTCTGAAGCAGCGCTGCAACAGTGACATTCAAATGGGGCCGACTTTTGAAGATAGACTCCAAAATAATGAAGAAGCTCCAGAATATGGAAGGATTTTACTCCCTAAACTCTGGTTGCTCACCCTCTATAAAACAAAAAAATATATTCAATCAAAATCATCCATGCTACTTTCCTCTGTCCTATGCTTCATGTTCACTGCAGGATGTGGCAGTCAGCATCTTGAAAATGCTGAGATTTGCCAGTAGAGTTGCTGTTTAGCATTAACAGTATTGACCTTTCAATGATTTTTTTCTTCCCAACAGTGCCAGGAGAGGCTCTGGTTCATGTCCATGCTTTCCCAGATGAAATTGAATTTAATGCCTTGTAAAAGTAGTTTTTAAAAAAAATCACATCCTCCCACCTGTAGTTGACTTGTAAAACAAATTTAACGCTTTCGGCTTGAATGACAAACGTACTTTTAACAAGCATGTTTTAACAAATCAAATTGTTGTGTATTGGATAGAGAATACTCATCACTGAGCAGTAAAAATAAATTCATCCCATAAGTGAATAATTCCCAGGTATCACAGTGAGTGAATTGGTAGTTTTCTTTGTGTGTGAGTAGTTATGGGATGGTTATGGTTTTTCACAAGTATTCTGTTTTTGGTACAAATATATTTTACTTTAGAATCAGTTCCCTTTGCATGCTTCCTGATTTCACTCCTAACTGGCCGAGCTCTAATTTTAAGATTATGCTCCTTTGTTCTGGGTTCTATTAAATCACTTTATTATTTTAATGGTTAAATCACTCCTTGACCATCTACACTCAAGAGAATACAAACCATGTTTATGCAACCTGTCCTCATAATTTAACCCTTTAAGACCAGGTATCATTCTGGTGAATCTGCACTGTATCTGCTCCAAGGCCAAATTGAAGCAAAACCCTTCCCTTTGTATTCTTGCCCCTTTGAGATAAAGGCCAACACTTTATTAGCCTTTTTGATTGTTTTTTGTACCTGTCCACTAACTTTTAGTGATTTGTGTACATGGACACCTAAATCGGTTTGCTCCACCACATTTCCCAGTCTCATTAAGAAAATATTCTGATTTATATCTCTCAGATCTAAAGTGGATGACTCACAATTCCCCATATTGAACTCCATATGCCGTAGTTTTACCCACTCACTCAATCTGTCTGTGTCCCTTTTGTAACTTCCTTCTCCCATCTACACAACTTACTGTGCTTCGTAACTTCGTGTCATCTGCAAACTTGGATATACAACTCTATTCCGTCATCCAAGTATTTATTATATATGATAAAAAGCTGAGGCCTCAGTGCAGATCACTGGGTATCACAGTTATCACATCTCACCAATCAGAGACTGTTGTCTTTTTCCCTATTCGCTGTCTCCTACCACCAAATCACTAACCCATGTCACAAGGTTACCTCCAATTCTGTGTACTTTCATTTTTGACAATCTCTTGTACAGAACCTTATCAAATGCCTTCTGAAAGTCCATATAGACAACATACATATACACTTCCCTATCCACCATGCCAGTGACTTTGCAAAATTCAACTAGATTATTCAGACATAATCTACCCTTCAGAAATCCATGCTGACTCTCTTTGATCAGCTCATACTTGCCAAATGCTCAGTCACTTTTTCCTTGATAATAGATTCAAGTAACTTCCCCACAACAGATGTTAAACTGACGGGTCTGACGTTTCCTGATTTCTCCCCCCTCCCTTCTTAAATAATGGAGTGACATTTGCAATTTTCCAATGCCGAGGCACAATTTCTGAATCTAGATAACTTTGGAAAACTACAACTAACACAACCGCCTCTATTTCCTCCCCTATTTCTTTTAATTCCCTGGAGTGGAAAACACCCAGTCGTGGAGATTTATCTGTCTTAAGTCCCATTACTTTCTCCATTACCAAGTTTTTCACTTGTATTAAATCCACTAAGTTCCTTTGACTTAGTAATAGGTTCACTTGTACTGATGGTATTTTGCATTTTTTCTCAACGGATACGAAGTGCTCATTTAACAAGTCTGTCATTTCCTTATTATAAGAACAGAAGAAATAGGAGCAGGAGTATGCCATTCGGCCCCTCGAGCCTGCCCGCCATTCAATAAGATCATGGCTGATCTGATCTTGGCCTCAACGCCATTTTCCTGCCCGCTCCCCATAACCTTTAACTCACCTGTAGCTCAAATATATGTCTATCTCCGCCTTGAATATATTCAATGACTCCGCCTCCACAGCTCTCTGGGGTAGAGAATTCCAAAGATTCACAACCCTCTGAGAGAAGAAATTCCTCCTCATATGCATTTTAAATGGGTGACCCCTTATCCTGAAACTGTGCCCCCTAGTTCTAGATTCCCCCACGAGGGGAAACATCCTCCCTGCATCTACCCTGTCAAGCCCCCTCAGAATCTTTTATGTTTCAATAAAATCACTTATTATCTATTATAGTCTCGCCTATATCTGTTTTTAAAGGGCCCACATTCCCCTTAACCACTCTTTCTCTAAACTTTTGTCATTTGCTTTGATATTGCATGCAAGTTTTTTCATATTCCTTTTTGCAATTTTTTTGTATCTCTTTGTTGCTTTGTATATCTGTTAGATTTCCACTTGTCCTTGCATTTGTGTAATCTTTTACTTTTAGCTTGATACTGTCTCTTGCCTTGTTTGTTTACTGTGGTTGCTGAGTTACACAAGTGGAGCTTTTGCCTTTTCGGAGTATGTACTGCTTTTGAAAGGTGTCGGAACTTAAATGCATTTACATGAACATGAATCTTTTATAATACTTAAATGCCTTTAGGTTTATAATAATAATTTACAAAATGTGTTAGACCATACAGATGTGCTAAACTACAAAATGTAATTTTTTCATGCTTTAGAAAAACCATGATTATTTTAAAACTGTCAATCAGAAATTTATTTGCAGGGAATTAGTGTTGAAAGAGTCGAGATTAATCGACATATTACATTGCGATAGCACTGACTACTTGTGTAGCAAATCAATTTTAAACTATAAGTTGAAGTTAGTATTTAATTTAATGGCAGCCTCTCTTCTGCTTGCAGTATGTGTTAGTTTGGAGAAAGTGTCCAAAATTCCTCTACACGGGGCATATTTCAGATAGGATTGAGAGGAAGGAGTTGACTCATTCATTTTATGAGTCTGTTCATTTTCAGCTAGTTATCTGATGGGAGCCTGTTGGCCTTAAACTGTTGACAGTTAATTCTGTATGATTTTTCATTGTGACAAAGTCTAAATCCCCATCACCCTGTTACTTCTACGTGTTGCTGTTCCGGAGTTCTCAGAAATAATTAAATTATTGATTATATTAGTGAAACCCTTCAAGCTAATCTTACATGTGTAATCCTGTTTGAAAGGTAATTCTTCACACCAGTAGGCAAGTTACAAAAAGGTGCTGGAAGCTGTGTTTGTAGTACATTTATGATGTTCCCGTGTATCTGATATTGAATATATCTATTTGCTTTAATAAGACAATATACTTTTTCAAGAGTGTAGTTGAACACAGTTGAGATTGTTTATGGCGATGGAATTACAGTCCCGTTTACCTACTGTTAATTCGCCTATTGCTATAATCTGTATAATGTTACACTGGCGACCGGTCTCGGTTGTGCTTGGTATGTTTTATACACGTTTGCGTATTGTTAAAGATGGCTGTTATAATTAATCTAATATTATGCAGACCTGCGGTCTTAATTAATAAAAAGAATTGGATAATGTTATACCCTATTTCAGCCAACAACTTGCATGATAGACATTAGAAGAGACATGTCCTGTTGTAAACAGAGGACCTTTCTCCTTACTACAGGTGCCCTGTATCGGAGGGATCAAAAAATTGTTACACTCAGTATCCGAATGTTACCATAAAATGTTACAGCATCTAATTGATCAACTGACAGCCCACAGGTGTAGGACATCTCTGGATCAACAACCTCACCAAACTTAAAACACTCCTGAAAACAAGACCCATGAACCCAACAGAAATGTTTCTTTTTTAATGAGTCTCCCTCTGCGGGTTCAGTGGGCAAAAGCACCGAGCCCGTGTCTGTTCTGATTCCCTGAAGGCTTACTGGGTAAAGTCCATCTCTGGGTGAAGTTTATCTCTCAGCTGGTGTGTAGCTCTAACTCTCGGTCGGTCTGTATCTCTCGTTGTGTTGGTCGGGATGTATAGCTCCATTTGTCGTCTCTCCTCTCTCGTTCTTTCTCTTCTCTCTACTTTCTGCTCCTCTCTCTCTTTCTCACCTCTCCTCTCTGTTCCCTCAAGAGCGTTTGGGAGTGACTTCAGAAAGCAGGACTGATCCCTGCTAATGTTTCTGACAATGTCGCAGTTGATGACCCTTAGGTCACTCAAACCTTCATCGAAAATCTTATGATCAAGTTATATTACTGTGCAGTAATCCTTGTTAAAAAAGGCAAATATTATTCATGATATAACTTATCCATAGGCCACCTACAGGTGTTTAAAGAAGAAAACTTCTGAAATATTTGTATTTACAGGATTTCTCTGGAGCATTATTTGATTCTGCAGAATGGAATGGAGTTGCCAGCCAGTGGAATTAGATTACACAGTACCTGATCCATAATATTTGTATGTGGGACTTATCTATTTTAAAATATTATCATTGGTGCCTTTTCCCCCCTCACTATGCTAAATATTTTCTATGCTTGAGTCAATTGTCAGTGTAGTCTGAAAGATAAAAGTGAAAACCATCTGAACAGACTGACATGTGAAGATGGATTTGCTGTAAAGGCTGATGGTAGTTCCACCATTTAATGAACAAGGGTTCCTTTCTGTAAATACAAAATATATTTTTAAAACACTATAATTAGCCCTCCTGGTTTTTGATGCTTATTTTGGAAATTATTCTGGTTGAACTATTTACGGGGTGGGGGGGAGGTTTGTGTTTTCCATCAAACCAAAAAGTTAAAATCAAAGCAAATATTTTAACTTTATTCATCTCACTAGATTGGTTGTACAGTCCAAGTACAGATGGAATGGCAGCCTTTAATTCTTATGCAAATATGAATTCATGCAATCATTTTCCTTCTATTACTTTGGAGAAAGTTTAGAAACATAATTTAATATTAAGTATGAATTGCTATGAATTCAAATTTTAGGTGTTTCTGGAGTTAAATAAGCACCAATTTCATCTATTCAATGCACCCGTGGCAAATAGTGAGCTATAGGATTGATCTCTCCACCCCCTCCCCAAACTGAGTTCCCA
Source organism: Squalus acanthias (assembly GCA_030390025.1). Taxonomy (NCBI): domain Eukaryota; kingdom Metazoa; phylum Chordata; class Chondrichthyes; order Squaliformes; family Squalidae; genus Squalus; species Squalus acanthias. Next base: position 28,365,376 of record CM059444.1, read on the forward strand.
ACTACAACTGCACTGCATGGAGAGCAGCTGAGTGAAGCCGAGGTGTTTCCTTATAGGGGATAGGGAAAACGGGAGACTGAATTGTCAGTCAGAGCCTCAACAGCTGTTTGGGGGAAAGAGTTCCAGATTTCCACGACCCTTTGTGTGAAGATGCGCTTTCTGACATCACCCCTAAATGGCCTAGCTCTACTTTTGAAATTATGCCCCCTTGTTCTGGACTCTCCCACCAGAGGAAATAGTTTCTCTCTGTCTACCCTATAAACTCCTTTAATTATTTTAAACACCTCAAATTAGATCACCCTTTAATCTTCTATAGTCAATGGAATACAAACCTAGTCTATGCAGCTCATCCTCATAATTTAACCTTTTAGCCATGGTATCGTTCTGGTGAATCTGTGCTGCACTCCCTCCAAGGCCAACGTATCCTTCTTGAGGTGCGGTGCCCAGAACTGAACGCAGTACTCTAAATGGGGTTGAACCAGAGCTTTATATATTTGTAACATAACATCCGCTCCTTTGTATTCCAGGCCCCTTGAGATAAAGGCCAACATTCCATCAGCCTTTTTAATTATTTTTTGTACCTGTCCATTTATATAACACCTTTACCGTAGTAAAACATCCCAAGGCACTTCACAAGAGCATTATCAAACAAAATCCACAGTTCCTAGCTTCACGCCATTTAAAAAATACTCTTATCTATCTTTCTTAGGTCCAAAGTGGAACACCTCACATTTCTCCACATTGAACTCCATCTACCACAGTTTTGCCCACTCCGATCTATCAATGTCCCATTGCAACTTTTCGCTCCCATCTACACTATTTACTGTGCCACCTAGCTTGGTGTCGTCATCAGACTTGGATATATGGCTCTCTGTTGCTTCATTTATAAATACAGTGAAAAGCTGAAGCACCAGTACAGATCCCAGGAGGACATCTCTAGTCACATCCTGCCAGTTAGGGTACATACCCATTATCCCTACTTGCTGTCTCCGATCTCCTAACAATTTCCTACCCATGTCAATAGGTTGCCTCCAATTCCATGCGCTCTCATTTTTGTTAGCAGCCTCTTACATGGAGCTTTATCGAATGCCTTCTGGAAGTCCATATAAATAACATCCATAGACACTCCCTTACCCTTATCTCTCTTATCCTTAAAAGAAAAATGAAATTTAAATTCAATTAAATACTATTTGGAATAAAAAGCTAGTATCAGTAATGGTGACTATGAAACTATCGATGACTCCAGACCTACAGCAATGTGGTTGACTCTTAACTGCCCTCTAATAAGTAACAAACATTTGTAACAGAAACAATAATGGGCCAGAAATTCGGCTCTCCGGCTTGTCAAATCTATGAATAGAGATCGGCCCCAAAACCTCACTAAAACGTCAAATAAATAGATAGTAGATTGGCGGTTAGGATCAGATCAGCCATGATCTTATTGAATGGCGGAGCAGGCTCGAGGGGCCGATTGGCCTACTCCTGCTCCTATTTCTTATGTTCTTAACTATAAATTACATAAATGAACTACTTTAAACAAAAATTTAAATTTTGAAAAAATTAATTACACTTTTTAACGGTGCTAAAAATAAACTTACCTTTCCTTAAAGTATGTAAAAAAGATAAACCTGTTGAAAAAATGTTTAAATTGTACTTAATTCACCACTTACCTTGTTAAAAGCAGGCCTTGCGCCTCCTTTTTTCCTGCGCAGCTTCTCCGTACTTACCCTCACGGAGAAACCAGAAAAAAAAAACGAAGTTCACTGCGTGAGCGCTGCCTCTCCGGCGCACACGTTTGACCTCCGAACCCCTTCCTTCAGGGGAACGGAAGTTCCGGTTTCCAGCGCATGCGCAGTGCATGCGCGAAACCGGCACTTTCGTTGGGTCTACAGGTGAGTACACAGCGCATACTCACCCGTGGAGACCCGAATTTCTGACCCAATAAGAATAAAACTGGACAGATCACCCTGCATCGACCTAGGCACCGGCTTCGAACATGAAAACGGCACACCCAGCCCAGAGAGCTGTCCCACAGACTAGTCAAGCAACAGCCTGACATAGACATACTCACAGAATCATACCTTTCAGCCAATTTCCCAAACTCCTCCATCACCATCCCTGGGTGTGTCCTGTCCCACCGTCAGGACAGACCGACCAGAGGGGGTGGAACAGTGGTATACAGTCAAGAGGGAGTGGCCCTGGGAGTTCTCAACATTGACTCCGGACCCCATGAAGTCTCATGGCTTCAGGTCAAACATGGGCAAGGAAACTTCCTGCTGGTTACCACCTACCGCCCTCCCTCAGCTGAACACCACTTGGAAGAAGCACTGACAGTAGCAAGGGCACAGAATGTACTCTGGGTGGGAGACTTCAATGTCCATCACCAAGAATGGCTTGGCAGCACCACTACTGACCGAGCTGGCAGAGTCCTGAAGGACATAACTGCCAGTCTGGGCCTGTGACAGGTGGTGAGAGAACCAACACGAGGGAAAATCCTACTTGACCTCGTCCTCACCAAGCTACCTGTCGCAGACACATCTGTCCATGACAGCATTGGTAGCAGTGACCACAGTCCTTGTGGAGACGAAGTCCCGTCTTCACACTGAGGACACCCTTCATCGTGTTGTGTGGCACTACCACCGTGCTAAATGGGATAGATTCAGAACAGATCTAGCAGCTCAAAACTGGGCATCCATGAGGCGCTGTGGGGCAGCAGCAGAATTGTATTCCACCACAATCTGTAACCTCATGGCCCGGCATATCCCTCACTCTACCATTACCATCAAGCCAGGGAACAAACCCTGGTTCAATGAGGAGTGTAGAAGAGCATGCCAGGAGTAGCACCAGGCGTACCTAAAAAAAAATGAGGTGCCAACCTGGGGGAAGCTGCAACACAGGACTGCATGCATGCTAAAAAGCGGAAGCAGGATGTTGTAGACAGAGCTAAGCGATCCCACAATCAACAGATCAGATCAAAGCTCTGCAGTCCTGCCACATCAAGTTGTGAATTGTGGCGGACAATAAAACAACTAACTGGAGGAGGAGGCACCATGAATATCCCCATCCTCAATGATGGCAGAGCCCAACATGTGAGTGCAAAAGACAAAGCTGAAGCTTTTGCAATCATCTTCAGCCAGAAGTGCCGAGTGGATAATCCATATCGGCCTCCTCCTGACGTCCCCACCACCACAGAAGCCAGGCTTCAGCCAATTTGATTCACTCCACGTGATATCAAGAAACGGCTGAGCGCACTGGATACAGCACAGGCTGTGGGCCCTGACAACATCCTGGCTGTCGTGGTGAAGACTTGTGCTCCAGAACTAGCCGCACCTCTAGCCAAGCTGTTCCAGTACAGCTACAACACTGGCATATACCCGACAATGTGGAAAACTGCCCAGATATGTCCTGTCCACAAAAAGCAGGACAAATCCAATCCCGCCAATTACTGCCCCATCAGTCTACTCTCAATCATCAGCAAAGTGATGAAAGGTGTTGTCGACAGTGCTATCAAGCGGCACTTACTCACCAATAACCTGCTCACTGATGGCCAGTTTGGGTTCCGCCAGGACCACTTGGCTTCCGACCTCATTACAGCCTTGGTCCAAACATGGACAAAAGAGCTGAATTCCAGAGGTGAGGTGAAAGTGATTGCCCTTGACATCAAGGCAACATTCGACTGAGTGTGGCATCAAGGAGCCCTAGTAAAATTGAAGTCAATGGGAATCAGGGGGGAAACTCTCCACTGGCTGGAGTCATACCTAGCACAAAGGAAGATGGTTGTGGTTGTTGGAAGTCAATCATCTCAGCCCCAGGACATCGCTGCAGGAGTTCCTCAGGGCAGTGTCCTAAGCCCAACCATCTTCAGCTGCTTCATCAATGATCTTCCCTCCATCATAAGGCCAGAAATGGGGAAGTTCGCTGATGATTGCACTGTGTTCAGTTCCATTCGCAACTCCTCAGATAATGCAGCAGTCCATGCCCGCATGCAGCAAGACCTGGACGATATTGAGGCTTGGGCTGATAAGTGGCAGGTAACATTCGCGCCACAGAAGTGCCAGGTAATGACTATCTCCAACCAGCGAGAGTCTAACCACCTCCCCTTGACATTCAACGGCCATCGCCGAATCCCCCACCATCAGCATCCAGGGGGGTTACTATTGACCAGAAACTTAACTGGACCAGCCACATAAATACTGTGGCAACAAGAGCGGTTTAGAGGCTAGTTATTCTGTGGCGAGTGTCTCACCTCCTTACTCCCCAAAGCCTTTCCACCATCTACAAGGCACAAGTAAGGAGTGTGATAGAATACTCTCCACTTGCCTTGATGAGTGCAGCTCCAACAACACTCAAGAAGCTCGACACCATCCAGGACAAAGCAGCCCGCTTGATTAGCACTCCATCCACCACCTTAAACATTCACTCCCTCCACCACCGGCGTACCGTGGCTGCAGTGTGTACCATCTACAAGATGCACTGCAGCAACTCGCCAAGGCTTCTTCGGCAGCACCTCCCGAACCCGCGACCTCTTCCACCTAGAAGGACAAGGGCAGCAGGCACATGGCACACCATCACCTGCAAGTTCCCCTCCAAGTCACACACTATCCTGACTTGCAACTATATCGCCGTTCCTTCATTGTCGCTGGGTCAAAATCCTGGAAGCCCCTCCCTAATAGCACTGTGGGAGTACCTTCACCACATGGATTGCAGCGGTTCAAGAAGGCGGCTCACCACCACCTTCTCAAGGGCAATTAGTGATGGGCAATAATTGCTGGCCTCACCAGCGACGCCCACATCCCAGGAACGAATAAAAACAAAAGTCTGCCATTTCCTAATTTTCAATTGCAATATCACCTGCCTCTGTCTTTAAGGGGCCCACATTAATCTTAGCCACCCTCTTTCTCTTAATATACTTGCAAAAGCCAATAGTGTTGTATTTGATATCCCTCTCAAGCTTTTTCAAGTATCCCTTTTTGCAGCTCTTATTATTTCCTTAGTAACCCTTTGCTATTCTTTATAGCTCTCTCAGTCCACAGAATCTCTACCGTTCTTTGCTTTCGTATAAACCCTTTCTTTTAGTTTTATACTATCTCTCACATCTTTTGTTGGCCAAGGTTGTTTAATTACAAAAGTACAGCTCTTGCCCTTTATGGGTATGTACAGGTCTTATATTTTACCAAATACTCTTTGAACATCTGCCACTGTTTGTCTGTAGTTTTATCCATTAATAGTTCTGCCCAGTCTACTGTGGTTAATTTCTGCCTCCTCTCGCCAAAGTCTGCCTTACCTAATTTTAAAACCTTGGTTCATGACTCAACTTTCTCCCTCTCAAAACTAAAATTGAATTCAGTCATGTTATGGTCACTGTTAGCTAGGTATTCCCTTACCGTTAGATTATTGACGAATTCAGGCTCATTACTGATCACTAAATCTAATATGGCCTGTTCTCTTATTGGTTCAAGAAGATAATGGCCCAAAAATTAGTGCCGCTACGCGAGAGTACGCACTGCGTACTCTCGCGTATTCTGTCTCCAATTGCCGGTTTTCTGCATGCACTGCGCATGCGCTGAAAACCGGCACTTGGTGAATGGAAAAGGGGGCGGGTCCTAGGTGAACCGTGTGCGCGCTGCAGGCTGCGCGCACGCAGTGCACTTAGTGCTTTGGATGCGCAGGTAAGTACGGAAGATTCTACACATAAAAAAAGGAGTAAGACCCACTTTTAACAAGGTAAGTAGTGAATTAAGTATTATTTTGAATTTTTTTTAACAGGTATATCTTTTTTAGAGACTTTAAAGACAGGTAAGTTTATTTTTATAACTTTTTAAAAGATTTTAAATTTTTTCAAAAATTTAATTTTTTATTTAAAATGGTTAATTTATTTAACTATATTTATTTTATTAATGTGATGGTTTTTTAAAAAAAATTAATTGAGGTTTAGCTGTTCTTTTGGGGGGCTATAGTATTCATAGCTTTCACAGCACTTATGTGAAAGTTATGAATGGAAGATGGTGTGCTGCCATTGGCTCTAACTGAGTCACGTGATCCCACAGCTCGCACGAATTAACTACGCCGGTGGGATACGCAAGCCCAGCACAGCAGCTGTCCAGAACATCAAGTTCGTGCGAGCTGGAACTGAAAAAGCCAACGCGCAGTGAGAGATCGCGGGGAGGCCTTACCCTCGCACGAAGGCTTCCTCACGAATTTTTGGGCCATTGTTGCAGAATATTGTCCCATATAAGAAATTTGCCGTCTTTGGGACTCTAGCTGTTCTTCTTCCCCCAGTCTATCAGAAAATTAAAGTCTCACATTATAACTACTCTGTTTTTGTAACAAGCTTCTCTGATCTCCACGTTTATCTATCCCGCTACTTTATCACTGCTTACAACAGATCTGTAGGCAACTCCCATCAAAGTCTTGCATCCTTTTTTATTCCTCAATTCTACCCAAAACGTTTCTACTGCCTGCTCACCCTTACTGATATCTCCTCTTTCTAATGCTGTAATAGCGTCCTTTATCAATATTGCTACTCCTCCTTTTCCAATTGCCCTGCTTTTTCTAAAGATCTTATAACATTGAATATTTATCTCCCAGTCATGCTGAGCTTGTAGCCAAGTCTCGGTGATGGCCACTACTACATCATACCCTTTAAGTTGAATTTGCGCTTCTAATTCACTTGGTTTATTCCTTAGTACGTGAACTTAGTATAGAACTCTTACTTGGACAACGGACCCTACCCTGCCCTTTTGCCCCAGTGCTGTTTTTCTCTCATATTTTAACTTATCACACTCCTTGTATTTCATCATTCCTGTTGTGTTTTCATCAGTTATTTTATTATTATTTCCTATATTTTTTCTGAACCTTAAGTATTTATATTACCATTAACACCATTTATGATCTGGACTGCGCTCTCGTCCCTTTTTCTTATTGCTAGGTTATTTTCACTTTTATTTTTATTTCTGCCTGAGCCCTCCCCCTCCTTTCTTGTTTTAAAGTCCTTTCTACAGCCCTATTTTTCCTTTCAGCTCGGATCTTGGTCCCAGCCTGGTTCAAGTGCAGCCCTTCCCAGTAGTACAGTTCCCTTCTGTCCCAGTATGGGTGCCAGTGTTCCATGAAATGGAACCCATCTTTCCCACACCAATCCTTCAGCCACGTGTTTATTTCCTAATTTGTTTATCCCTATGCCAATTTGCATGTGACTCAGGTAATAATCCCGAGCTTATTACCCTCAAGGTCCTGCCTTTTAATTTAGCTCCCAGTTCCTGATACTCCCTCAGCAGGACCTCTTCTCTGTTCTTTCCTTTGTCATTGGTCCTAACATGGACCACGACAACTGGATCTTTCCCCTCCCTTTTTAAGCTCCTTTACAGCTGCTTTAATATCCCTTGCCTGGCACCAGGTAGGCAACACACTCTTCAGGACTCTCGTTCATGACTGCAGAGGATGCTATCTATCCCCCTAATTATTGAATGCCCTATAACTACCACGTTTCTATTCTGCTTCTCCTCCCTTTGGACTGCCTTCTGCTCCATGGTGCCTTGGTTAGTATTGTGGCAGCCCGTCTTGCAGCCTTTCTCCTTATTCTCACAAGTAGCAAGTATCTTGTATCTGTTGGATAGAACCAGTGTCTGCGAGACCGCCTTCTCTTCCCTAGGTTCCCCCTACCCTGCTGACTGATAGTCACACATTCCCTTCCTGCACCTTTATTTCCCTCTAAGGTGTGACTACTCTGGAGAAAACTAGCCAGAAATTACTTCCCCTCCCTAATGTGTCGGAGTATCTCTAGCTCAGACTTCAGCTCAAGGACTCTGAGCTGGATTGTCTCAAGGCAGAGACACTTCCTGCAGATGTGGCAGTCTGGGACAGTCTCGCTGTCCACAAGCTCCCACATACTGCGGTCTTGACATACTGCCTGTGCTCCCATTACTATTCTTAATTTATTTATGTACTTATTAGTTAGCAGTAGAATAACTTGAGGTCTATATTATATTTAGCAGATGGATTTTAGCTTGATTTCAAATTAATTAGTTATTAATTACCCTGAATATGTATTTACTTATTAAACTAAGCTGATAGCTTGGTTTATACTTAGCTCAAATTCCGTGGGCTCCACCGCTCCTCCCTCTGCGCTGACTATCAAGCCACTTTTCATGATTATTCCCTGCGTTTGTTTTAGTCTCTGCTATTCTGCCTCTGCCCCGCTCTTTTCAAATGTGCTGGTTCTCCCGCGATGCTCTGCATTGATAAACTAATTGAAATATGTCCGGGTGACAGGATTTCTATGATTACATTAAGTGGAGGGCAATGAGATTTCATTATTAAAAGTGATGTTTGAAACATGAGCGGGGTGGGGTGGGGGGAGGAGTATCACAGCCTCACTGATCTGTCGTGCTTTACTAACATTTGTACTGACCAGAGTTCTGGGCTAGTTCACATTTATTCTGCTTAGAGATCAGTGCTGGGTTACTGATATTTTGGTAATTTGCCAATTTTCACACTGCTGTGGTGCTATATTGCATTTCTAATTTCTCTCTGTACTTTAATTTTTGCCTATTGTTTGGAAAGCTCTCTGGATTATTTTCTTATGCATTGTATTGAATTTGGCACCAGTAAGCTGCCGCCATTTTTGTAGTATCATGGATAATGTCGTCTTTACTATTGTTTCATTACTTTTACAGCCATGAAATGTTACATTAGTAACACTTAAACTGTTTTAAAAAAAGAACTGGAATTTCTATAATCTTTAATGGGCATTTGGCTAATGATATGCCCTCAGTATAGGTCAGTATTTTCATGGGTTGTTGAGCACCACTACTTTTTTTTTACCAAATTGTGCCTCTTATATTGAAGTTGTTTCTCTTCCCCCTCCCTCCTCAAGCATAGAATTATAGAATGATACAGCACAGAAGGAGGCCATTCGGCCCATCGTGCCTTGTATATCTTTATTAGATATACAATTAATTCCACTCCCCTGCTCTTTCCCTGTATTTTTTTTCCTTCAAGTATTTTCTTCTATTCCCTTTTGAATGTTACAATTGAATCTGCTTCCACCACCCTTTCAGGCAGTGCATTCGAGATCACAACAACTGGCTGTGTTTAAAAAAAAATGCTTCCTTATGTCACCTCTGGTTCTTTTGCCAATCAACTTAAATCTGTGTCCTCTGGTTACCGACCCAAATGCCACTGGAAACAGTTACTCCTTATTTACTCTATCAAAACCATCATGATTTTGAACATGTCTATCACATCGCTTATCCTTCTATGCACTAAAGGAGCACAACCCCACCTTCTCCAGTATATCCACATTCCTGAAGTCCCTCATCCCTGGTACCATTCTAGTAAATACCTTCTGCACCCTCTCTAAGGCCTTAACCTGTTGAAGAAGCATGATTACTTCACCTTTGGAGCTCCTCTGTGTACTTTGATCAGTTGCAAAATCCAATTTGATGTTTGAATTTTGCGACAGCCTATGAGCATCTGAGATAGTTACCGAATAGTACCTAACGTGATTGCACTCCTGCAGTGCACTGAAGAAAAACTTTGAAATATATGCAAACACATTTATCTTGGTTACGTGCATAAGTTGGATTTGACAATTTATTCATGAGTAATTTGAAGCATATGCATGATGGATATGCTGCTGGGCTTTCTGACTAACTGTTCAACTGTGATGCATTCAAATAGAATAGCAAAATGGAACAAATTTTGGCTTTCTAACACTGAACAGATTTCATCTGAAAAATTGTTCTGCTATAAGAAGGAACATGCCTTCTGGCTCTTCAGACAGAAAAAAATCTTCTCGTTTGAAAGGTTCAACAACTAACCCTAATAAACATGAAGAGAGCAACATGGAAAAACAAAAACAGAGACAAATTAAAATTGTAACCATCGCCTGGAGTGATGTGACTCTGGAATAACTTTACATGCCTTGCATTGTAATACACATTTTGTGCTGGTACATTTTCACCTGTAAGATACTTCCTATCACAGCTTACTGAGGCTTGAACAAGCAATCCTATCAGCTTTTTTTGTGTCAGTCGACATTCAGAAAGAGTTTTTATTGGAACTGACTTGATTATTAATTTTTTTAAGTCTAGCTGGCAGTGTTTTGTGCATTTCTGATTAAGTGTGATCTCACCGATGTTACTGCCCAAATTCATAAAAAGATACATAATTTACAAGTTTCATTTTAATTCTGGAATATTTTGGATGAGTTGGCCATAAATTTGCATGGGCTTGTTTATATGTTAACAGCCATCTTTATGCATCATGCCCTCACATTTATCATTCACTTTAATAAGTCAGTTTGAAATTATTGTGGTTCAGTGCCTTCAGGTAATAATTTGAAAGTCAATGCATTCATTTTGATTGTAGTCATGTATTACATGCACCTACATGGATCATGCTTTCCAAACAGGTGTTCCAACATCGTAATATGCAAGTAGGAAAAATAAGATAACTGTAATAGCTTGCATCATTTGCCCAACTTTGAATTAAGAATAGACCATATCTTCACTTGCAAACAAATTAGGGAAATGAGTAAAAAACAGAATAATAATCATGGGGGATTTCAACTACCCGATATTAATTGGAGAGCAGAGGAAGGTAAAGGGAATAAAGGAATGGAGTTCCTACAATGTGCACAGGACTCCTTTCTTACCCAATATGTAAAAAGACCAACAAGGGAGGATTCGCTATTGGATCTAGGCAATAGTGACCATAATATAGTACGCTTTAAGATAATAATTGAGAAGGACATAAGTATGACGAAGACCAGGGTAACAGATTGGAGAAAAGCTGATTTTGAGGAGCTGAGAATAAAACTTGGGAAAATAAAATGGACAACAATATTGGAAAACAACGATGTAGAACAGCAATAGGAAACATTTAAAACTGTGTTCAACAGAGTCCAGGAAAAATAAATTCCTCTTAAAAAAAAAAACCCAAACTAAACACTAATGAGACACCATGGATGAATAAAGTCATAAGGGAAAAATTGAGGGTAAGGAAAGAGGCATACATTAATTACATGGACAGCAGGGGAGAGCATGATAAGGGAGAATACGAAGAGATTAGGAGAGAAGTCAAAAAAAATTAGGAATGCAAAGAGGAACTATGAAATCAAATTATCAAGGAACATAAACAAAATAGTAAAATATTTTACAGGCACATAAATAAAAAATAGGAAGGTCGGGATGGGAATAGGGCCACTAAGGGATGGACAGGATAATACCACAGGCAATGATAGAGAGATGGCAGAAATATTAAATAATTACTTTGCTTCAGTATTTACCAGGGAGCTGGAACAGGTGGACATGACATTGGATGATGAGATTAGTAATGAGATAACTGCATTTAAATTTAAAAAAGGAGATATATTAAATAAACTAATCAAACTCAAAGAGGATAAAACCCCTGGTCTAGATGGATTACATCCACGCATTTTAAAAGAATCTAGGGAAGAGATAGTAGAGGCATTACTACACTTATTTAATAATTCGTAAGAAAAAGGTGTAGTCCCAGAGGACTGGCAGAAAGCTAACATAATACCTATATTTAAGAAGGGAGACAGAACATGTCCAAGGAACTACAGACCAGTCAGCTTAACATCGGTGGTAGGAAAAATAATGGAATCCATAAGAACATAAGAAATAGGAGCAGGAGTCGGCCAATCGGCCCCTCGAGCCTGCTCCGCCATTCAATAAGATCATGGCTGATCTGATCCTAACCGCCAATCTACTATCTATCACAGAACCATCTCCTGCATCTAACAGAATTGCACACACGAAATGGAGCAGAATCAGGCTACACGGTCCCTGGGCCCGCTCCACTACCCACAGGGCCATGACCGATCCGAACCTAGACTCATGTCCAAATTCCTGCCCGCTCCCCGTAACCCTTAATACCCTTTACTTCTAGGAAACTGTCTATTTCTGTTTTAAATTTATTTAATGTTGTAGCTTCTACAGCTTTTTGTGGCAGCATATTCCATGGACCTACCACCCTCTGAGTGAAGTAGTTCCTCCTCATCTCAGTTTTGAAAGAGCAGCCCCTTATTCTAAGACTATGTCCCCTAGTTCTAGTCTCACCCGTCATCGGGAACATCCTCCCCGCATCCACCCGATCCAACCCCTTCACAATCTTATATGTTTCAATAAGATCGCCTCTCATTCTTCTGAACTCCAATGAGTAGAGTCCCAATCTACCCAACCTCTCCTCATATGACCACCCCCTCATCCCCGGGATTAACCGAGTGAACCTTTTTTGCACTGCCTCGAGAGCAAGGATGTCTTTCCTTAAGTAAGGACACCAAAACTGTATGCAGTATTCCAGGTGCGGTCTCACCAATACCTTGTACAACTGAAGCAATACCTCCCTATTTTTATATTCTATCCCCCTAGCAATGAAAGCCAACATTCCATTTGCCTTCTTAATCACTTGCTGCACCTGCATACTAACCTTTTGAGTTTCGTGCACCAGGACCCCCAGATCCCTTTGCACTTCAGTACTCTCCAGTTTCTTGCCATTAAGATAATAAATTGCTCTAGGATTTTTCCTGCCAAAGTGCATCACCTCACACTTTCCAGTGTTGTATTCCATCTGCCAAATCTCTGTCCACTTACTTAGCCTGTCTATGTCCCCTTGCAGGTTTTTTATGTCCTCCTCACTCACTACTTTCCCTCCCATCTTTGTATCATCTGCAAATTTTGATATGTTACACTTGGTCCCTTCCTCCAAATCGTTAATATAGATTGTAAAGAGTTGGGGACCCAGCACTGACCCCTGTGGAACACCACTAATTACTGATTGCCAGTCTGAGAATGAACCATTTATCCTAACTCTTTGCTTTCTGTTAGATAGCCAATCCTCTATCCATGCCAGAATATTACCCCCAATCCCGTGATTTTTTACCTTAAGCAATAATCTTTTGTGTGGCACCTTGTCAAATGCCTTTTGGAAGTCTAAATACACTACGTCCACTGGTTCCCCTTTATCCACTCTATATGTTACTTCCTCAAAGAACTCCAGCAAATTTGTCAAACATGACTTCCCCTTCGTAAAACCATGCTGACTTTGTCCTATTAAATTATGATTATCCAAATGTCCTGTTATTGTTTCCTTAATAATGGACTCCAAAATTTTACCTACCACAGATGTTAGGCTAACCGGTCTATAGTTACCAGCCTTCTGTCTACTGCCCTTTTTAAATAAGGGTGTTACATTAGCAGTTTTCCAGTCTGCCGGGACCTTAGCGGAATCCAGGGAGTTTTGAAAAATTATTACCAATGCATCTACAATCCCTACCGCCACTTCCTTCAAGACTCTAGGATGTAAGCCATCAGGTCCAGGTGATTTATCCGCCTTGAGTCCCATTATTTTACCGAGTACCACTTCCTTAGTGATTTTGATCGTGTTTAGCTCCTCTCCCCCTATAGCCCCCTGTTTGTCCAGTGTTGGGATATTCTTAGTGTCCTCTACTGTAAAGACTGATACAAAATATTCATTCAGTGTTTTTGCCATCTCCATATTTCCCACCATTAATTTCCTGGTCTCATCCTCTAAGGGACCAACATTTACTTTAGCCACCCTTTTTCTTTTTATATAACTATAAAAACTCTTACTATCTGTTTTTATATTTTTTGCTAATTTACTTTCATAATCTATCTTCCCTTTCTTAATCAATCTTTTTGTTATTTTTTGCTGCCTTTTAAAGTTTTCCCAATCCTCTGTCCTCCCACTAGATTTCGCTACCTTATATGCCCTTGTTTTTAGTCGAATACTATCCTTAATGTCTTTACTTAGCCACGGATGACTGTCCTTTCTTTTACACCCTTTTCTTTTCAGTGGAATATTTTTTTTTTGGAAGTTGTAAATTAACTCCTTGAATGTACACCACTGATCATGTGTCGTCTTACCCTTTAATCTATTTTCCCAATCCACTCTACTCAGTTCCGCTCGCATACCTTCATAGTCTCCTTTATTCAAGCTTAGCACGCTTGTTTGAGATCCAACCTTCTCACCCTCTAATTGAATATGGAACTCAACCATGTTATGGTCACTCATTCCAAGGGGATCCTTTACTAGGACATTTTTAATTAATCCTGTCTCGTTACACAGGACCAGATCTAAGGTTGCTTGCCCCCTGGTCGGTTCAGTTACATACTGCTCAAGAAACCCATCCCTAATACACTCAATGAACTCATCCTCAAGGCAGCCCTGCCCCATTTGATTTGTCCAATTAATATGATAGTTAAAATCCCCCATAATTATAGATGTTCCCTTATTACATGCCTCAACTATTTCCTGATTGATACTCCGTCCATCAGAGTTGCAACTGTTCGGAGGCCTATAGACTACGCCCACTAGTGTTTTTTTTCCCCTTATTATTCCTTATCTCCACCCAAACTGTTTCATTATCATGATTTTTTGACCCAATATCATTACTCTGTATTACAGTGATTCCTTCCTTTATTAACATAGCCACCCCACCTCCCCTTCCTTCCTGCCTGTCCTTCCTGATCGTTAAATAACCTGGTATGTTTAATTCCCAGGCATTGTCACCCTGCAGCCATGTTTCTGTAATGGCCACAATATCATAACCATATGTAGTTATTTGTGCCATTAACTCGTCTATTTTGTTACGAATGCTACGTGCATTCAGATAGAGAACTTTCAAATATGCTTTGTGGCACTTAGTTCCTGCTTTTTCACTTTTTACCACTTTACCTTTTACTCCACACACTCTGTCCCTTCCTGCCATGCTCTGATTTGTGGTTCCCCTACTGCTACCTATGTCTATGACCCTCTCTGTTGTCATTTTTATTTTTTGCTCTCTTGAAACCTCCCCCCCACTAATTAGTTTAAAGCCCTCTCTACAGCCCTAGTTATTCGATTCGCCAGGACACTAGTCCCAGCACTGGCCAAGTGAAGTCCGTCCCAACGGAACAGCTCTCTCCTGCCCCAGTACTGGTGCCAGTGTCCCAAGAAGCAAAACCCATTTTTCCCACACCAGTCTTTGAGCAACGCATTCAACTCCCTGATTTTATTTACCCTCGCCAAATTTGCTCGTGGCTCAGGTAGTAATCCAGAGATTATTACCCTCGAGGTTCTGCTTTTTAATTTGGCCCCTAGCTGCTCAAACTCCCTCAGCAGAACCTCTTTCCTTGTCCTATCTATGTCATTGGTACCAACATGGACCACGACAACCAAAGGAGAAAATGGAAGAACATCTAGCAACCAAAAATATAATAATGAATAGTCAGCATGGATTTCAAAAGGGAAAGTCTTGCTTGACCAACCTCATTGAAATTTTTGAAGAGGTAACAGAGAGAGAGTAGACAAGTGTAATGCAGTAGATGTAATTTATCTAGATTTTCAAAAGGCCTTTGATAAGGTATCACATAATAGACTAATGAACAAGGTCAGAGAATGCAGAGTCAGGGACAAGTAGCAAAATGGATAGCTAGCTGGCTTCAAGACAGAGAGCAGAGAGTAGGGTAAAGGGTAGCTCTTCACAGTGGCAGAAGGTAGATAGTGGTGTTCCACAAGGATCAGTGCTGGGATCACTGTTGTTCACAATTTATATTAACAATTTAGACTTTGGAATCAAAAACACAATTTCTAAATTTGCGGATGATACCAAATTTGGGAAGATAGTCAATACTGAGGAGGACTGCAACAAATTACAGTAGGACATTAATAAACTTGCAGAATGGGCATATAATTGGCAAATGAATTTCAACACAAATAAATGTGAGGTATTACATTTTGGTAAGAAGAATAGGGAGGTCACTTATTACTTGGAGGGTGCGAGTCTGGTTGGGGTAGAGGAGCAAAGGGATCTCGGAGTACAAATACACAAATCACTAAAAGTAGCGACACAGGTTAACAAGGCGATTTAAAAAAAAGCAAACCAAGAACTAGGGTTTATTTCTAGAGGGATAGAATTGAAAAGTAGTGAAATTACGCTAAACCTGTATCGAACATTAGTTAGACCACACTTAGAGTACTGCGTACAATTCTGGTCGCCATATTATAAAAAGGATTTAGAGGCACTGGAGAGGGTGCAGAGAAGATTTACAAGGATGATACCAGAAATGCGAGGGTATACATATCAGGAAGGGGTGAACAGGCTGGGTCTGTTTTCTCTTGAAAAAAGGCTGCGGGGTGACCTAACAGAGGTCTTTAAAATTATGAAAGGTTTTGATAGAGTAGATACAGAGAGAATGTTTCCACTTGTGGGGAAGAGCATAACTAGAGGCCATCAATATAAGATAGTCACCAAGAAATCCAATAGGGAATTCAGAAGAAACTTCTTTGCCCATAGAGTGGTGAGAATGTGGAACTTGCTACCACAGGGAGTGGTTGAAGCGAATAGTATCGATGCATTTAAGGGGAGGCTGATAGATTTAGATGAGGAAAGAGGGGAGAAGGCGCGAGTGGAGCATAAACGCCGGCATGGACTGGTTGGGCCGAATGGCCTGTTTCTGTGTCATTTATCGTCTGTAATCCTATGTTTTCTTTTGCAAGTTATAGATCAAAGAAAGCATAACACAGAAGAATGCCATGCAAACCACCATGCTTGTGTTGTTAAAGCATTTTATGTTCTAACAATCCTTTGTGTGAAAACATATCTTCTGACTTTGCATCCTTGTTCTTCTGACGGTAAAATTGAGTCCATGCTCCCGTGTTACTAATTTGTCAACATTTGAAGGCAATCTTTCCCTATTTACCCTCTCAAAACTTTCCACTTTAGAAATTATACAGTACACCTGCCTTCTAGGTGTCCTAGCCAATATTTATCCCTCAATCAACATCACTAAAACAGATTATCTGGTCATTATCACATTGCTGTTTGTGGGACCTTGCTGTGTGCAAATTAGCTGCCGCGTTTCCTACATTACAACAGTGACTATACTTCAAAAAGTACTTAATTGGCTGTAAAGCGCTTTGGGACGTCCGGTGGTCGTGAAAGGCGCTATATAAATGCAAGTCGTTTTTCTGTGCTGTCAGCACAGGCGAGCTTGCGCATGAGGCCAATCCAGCCTCATTTTTTGAAAATTGGGGCTCTTGTGTCTAATTTTTTACTAACCATTTGGCGAACAGGAATTTCAGTTTGAGAGAAAGAGGTACTGATCCCATAGAAAACAGTGAAAGTGCAAAAACTGGGAAGTGCATCAGACAGATTGCATTATTTTATGTGTATTTCTGATTTTTCCACGATCTCCCTAGAATAACAGCCCATTCATTCAGTGCTTGACTACTATAGTCTGGAGGGGGAATCACCGACCCAACTGGGGGCCATAGAATGCTAATGCTAGCCTTGTCCATAATGTACCTTATGTCCTACTCCCTCTATCTTGGCTTTCTGCTTGTGGGGTGGAGTTGCCATTTTGCACATTATGTTGTTAATATTGGGCTACTTACAAGGGTCACAAATCTAATTCTTATTAGTTAATCTCCAGAAATCAATTATTGAAATTGCCTTCAGTTGTAAATTTACAATCAGAAATGTGCTAAATTTAATGTGAATTGTTTGGTGACAAACTTGCTTAATCGTCTCAAATTTACTACCGGTCTCAAATTTATTACCACTGAAAGCAATTAAACAGTGTTTAATGGAGCTGCACATACAGGACAATTACAATAATTATTTTTACTAGCAGTCGGTTTACTCCCATTGTAGCTGCCATTGTTATTCTGGCAATAGTGCTCCTCTCATTTTGGATCAATAACTGTTTCCAGCCTCTCACTGATTTCAGTCTCTCTCCAGCTATTACCACCATTACTTTTACATTTAGTCTGCCATGCATCTCTCTGAATTTGTATTTGTTTTTGCTTCGCTGCACATATCTTCATTCCAAACTCCCCCACAGTGCATTAGACTTCCTTTCTACCATTTTATTCTTACTTATCTGACTCTTTTGCTCTCTTCCTACTACCACTTCTCTATCTCCCAACTATATAAGATAGTCACTAATAAATAAAATAAATAAAAATAATAAATAAAATTTGACACGTTGGACCCCCTGTGACCCCACCTCATTGTCTTCGCTGTACTCTGCTGTGTCTTTGATGTAATGCCTCCCTGACGGATTGTATCTCTGCAGACACATTGTTCTCTGTCTATATATGCTTTGTAACTGATTTGTATTCCCTCACTTTACCTGACGAAGGAGCAGCGCTCCGAAAGCTCGTAATTTCAAATAAAACTGTTGGCCTATGACCTGGTGTTGTGCGACTTCTCATTTTTGTCCACCCCAGTCCAACACCGGCATCTCTGCATCATGGCCACTAATAAATCCAATAGGGAATTCAGGAGAAACTTCCTCACTCAGAGAATGGTTAGAATGTGGAACTCACTATCACAAGGAATAGTTGAGGTGAATAGCATAGACGCATTTAAGAGGATGCTGGATAAACATGAGGGAGAAAGGAATAGACAGTTATGCAGATAAAGGTAGATGAAGAGGGGTGGGAGGAGGCTCGTGTGGAGTATAAACACCGGCATGGACCAGTTGAGCCAAATGGCCTATTTCTGTGCAGTACCTTCCATGTAATGCTATGTCATTATTAGTGTCAGCAACTGGTGCAGAGTCCATGCTGCTTTCAGTCTGTTGTGCACTGGTAGATTAATGCTCCACAGCTCACAAGTACTGCAGCTGACCACGTAACAGGAGTTGATATATTATGCTCGTCAACATCCACAATCGTATGTGCTTCAGCTGAATACAATACTAAAAATGCTTCCAACAAAGACCTATTAAAATTTGTTTGCAGGTGACATGGTAAATGAGGTGCAACTGGGGAGTCATTCTTTATGTTGGGCTCTAAAGTTATTTGGCATGAAGTCATTTGGTAGCCCACCGCTTCTCATTGTATATCATACAAAACTGCAAGGTGCTTCTTTATTTGTTTTCTCCGGAAGGAAACCTAAATGCAATTTTTAACATTGTGTTACAAAATTATTCAGCAATCCTCTTGAAAGATAAATTGCGACTCTCGCTTCCTGAATTGGTAGTGTCCCTCTAACTAGACCTCTTGTCTTTTGTACCTTCCTATAATACTGAGACCTTCTGTGAAAGGTCTTAGATCAAAGAATTGTAGCTGTCAGGATGCACTGTTCTGAAGTGTTGAATTAGTGGTTGATTTTCAGACCAGGAGCTGTTGAAAATCTCCATGGATATGGTTTGCTTTCTTTGATGTACCTATTAAGCACATGTGTAAATTCTAGAGGCTATTAAATAGCATCACCATGTTGCTTTTGTTGGTCAAGTAATTGCTTTATTAATATTAATGTATAATTCTATACTTAACAGAGTTTGTTCTTATTTAGCTTATCGGTTCTTGCAAAAGTAGAAAAATATAAGCAGATGTACTGATTAAGATTAGAAGAAAATAGTGGTATTTTGGAAAATGGGCATCAACCAGGTTTATTTAGTTTAATTCTCTGTTCTGTACTTTAGGAACTAAATCATTTTCAAGTAGATGGTGACATACATTTATTCTGTGTATTATGCATATTATAGTAATACAGTAAGAATTTAAGCAATATTTTCTGCAATTCATTGATGCAATTAAAGATTTTAAGTTTTTTTTAAGATTAAGACCATTTCATTGGTTTTGCACAAAAGGAGAACACCAAAAAGCTATATGTTACTGGGAACATTTCAGTTTATAAAGAATCTATCACAGTAGAAGCTGAATATAAATACCAATTCACAGAGTGAAGAAAATACTTTTGACAGAAAATAACTCATTGCAATATTATCCATATGCGTGCAATAAAAAATTCCAAAAAATACTTTGAGACTCTTTATCAGTAAGAGTATTTTCTGAGGTGATTTCTAGAAGTGTTTACGATTGTCAAGAACACTGGCCATTTTCAGAGGACGTTGGTTGCAGGTCCTGTCCCCTTCCACTCACGTCAAATGCTTTCCGAGAGATACACTTCTTGCTGATGGAATTTTACAGCTTGAAAAGAAAATTATTTCTACTAAAATAATCATGCCTTTATTTACTCTTCCAAAGAGACAGATATACAGAATGGAATCTGTATGTATCTTTTGGCAGCTATTGTATTTATTTATTTAAGGAAAACAATAATCTTCCAAGAACCAATCAGGAAACAATTAATTCAATGTTTGCAGAGATCTATTAGAAACTTACAAACCAGTGCTGGCAGACCCAGGACTTCCTTCAACTGTTGATAGACCACATGAGTGACGAATGTTGGCTACAACACTGAGCAACTTCCCTGTTCTTCTTTGAATAGTGCCAAGGGATCTTTTACAATCAACTGAAGAGGCAAACAGGGTTTCAGTTTAATGTTTCATTGAAGTATCATTAAAGATTATGTGATCAAACCTGCAAATGAACCCACAACTGCTGGGGATGGTCCCCGGCAACCAGAGAATAGGAACATAGGAACATAGAAGATAGGAGCAGGAGTCGGCCATTCGGCCCCTCGAGCCTGTTCCGTCATTTAATGAGATCATGGCTGTTCATCCAAATTCAGTACCCTGTCCCTGCTTTCTCCCCATATCCCTTGATCCCTTTAGCCTTAAGAACTATATCTAACTCCTTCTTGAATATATTTAATGAATTGGCCTCAACTGCCTTCTGCGGTAGAGAATTCCACAGGTTCACCACTCTCTGGGTGAAGAAATTCCTCCTCATCTCAGTCGTAAATGGCTTACCCCTTATCCTTAGACTGTGACCCCTGGTTCTGGACTCCCCCGCCATCAGGAACATCCTTCCTGCTTCTAGCCTGTCTAGTCCTGTTAGAATTTTATAAGTTTCAATGAGATCCCCTCTCATTCTTCTAAACTCTAGCGAATACAAGCCCAATCGACCCTTCATACGTCATTCCTGTCATCCCAGGTATCAGTCTGGTGAATCTTCGCTGCACTCCCTCCATGGCAAGAACATCCTTCCTTAGATAAGGTGACCAAAACTGCACACAATACTCAAGGTGTGGTCTCACCAAGGCCCTGTACAACTGCAGCAAGACATCCTTGCTCCTGTACTCGAATCCTCTCGCTATGAAGGCCAACATACCATTTGCCTTCTTAACCGCCTGCTGCACCTGCATGCTTACCTTCAGCGACTGGTGCACAAGAACACCCAGGTCTCGTTGCACTTCCCCTTTTCCCAATCTATTGCCGTTCAGATAATAATCTGTCTTCCTGTTTTTGCCACCAAAGTGGATAACCTCGCATTTATCCACATTATACTGCATCTGCCATGCATCTGCCCAATCACCCAACCTGTCCAAATCATACTGGAGTTTCTCTGCATCCTCCTCACAACACACACACCCACCCAGCTTTGTGTCGTCTGCAAACTTGGAGATATTACATCTAGTTCCCTCGTCTAGATCATTAATATATATTGTGAACAGCTGGGGTCCTAGCACCGATCCCTGCGGTACCCCACTAGTCATTGCCTGCCACTCGGAAAAAGACCCGTTTATTCCAACTCTTTGCTTCCTGTCTGCCAACCAGTTCTCTATCCAAGTCGGTACCTTACCCCCAATCCCATGTGCTTTAACTTTGCACGCTAATCTCTTATGCAGGACCTTATCAAAAGCATTCTGAAAGTCCAAATACACCACATCCACTGGTTCTCCCTTATCTATTCTACCAGTTAGATCCTCAAAAAATTCCAGTAGATTAGTCCAGCATGATTTACCTTTTGTAAATCTGTGTTGACTTTGTCCGATCCTGTCACTGTTTTCCAAGTGCTCTGCTATTACATCTTTTATAATGGACTCTAGCATTTTCTCCACTACCGATGTCAGGCTTACCGGTCTATAATTCCCCGTTTTCTCTCTACCACCTTTTTTAAATAGTTGGGTTACATTAGCTACCCTCCAATCCATGGGAACTGTTCCAGAGTCTATAGAGTTTTGGAAGATGACCAGCAATGCATCTACTATTTCTAGGGCCACTTCCTTAAGTACCCTAGGATGTAGATTATCAGGACCTGTGGATTTATCGGCCTTCAATCCCGTCAATTTCCCTAACACCATTTCCCTACAAATACTGATTTCATTCAGTTCCTCCCTCTCATTAGACGCTATGTTCCCCGACATCTCTGGGAGGTTATTTGTGTCCTCCTTTTGTGAAGACAGAACCAAAGTATGTATTTAATTGGTCTGCCATTTCTTTGTTCCCCATTATAAATTCCCCTGATTCTGACTGCATGGGACCTACGCTTGACTTCACCAATCTTTTTCTCTTCACATATCTATAGAAGCTTTTACAGTCAGTTTTTATGTTCCCTGCAAGCTTACTCTCATATTCTATTTTCCCCCTCTTAATTAATCCCTTTGTCCTCCTTTGCTGAATCCTAAACTGCTCCCAATCCTCAGGTTTGCTGCTTTTTGTGGCCAATTTATATGTGCTCTCCTTGGATCTTATGCTAGCCCTAATTTCCCTTGTTAGCCACGGTTGAGTCACCTTTTTTGTTTCATTTTTATGCCAAACAGGGATGAACAAATTCTGTAGTTCATCCATGCAATCTTTAAATGTTTGCCATTGCCTATCCACCGTCAACTCTTTAAGTAACGCTCCCCAATCCATCCTAGCCAACTTGCGCCTCATACCATCGTAATTTCCTTTATTTAAATTCAGGACCCTAGTCTCTGAGTCAACTGCTTCACTCTCCATCTTAATGAAGAATTCTATCATATTATGATCGCTCCTCCCCAAGGGGCCTCGCACAACAAGATTGCTAATTAATCCTTTCTCATTACATAATACCCAGTCTAAGATGGCCTGATCTCTAGTTGGTTCCTCGACATATTGGTCCAGGAAACCATCCCGTATACACTCTAGGAATTCCTCCTCCACAGTATTGTTACTGATTTGGTTAGCCCAATCTATATGTAGATTAAAGTCACCCATGATAACTGCTGTGCCCTTATTGCACGCGTCTCTAATTTCCCGTTTAATGCCATCCCCAACCTCAGCATTACTGTTTGGAGGTCTGTATACAACTCCCACTAACGTTTTCTGCCCCTTGGTATTTCTCAGCTCTACCCATACAGATTCCATATCATCAGAGCTAATATCCTTCCTTACTATTGTGTTAATCTCCTCTTTAACCAGTAATGCTACCCCACCTCCTTTTCCTTTTTGCCTGTCCTTCCTGAATATTGAATACCACTGGATGTTGAATTCCCAGCCTTGGTCACCCTGGAGCCATGTCTCCGTAATCCCCATTATATCATATCCATTTACATCTATTTGCGCAGCTAATTCATCCACCTTATTACGAATGCTCCTCGCATTAAGACGCAAAGCCTTCAGGCTTGTTTTTTTAACACTCTTAGTCCTTTTAGAATTATTATTTACTGTAGCCCTGTTTGATTTACACCCTTGATTTCTCTGCCTTCCACTTTTGCTTTTCTCCTTCCTGTCTTTTGTTTCTATCCTTTCTTCCCTTTCCTCTGTCTCTTTGCACAGGTTCCCAACCATAGCAGGGCATGGTGGGCGGGGGCGTGGAGCGTCACAGCGAGGAGGGAGGGAGAGATCGCAGGGTGGGGGGGGTCGGCCGATCGCAGGGAGGGAGAGATCGCGGCAGGAGGTTTGCTTGAGGAGCCGGAAGGAAGCACTCCTGCTCCTTGTGGCCCACAAGCAGTGTTACAAAAGCACTTAGCTACTGGATCTGGCAGCTCCTGCCTCCCTTCAGCTGCCGGGTTTCCCAAGACCTGGGAATCCCAGCCCGTAGCTGTTGAATTCAAATGGCTCCTAAAATCTGAGGAACGGAGTCTCATTTAAATATTATAATTCCTGTCCCGCCTCTCCAGAGTGGTTAAACCGGAAGTATGCACGTTCCTAGCAGGTTGGGGTCAGGTTTCATATTTTTAGCAAATTAACTTCCCACCCGACCCTCTCCCTCCTGTCGTTGTGGGGTGGGGGGGGGGGGGTTAAAATTACCTTGTATACTCCTCTACATTTCACCGAGAACTGCAACCAAAAGGTCACTTTAGTTGTGAATGCCTTGTTGAATTTACAGTAAATACAACTTGTCAATGAAGTGGTTGAGTGTACAAAGTGTTCTTGGTCCTTGCGTTAATCGGTTTTAAATTGTCTGATTTTTGAGACATCAGACTTGTTTTTAAAAATGCAGTTTTTATTGCTTTTCTGTACTAGTTTTAAGAAAAAAAAAGGGTAGAGGATTGACCTTTATTGTGTTGGCATTTGGATGCTGTAAATGGTAACTTAGTAATTTAAGATTCTTCTGACAGAACCGTCAACATTAAATTTTTATTTTAGGGCATTTACAGTTTTTTCTTCTTTGTAATCCAGGCTTCCTGAAAATGTTCATCTTTCCACTCTCTGGAGAACTCTCCATCTTTGTGCTGGCCAATTAGTTACGTGCGCAGATACACATCGGGAGAGAGAGCAAAACTTTCCTGTAGAATTCTGTTACTTTGTATTTCAGACTTTTATATTTAAGAAGCGAAGGTTTACAGCAACTTATTTAATCATTGCTCCTCTGTCGACCATTCTCAATCACTCCCACATTTTCTGCAATGAGATGAATTAGCAATTCATAGTTTCTTCTATCAAAGTAGATTTTTTTTTCAACTGTAACCATCCACTTGCTTTTTCTTCAATTGCAAGGTTAGTTATGTTAAGAAAGCAAGTTTATCTGCTGTAGGATTGTGACAATTTTTTTAGGCTAACGAACTTCTTCCTTTCTTCCTTTCTTCTGATGAGGGTGATGTAAATTGTACCTTTTGCCAATTCTTTGTCAGTGTTATATCTATTATAAAATGCTACTATAGTGTATTTGAGTGGTGTAAATGTCAAGTTATTTTCCATGGCCCAGGTCATTACTCCTCTGAAAGTGACAGCAACTTCTGGAGTCAGTGGATGCGCAGATAAATGTGGAAATTCAGAAGTTGCTGTCAGTCATTCCCTGCTCCTCCACAGGTTGCGCTGTGGAACTCCCCAGAGCCAGCAATCAATTCAAATCACAGTGCCTAACAAAAACTTCCCTTATTACACTGGAATATCGCTGATTAACCCCCCAGCCCCCTCGAAAAAGTTAAGCCTTGTTGAAAGAGGTGTAACTGGGTTTTTAACGGCGTATTGACTGCTGAACAACCGTTCTGGCCTTGAAAAATTAATTTTATATTTGTGGAATGTCAAATTTTTTCATCATTATGATAAGAATTGCATCGCTTTTAATATAGGCGTAGAAGTAGCGGTCGGAGGTGTATCTCCAGAGTACGTCTCCGACCCGTGAAACAATGACGAAATTACCTGCTGGCGCCCAGGCTGCGGAAAGTTGCGGTCTCAGGCCTCGAGGCGGTGGGCAGCGTAATGACACATGGATCCCAGGGACGCAGGTGGATCGGATGCGTACCTGGGATCACGTGGGCCCGGTCCTCCAATGACAAAGGAGAATTCCATTGCAATCATTTACAAAGGGAATCCCCTAATGAGATGCAATGGAATCCTCAAATCTAATAATTATACAATGTACAGAATTGCAATTTTATTCATAAGTTCCTTCATTGCACCAACCTCAATAAAAATTTAATTTTTTGATAATTTTAAACATCAAGACTAATCCGGGCCAATATTTGCATAAACTCATTTAATAATGTGTGTGTATAATTTTGTTTTTTTAAATGTTTTTATTTCAGCCTTAGATAGCCCCTTACGCTGATGCAAGCCTGCTTGCATGATCTGTAAGGCTTACGTGGGCAATTGCTGGCCAGTCGCTGAACAAATAGCCCAACTTTGCGCCAGCAATATTCAGTTTTCAGGCAGTTCGGATGATCTGTCAAGGCATACCTTGACAGACCGCAAGTTCCGGATTTCGCACATGCGCAAGTGCAAGTGGAAATCCGGAACTTGCGGGGCATTTCAAAGGGAATATGATGGCGTACTCTGAGAGTACGCTGTCACAGACACTGCAATTTCAGGACCCAAATTTTTTTTTAATGTTTGTTTAGGATACTTCAGCTTCTACATTAATTCTATGTGTATGTCCCAATCTTTATTTTGCTTTCTGTAAAATTTATAAAAAGTAAATAATAATCTGTAAATTTTACTTCCTGGTTTGCTGTCTGAGAATTCTTCACTGTGATTGGCTGCTTAGCCTGCTTGATGACATCACTGTTGCAGGACGCTGGAGATTCGCTTGATTTGGCGCCAGATTCAAACTAAGGTCAGGAGAGCTGAAATTCATGCCACAGAGATCGCTTGATCTTTGCGGGCAGCTTTCTTCGAGATCAGCGGCAAGTGCCGTCGCTTCGCCGCTGACCGCAAATTCCGGGCCAATGTAAAGTAACTATATTGGCAATAATATACCATTAAAAGGTGTTTTAGGAAGATGGAAACACCTAAACATGGGTTCAGCAGACAGTGAGTCAATTTTTATATTCCTGAATTGTCATTGAAGCTATTTTTTGATTTAGGTTTGTATCGATTTCTGAACAGCACCACAGGATGTGAAGACTACTTTTTTAAATGGCTATTATGCTAGTTATCCTTTATCCAGGTAATAATTGTGGATAAATAGATGATCCATATGAGGTGCAGCATGAAAGAGAAAACTACATGCAGCATGAAAATAGACAGAAGCAAATAACTTGTGAGTACCCTGACACAAATGAGCAAGGAGGTCCATAACTGAGTGGTGGTGTTTCGAGTTAGATCGTCCCATGTTGTGTATTCAATTTATTGTTTTATATTTAACACATTACCACATAGCTCACTTCCTGCCTACAAAAACCCACTTCCGGTTGTCATTTATAATGGAAGCCGTCCATGTAAATTCATCGCCCGGTAATTGTGCATTCGGACCATGGGATAGTTCTGGATCATCTTTTCACAAATCGCTCAAAATGCTTTCTGTAAACTTTGCACCTGCTATTTTATTTTTCTCACTAACTGAAATTTCCATGTCCCCCTGAGTGGAGAGCAGAGCTATGCTTTATTGTTTTTCTATCTGGAGCTGGGAGGTGCAGGAAGAAAAACCTAATGAGGCCAGATTTTAACATCTGTTAACAGGTAGGAGCACAGAAAGAGCACTGAGCAGAGCCTGATGGGGGTGCATTGTTAAATTTGTTCGACAGCAGCAGGGGCCTGATGAAGCTGTATTTGTCCATTTTTTGTTGAGCAGGAATCTGGGGCCCTGGAAGGACTATTTTTTTTTTCCAGAGGTACCTTGGAGTGGGTAGCATGCTTGCACAGGGCTGCAAGTATGAATGCTTAAATTATCATTTGAGAGGGTCAAAGGTCCACAGTTTCGATTTTTGGGGGCAGCTGGCGAGCTGCAGCCTGAATTGTTGTACAATTCTTTCTTGTATTAAGACATCATTACGGGGATTTATTATTGGGTATTGGATGGTGGCCTCGGTAAGAAATATAAAATCATGTCACAACTTAAATGTAATATGTTTTAGAAAGGAGTAACTGAAAGACTGTTAAATGGAGGAGCACTTGAATAGCAAAGCATTAAAAAAACACAGATTGGTTTGTTTTGACCAGCGAATAAGCTTCCTTTAGTTATGGACATCCCTCGTATAAAGGAAAAATGAGAATTGAATGTTATTGTTTAGGAAATGTAAGGATTGGAGTTGGAAATGAGTAAAAATTGGTATGCAATTTATAATGATGGCAATGATCCAGTGATCTGGATTACATTGAAAGGAGCTAGCCTTTCTCTTTCATATATTAGCTGCGCTCTGTGCTGTATGAACAGAGAAACAGTAGTCCTATGTTGTGCAAGAAGGTGAAAATGTTTCTTACAGATTATAAATAACCAGCTGTTTTATAGTAGATACAATGGGCCGGATATTCTGATCCCTACGGGTGTGTACGCGCTGTGCACCCACTCGTAGGGACATCGGAGATGCCGGTTTCAGGCATGCACAGTGCATGCGCTGGAAACCGGCATTTCCGATCTGTCAAGAAAGCTCTTGACAGATCCTCCGGCTGCCCTGGAGAAGGGCTTCTGCGGGCGGATAGTTCCACTTTTTGGAGACCCTCCACCCGCAGAAAACCCGTACAATTCTTACGCCTGGTTAAAGCAGGAGTAAGGCCTGCTTTTACCAGGATAAGAGTTGAAAAAAGTAAAAAAAAAAAAAAAATTTTCACTGATTTATCATTTAAAAATACTTTTTAAAAAAAGGTAAGTTTATTTTTAGCCCTGTAAAAAAAAAACTTTAATTATTTTTTTTAATTAAAATTTTTGTTTAAAATAGTTAATTTATTATAATTTCAAGTCATTTTAAAAATGTGATGTTTTTTTTTAAATTTATTTAAAGTTTTACTATGTTTTGGGGGTGATCTCCATTCATATATTTGACAAGTCTTCCTGTCAAATGTATGAAGGGAGATTCCCTTCTGTGATTGGCTCCCCATGGCCCACGTGATCCCAGGGACGCTGCAAACTACCTGCGCCTCTGGGATACGTGGGCCCTGCGCACTTGGAGTTTGGAGAGGCCCAGCATCAGAAGTGTGCGCCTCTCGGGAGCCCTCAGGTAAGGGCGCAGATTTTTCCAGATCGTAGTCCTCCGCCTGCGGGAGGCCTGCGATCGGAATATCTGGGCCATTGAACTTTAAATTGAAGGTAATTGTTTTGGCTTTGATTTAAAAATAAACATTCTTACAAAAGGAAAAGTTTCACTGCTATGGAGCAAACTACATTTTCCTTCCAGGCATATTTCAAGCTTGTCCACCTGTGTAATATATCAAACCTAGTTGATACCTCGTGAAAATGTACAGTATATTTTGAGCTATGACTATTCTGCACAAAAATAAATCATTATTTTCCGTATGAGGAGATTTGTAAGCATGCTGAAAAATAGAGTCTTATGGGGGAGGTTAGGGGGAGGAGGTTAATAAGGGTACTGTGGATGACGTCACGACACAAACTAATACCTAATTGTATTGAGCCAATAGAATTGTGTGGGTGTTGTGGTGGAGTCGATTCGTTTGAGGATTGTGTAACTGGTTTTAAGGTAACTGGTGTAAGAAGCCAGCTTAGCAAGGAAAGATTATTTAATTGAACCTGTATGAGAAGGTTTTCTGTGATTCATTCATGGGATGTGGGCGTCGCTGGCAAGGCCAGCATTTATTACCCATCCCTAATTGCCCTGGTGAGCCGCCGCCTTTAACCGCTGCAGTCCGTGTGGTGAAGGTATTGCCACAGTGCTGTTAGGCAGGGATTACCACGATTTTGACCCAGCAATGATGAAAGAATGGCAATATATTTCTAAGTCAGGACTGTGTGTGACTTGGAGGGGAACTTGTTGGTGGTGGTGTTCCCATATGCCTGCTGCCTTTGTCTATCTAGGTGGTAGAGGTTGCGGGTTTGAGAAGTGCTGTCGAAGAAGTCTTGGCGAGTTGCTGCAGTGCATCTTGTAGATGGTACACACTGCAGTCACGGTGCGCTGGTGTTGGAGGGAGTGGATGGGGTGCCATTCAAGTGGGCTGCTTTGTCCTGGATGGTGTCGAGCTTCTTACGTGTTGTTGGAGTTGCACTCATCCAGGCAAGTGGAGAGTATTCCATCGCACTCCTGACTTGTGCCTTGTAGATGGCTTTGGGGAGTCAGAAGGTGAGCCACTCGCCGCAGAACACCCAGCCTCTGACCTGCTCTTGTAGCCACAGTATTTATGTGGCTGATCCAGTTAAGTTTCTGGTCAGTAGTGACCCCCAGGATGTTGATGGTGGGGGATTCGGTGATGGTAATGCCGTTGAATGTCAAGGGAAGGCCGCTAGACTCTCTCTTGTTTTGGATGGTCATTGCCTGGCACATATGTGACGTGAATGTAACTTGCCACTTATCAGCCCAAGCCTGAATGCTGTCCAGGTCTTGCTGCCTGCAGGCACGGACTGCTTCACTATCTGAGGAGTTGCAAATGGAACTGAACACTGTGCAATCATCAGCGAACATTCCCACTTCTGACATTGTTATGGAGGGAAGGTTATTTATGAAGCAGCTGAAGATGGTTGGGCCTAGGACATTGCCCTGAGGAACACCTGCAGCGATGTCCTGGGGCTGAAATGATTGACCTTCAACCACCACAACCATCTTCCTTTGTGCTGGGTATGACTCCAGCCAGTGGAGCGTTTTCCCCTTGATTCCCATTGACTTCAGTTTTACTAGGGCTCCTTGATGCCACACTCGGTCAAATGCTGCCTTGATGTCAAGGGCAGTCACTCTCACCTCACCTCTAGAATTCAGCTCTTTTGTCCATGTTTGGATCAAGGTTATAATGAGCCAAGTGGTCCTGGTGGAACCCAAACTAAGCATTGGTGAGCAGGTTATTGGTGAGTAAGTGCCGCATAATAGCACTGTTGACGACACCTTCCATCACTTTGTTGATGATTGAGAGTAGGCTGATGGGGCGGTAATTGGCCAGATTGGATTTGTCCTGCTTTTTGTGGACAGGACATATCTGGGCAATTTTCCACATAGTCGGGTAGATGCCAGTGTTGTAGCTGTACTGGAACAGCTTGGCTAGAGGCGTGGCTAGTTCTGGAGCACAAGTCTTCAGTACTACAGCTGGGATATTGTCGGGACCCATAGCCTTTGCTGTTTTGTATTGTGTTGAATGTTTTGCTTTAGTATGTAACACTGCTTTCATCAGCTTTCTTTGACACTTGCAAACAGAATTGGCTCAAGTTCAAGACATTGGCTGCTGCCGTATTTAACCTTTTTCCATCTGAATTTGGTAAATTGTTCAGTAAAGGATGTTATTTTAACTACAGTGAAACCTGTATAAACAGACACTCCCAAAAAACGGACACCTGCAAAAAAACAGGCTTATTGAGGGACCCAAATAATTTACATGGTAAAATATACAAGAGGCACTCTGAAACCAGGGACACTCGCAAATTGCGAACTGCGGACAGCCTTCAATTTTCCAAGCCCTTTTACAACTTAAAACACGGGACACAGCCTGTTGCAAAGCTGCTGTATCTGGAACTTTCACAAAGTCAGGATCACTGGCACATCCCCTTGCAGCTTGCTTCCTTTCTCATAAGGTCAGTGTATGCCGGTCAGCGCGAGGCGGCAGGGGGTTTTGTGAAACAAGAGGCTTTTGTGGAATAGGGAGCTCTTACTCAGCATCCATAGCGGCAGAGAAACCGCTCTATTTCTGCGATTGACTGCCTGCACGGCTCTATCCCAGGGATAGTGTTTTCTCTGCCGCTATTGATGCTGGGTAAAGAACTCCCCATTTTACAGTACATACAATGACCATTTTAAAAATAAGGACACCTGCAAAAATAGGACAATTTATGTCAGTCGCTAAGGTGACCGTAATTTACAGGTTTCACTGTACCATTAAAGACTACTCTGTTCAATTGCAGTAGTTTACCTCATGAATTCCAAGTATTTTGTCTTCGAGGGCTATTTAGATATGTGTCAAATAAAGTTTAAATGAATGCTCCGATTAATTTGCATACATCTCAAGCAGTTAACTTGAATATATTTGGTGTTTAAATAGTGCTGATAACATGCTCAAAATTTATTCACAATTTTTTGATGTCCTTTTAATCCTTTGATGCATTGCTGTTCTGCAGCATTGTCCTTCTAATTACTTAAGATCTTATATGCATTATTAGTTTTTGATTGCTGTTAATACAAGTTTTTCTTAACTGGGAATTATGTAATTTAGTCTTTCTTGCTCAGCCCACCTATTTCACATATATATTTGTCTGTAATTTTCATTGCATATATTTAACAGGAGTCTGGACAAAGTATTCTGCATCAGAACTCCTGATGAGGCAGCCAAATTGCTTAGGATCCCACTCTCCGCAAAGCTGGCTGTCCCACTGATTATAATCATGGCTGTTTGTTTATTCATTTTCTTCTCGATTACGCCAATGCTCTCCTGGCTGACCACCCCCGCTCCATCCTCCACCCTCCATAAACTTTAGCACCTGCTCCTTCTCCTTTAATACCCTCCTTAAAGCTGCAGTCTCCAACCTGCTTCCATCTCCTTACAGGCATGTGGCAATGCTGACCTGTGGGGATGGTGCTGTGGAGTGGCAAAGAGGTTGCCACTCCTGCACAGCCACCTAATGCTTCGCTTCAGTGGTCATCAAAGTTGGGGTTGGACACTAGAATGCGTCATCACTTGCCTGGGGATGCATGCCTGTGCCTTGAGTTTCCTTTCATTTCATTTTTGCCTCACTTGAAAGTCTATTATTCTCCTTCAAGCTTTGGCAAAGGCTACTAATGGGTTCAGTTGCCTTTTGAGTCCTTCCAGAATTTTTGTCACCCTATTTTGACACTGCTCTTTAATCGTCCCGATTGCTTTAAATTTCATTTACATACACTTTTCAGTTCCCTGCACAAGTCCAAATCTGCATTTAGAGCTATGAAAAAAAGCTGACTTTGGAAAATTGGATGAAGAAGCTGAACACTTCAATTTGAGCCTGTCTTCGAATGATTCGGGTCTAAATTGCGACCATATTGGAAAATATAGGCGCCCTTATTTTGCCTGTTCTTTTTTAATAAGAATATAAGACTCCTAGAACTTCCGCTCAAATACTAACAATAATTTTTTATTGAACTTTGAATGAAGTAACTTGTAGGTTAAAAGTCATATAAGTTGCCAGAAAAAGTAGCAAGCCTGAGGATTGGGCGCAGTTTAGAGTTCAGCAAAAAAGGACCAAGAGATTGATTAAGAGGGGAAAAATAGAGTATGAGAGTAAACTTGCAAGGAACATAAAAGCGCACTGTAAAAGCTTCTACAAGTACGTAAAAAGAAAAAGATTAGTGAAGACAAATGTAGGTCCCTTGCAGTCAGAAATGGGAGAATTTATAATGGGGAACAAGGAAATGGGAGAGCAATTAAACAAATACTTTGGTTCTGTCTCCACGGAAGAGGACACAAATAACTTCCCAGAAATGCTAGGGAACCAAGGGTCTAGTGAGAAGGAGGAATTAAAGGAAATTAGTATTAGTAAAAAAATAGTACTGGAGAAATTAATGGAACTGAAAGCCGATAAATCCCCAGGGCCTGATAATCTGCATCCCAGAGTACTAAAGAGGTAGCCATGGAAATAGTGGATGCATTGGTTGTCATCTTCCAAAATTCTATAGATAACAGTTCCTGTAGATTGGAGGGTGGCAAATGTAACCCCACTATTTAAAAAAGGAGGGAGAGAGAAAACAGGGAACTACAGCCTAACATCAGTAGTAGGGAAAATGCTAGAGTATTATAAAGGATATGATAACAGGACACTTAGAAAATATCAACGGGATTAGACAAAGTCAGCATGGATTTATGAAAGGGAAATCGTGTTTGACAAACCTACTGGAGTTTTTTGAGGATGTAACTGATAGAATAGATAAGGGAGAATCAGTGGATGTGGTGTATTTGGATTTTCAGAAGGCCTTTGATAAAGTCCCACATAAGAGATTAGTGTGCAAAATTAAAGCACATGGGATTGGGGGTAATATACTGGCATGGATTGAAAATTGGTTAACTGACAGGAAACAGAGAGTAGGAATAAATGGGTCTTTTTCGGGGTGGCAGGCGGTGACTAGTGGGGTACCGCAGGGATCAGTGCTTGGGCCCCAGCTATTCACAATATATATCAATGATTTGGATGAGGGAACCAAATGTAATATTTCCAAGTTTGCTGACGACACAAAACTAGGTGGGATTGTGAGTTGTGAGGCGGATGCAAAGAAGCTTCAAGGCGATTTAGACAAGTTGAGTGAGTGGGCAAATATATGGCAGATGCAGTATAACGTGGATAAATGTGAAGTTATCCACTTCGGTAGGAAAAACAGAAAGGCAGAGGATTATTTAAATGGTGATAGATTGGGAAATGTTGATGTACAAAGGGACCTGGGTGTCCTTGTACACCAGTCACTGAAAGCAAACATGCAGGTGCAGCAAGCAGTTAGGAAGGCAAATGGTATGTTGGCCTTCATTGCAAGAGGATTTAAGTACAGGAACAAGGATGTCTTACTACAGTTATACAGGGCCTTGGTGAGACCACACCTGGAGTACTGTGTGCAGTTTTGGTCTCCTTACCTAAGAAAGGATATACTTGCCATAGAGGGAGTGCAGCAAAGGTTCACCAGACTGATTCCTGGGATGGCAGGACTGTTGTATGAGGAGAGATTGGGTCGACTAGGCCTGTATTCACTAGAGTTTAGAAGAATGAGAGGGGATCTCATTGAAATGTATCAAATTCTGAGAGGGCTAGACAGACTGGATGCAGGGAGGATGCTTCCCCTGGCTGGGGGCTCTAGAACGAGGGGTCACAGTCTCAGGATATGGGGTAGGACATTTAGGACTGAGATGAGGAGAAATTTCTTCACTCAAAGGGTGGTGAACCTGTGGAATTCTCTACCACAGAAGGCTGTGGAGGCCAAGTCACTGAATATATTTAAGAAGGAGATAGATAGATTTCTAGACGCGAAAGGCGTCAAGGGGTATGGGGAGAGAGCGGGAATATGGTATTGAGATGGAGGATCAGCCATAATCATATTGAATGGCAGAGCAGGCTCGAAGGGCCGAATGGCCTACTCCTGCTTCTATTTTTCTATGTTTCTAAAAGAAACCTTCATTGTTGGTAACGTGTAGAGGCAAAACATTCACCTGTTATATTTTGATATTATCTGTTAGCTATGGGAATGCCATGTAACTGTTGCCAGTTAGTACATTATTAATGTAAACGTGTCTTAAGATTTCTCATTGTGTTAGCTATTGAACTCCTTTTTATTCTGTGTCATAATTGAACTCCTTTTTATTCCATATCATAATTTTTTTCTGTAGATTGAGCAGACCTTTTGACTTGTGTTTTAAAGGTTTTTGAGATGGTTTGTGTAGTTTTATTTTCTATGTTATCTCACATAAAAATATGTTGCTTTTTAACTCCTTCACAAAGAATGAAGTTCACTTAAAATTGATAAATACATCCTAATTGTGAAGTGATTTTTGACAAATAATTTATAAATGTTATTTTTAAACTCATTTCTCTCTCCGCCTTTCAGTTGTTTGCTTTGATGCCAAAATCAACTTTGATGACAATGCAGAATTCAGACAAAGGGAAATTTTTTCTCAGGATGACATATCAGAAAGTGATCCCTTGGAGAGTGAAGCAGCAAAGTATGACCTCAAATACATTGGTATGGATGGAAATATTGCTTGCTTTGGTAAGTGGAATGAGTCTGTAAGTTAAGCTATTGTAAACGATTTTTAATTCAGTAGAAAATGTCATATTTGTTTCCTGTATTAAATAGAGAGATTCCCTTTTGATGTGCCCAGAAGCAATTGTAGATTATTTTGTTTGAAAGGAGCTATCCAGGTAATTTTCCTCATTAATGTGAAGCCTTGCTCGTCAGTTGAATTTGTTTTTTAGTCAGTATGAATTTCAAACTTATTCAGTTGATATAACGTCCTCCAGTTGAACACTAAACCGAAGGCATCTTATTTGTTTTTTTACCAAAAGCTCCATATCCTTGCTCCCAATTCTATCCCCCTTCCTGGCTGTTCATTTAGGTTGAACCAAACAACCTCTATGCCCTGTTCAATCTTGAACTAAGTTTCAAACTACCATATCTTAACCATCACTAAAATGTCATGCTCCTACCTCAGCAACATAGCCTGCCTTGCCCCACCTCACCCCCTCCATTGTTGAAACCCTTATGCATGCTATTGTTACCTCAAGATTACCTCAAGATTTGACTTCTTGAATGGCCCCGCACAAGCACCTCCCAAGTTTGTTATACAAACTCGAACTTATCCACATCTTCAACAGCTGCACTAAGTCTCACTCCTATCCTCGCTGAACTCAACTGGCTCTCACTGAACCAAATTCAAAATCGTTCTCATTTACAAATTCCTTTATGGCCTCACCACACTCTACGTCTGCAACCACTTCCAGTTCAATGTCCCAGCTCATCTTCTACAGTCCTCCAATTCTTGCTCCTGTGCATCCCCCTCTCTCTGTGCCTAGCACAGCTTTCAGCTGTCTTTGCCCTATCCTCTGGAATTTCCTCCCTAGACCCCGAGCCTTGCTACTTCCCTCCCTCCTTTTGACTTGTCTTTTGCCAGCTCTCCTATATCCTCTACTGCTCAGTCCATCTATCTTCTGTGTGAAATGCTTTTGGATATTTTGTTGTGTTAAAGGCACAACATGTGTAAAATATTGTTGATTTAAAAAAAGTTTTCATACATTTAGACAAAAATAAATAATTAGATTTATAAAGATTACAGTGAAACTAAGTTCTTAAATTGCAACATTTATTTTATCTCCGTGGTTACAACCAATTTCTGATGCAAACCCAACATGAAGGTTATTGAGGGTGTTTAATTTTCAGGGATAGGCTCTGGTACATAGTTCATACAGAGATGACAAGAACATTTGTTATAAAGTACAGCTTGAAAGGCCATCTCTGTGCACTAGCCACAAAAAGGGGCTAAATAGCAGTGATTTCTCAGAGATATGGTGTCGTTCTACAGAGCCCCACGCAGCTACGAAGAGCAATGTGAAGCAGAGATTTTGTATTAAAATTGGCCAAAGGAGATGGCTTTAGTACAAAGCAATAAAAGTGCACTTGACTGGAAAATTCAAAAAGACAAAATAAATCCAAGTACAGACAATTTATTTATCATGAACAAGTCTTTTTGTTAAAGTTTTGCAGCCATATGAAGCTCTTTTTGTTACATTAAAAAGCCTTTTCTCATTCCCACATTCATGAATAGGCCTGCTTATGATATACTATCAATTTTGTTAGTTAGAACTTTTCATTTGTTTGACGTTTAATGTGACTTGTTATGTATTTCTTCTTTAAATGCTGAGCAGCATTTCAGTAAGCTTGCAATGAATGCAGCTCTGCACAAGCACGGTTAATGGAGTGGAACATTACATGCACTGCAGACCTAGTTTGAAAGGAGTGGATCACAAATTAGTCTCGGTTAGTGTAGGTCAACTGGATATCGTAGTGCAAACCACACTTCTATTTTTAACATTTTATGTGGTTCGGTGTCTAATGTTTAACCACCTGAGTGTTAAATGGCAGTCTTTCCTATCACATAAGTGTAAAATAAATTTTCTGTAAACCACTCAGATGCTGAACATTATGTCATACTTGGAATTAGAGAAGTCTACAGAACCACATAAATTCTTAGATCCCCAGATCTACCAGCCAAGATCAGAAACATAACATCTGGTGAAAGTACCCATTTTATAAACTGATAATCTGGAAATAAATTTAAGCATAGTCATCTGATCTGATGTTACTGAAGTCCTTGGAGTTTATTCTTCCACTGTGTTTTGAAACTGGATCATAATCCAGGCTTTTTCTCTGATTTTTTTTGCCCAAAAGAAAATATTCATCCATTGTTAGTTCAGAGAATTTAACAGCTACTCATGAAACATTCATATTCAGAACTTGGCAACTTGTTCCTGATGCTGAAATAAAAATATGCAACAATGTAAACTGCTTATGTAATAATGTAAATTGTTGGTAAAGTAATAGTAACTCATTGGCCTAGAAATTTGATCGTTACCCATACTATTCATTGGCTGCACGCCTATCAGAGGGGTCACATATTGGGTGTGTCTGATGCCACTTAATGGCAGCCAGCATTTCTTAAAGTGGAGGTACATTCTGACTGCAGCAGGAAGGAAACACTTATCAATACAAAAATGGTGGCAGCAAGCACTGAGGGAAGAACTCAGAAGACGGTGGCAAGAGTTTGTTGAGTCTGTGAATGCCAGCAGCTTAGCACCCAGGACATAGCTGCAATGCTGGAAAAAGTTCAGTGACCTCACTAGTGTTATCAAGGTAAGAATACTGCTCTCTTACTCTCTGCTCACGCCTCCACCACCTACAGCCTCACTACTCACAATACTCACAACACTCCCACCCGTCACCCCCACCTCACCCGCCCTCCCTTCACTACTACAATCACTGCACCACATCACTACACCTCCTTCTCCTCACACTCACACACTGACCAATGTTGTTACCCTCGCCAGCACACACACTCCTCCCTTGAAGAGAACATGCTGACGATCACGGGTAGGGGGAGAGTCGCGGCCATGGTGACCGGTAACGCTGGAGGAGACGTCACGCAGGGTTTCTTCACACCTCATTCTCTATTTTCCCTTCAGACTTCTATCTCAGCCTATACACTCTGCATGACACACTGCAGATGCTTTCACCAGTCACTTCTCTCTCTCTCTCTCTGCTATCCCTTCACACCACAAGCTTGTCCCTCTCTTTCATTTCAGGTGTTGAAGATGTGGAAGCCCCTGTGCCAGTGCAGGAAGAGGAGGCCAGCCTTCCTGAGGATGAACCATAACTCAATCTCACCTTTGCAAATACCAGTTCAGATACTGGTGTCACGCATATTTTAGTAGGCTAGGTTAGAGATGGCATCTTCACATCGTGAATCACCGGGCATAAGTGCACAGGAGCTAGGCCGAGAGATGGGACGCCACAGGAACCAGCTTGCTGAAGGGCGAGGTTACATACTAGTTCTGCTGCAGAGGACTCCGATGATGACTTTGATGGCCCGCCTACCAAAGAAGGTTGATGGGCATATATCAGGAAATGCTAGGTGCCAGCTTGCGCACAATGGCGCATAGCATGGAGGAGACTACGTGCAGAGCATAGAGACCCTTCTGTCCAACGTGGACAGAATTCTCAGCTGCATCAACACCACAGTGGTACCCTCCCGTCATGGAGACTGTCCTGACACCTCTCTCACCTCTCACAGCTACCATGGAAGCTTAGATGGCAGCCACTTTGGCATAGGGGGGGGCCACTGTTGACCTCACTCCTGCACTCCATTCTCGAGCCGTAGGAGTGCGGAGATGCAGTCCCAGGAGAGTGGCCTTGGTTCCAAGGGAGGGAGTGGAATTCCTTATGATTGATAAAGATGCCAGGCTGATGAGAGGGAGCACACAAGGTAATGCAGGTACAGCCTATGGCACTTTGGACCCTGAGGAGGCCTTCCATGCAGGCTAAGCCTACTGTGCGCTCATCCTGCTTCACTCTATCCATAAGGAAGGAGATGTAAGTGTTCCTCCTGGTGTAGAGAGCCTCGGTGACGTGCCTGATACATTGGTGGATAGGGAACTGGGAGATGTCGCTGATGTCACCTGTTACAACCTGAAAGGATCCCGTGGGATAAAAGTTCAGGGTCATGATGACCTTGACAGCTACAGGCAGTGCTGTCCATGCCCTGGTGCAAGGCTCGAGTTGTGGCTGCAGCAGGGAACAAAGCTCGGTGACAACCTGGTCGGTGAAACAAAGACGTTTCAGATACTGCTCCTCAGTTAAGTTAATGTAGGAGAAGTGCTCCCTGAATACCTTCTGTGGATATGGCCTGCTGTGAAGTAACCCTTCCACCTTCCTCTGGTGGCAGCTGCTCCTGCTGTCTACTGTCTTTGTTGCTGCCCTGCCTCGTCCTCCAGCCCCAAAAGCAGCCCTATGAGACCACCCATGACTGCAGTCAAACTATCTGAGGCAAACAACAACAGTGCAACACCAGCAAAATGTTGTTCTGTGCAGACAAAGTGAACTTTCCAGAGTGATGAACCACACCAAGAAACATCCAGAAGTCAACCAGCAGCTTGAAATGACAAACCAGTAAATTATTTATTTTTATTCATTCACGGGATGTGGGTGTCGATGGCAAGGCCAGCAATTATTGCCCATCCCTAGTTGCCCTTACAAAGGTGGTGGTGCGCCGCCGCCTTGAACCGCTACAATCCATGTGGTGAAGGTACTCCCACAGTGCTGTTAGGGAGGGGATTCCAAGATTTTGACCCAGCGATGATGAAGGAAGGGTGATATATTTCCAAGTCAGGATGGTGTGTGACATGGAGGGAAACTTGGAGGTGATGGTATTCCCAAAGGCTGCCCTTGTCCTTCTAGGTGATAGATGTCACAGGTTTGGGAGGTGCTGTCGAAGAAGCCTTGGCGAGTTGCTGCAGTGCATCTTGTATATGGTACACACTGCAGCCACATTGCGCTGGTGGTGGAGGGAGTGAATGATTAAGGTGGTGGATGGGGTGCCAATCAAGCGGGCTGCTTTGTCCTGGATGGTGTCGAGCTTCTTGAGTGTTGTTGGAGCTGCACTCATCCAGGCAAGTGGAGAGTATTCTATCACACTCCTGACATGTGCCTTGGAGGTGGTGGAAAGGCTTTGGGGGTTGGTAGGTGAGTCACTTGCCGCAGAATACCCAGTCTCTAACCTGCTCTTATAGCCAAAGTATTTAAGTAGTTAAGTTTCTGGTCAATGGTGACCCCAGGATATTGATGGTGGGGGATTTAACGATGGTAATGCCATTGAATGTCAAGGAGAGGTGGTTGGAGATGGTCATTGCCTGGCACTTGTGTGGCGCGAATGTTACTTGCCACTTATTAGACCAACCCTGTATGTCGTCCAGCTCTTGCTGCATGCGGGCATCGACTGCATGATCTTTTTAAAAAGCACTGGTGAGGGGTCCTTCCTATTGGTTAGCACCACATGTTGCTGGGTGGGTTCAGCACGTGGCGAGAACTGCAGGAAACTAATTTAAATAAGATATTGAGCTCTTAACGCAATTCCGACGTGCGCTCCTGAAGCCAACAGAGTTGCCTACACCAATATGGCAGGCTTGTAATGAGCGTGCACTTCATGCCTGCCATATTGGAAGCTTAGGAGACTGAAAACAGGGCGCTGCGCTATCGAATTTCTAGGCCATTGAGTACAACAGAAGTGTGTGTGTATATATCAATAAAAGTGTTGAACCCCTTTTTGTGTCAAATCTTTGTTTACCAGTAAGCTATATTCATTTACAGCTATTTATCATGCTATATTTTCTCAAATATTCACTATTTTTAAGTGAAAATGTATTTCAGTAACTTCCATTAATCAGGGTTGAAGAAAGGAAGGGTAGTCATTAGACCTACATCTCAGTTGAGCAAATACTATTGAATTGTTGATTAAGACTTAACAGGATTGCATTTTGTTTTGGTGTAGCAACAGTATGAAGCCCAATATGTCTTGGTGCTCCATCTTTCATGTGAGGCTCTTTCTATAGTCACTGCTGTTAACCATGAAAGTTTAGGCATAGACCTGTTCATAATTTTGCTAGACTTTTATATATTTTCTGTATTGTTATCCTGGTGTATTATAAGATAATGTCTTGTAAGATTTAAAAGATGATGTCTCTCTTATAAACAGTTAATGGAGCTGGCCTTGCCATGGCTACATGTGATATCATTGATCTTCATGGAGGAAAACCAGCAAACTTCCTCGACCTGGGTGGTGGTGTACAAGAGAATCAGGTGTACCAGGCCTTTAAGCTGCTTACTGCAGATCCTAGGGTAAGGTAACATATTTGCAAACACAAAAGTTTTATAACATCTTAAGAGGGTAGAGGAATATAACAGAATAACAAGTGTTTTCTCATTGATATTTTTCATCAAGTTTAAGGTTTTATAAATAATTTGAGTCTAAATGAAATTATTTTAATTAAACACAAATTTGAGTTGAAAATAATATCAAAACACAAACACTAAGTTGTTCAATGATTAATGCCTGCATATTTTTCTGAGCACCAATGATCTGCCAATTATCTATATAACATTGTATTCCAGTCACAAAGCTGTTAGTCTATACATTTACATATTCACATATTGCTTATTTGCGAATTGGGAAAGTGCTAACCATCTGCAGAGATTTTGCTTAATACCAACAGGGGAAATCAAATGCAAATGTGAATCCTCATAGCTTTCCTATGGCATTCACCAGACTTTACTGTTCCAATATAGCTACTGTTTCTTTAATATTCATGTGGCAGTAATTGTCTTTAACTTCAGCCATTCCTGGTTTTCTCGCTTTTTTTCACTGTTGTTTGCTAACTCTTTCTGGATAAAGATTTTCAGTTTCTGATGTTTGCCTCGCTTGTAATTTAGCTCATAAGTTAAATTGAGCTACACAATGCAAAAAAAATGAAATCCTTTCTCTCAACTCAGCAGAAAGTTAGGTGATTTTCATTGAAGCAGATGCATCACATGGCTTGAAATCCCTGCAGAAACAGCCACTGCCTATAACTACCTTCCCTGAAATATTGTGGTCCAGCAGGATTGCAAATCTGAAGATATTTCAGCCAAAACTTTTAAAATATTTTTAATAGTGTTCAGTTAACTGCAAAACAAATGGGTCTGTTTAAAAAGGGAAAACTGAAGAATTATGGTGATTAAGGTAATACGTTTTTAAAGAAAGGGTTATGCAGTGGAGCTGACGTTTACAGTAGAGGGGGTAAGG
Source organism: Squalus acanthias (assembly GCA_030390025.1). Lineage (NCBI taxonomy): Eukaryota > Metazoa > Chordata > Chondrichthyes > Squaliformes > Squalidae > Squalus > Squalus acanthias. The sequence continues at coordinate 28,407,648 of CM059444.1, forward strand.
CATAAGTAACTGCTTTGTGTGTATTAGCAATAGCACAGTGACTGTGTTAACAATATGGAAGGGATGGTGACTTTTCATTCTGTTCATTCTTCTTGATGAGGAAGGCCATTGTGTCAGGTGGTGAGGGAGCCAACAGAGAGAGTATTCTACTTGACCTTGTGTTCACTAACCTTCTCTAATAGATACGTCTGTCTACAATACCATTGGTATGAATGGCCACCACTCAGTGCATCCTAGTTGTATTGCTGAAGTCCTGAGTATCAGAATTAGCCCCCACCCCCCAGCTAAGCTGTGGAGGACCTAGGTCCACAGTACAATACAAGGTTCAAATCAGTTTTTTAAAAAATGTTGAGGTAAATCAAAAAGTAAGGATTAGATGAAGCCAAACTTGGATTTTGAAAGACTGAGGAAGCTAAGGAGTTCCACAGTTCTGAGGCCCTGGGAAAGAATACTCAATTGGAGGAGAGCTAATTTCAGTTAGTTGAAAAGGGCTCTGGCCCAGGTGGATTGGAATCAAAGATTGACAGGTAAAACATAAATGAGCAAATGCTTGGAAGAACTGTGACATGCGGAATGGAATCCTTATAGCGGACTCCACAATACAACCTGAAGGATCAAACCTTCCTCGCAAACAATGGACAACCGTCAACCACCTGAGAACTGGTCATGGTAGATGCTGCCACCTTCTCCATAGATGGAAGATTAAAGCATCCCCATCATGTGACTGTGGAGCACCTAATCAGACCCTGGAGCACATCATTGAGCACTGCCCTCAGAGGAAACTTGCAGGCAGCCTACAAGATATCCACGCTGTTGCACCGGAAGCTTTGGCTTGGATATCTGACTTAGATATTGACATTTGATTTGCTTTGCTACAACCATACGAAAGAAGAAGAAGAAGCAATGGGAGGTTTTCAAAGAGGAGATAGTTCGGGTACAGACTAGACATATTCCCACGAGGGGGAAAGGAAGGGCATCCAAAGCTAGTGCTCCCTGGATGTCTAAAGATATAGAGGTTAAAATTAAACAGAAAAAGGAGGCTTATGATAAATGTCAGGTTCATAATTCAGTAAAGAACTAAGATGAATACAAAAGTACAGAACTGAAAAAGGAAATAAGAGGGGCAAAGAGAGTGTATGAGAATAGATTATTGGGTAACATAAAAGGGAATCCAAAAGTCTTTTATAAACACATAAATAGTAAAAGAGAAGTCAGTGGAAGGGTGGGACAGATTACATAGTTTAAAAAATGTAATTAAATGGCATTTTAATTAATTAATTTTAAATATGTAATTTATTTATTTATTTCATGTGTTCGTGTATTTTTTAAAAGATTCCCTCTTTTATTGGTTGGGCCGTCCCACGTGATCCCTGGGATACGTGGGCTTCTGCCCGCGCGTACCCGGAGAGGCCCAGGATCGCAAGCCTCCATACCTCCCGGGCCACCAGGTAAATGCATAGATTTTTTACAGGTTGGAGGCATCTGCCCGCGGGAAGCCTCCGATCGCAAATTTTGGGCCATACTATTTACAGCAGAGAAACAGGCCATTCGGCCCATCAGGTTCATGCCAGTGTTTATGCTTCACACGAGCCTCCTCCTACCCTTCTTCCTCTAACCCAATTAACATATCCTTCTGTTCCTTTCTCCCTCATGTGTTTACCTAGCCCTTTAAATGCATCTATGCTAGTCGCCTCAACTGCTCCTTATGATAGCGAGTTCCACATTCTAACCAATCTCTGGCTAAAGATGTTTCTCCTGAATTCCCAATTGGATTTATTAGTGACTATCTTATATTTATGGCCCCTAGTTCTGGTCTCCCCCACAAGTGGTAATATCTTCTCTACGTCTACCCTATCAAACCCTTTCATAATCTTAAAGATCTCTATCAGGTCACCGCTCAGTCTTCTCTTTTCTAGAGACAAGAGCCCTAGCCAGTTCAATCTTTCCTGATAGGTATAACCTCTTAGTTCTGGTGTCATCCTAGTAAATCTTTTTTGCACCTTCTCCAGTGCCTCTATATCCTTTTTATAATATGGAGACCAGAACTATTTACAGTACTCCAAGTGTGGCCTAACTAAGGTTCGATACAAGTTTAACATAACTTCTCCGCTTTTCAATTCTATCCCTCTAGAAATGAACCCCAGTGCTTTGTTTACTTTTTTTATGGCCTTATTAACGTGCGTCGCTACTTTTAGTGATTTGTATATCTGTACCCCCAAAATCGCTCTGTTTCTCCACCCCATTTAGACTCTTATTTTCCAAGGAGTATGTGGCCTCCTTATTCTTCCTACCAAAATGTACTACCTCACATTTATCTATATTGAACTTCATTTGCCAATTACATGCCCATTCTGCTAGTTTATTAATGTCTTCCTGTATTTTGTTGCAGTCCTCTGTTCCCTGAACTCGTTCCATCTCCCTTTTTAAGTATAGGAATCACATTAGCTATCTGCCAGTTCTCTGGCACTATCCCCTTTTCTATGTATATGTAATATTGCCTCTGCTATCCCTTACCTAACTTCTTTTAATATGCATGGATGCAATCCATCCGGACTAGGGGTTTTATCTTCTTTAAGTTTGGTTAGTTTATCAATGAGATAACGAGGAGGTACTTAAAAGGTTGGCAGCGCTTAAAAGTAGAAAAGTTACCCGGTCTGGATGGGATGCATCTTAGGTTGCTGAGGGAAATTAGGGTGATAATTACGGAGGCTCTGGCCACAATCTTCCAATCCTTGTTAGATATGGGAGTGATGCCAGAGGACTGGAGGATTGCAAATGTTAACACCCCTGTTCAAAAAAGGTGAGAGGGATAAACCTGGCAACTACAGGCCAGTCAGCCAAACGCCGGTGGTGGGGAAAGTTTTTAGAGACACTAAACTGGGACAAAATAAATTGTTACTTGGAAAAATATGTGTTAATAAATGAAAGCCAGCACAGATTTATTAAAGGCAAATTGTAGAATCAGGGAATCATAGAAATTTATGACACAGAAGGAGGCCATTCGGCCCATTGTGTCTGTGCCGACCAAAAAAGAACAATCCAGCCTAATCCCACTTTTTAGCTCTTGGTCCGTAGCCCTGTAGGTTATGGCACTTCAAGTGCATATCCAAGTACTTTTTAAATGCAATGAGGGTTTCTGCCTCTACCACACTTTCAGGCAGTGAGTTCCAGACCCCCACCACCCTCTGGTTGAAAAGAATTCTCAACAACTCCCCTCTAATCCTTCTACCAATTACTTTAAATCAATACCCCCTGGTTATTGATCTCTCTGCTAATGGGAAATTGGTCCTTCATATCCACTAGGCCCCTCATAATGTTATGCATCTCAATTAAGTCTCCCCTCAGCCTCCTCTGTTCCAAAGAAAACAAGCCCAGCCTATCCAATCTTTCCTCATAGCTAAAATTCTCCAGTCCTGGCAACATCCTTGTAAATCTCCTCCGTACCCTCTCTAGTGCAGTCACATCTTTCCTGTAATGTGGTGACCAGAACTGTACACAGTACTCTAGCTGTAGCCTAACTAGTGTTTTATACAGTTCAAGCAGAACCTCCCTGCTTTTATATTCTGTGCCTTGGCTAATAAAGGAAAGTATCCTGTATGCCTTCTTAACCACCTTATCTACCTGTCCAGCTACCTTCAGCGAGCTAACTTGCTTTGAATTCTTTGAACTAATGGAGAGGGTTGATGAGGGTAGTGCGTTTGATGTTGTGAATATGAATTTTCAGAAGGCGTTTGATAAAGTACCACATAATAGACTTGTTGGTAAAATTGAAGCCCATAGGATTAAAGGGGCAGTGGCTACATGGATGCATAATTGGTTAAGGGACAGAAAGCAGAGAGTAGTGGCGAACTAGATGGAGGTGTGCAGTGGTGTCCCCCAAGTATTGGGATCACTGCTCTTTTTGATATATATTAATGACCTGGACTTGGGTATACAGGACATAATTTCAATGTTTGCAGATGACGTGAAACTCAAAAATGGAGTAAACAGTGAGGAGGATAGTAACAGACGTCAGGAGGACATAGACAGCTTGGTAAAATGGGGCAGACACATGGCAGATGAAATTTAACACAGAAAAGTGTGAAGTGATTCATTTTGGTAGGAAGAATGAGAAGCGATAATATAAACTAATTGGTACAATTTTGAAGGGGGTGCAGGAACAGAGCGGTCTGGGGTGTGCATACACAGTCTTTGAAGGTGGCAGGACAACTTGAGAAGGCTGTTTTTTAAAAAAAAAGACCATGGCTTTATACATAGAGACACGGGAGAATTTTAACCCCAAAAAACTGGTAAGTTGGGGTCGGGTGGGAGGTTAAAGTGTTAAAAATCTGAATCCAGACGCCAACCCACCCACGTCCGGTTTTAACGGAGGCGGGATGGGGGGGGCGGGTGGGGTTGACAGTTTAAATATTATAACGTGGCTCCGTGCCCCATGGTGATCCACCATTTTAAATTTAACTGTGGGCGGGCAGGTTTCCCAGGACTAGGGGAACCCGCCAGCTAAAGCGAGGCGAGAACTGCTGGATCCAGGAGGTAAGTGCCTTTCCACTTAACTGCTGGATCCAGCGTTCCTGCCTCGCCAACCCCCCTGCAATCAGACAAACCCCCCAACCCTTTCGATCTCCACCCCCACCGAGGCGTCCGACACCACCCCCCGCCCCCCCCCACAAAATGAGGCCTCCGATCCCCCCTCTAGCCTTCGATCCTCGGCCTCCGATCCCCTCCGGCCTTCTGACCTCCCCCACATCTGGAGGGCTGTGTACAGTATTGGTCTCCTTATTTAAGGAAGGATGTAAATGCGTTGGAAGCAGTTCAGAGAAGGTTTAATAGACTAATACCTGGAATGGGCGGGTTGTCTGATGAGGAAAGGTTGGACAGGCTAGGCTTGTATCCGCTGGAGTTTAGAAGAGTAAGAGGTGACTTGATTGAAACATATAAGATCCTGAGGGGTCTTGACAGGGTGGATGTGGAGAGGATGTTTCCTCTTGTGGGAGAATCTAGAACTAGGGGTCACTGTTTAAAAATAAGGGGTCGCCCATTTAAGACAGAGATGAGGAGAAATTTTTTCTCTCAGAGGGTCGTGAGTCTTTGGAACTCTCTTCCTCAGAGGGCGGTGGAAGCAGAGTCTTTGAATATTTTTAAGGCAGAGGTAGATAGATTCTTGATAAGCAAGGGGGTGAAAGGTTATCGGGGGTAGGCGGGAATGTGGAGTAATCAGATCAGCCATGATCTTATTGAATGGCAGAGCAGGCTCGAGGGGCCTGAGCGACCTACTCCTGCTCCTAATTCGTATGTTCGTATGTACCCGCCTCCAAATTTAATTTCCAACCATATAATACAAAAGCAATAACGTTTTGCTAAACCTTTGTAAAACACTGGTTAGGCCCCAGTGGCCAATTGTGGGCACCACACTTTAGGAAGGATGTCAAGGCTTTGGAGAGGGTGCAGAGGAGATTTACTAGAATGGTACCAGGGATGAAAGACTTCAGTTACGTGGAGAGACTGGAAAACTGGGGTTGTTCTCCTTAGTGCAGAGAAGGTTAAAAGGAGATTTGATAGAGGTGTTTAAAATCATGAAGGGTTTTTATAGAGTAAATAAGGAGAAACTGTTTCCAGTGGCAGAAGGGTCGGTAACCAGAGGATACAGATTTAATGTAATTGGCAAAAGAATCAGAGGCGGCGGAATGAGAAATTTCTTTTACACAGCGAGTTGTTGTGATCTGGAATGCACTGCCTGAGAGGTGGAAGCAGATTTAATAACTTTCAAAAGGGAATTGGATAAGTACTTCAAGGGGAAAAATGTACACAGCTGTGGGAAAGAGCAGAGGATTTGGACTAATTGGATAGCTCTTTCAAAGAGCCAACACATGCACGATGGTCCAAAGGGTGGTCTTCATTGCTGTATCATTCTATGATTCTACATTGGTGAAGATTTAGATGAAGACCATGTTGGAGAGCATATCTGGAGCTTAGAAGGAGCAAGGGAGGAGATTTCAATGGAACACAGACCAGAGTAGTATTGATAAGAAAGAAAATCAGCTAAGTCATGTTGGGAGAGAGATAGAGATTGGAATCTGGAGTTGAGAGCGAAACCAATCAACAAGCATTTTCTTGTATCATGCCTCTGTGTGTGACAGGTTCTAAAAGGTTCCTCCAGATTTGGCAGCACAATTCAAAATATTGAGATGACTTGGGGTTTATAGAGAGTTAAGAGTTGTAATTCTCTAAACACACACTGAAACTCTGTGGTTTAATATAGTGATTGGGTTGCCCATGTACAGCATCATATCATTAAAATTCTGTGAAAGACTGCCATCCCAAAACCTCATTGCATAACAAAGTGTAAGCAATCCATTCTAGAAAAGGGAATTTTAACCCTTTGTGGACTGATGTCTATTATTTTCTACATACTTTTACCACCAGCAGCTTGCTGTGTCTTTCTGCTTCTGTATAATATGATTGTAAAAAAAAATCTATTAGTTTAAGCCTGATTGTAATATTATGACAGTGCAGTACTTACTACCTTTTGGAGTAAGCAGAAGAATGCGATGGACGTCCCATGTTGTCTCTGGTACGATATACCACAATTAAATTTAAATCATGAGCTCTTGCTATGCTATGGGACGGGTTCCTAATGGACATTGTATAAAAAAACAAAGGAACATTTTGACTGTTTGTAAATTACACTTTCTGCAGCTAGATTTCCATTTTTTTCTTTTCCCCGTGTATTGTCTAAATGATATAAATATTCCAGGGGCGGAGTATCCATAACTTTAGCATGTTAACAAATTTCCGGGCTTGTGCGTTGGAAATGGTGCATTGGTGACTTTTTACGACAATGCCACATCGCTAGTGGAGGTTAAAGGCAGGCAGTCTCTTTGTTTATGCAGCAAAGTTAATATTGCCTGCATTCTCATTTGGACTAATACAACTCCTCTCAAAACTGGATCATTTTACAGAATGTACTTTTCGATATACTTGCACAAAAAAAGTACTCTAAGCTCTTGTACAGGTTGTAGATTTCAACACTATTAGCAACTTCACCTTGCAGCATTTTTAAAACATCTGACAGTCAAAAAGTTTTACAACTGCCGTCCTAAATAGACTTCTCTGAAAACTTATGGAAAAAGTTTCTCTGTGCGTGAGACTAGTAAATTTTAATCACACATGAAGACAAATTGAACAATGACTGTACAAATGAGATAGTGTAGCTTAATTTTAGATATGTCAGAGTAGTTGCTGAAAGGCTAATGTGCAGTATATGGCTGCTGGAAACTTTATCACCTTTGTCTTTCAAAGCATGCGTTTTCTGTAGTCATTACTCAGAACCGATGTCCCATTTCAAGCATGCTGCACCTTTTACATACTCCATTACCTCTGTCCTTTTCTGTTGTGTATGCAGCATAGAAAGGCTTTTTCACGCTTTCCGCTATCTCTCTGGAGGTGTTGAGTTAGGGATGAATCCACACTCCTTGAAGGGCTTCTGTCTTGCTTGGCTCAATTGCAACCTGCAGATGAATTTTATTAACATTGAAAATTTTCTATGAGACAGTGATGTAAAAGAAAATGTAAACTGGGCATGAAATTTCTTCTGTCACTCAGCTACCAGATTTTGGATGATTAAACCATTTATTTTGAAGGGAGACAAGGCACTTTAATAATTCTGTCTTACAGTAATTCTCTTCCATCTGAACTAATGGAATTCTTTTACATGATTTTAGTCCGATTCATTTTATTGCACACTCTTCCAACCTACCCACGAGAATACACATCACATCATTTTGTTCTGAAAGTCTGCTATTTTGCAGCTTGAAGCCTAGGAAAATACGTGGACACATTTAACTTACTTGTGTACCATAAATAATTTACTAGACTGTTGCATTTCCTCTTAATTATCTTTCACAATATGTTGCATTCAGAAATTACTCTTTACTTTGTTTATAGATCTTGCAATGCTCTGAGAAATTCCAAGTCTGTAATGTTATTAGCTTCCAGAGGAACTAACACAAAACTTTAATAGAATGTGTGAACAGATTTTAACATCATAATTTGCCATTGTTGTTGCTAGTCACAATGGAAATGCTCTTTCTGCAAGTGTATAAAATGCATAAGGCAATTTTGTTTTATTTTATATGAAATCAAGGTGGAGCTATATCTCAGATTTTTGTCAGAATTTTAGCACTTTGATGTGGCATAGGTGCACCCTGCTGCTAAAACCTGTTGACGGCTACTATTTTATTATATATTATTACCTGCAACTTTAAATAGAGGATTTGTCAACTATTTTACAGGAATGGTGCTAATTCACATTGTTCTCCACTCCCTTGTGAAAACAACATTTTATTACGCTGCAACATTTTCTCTTAGTTATTTTCCACAATATGCGCCAAGCAAAGGCCAAGTGTTTTCCCACACAAAGGGAGTGAAAATGGAAGAGTGAATGACCGCAGATTGTCTTGTGTATCTCTATATGATTGTTTCAAAACTGTCTGTCAGAAACCTGGACACAGTTACTTGGCAAATCTGTCATATGTGGAATGATATGGAATGTAACGTACCTAAAGAAGGGAAAGAAATAACTTTAAAGTGAACCAAAAAAATATAAACTCCGTTGTGTTTAAAATCAAATCCCTGATGCTTTCCTCCTGTCAATGCCGTGTTCTATTTATCACATCTTAAGTTTAATATCAGTGACACATGTTGTGTTACTTGTCTAATTTCAAACCTTATTCGCTGGAACATTTCAAGTAGGTGTAGAGAAGAATGTCATTTTGCCAGTAGAATTTAAGGTATAGGGTTTAGCATTTTACATTTTTTAAGAGTTAAATCATAACTTCCTTAGAAATCATTTTCAAAGTATTATTAGTTGAAAATTTAATTAACTGTAAATAATTCGTTTTTTAAAAAAAAAGCATTAATGAAAACAGTACTTTTAGTACATTATGTCTGCATTCATATTAGTATTCAGTAACTGATATTCCATATGGCCTACAGAAATAAAGCAGTTTCTTTAAAAGTCTTAATGTGATTTTGTTTCCCTAATCTTAAATAACAATTAGACAGTTGATTCCAGTGAGAAACAAAGATTTTAAGAGAAGGGAACACCATCCGTGGCTACCTAAGGAAGTAAAGGATGGTATCAAATTGAAAACGAAGGCATACAATGTTGCCAAGATGGTGGGAGACCAGAGGATTGGGAAATTATTAAAAACCAGCAAAGGAAGACTAAAAAAATAATAAAGAGAGAGAAGATGAATTATGAGTGTAAACTGGCAAGAAACATTAAAACAGATAGTAAGAGCTTCTACAGGTATATAAAAAGGAAGAGGGTAGCTAAAGTAAACGTTGGTCCCTTAGAGGATGAGACTGGGGAATTAATAATGGGGAACGGGGAAATGGCAGAGACTCTGAACAAATATTTTGTATCTGTCTTCACGTTAGAAGACACTAACAACATCCCAATAATGGATAATCAAGGGGCCACAGGGAGGGGGGGAACTAAAGACAATCACTATCACTAAGGAAATAGTACTTGGTAAAATAATGGGACTAAAAGATGACAAGTCCCCTGGACCAGATGGCCTGCATCCCAGGGTCTTAAATGAAGTGGCTGCAGAGATAGTGGATGCATTGATTGCAATATACCAAAATTCCCTGGACTCTGGAGAGGTCCCAGCGGATTGGAAAACCGCAAATGTAACACCCCTATTTAAGAAAGGAGGGAGACAGAAAGCAGGAAACTATAGACCAGTTAGCCTAACATCTGTCATTGGGAAAATGCTGGAGTCCTTCGTTAAGGAAGCAGTAGCAGGGCATTTGGAAAATCATAATGCAGTCAAGCAGAGTCAGCATGGTTTTATGAAAGGGAAATCATGTTTAACAAACTTGCTGGAGTTCTTTGAGGATGTAACGAGCAGGGTGGACAAAGGTGAACCAGTGGATGTGGTGTACTTGGATTTCCAGAAGACATTCGATAAGGTGCCACATAAAAGGTTACTGCATAAGATAAGAGCTCACGGAATTGGGGGTAATATATTAGCATGGATAGAGAATTGGCTAACTAACAGAAAGCAGAGAGTCGGGATAAATGGGTAATTTTCCGGTTGGCAACCGGTAACTAGTGGGGTGCCACAGGGATCGGTGCTGGGGCCTCAACTATTTACAATCTACATTAATGACTTGGATGAAGGGACCGAGTGTAATGTAGCCAAGTTTGCAGATGATACAAAGATGGGTGGGAAAGCAAGTTGTGCAGAGGACTCAAGAACCTGCAAAGGGATATAGAGAGGCTAAGTGAGTGGGCAAACATTTGGCAGATAGAGTATAATGTGGGAAAGTGCGAGGTTATATACTTTGGCAGGAAAAATAAAAAAGCAAATTATTATTTAAATGGAGAGAGATTACAAATGCTACAGTTCAGAGGGACCTGGGGGTCCTTGTGCATGAAACACAAAATGTTAGCATGCTAGTACAGCAAGTAATCAAAAAGGCAAATGGAATGTTGGCCTTTATTTCAAAGGGGAAGTCCTGCTACAACTGTACAGGATATTGGTGAGACCACACCTTGAGTACTGCATACAGTTTTGGTCTCCTTATTTAAGGAAGGACATACTCGCATTGGAGGCTGTTCAGAGACGATTCACTAGGTTAATTCCAGAGATGAGTGGGTTGACTTATGAGGAAAGGTTGAGCAGACTGGGCCTATACTCATTGGAATTTAGAAGAATGAGAGGTGATCTTATTGAGACATATAAGATACTGAGGGGGCTTGACAAGGTAAATGCAGAAAGGATGTTTCCCCTCATGGGGAAATCTAGAACGCAGGGGCACAGTTTTAGAATAAAGGGTCGCCCTTTTAGAACTGAGATGAGGAGGAATTTCTTTCTGAGGTTTGTAAACCTGTGGAATTCTCTGCCCCAGAGAGCTGTGGAGGCTGGGTCATTAAATACATTTAAGGTGGAGATAGACAAATTTTTGCAAGATAAGGGAGTGAAGGGTTATGGGGAGCGGGCAGGGAAGTGGCTTTGAGCCCAAGATCAGCCATGATCTTATTGAATGGCGGAGCAGGCTCGAGGGGCCAAGTGGCCTATTCCTGCTCCTATTTCTTATGTTCTTATGAAGGCACGGCCGCCAATGGTGGGGCGAAGGGAGTGGGGTGGGGCGGTGGGTGGTTGCACAAATGACTATGGTCAGATGAATGGAGAGTTTTGTGCGGGGGTTGTTGGGCTGGAGAAGGTTACAGACTTGGGAGAGGCCAGTCCATGATGATATTTAAACAGGAGAATAAGAAATTTAAATAGGAGGCATTAGGAGACCGTGAGCCAATGTACGTCAGCAAGGACAGAGTTGACGGGTGATTCGGAGCTGGTGCGGGATATGGGTAGCAGAGATTTGGATGAGCTGAAGAGGGTGGAGGATGGGTTGTTGGCCCAGAGAGCATTGGAATAATTGAGTCTAGACAAAGGCATGGATGAGGGATTCAGCGACAGGTGCACTGAGGTAGCGGCGGTGGCGGGCAATGTTACGGAGGTAGGTGCTCCTTGTGATGGAGAGGATAAGGGATTGGAAGTTCATCTCCGGGTTAAATAGGACATGAGATTGCAAATATCCGTTTTCACCCTGAAGCATTGTCAGGGACAGGGATGGAATCGGTGGCAAGGATACGAAGGTTGTGGCAGGGGCTGATGATGGTTTTGATTTTCCCAATGTTTTACTGGTGGAAATTGCAGCTTATTTGCAACTTCATATTGGACAAAAAGCTGTTTACAAAAGTTTACATAAGATTATAATTTAGGTGTCCAATAGTATGCCACTGTGATATATGCACAATTTTTGGGAATTAAAAAATAACAGTGCAAGAAAGAAAATAGGCACCGATTATTTTCCATTAGGATATGTTAAATTTTTAATATATGATTTTAATTAAACTCATCAAGGTAAAACAGTGCAAAATTATAGAAAACTTGATGTACTGTCAGATTCCTGCTGTTAATCTTAATAAGGAAGGACTGAATACTTTCTAATCAATTCAGGATTCTTCTATTATACTGAAATTTATGGCTCAGAATTAAATTAGGTGAGCCTCATTAACTCTGCATTTAGTTATATAATTAAAAATCAATTTATGTTTTCATACAACTTGACTTGGACCTTATGCTTGGTACATTGGACATAATGACCTGCAATTTTTGGTCGGAATGATGGCGAACTGGCAGCGTTCGCCGTCACTCCACCTTTGAAACTGACCGCAACTTCGGGATTTGGCGCATGCGGAAATCCCGAAGTTACAGTCAGTCATTGACAGCCCCGAAACACGCTGCGCTGTGCCCCCAGCCACACACAACCGGCAATCTGTGTAATCAGCCAAATCATTGAAACTGATGAAAATTTCGACTCTTCCGCAGTAAGTGCGCTGTTAAATTCCCCACTAAAAGTTAGACCCAAAGGGATTAGGTGTAACTGGGGTTTTAACAGCTTATTGACTGCTAAACAAATGTTAAGGGACTGGAGAACTAATTTTAATTTTTTGCTGTGTGAAATTTGGCCATTTTAATAAAAATTAAAATTTTGAAGAAACCTTTCAAAAATGTTTTTTTTATTTTTTTTTAAGTTTGTCCATCTTTATTTCAGGTTTGCCTTTTCCCTATGTGAGAGCCCCGATCTTTCTTTTGCTCTCTCTAACTATTTTAAGAATTTAGAATTTTAAGAGCTTACTCACTTACTTGTTCGCTGTCTGTGAGAATTCTGCCTTTTGATTGGCTGCTTAGACAGCCTGTTGACGTCACAGCAGTCCGAACAAGGGGATCCCCACTATCGTCAATTGAATTCAAGGTCGGAAAACTTGAAGTTCTCGGCACAGGGATGGCGAGATCCTTGTGCGGAGCGTATTTCAGGGCCAGCAGCGACAGCCTTCGCTTCGCTGCTGACCGCAAATTCCGGACCAATATTTTTGATGGTGAAGATCATTTACTATGAGCTGGTACTTGCAACATAGACCCTCAGGGTAGGGACTTTGAAAGCATTTCTAACTTGGTTACCCAATTCCTCTGTGTATTACTGTGGTTTCAAATTGTTTGTCTATTCTCTAAAATTAACATGAAAATTTGTCTTTGTGTAGGTAATACCAAGATAACATTTTGGTTACTTTCAACTATTTCCAACAGGGTTTAAAAAAAACCCCCCAAAAATAACATTTTAAATGTATTTAAGGGTATATTATGGGGGAGTGGGGCGAACTGGCTTGCTCTTCGAAAGAGCCAGCACAGACTCGATGGGCAGAATGGCCTCCTTCTGTGCTGTACTATTCTATGATTCTATGATTTATACTGCAAGTATAGTGTTGATGTAATAGCTTTGTACCAACGCTAAACTGGCAGTGTAAAACCAGAGTCAGCGCCCAAACTGATTTCTGGAGCGAAGCAGAGTGAGACTCCCTAGAGGTGTATGGTCAGGTAGATTGAAAAATTATCTGCTGCACTCCCTGGACACTCTTTAAATCTAACTTAATGTTAATTTCAAGAGATGAGATTCTCCTCTTCCCGTTCTCTAAACATTTAAATTTCCAACTTCCGGGAGTCAACTCTGCCTCTGCAGGTACCCAGCATGTAAAGTGTGTTTTGCTAAGCAGGGCAAGTCAGAGTTTTGGTTAGGCAATGTTAACGGGGTTCTGCCTGGCTGGAACCACAAACTGCAGCTACTGGTCTCGGTTTCATTGTAAGGTAGCCTGAAATAATAATAATAATGTAGCAGTCACGGGAACAGCAGCAGATGTAATAGTTACGAGCGTCTATGTTGGTGAGCTGATGAAGCTTTGTACATCATGGACCAGGAATTCGAGCCAAAGAGATGACAAGAAAACGAAAAAGGGAGAGGACATTTCATATTAAGGGCTCATGTTACAAAGAGAAGTAGAGGTGAAAAAGAAAACAAGGATGACTGGATTTGAGGAGCTGGGTGTCACCACACTGTTATCTTGCACTTGTCCAAGTTGTTAATTCCATGACAGACTTTGAAGATGCTCTTTTAATGAACATTCTATTTATTATCATATTTATCCCATTATAGGCTTTCGTCAGCCATCAATCTATAAAATAACAATCTTAGGTCCAACATGCATCTGTGGTATCATATCTGATATCAGGTTTATCCCCTTATGATCTGATAGATATCAGATATGATACCACAGATGCACGTTGGACTTAAGATTGTTATTTATATAGATTGATGGCTGCCGAAAGCCTACTTATTAGACAGATTCTGTTTGTGGCAGGTTGCAGCATCATCAAGCAGCCCACTTAACTTGTAAACCTGCACTTCTCAATTATCTTAGTGAATAGTGGAAGGATTACATTTAGTTGCTTCTGATCTTATCTACGTTTTCCTTCGCCTACAGTTTACTTTTTGCCTTTCAATTTGCAGATTAGTGTTTAATGGTGTCAGCAGCAAACTCGAGACCTGTCATGGGAGCTGGATGGGGTTGTTTTCTTTCTTTTTCAGTCCAGTCTGTTGAGCTTGTCGGGTAAAGGCTGCATAGGACTAGAATTTAAGCTTGAAGTGTGGTACATACAATCCTAACTCCAGAATGCTGAGGCCAGCGCCCCATTTGCACCAAGGGCCATAGTTTCATCACCACCATTCTTGTGAAGCTTTGCTGACTCCCCTGCCCTAATGAATTGACTTTAAGATCATTATCCTCTTCAAGTCCATCCATGACCTTGTCCCACCTTACCTCAGCGATCTCCAGCCTTATCTCCCAATACACGCCATCGCTTCTCTGACAACGGCTTAACTCCTTGTTCCTTGTGGTCGCTCTCCCACCATCTGCAGCCACTCCATTAGCTGCTGTGCCCTTGGCCTCGAGCACTTTCTCCCTTACTAGCTCCATCTTGTCAGTTCCCTCACTGTTTTCAAAAGGTTTTTAAATACCCTTCTCTTCAACTCTGGTTTTGTGCCTCCACCCTCTTTTTCTTTTTCTTCCCCGCTCGATGGGTGCTTTTAGATGTCTCTAAGACTATGTGAAGAGCACTGCAGAAACTTTTTATTCTCTCCCAAATACTTTTGTCTTTTATTCATAAAATGAGCCAACAAAAGGTTTAAATTAACAGATTAATAGAAAACTTCTGATTATAGTCTAAATGTGGAGATAGAGGGATGCTTCAGCATATCTTATACTGAACTCTGGGCTGGATTTTGATACTGGGGCGGGTTGGGGTCGTGTCAGCCGCATTTCGTGTTATCCACCCGACTGCAATTCGATGTGGGAGATTGATGCAATTTTCACTTAATTGGGCAATTGAGATCCAGCATGTGGGAACCCATGAACCAATTAGTGGTTTCAGTCTGAAAGTCGCCTCTGATGATGGCATCATTGCTGCTGCATTGCAGGTCAGAGACTGCCTGGCTTTTGCTGTGAGAGGACCTGGATGGAAAATGAACAGTAGCTCTAAGTAAGGAGAGAGGGAGAGAGATTTTTTGCATCCAGGTCCTCTCACAGCAAAGGCCAGGCAGTCTGTGAACACCTTCAATGCAGCAGCATCAGAGGCGACTTTCAGACCTAATACTACTACTACCTTCATCACATCTCCGTTGTAATAGTGGACCTGCAGCTGATAGTCAGCTATCCAAATGTGCTCCCGCCAGGTTTCACAATCATGGTTCAGAACAGGCGTGCTTCACGTAGATCAAGGGTTAAAATCACAAAGGCCTTTCAAAATGGCATTATAGAGCCAATTTAGTGCTTGTTAAGGGCCTTAACAGCCTATCCCATCTCTTAAAGGCGGAACAGAGTCGGGACCAGCAGACACGATTTAATGAAAATTGCGTGGAGGCGGACTTGTGCCCGCACGCCAGTTTTCGCAATTTTAACCCCCCACACGCCTCCAAACCCGCATCCACGGGTCAATGAAAATCCAGCCCTCTATGTTTGTCTCTTTTTTTATTCATTCATGGGATGTGGGCATCGCTGGCAAGGCCAGCATTTATTGCCCATCCCTAATTACCCTTGAGAAGTTGGTGGGAAGCCGCCTTCCTGAACCCCTGCAGTCTGTATGGTGAAGGTACTCCTCTAGTGCTGTTAGGGAGGGAGTTCCAGGATTTTGACCCAGTGACGATGATGGAACATGATTATATTTCCAAGTCAGGTTGTGTGAGACTTGGAGGGGAACTTGGAGGTGATGGTGTTCCCATGCGCTTGCTGCCCTTGTCCTTCTAGGTGGTAGAGGTTTGGGAGGTGCTGTCGAAGAAACCTTGGTGAGTTGCTGCAGTGCATCTTGTAGATGGTACACACTGTAGCCACGGTGTGCCGGTGGTGGAGGGAGTGAATGTTTAAGGTGGTGGATGGGGTGCCAATCAAGCGGGCTGCTTTGTTCTGGCTGGTGTTGCGCTTCTTGAGTGTTGTTGGAGCTGCACTCATCCAGGCAAGTAGAGAGTATTCCATCACACTCCTTACTTGTGCCTTGTAGATGGTGAAAAGGCTTTGGAGAGTCAGGAGGTGAGTCACTCGCTGCAGAATACCCAGCCTGTGACCTGCTGTTGTAGCCGCAGTATTCATGTGGCTGGTCCAGTTAAGTTTCTGGTCATTGATGACCCCAGAATGTTGATGGTGGGGGATTTGGCGATGGTAATGCCGTTGAATGTCAAGGGGCAGTGGTTAGACTCTCTCTTGCTGGAGCTAGTCATTGCCTGCCACTTGTGTGGCGCGAATGTTAC
This sequence comes from Squalus acanthias, assembly GCA_030390025.1. NCBI lineage: Eukaryota > Metazoa > Chordata > Chondrichthyes > Squaliformes > Squalidae > Squalus > Squalus acanthias. Next base: position 28,424,355 of record CM059444.1, read on the forward strand.
TTGCCACTTAACAGCCCAAGCCTGAATGTTGTCCAGGTCTTGCTGCATGCAGGCACAGACTGCTTCATTATGGCTGGAATAGTATTCTAGTTTTACCATAGTAAAGTTGAGTACATTTTTCTGCTTAAAAGTAAAATTTGGTATTTCATATGCAAGTATAAACACCTCCTGGGGGGAAAAAAATCTCCTTTTCAGTTACTTATAATTAGCTTTATGTTTGGTTGTAGATCAAGTCAACACTGCACAATTGCTATGGTTCACTCTGTGCTAATTAATCCAAAGCTTCTAAGACAGTTGAGAGTACGAGGCAGTTAAAATGCTTAAAATGATTAACTAGTGGAAAGTGTATAAAATAACCAGGCATTAAAATAACTTCCTTTTAAAGCTCCAGTAGTTGGAAACTATAAATAAGTGTAATATTTATAGCCTGTTATATAAACTATATTGCAAGCTACACCTTTGAGATCTAGGAGCTAATGTATCTGGTAAAATTAATTTGGTTAATGGCACATTTAAGTACTTTTTACAAATGCAGAGAGCTCACACATTGAAATGTATGGTTTTGTGGCAGGTGGAATTAGCTAAAAACTTCCCCTGAGCCAAGCGAAATTTTGTTCCACTTTATAAAATTGCCTGATTTTAGTAATAAAGGAGGTAGTCAAGCCTATACTTAGAGACGCCCAAGGCTTGCATCGGCCCAATTGTACATAAATTATACAGTTGGCTTTGCAGAAGATTTGTTTCCATATTCCCAAGTCTGATTTGAAGATAAATGCTACCACATTAAGATTATCAAAATGAAGAGGGATGCTCGGTCTTCCCACACAGAACATTTGAACAGCCTCTCTCCAGGATGAATTTGCTTGATCGTACATCAGATCTTTCAAACTTTTCTCACAGACAGAGTATTGAAAGGAAATGTTCCCACACTTGAAGTATCTAAATGGTCTCCCTTTGGAGGCTCCATGAACATCCCATCCTCAATGATGGTGGAGCCCAGCACGTGAGTGCAAAAGACAAAGCTGAAGCATTTGCAACCATCTTCAGCCAGAAGTGCCGAGTGGATGATTCATATCGGCCTCCTCCTGAGGTCCCCACCACCAGAGACGCCAGTCTTCAGCCAATTCGATTCACTCCATGTGATGTTAAAAAATGGCTGAGCGCACTGGATACAGCAAAGGCTGTGGGCCCCGACAACATCCTGGCTGTCGTGCTGAAGACTTGTGCTCCAGAACTAGCCACGCCTCTAGCCAAGCTGTTCCAGTACAGCTACAACACTGGCATCTATCCGACAATGTGGAAAACTGCCAAGGTATGTCCTGTCCACAAAAGGCAGGACAAATCCAATCCAGCCAATTACCGCCCCATCAGTCTACTCTCAATCATCAGCAAAGGGATGAAAGGTGTCGTTGACAGGGCTATCAAGCAGCACTTACTCACAAATAACCTGCTCACTGATGCCTAGTTTGGGTTCTGCCAGGACCACTTGGCTCCCGACCTCATTACAGCCTTGGTCCAAACATGGACAAAAGAGCTGAATTCCAGAGGTGAGGAGAGAGTGACTGCCGTTGACATCAAGGCAGCATTTGACCGAGTGTAGCATCCAGGAGCCCTAGTAAAACTGAAGTCAATGGGAATTGGGGGGGAAAACTCTCCACTGGCTGGAGTCATACATAGCACAAAGGAAGGTGGTTGGAGGTCAATCATCACATCCCCAGGACATCGCTGCGGGAGTTCCTCAGGGCAGTGTCCTAGGCCCAACCATCTTTAGCTGCTTCATCAATGACCTTCCCTCCATCATAAGGTCAGAAGTGGGGATGTTCGCTGATGACTGCACAGTGTACAGTGCCATTCGCAACTCCTCAGATAATGAAGCAGTCCATGCCCGCATGCAGCAAGACCTGGATGACATTCAGGCTTGGGCTGATAAGTGGCAGGTAACATTCACGCCACACAAGTGCCAGGCAATGACTATCTCCAACAAGCGAGTGGCTAACCACCTCCCCTTGACATTCAACGGCATTACCATCGCTGAATCCCCCACCATCAACATCATGGGGGGTCACCATTGACCAGAAACTTAACTGGACCAGCCACATAAATACTGTGGCAACAAGAGCAGGTCAAAGCTGGGTATTCTGCGGCGAGTGTCTCACCTCCTGACTCCCCAAAGCCTTTCCACCATCTACAAGGCAGAAGTCAGGAGTGTGATGGAATACTCTCCACTTGCCTGGATGAGTGCAGTTCCAACAACACTCAAGAAGCTCAACACCATCCAAGGCAAATCAGCCCGCTTGATTGGCACCCCATCCACTACCTTAAACATTCACTCCCTCCCCCACTGGTGTACCGTGGCTGCAGTGTGTACCATCTACAAGATGCACTGCAGCAACTCGCCAAGGCTTCTTCGGCAGCACCTCCCAAACCCGTGACCTCTACTACCTAGAAGGACAAGGGCAGCAGGTGCATGGGAACACCATCACCTCCAAGTTACCCTCCCAAGTCACACACCATCCTGACTTGGAAGTATATCGCCGTTTCTTCATCGTCGCTGGGTCAAAATCCTGGAACTCCCTCCTTAACAGCACTGTGGGAGTACCTTCACCACACGGACTGCAGCAGTTCAAGAAAGCGGCTCACCACCACCTTCTCGAGCAATTAGGGATGGGCAATAAATGCTGGCCTTGCCAGCGACGCCCACATCCCATGAAAAAAGTTAGAGTATTGAAAGGAACTGTTCCCACACTTGAAATATCTAAGTGGTCTCTCTTTGGTGTGACTGTGTTGGTGTGTCAGTAAACGGGATGTCTGCGTGATTCCCTTTCCACACACACAGCTGAATAAAGGCCTCTCCCCATTACGAATATGCTGTTGTGTCAGTAGGTAATATGACCAAGTGAATCTCTTTCCACACACGCAGCAGGTGAACGGCCTCTCCCGTATGACTTTCCAGCCCACATTTACACAGTTGATTCCCGGCACGTCTCTACTTATGTTTCACAGGCTACACGATTGGCTGATGGTGCGCTCACACACAGAACATGTGCACAGTTTCTTACCGCTGTGATTGGCGTTTTTTCCTTCTATATCCATCGGCTGATAATATTTAGGTCCTGATGATTTGACATGATGTTTGGTTTCAGCTTCCCATCTGCAAATCCTCCCGTCCTAATACCCTGTAAAAGGAGTTTTACCAAAGTCGCTACTTTAATTCAGAACATGATAGAAGTGTATGCTGATAGGGTTAGATGATGTAGGGTTGGAGGATGCTCGTGGGAAGCATAGACCTGTTGGGCCGAATGGCTTGTTACTGTGCTGTAAATTCTATGTAATTTGATGATGCGTTGGTTTGGAAGTTGCTAACTATGGAAAAAGGTTTAAAGAATGAAATAATTAGTTGTGCCACGTCATTTTGATGTTATTTTCTCAATGAAAATAGAACTGCCTCAAAAGTATTGCATGTAATCTAACAAAGTTTAATTAGATTTTTGAATGACGGTAGATTTATGCATGAAAGTAAACATGCAAGATTAGAATTTATAAGTTTATTGTAAGAATTCTATGAATCACTCTGCTCTTTACATTTCTTTTGTTCTATTTTGTAATAGTAGGCATTACAAATTTCCAACAGATCACTTTGGAACTGTATTTAAAAAAAAAGGTCTGGGTTTTGTCGCAGCTTTCAGTACTTGGAATTCAATACAAATAATTATCCAACATGAACTCTTTAAAGACTAAGAGGGGAAAATTGGCTCGCGCCCCCTTTGGGGCGCTACTTTTAGCGGCCTGAAAAAGTTAGCGCCCCCGCGCCTGAAATTCAATGGTAGTGCCACAAGCAGGAGGCGGGGTGCGACTGGAAACGCTCCCCCCCTCCCCCCCCTCTTGAGGCGCTCCCATGGAATATTGCGCGCTATGTGCAGCAGTGCCACGTGCGCCGTCACGCAACGCCGCGATACTGCAGGCCTCCCTCCCCTGATTAAAGGGGAGGGGCCTAGCGCAGCGCGCACCGGGGCCCTGCTGGACCACCGGGGAGCAGGGTGCCGGGCTGACTGATCGCGGCCGGCACCCCGCAGCAGGAGGCCAGAGGGGCAGGTGCTGGCAGGCGGCCCCAAAAAATAATGGCCGCCTGGCACCTGCCCTTTAATTTTCGCTGCCCCGGCTGCAAGAACGCTCCCCTGACCCTGTCAGACATAACGTCCAGCAGTAGGTCAGGGGGCGTAAGCCAAGTTTGCGGCCAGGGGGCGAGTGGGGTGCTGCGCACGGCGATGACGTCATCACCGCGGGGCGCTACCGGCCACCGCTGCCGCTAACCTCCCGCTGAATTTCGCGGGAGGCGTTAGCAGTGCCACGCCCGGGCGCTAGTTGCTTTGAGTCCCATTAGCGCCCCCTCACGGCGCTAACGGGAGGCGCAAAGCAACCGAACTTTTCCCCCTAAAGCTTATTTTTGTTTCTTTTTAATTTGGTATTAACAGTTCTTCAAAATTAGCAACTTGATAAATTGCTATACATCAATGAGAAACATTTAGTTTAGTTGTTTTCAGACAATAGTTCCTCTTAATTATGCATTATTAGTAACACAATGGTCTTCTGCAGATCTTTGTCCTTTTCCATAAGGCATTGTCATCTGTGTACCCAGTACCCCTTTGTGGACGACTATATGCCCAGAGTCTTCACTTAAGTAGCATCTAAATATAAGATGAGCAGCTTTTTCCTGCTGCAATGTTTATTTAAAGTCAGTCATTCAGTTATGATATGTATTAACGGTCAATCCATTGCACATTTTAAAAAAGGAACAATCTAGTAACTCTTGCTATTTAACAGAATTTGTTGCACATTATGGGGGGAATTTTTCAGGGGATCAGTGGGCGCGTTCAGTGGCGGGTCAGGTGGGAATTTTTTTTTGACAGCGGGTCGGGACCCGGACAACAACACCAACCTTCTCCGCAATCAACTGATGCTGCACAGGACACAGGGCATCAGCACCCGACCACATTGCTGCCAGGGATGGCCTCACCATGGCCAGATTTACTTCACTTGACGCTGTACACCCTGGCTGCCACATGATGCGCCAGGTTGACACCACCCCACACCAGCACCATAAAGCATGCCTACAATGCCCAAGCCATTCCTTTCACACTCATGACTATTGCGGGGGGTACCGTTATCTCTCACCATTCACTGCAACTCACTAAGCCACTTCCAAAGGTGCGCACAAATCTATCCAAGAACACAAAGTGTTGAAAATAAAGATTTCAATGTTTGACACCACATTAACAGAAACTTTACATGAACTTTGGATAAAACACCCAAGTGCCTACCCTTGTGTGTTGTTAGTTGGTATGATTGGACTAGGATGAGGGTGAGTGTGAGGGGTGGCTAGTGAGATGGGGAAGTGATAATGTAGATAGAGAGGGATGGGTGGAGGTGCAAAGTAAGTTGGTATGAGTAAGGATGTGCAGGAGTAGGATAGGGAAGGCAGAGTGATGGGGATGTGACGAGTGGCACAGCAGGATGAGGTTGAGTGTGGCTTTGCAGTAACATTTTGTGATCTACTGAGATTATTGAAAGGTTTGCGCCACTGCAGCCTGGTCCTCCTGACGACATCCCTGCTTGTGTCCTCCTGTGCAATGTGCAACCAGGCTGCATTGGTCTCCTGGGGAAGTCTTTTCTGCCCATTGGAAGAGAAGAGAACTTCCCTGCATGCTGTGACTCCTTCCATAAGCATATGAAGGGAGTCATGGGAGAGCCTGGGTGCAGCCGTGCACCTTTGTGCAGTGCTTGTCAGTGTTTGCAGCACCTCAATGCTGCAGAACACTGACAGCACAACTGTCAATCAATTTGCGCATGGTCCCTTTAAGGAAACTGGCTGATGATGCGTCATCAAATGATGTCATTAGACCCGCTTCCTTCAATTGGCCAGCCAACGTGTTGGGCGGGCTTAACAAGCCCAATCAGGGGAAAATCATTTTGGACATCAGGCTGGAGCCAGCAGCGAGGCCGGGACCCGCTGAGGTAGGGGAAATCTGATTGATTTATTTTTCTTGCTCAGTTTTTTTTTGTTATTTTCAAACATTATTGCTGTGTATCTGTGAAATATAGACCACTTTAGGCATACAGTAATATATGCTGAAGCTTTAAAGCACATTCTAGCACATCTTTTTATGAAAAGATCTGGGGCTGCAATGCATGACTCTCTGTTGAAGGAGATATAAAAGAACAAATTACCTTTTGCTTCAAAGTCAGAGAAACCTTATCAGAATGTTGTAGTTCTGCTGTTTCCCTGGAGGTTCTCATCCACAACTACTGATTAAGAATGTGTTCTGTGGATCATGAAGGATTTGCCTTTAATCAAAATTCTACATTGCAAAAGAAAGGGAACTTTTATCTGTTATGTATGATGGTGATTCAGAAACATGAATATTTATTTGTTTGTGCTTGTAGATTGCAGACTACTAAACAGATAGCAATAAGTATTGGCAGGCAACAAAAAAAATGTGAAGCTGCTGTTAAACTGTCAAAATGGAAATGGTTCAGAAACCGTTTTAGATCCTGGTGCAATACTCACCAAAGATTTGGTGCCAAGGCCATAGGGAGACATTGGACCAGATTTTGCTGGAGCGGGCCTTTGCGCGGCGAGCCCCGTTAGTTAGACTTGTTCGTGCACGTTTAGGTTGAAAAAAGTTCATCAAAGTTGCTGCGTGCTATAACGGTGCAGTGAGGGTAACAGGGCATCTGGAACAAAAGCAAAATACTGCGGATGCTGGAAATCTAAAATAAAAACAGAAAATGCTGGAAATACTCAGCAGGTCAGGCAGCAGCTGTGGAGAGAGAAACAGAGTTAACGTTTGAGGTCGATGACCCTTCGTCAAAACTGCAACAGAGTTAACATTTCAGGTCGATGACCCTTCATCAGAACTGGAAAAAGCTGGAGATCGAACAGGTTTTTAAGCAAGTGCAGGGGCAGGGAAAGGGGGGAGGGGAGGAAAGAACAAGGCATCTGGAACCTTGGTGAACAACGGGACAAACAGTGTATCTCCTTAACCAATAGGTTTAAAGGATTGAGAAATAAACAGAGGAAGGACTGAGAAGGAAGGTGAATTAGAGGGGGTGAATTCAATCAGGTACAGAAAGAGAAATAAAGAGAGGGCAAGAAAGATTGGATTAAGAGAGAGGAAAAAGAGACAGATTTTTTTTAATTTAAAATTTTACATTTTTAAAATCTCCTAAAACAATTCACAACCTGAAGGAATGAGACGCCACACTTATAACTGTTCACTTTCTAAATAAAAATCTAAGCTGGCACTCCAGTGTAGTACTGAGGGAGTGCAACACTGTCGGAGGTGCCGTCTTTCAGATGAGATGTTAAACCAAGACCCCATCTGCCCTCTCGGGTGGACATAAAAGATCCCAAGGCACTATTTCGAAGAAGAGCAGAGGAGTTATCCCCGGTGTCCTGGCCAATATTTATCCCTCAATCAATATCACTAAAACAGATTATTTGGTCATTATCGCATTGCTGTTTGTGTGAGCTTGTGCTGGAATTCCCTGCGTAAACCTCTCCGCCTCTCTGCCTCTCTTTCCTCCTTTAAGACGCTCCTTAAAACCTATCTCTTTGACCAAACTTTTAGTCACCTGCCCTAATTTCTCCTTATGTGGCTCGATGTCAAATCTTTTGTCTTATAATACACCTGTGAAGCGCTTTGAGACCTTTTACTTCGTTAAAGGCGCTATATATACACACACACACACACACACACACACACACACACGTTGTTGTTGAGCTTGTTGTGCGCAAATTGGCTGCCGCGTTTCCTACATTACAACAGTGACTACACTTCAAAAAGCACTTCATTGGCTGTAAAGCACTTTGGGATGTCCAGTGGTTGTGAAAGACGCTATATAAATGCAAGTCTTTTTTGTCGGCAAGAGAGGTTGAATGGCAGTCATTAACAATTATCATGTCGTTAAAAGGGCACTTGCGCTTTTAATTACTCGTCTTAACTTCCTGTGGTGAGTTTAATGGGCAATTAATGTGCAAGTGTAGCAACTTCATGAAACTCATGGGGAGTTAAGTGCGGGATGCTGTTTTCTCAAAGTTAACAGCGGAGCGGTGCAAATTAGCTAGCAACTTGTGGCGATTCGCAATTCACGGGGTATCTCTTCCTCGCTACAAGTTGCTGGTCAATTTGCGCATTAATAATGGCACTGTTATTTTTTCAGCAAAATCTGGCCGATTAATTGCAAAATGCGCTTGTAAATGCAAACCCAATGGCAAAACAAGATTATACATTGTTAGTACATTTATTTTAGTATAAGTCTCAGTTATTGGCTCCAAATATGTGCCATTGGCATAAGATTAAAAAAGTAGTAATTGTTTAACATTTTGAATACCTTCAGTTATTCCAGTCCAGGGGAATCAAACAGGTTATTTAATTGGGAGTCTAACTAATTAGTATCGCGATCATAAAATGTAGTCTGATTAGTTAGTTAATGACATGAATCTACTTTAAAATTGTGGAACATACATTGAATTGCTAGTGTGTACTACATGGATTCTGTCTGCTAAATGGGTGTAACAAATGATCCAGCAAGTAAGTACCTCGAACTAATCAAGGCAAGAGGTGTTCCCTGTCCCCGCTTCCATATAAAACCCACTTGATCATATTTTCTACCCTTAAAGTGTTCACTGAGTGCTGAAAAACTGTAATTCTGTAAATGGGCGGTTCTGCAACTGCACAGATATCTGTTCATTTAATTTACTTAATTTGTTCATTTCATGCAAGTATTTTTGCCAAACGTTTTTCGTGAAGTGGTTGGTGAGAAGTCAATAACATTTTACTGGTTTTCTTTTCTGTTCCCGATACAGAGGAGAAATTATCCATTAGTCGGTGGTCTGAAGCAGATATGACATTTCTAATTTTTGTGTTAATTAGTATGGTTGAAAGACTTAATTGGGAGTTTTACTATGTTACAAAGTTTATTACAGGAGTTAAATAAAAATGCTGCTTTCTGTGCACGCTCTGTGTTCTGAATGCACAGTCAACTGTATGAAGCATAGACTTTTTGACCAGCACTATCTTGATGGGTCATGCCCAGGTCCTCTGTTAGTTGCAGATGATATTAGTTCTCTGTTTTAATAGGATTTAGGAAGCTGGCTTTAGCTTCTAAACATAATGTGCAAACTATAGTTTTCCAGTTTGAGTAGAACAAATTTGGCACTGGAGCAATAGAGACATGAAATATATTAAGCTGAATTGATAATATATTTATTTGAGTAGACTGTAATAGCATGCCACCTGTCATATGAGATGATAAACTAAACGTAATGACTTTGATCTCACATGTGAAAAGGTCTTAGGCAGGGGTTCAAAAATCAGTCATTTGCCCCAAAATAGGACTTGCCTTTCTAGACGACTTCCCCACAGGTAATAGTTGAGCATTGGCCATAAAGGGACAGGCCAGGAACAAAAAAACAGCTTCATCTTAGCAACCAAACATTACATTTGCTCCAGGCTATCCATAAACTGCACTATCGGAAATCTGCTCGTATTTTAACATTATTTTTCTATATTTTTTTCTTTGACTGCTTTGGGAGATCAACTATCGTGTTCTACACAAAGTAACATTAGTTAAGTTCAACACATATATTAGCCAACTAGTTCACCAGTTTATTGCAGGATTATATATTGTTAGAATACATTTAATGGCTGTTTCAGGCTTTGCAGAGAAAAGCTTCAGTTTAGGGGAAGAAAGATAAGAGGAAATTGAAATGGTGACCACCATTTCAATGAGGATGAATTTAGAATTTGATGTGTCTCTTGAATATATCTCATTTATGCCAGGCCAGCAAGATTAAGGTGACTAATCTCAATTCTCTTGTGCTAATAATTGGGGTACAGGGAAAAACCTGATTTTCAAGAGTGATATTTCTAGGAAATGCTATTTGGCCTAAAAGAGGAGGATGAAACTACCAGTTATACTGTGAATGACAGGGAGCAAACTATTTTCTTCCTACTCCCATGTCTTTAATGTGATTTTTTTTTTAATCTCTTGAATTCTGGTGGGAAGGGTTTTGCACAGCTGTGTTACAGAATGCTTTTACCAAAATTATAAATGAACTGGATCCCCACTGGTAATGAGTAGCAGTGTGATTTTTTTTCACCTGTCTTGAGTGGCAGGTGGCAGATGTTCTTTACCACATGAATTATTCGCGATGCAGACTAAAGACTTGGTGGGAATCTGTTGATAAGATTCACAAGACGTGTCCAATGACACAGATAAGCTTTCAAAGCAACCAAGCTCATTTTGGAATACATAATTATAAATTGTAAATTATAAAAATTAAACAGGTAGTGATAATGGTGGGGCTTGGGTACTGAATCACAAATATCAGTAGATGTCAGATGCTTCCTTAAATGAAAGAAAGGTAAACTGGAGGGAGAAACATCATTGGACACCTCATTTCCTCTTTTTGGACAGTTCAGGGTGGCATAGTGGCAGCCTGCAGATGCCTCACCTACTCTCAGCCACAGAATGACTATAGTGCGAAGATGCCAACAAAGGGGAAATATAAGAGGGAGCCTGCCTGGCAGCATGTGCCAAAAGTATGAGAATTCTGGCTGCCCCTCAACACCACCATCTTAGTGAACTTCTGCTGGTGTTGCCTGGGCTAATATGTATTTTAGGATAGCATATACAGAAGTTCGTGTTACTTTGGCTCCAGACTTCCTGGTTTTCACAAGATACTTGGCAGATTCATGGAATGATAGCTTTGTTATCTGAAATCCAACAGAGTTTGGGAGATTATATTGCTGAAAAACCTATCTGAGCCATCAAGAGAGCATTTCTGGCGACAGTGGGTGATGAAAAAGTAGGCTCTTTTGCTCACATCTGTGTAATAAATCGCAATTAAATCACTATTAGTACACTACTACTATATTTGAAAACATGATAAACACTTCTAAAGCAACTTAAAATAATGAATGGAACAATTATTTTATAGATTAGTAAATGTTTAGCAAAGTTGCTGCTGCTCTGTAGTTTGTAGAAAATTCTTGAGCTGAAACAGTTAAAATGGAATCTTTTCAATGAATCCTAGCAGGTTTACTGTGTCCTCCCAGCAGATTAAGCATGTAACCTTGATACTGCATAAACAATTTCATTATCCATATTTTGATTGATAGAGGACTATATACATTATAGTGATCTATGTTTAAAAAATGGAGTCCATAATGGCTGCTAGTTGTGACATTTTGAAACAAGTATGAAATATTGATTTTTTTCAAGCCATGTCTCCTGCTGGAGCAGCTGCCATTGCTTTGTGGCACCGTGATTCAAGCTATGAACTATATATGTCTGTTCTCATTTGAGCTGTTAGAACTTTCAGCTGGAGTAACACCTGTGTATGGATGATATTTAATATATATGTACATTAGTGTTACGTTTGCGAAACAACAAAAATGGCATATTTATAACTATTACTGAAGCCCCATTACTTTTGAAATAGCAACATTTTGTTGCTTTTCTGCATAATGCAGTTTCTTACTACTTTCAGTTGGTTGTTTGTATCTTGTTTATATCTTTGTTTTTATATTTTACATTTGTGGCATACTGCTGTTTTGAGAGCTCTATCAAGGTTATGTTTTAAGTTCATTAGTATTAACCTCTGCTGTTCATTAAATACTATCCAAGAGAATAAAATTTCCCTAAAGAAAATCACTTGTGTTTTCCCGTGCCAGCAGCAAATTGTAAGGTTGTACAACAGCAAACCAGTTCAGATGCTAATTTCCTCAAAGAGAGCCTCATAAATCTCACTGCTTACTTCAACTTCAGTCAGAGTTTCATCAAATTATGCTCAACAGTTTGTGATAAATTCATGTTAAGTTAATTTGCCTTGGAAAGCTCACTTATGGCAAATATGAGTTATAGCAGCAATAAAAGCAAAAGTAAATGGCTGGAATATTTATGACTATATTGCTTGTGTATACCACTGTCCAAGTGACAATTCAGCTTGTTAAAGCATTACTTAATAGAATATTTAACAGGGCGATCTATTAATCTGAACATAATACCCTTTAGTGGGAAAGGAACAGGAAACGTTCGCCATTTTGGTAAAACAATTCTGGTTAAAGAAGCTTGCGACGTGTTGAATTAATTTGTTAAAGATGTATACATACTGCCGCATTAGTACACATATTACCTCACTAATTGTTTATTTACTAATACCTGCTTTTACAGCCATATCAAATTTCTCAGCACCTGCCTCTAGCTCCTCTCATTCTACGTATATTACAGCTGAAGTTACACCACTCAGGATCACTGATACCTTCGTGATATTCTACGCTTCTGACGATTGCTCTTGGCATTTCCTGCCTTCCACTCTCTCTACCATGCGCCGCTGCAGGCATTCTGTCAAAATCTCTCTGCAGCAGCTTCAACTCAATCTACAGTGAAACCTGTAAATTAGGGACACCGAAGGTACTTGCGTCAGGTGTCCTTTATTTGCAGGTGTCCTTATTTTCAAAATGGCCATTGTATGTACAGTAAACCGGATGAGCCAACTATCCCGAGATTGGCTGTATCTCGTGTAGTGTTCCTTCTTTTTTTCCGCTCTCACCTGGGGTCATGCCTAATTCTGGAGCCCTAGCCAGCAGGATGTGATTTCAGGTGGAGGTAGTGGAGACACTTGAGAGGATAAAAATTGATAAAGAGGAGGTATTATAAAGGATGTGATTTCAGTTCTATTTTCTGTTTGTTGGGCTTCCCAGTTCATTGCCATCCTGAGGTCCTTTTCCATTGAGGGAGGGATGTCTTGATTCTGGGATCTGCTACGTTGGCAGCCTGCACTGCAAGAAGTTCCAAAAACAGATGACAGATGTCAGGTTGCAAATACATCTGAGAATCAGGCTATATATAGAAAGGTCTGAGGAGAAGTGAAAAAGAAAATAAAAGGGGCAAAGAGAGGGTATGAGAATAGAATGGCAGTCAACATAAAAGGTAATCCAAAAGTCTTCTATAGGCATATAGATAGTAAAAGGGTAGTAAGAGGAAGGGTGGGGCCGATTAGGGACCAAAAAGGAGACCTATGCATGGAGGCAGAGGATATGGCGGAGGTACTAAACCAGTACTTTGCATCTGTCCTCACCAAGGAAGAGGATGCTGCCATAGACATAGTAAAGGTGGAGGTAGTGGAGACACTTGAGAGGATAAAAATTGATAAAGAGGAGGTATTATAAAGGCTGGCTGTACTTAAAGTAGATAAGTCACCAGGAGCAGATGGGATGCATCCTAGGATGCTGAGGGAATTGAGGGAGGAAATCGCGGAGGTTCTGGCCATAATATTCCAATCCTCCATAGATACGGGGGTGGTGCCAGAGGACTGGAGAATTGCAAATGTTACACCATTGTTCAAAAAAGGGTGTAAAGATAAACCCAGCAACTACCAGGCCAGTCAGTTTAACCTCGGTAGTGGGGAAGCTTTTAGAAATGATAATCAGGGACAAAATCAACAGTCACTTGGACAAGTGTGGATTAATTAAGGAAAGCCAGCATGGATTTGTTAAAGGCAAATCGTGTTTAACTAACTTGATTGAGTTCTTTGATGAGGTAACAGAGAGGGTTGATGAGAGTAATGCAGTTGATGTAGTGTACATGGATTTCCAAAAGGCGTTTGATAAAGTGCCACATAATAGGCTTGCCAGCAAAGTTGAAGCCCATGGAATAAAAGGGACAGTGGCAGCATGGATACAGAATTGGCTAAGTGATAGGAAACAGAGAGTAGTAGTGAACTGTTGTTTTTCAGACTGGAGGAAGGTATTCAGTGGTGTACCCCAGGGGTCGGTTCTAGGACTACTGCTTTTCTTGATATATATTAATGACTTGGATGTAGGTGTACAGGGCACAATTTCAAAATTTGCAGATGACACAAAACTTGGAAGTATAGTGAACAGTGAGGAGGAGAGTGATAGACATCAGGATGACATAGACAGGCTGGTGAAATGGGCGGGCATGTGGCAGATGAAATTTAACGCAGCAAAGTGTGAAGTGATACATTTTGGGAGAAAGAATGAGGAGAGGACATATAAACTAAATGGTACAATCCTGAAGGGGGTGCATGAACAGAGACCTGGAGGTATGTGTGCACAAATCATTGAAGGTGGCAGAGCAGGTTGAGAAAGCAATTAAAAAGGCTTACAGGATCCTGGGCTTCATAAATAGAGGTATAGAGTACAAAAGTGTGGAAATTATGATGAACCTGTATAAAACACTGGTTCGGCCCCAACTGGAGTACTGTGTCCAATTCTGGGCACCACACTTTAGGAAGGATGTGAAGGCCTTAGAGAGGGTGACAGAAAAGATTTACGAGAATGATTCCAGGAATGAGAGACTTCAGTTACGTTGATAGACTGGAGAAACTGGGGTTGTTCTCCTTGGAGCAGAGAAGATTGAGAGGAGATTTGATAGAGGTGTTCAAAATCATGAGGGGTCTAGACAGAGTAGATAGAGAGAAACTGTTCCCATTGGCAGAAAGGTCGAGAACCAGAGAACACCGATTTTAGGTGATTGGTAAAGGAACCAAAGGCGACGTAAGAAAAAACTTTTTTATGCAGCGAGTGGTTAAGATCTGGAATGCACTGCCTGAAAGGGTGGTGGAGACAGATTCAATCACGGCTTTCAAAAGGGAGTTCAAAACTAAGAAATTACAGCACAGGAGGAGGCCTTCAGGCCCCCGGTGCTGGCGCGCTCTCCTGTAATCACCAGCTCCTTTTATATTCCTCCTTTTCAGATATTTATCCCCTTCCCTTTCATATTAAATATTAGTCTCTACCTCAATAGCCGCATGTGGTGAAGGATCCCACGGTCCAATAGTCCTCAGTTTAAGAACGTTCCTTCTCCCTTCCCTCTTGGTTCTTCCACTTTACATGGCTGCTCCTCTCTTAAAGCTGCTCCCACTCCATGTTGATGCTGCCGCTCCTGGCTCTGCAGAGAATGATGGTGCCCCCCCCTCAATCCCACCTAGCTAGAGCACCAATCTCTTGACTCCTAGTCCCCTTCTTCTTTCCCCAGTCCCCTTCTCTTCCCTTTCTCCTTCGCTCCTCAAGCCCTCATTCCCCAGTCTCCATCGCTCCCGAGCCCCCATTTCCCATCTTTCACTTCGAGCCCCCATTCCCCAGACTCCATCTCTTACCCCCTGATTTCAGAGCCCCCTACCCAATTTCCGAGCCCCGTCCCCCGATTTCAGAGCCATATTCCCACCCCCGATTTCAAAGTGTACCGGGCATTCTGGTGCAGTTACCAGCTTTTGAGAAATAGGGAGTTCTTTACCCAGCATCCATAGCGGCAGAGAAACCCAAGGATAGAGCCGTGGAAGGATTCAATTCCTGAGACAGAGTTGTTTTTCTGCTGCTATGGACACTGGGTAAAGAAATCTCAATTACACAAAAGCCGTTTTTTTCACCCGTTGCACTTACCTGCGAGTCCCATGTTTTCAGTTGCAAACGAACGTGGTGATTTGAAGGCTGTCCCTAGTTTGTAATTTGTATGTGTCCGTGGTTTCAAGATGCAGCTTGTATCTATTATAATGGGACTGTCAATAAATGTCTGTTTTTTACAGGTATCCATTTTATGGAGGCGTCTGTCCAGATTTTACTGTAATTTATATCAGTCCTGGTCTCAGTGCCACATCATTCTTCGTCTCTTCTGACATTTCAGCAAAAAACATTTTTTCTTCCTTTCTACCCCCGATTTCTCTTCCCCATCACTTTCTTCTTACCCTATTGTTACGTCTCTGTTGTGGCTATTAGCTGAAACCCATTTATCTCTATTTGTGCCATTAATTCATCTATCTTGTTATGAATGCTTCGTGCATTCAGATAAATTGTCTTTAATTTTAACATTTTACCATTTCCCCCTGATTTGACCTTATTCGTTGATGCACTATTACCTTTAAACTCTCTGTCCCATCTTGTCACACTCTGCTTATCTTTACCCAAATCGCTACACTGCTCTATGGCCTTGAATTTTCACTTTAGATTTATAAATTTCCCCTCATCTGAAACCACCCACCCCCTCCCTTTTTAGTTTAAAGCCCTATCTACAGCCCTAGTTATTCAGTTCGCCAGAACACTGGTCCCAGCCTAGTTTAAGTGGAGCTCGTCCCAGCAGAACAGCTCCTTCTTTCCCCAGTACTGGTGCCAGTACCCCATGAATCAAAACCCCTGTCTCCAAGCCACCCTTTGAGCCACACATTCAACTCGCTGATCTGTTTGACCCTATGCCAATTTGCATGTGGCTCAGGTAGTAATCCAGAGATTATTACCTTTTGAGGTTCTGCTTATTCATTTGGACCCTAGCTCCTCAAACTCTCTCAGCAGCACCTCATTCCTAGTTCTGTCTATGTTGTTGGTTCCTACATGGACCATAATAACTGGATCCTCCCTCTCATGCTCCAGCTGCGAGGGGCTCCTGTCCCTGACCACTGACCAAATCTAAACTACTACTTAACATATAAGGGATGCGACCAATGTTCCCGTTAAGCTATGTGGCCGTGCAGCGCTCTGGAGGTACCACGCAGGCCGGTCAGCTGCTTCACAATGGAAAAACCGTGCATGCGCGGAAATCTGAATGGGCCTCACGGCCCGTTAAAGGGGCCGCGCAGCCAAAAAAAATTAGCAGGAACATTGGATGTGACTGCCTCCTGGATCCAAGTGTACAGATAACTCTCCCCCTCCCTGATGCATCGCAATGCCTGCAGCTCGGACTCCAGCTCAACAACTTTGAGCTAAAGGTCCTCGAGTTACAGACACTTACTGCAGATGTGGTTGCTCGTGATCTCACTGGTCTCCACCTACTCCCACATGTTGCAGTTACGAAACACCACCTACCCTGCCATCCCTATCTCAACCTTGTTTTATATAGTTAATTAGTTAAGGTTTTTATTCACTCGATAATTTTAGTTTAACTAATTAGTTTATCTAGTTTAAGTTATTGATTTAATAAAGTAATAGTTAAAGTTTCCCAGCTCTTAGTTTAAACCACTGCCCTAGCTTAAAGAGTAAAATAACGGTAATAAACACCTACCTGATGTCCTGTGATGTTTTCCTTGATTATTTTTTGCTCTCTCTCTCCGCTCCCACACCTTTTATCACCCCAATCTCAGTCACTGGTCCTGCTTTCACTGTGCTCTCGAGCCTCCGCTCTCGCTCCTATTATCCCCGCCGCTCTCGCTGTGATCTCAGGCCTCCACTCCTGCTCCTTTTATCCCTGCCGCTGGTCCCGGTCTCGCTGTCAATCCCATCTATTTCATGTTTCAAACTTATCCCCTTCTGCTCTTTCTATGGCTGTTATATAATTCCTTATCAATAATGCAACTCCCTCATCTCTCTTCGTCGATCTGTCCTTGCAAAACACTTTATACCCACTCAGCTGCAGCTCTTGGCCATTCTCTGCTCTCAGCCGCGTATATGAGATGCTAATGATAACAATAGTCTCACTTTGCCCCAACATTGGCGGGCGAGCTTTCAGCCTCCCCACCTCCCTCTCCTCCTTTTAGACCCGCCTAAAAACCTACTTCATGAACTAAGCTTTTGGTCACACGTCCTAATATCTTCATTTTTTGGCTAGGCATCCAATTTTTTCTGATTTCATCTCTGTGCAGAACCTTTAAACATTTTTCTACATTAAAGGTGTTACATAAATACAACTTGTTGTATTGCTTACATATACTTGTAACTTCAGTACTTCATTTTTCTGTTTGCACAACAACATTTAAGCCGATCCTTTAAAATATTTATTTTTTTATTTGATCTTTCTGTTGATATTCCTATATTTGTTTCTGTTTATTGCTTTCCTCCATCTTACAAGTTTAGGGTCTACCCCAATGTTCTATTTACCCTCTCTGCAAGGACATTGGTAGCAGCACGATGAAGCCCGTCTGGTCTGAGCAACTGAGATTACCATCCTCGAGATTTTTAATCTGGAACCTAACTGTTCAAAGTCCTTCTGCTCTTTCCTCTGCGTACTATGTATTTTTGCTGGTTTTTTTCTCCCTTTCCAGAGGCTTTTCCATCCCTACATTATGTCTCATAATTGGGAGGCACCACAACACTCGTGCTAAATCATGCTGTCTATCTGCCTAATTATTGAATCTCCCACTGCTAACATATGGTTGTTCTCTTTTCCTCATGCATATTCTGTTCCCCTGTGGTATTGCTCTTGATTACCCTTCTCTGAGCCTATGTCCTTACTCTCATCATAGGTGTTAAGAACTGTATACCGAATGGACAAGTCAGGACCTTTGCACTGAACTACCTTTGATTATTAAAATGTGATGGTTAAACCACAATATATACTGTATCATTGTTCTCTAGAAGTCAAAATAAACATTGAAGTTTTATCAAAGCAGAAAAACAGCTACCATCCCATCAGTGTTTATCCTTCATTTGTGAAAACCGACGCCCTGAAGACTAAGCCAATAAATGCACCACACAGTCTGATACTGAGATATATTTTTCATCTTTTCTGTCCTTGGTCTGTTGTAGGTTAGCTGATCATAGCAGGATCAACAGTAAGAGGAAGGGAAACTCTGCAATTGGCTTTGGAGTGCCATGACTAGGGAGGGGACAAAGAAATTTTTTTAAACTCCATTAATTTAGCTCCTGCATAAACAGAAGTCCACACTGGTCCCGTCTATATGAAGGATATTCATAGATCTAGTGAACCCAAATTAACGTAATGTAGTTTTTGCTACTCAAGTTTTATCGCACATTTGGTATGCTTCATTACTACAGCAGCTGCCAGACTTGCTACCAATTGTTTTCATCACGCTGATAGAGCACTTGGTAACAGGTGCTCGTAGTTCTACAGGGCACTTAGTACATCCACCAGCCCTAATGTCTTGGCAACGGACTGAAGCTGAGAGCGTATCGGTTACTGTTTTAGTACTGAACATGTAATACATATCAGTCCACATCTGGATAGACAATACTGCTGCAATAAATGATATGGACAGAGAGGGTTGATGTTTAGTAGCCTTCCCCTTGATGCTTTAGATTGAATTCTGATGCAGTCGTCAAAAGTGTTCAGATAGATATGTTTTGACCTTTGGTTTCTATCTGTTGCATTATAGCTTCTAAGATTGATTTCCTTGTGTGATTTTTGAACTAATTTGTGCAGTGATTTGAACACATAGTTGTTTCCTTTCTTTAGAATCATGATTACCATAGATTTTATCTGCATCTCAGGAAACTTTTCCTTCTGTCACATCTCTCAACCATTTTTATCGAGTGAATATTCACCATCTGCTTTGATCAGTTTGACTGCAGCTCTGGAGTCTGGAAATTTTCTAGTCTTCATTTCTCTGATGGTGGATGCTGGTTCACATACAGGTTCAGGTTTAAGGGTTAATTTCTGGGATGGCAAGAATGCTCCATGCGTCTGCCTACATTAACTTGACAATTGTACAGTTCTTTATCATATTCTTTGTCACATCTCAACATCTAAATCCATAAGCATCTTAATTTGTTTTATATTCTTATGGTAATAACCTGAACTGTTCTTTCATGGGACAAATTGCGCTACTACAGCATCAGCGTTCAATCTCTAAGTTGACTAGCAATCCAGAGGTTGAGAGTTCAAAACCCACCAAGGCAAGTTGTGAAATTGAATTAAATAAATCTGGTAATTTAAGGGTAGCACTAGAAAAAGATAATTATGTTTTGTTCTAAAAATCCAACTAGTTCACTAATGTCCTTCAGGTAACCCACCACCCCTATCCCATATGGTCTATACATGACTCCCATTCCACACTACGTGATTGACTCTTAATGCCCTCAAGGCAACAAGAGATGGCCAATAATTGCTGTCTTGCTAAACCTGAAGAACTAATTACAAAATCTCACTTTTGATCAATTTGTTTCAGTGTTTCTAAAATCTTGGGCTTTTCCTTAATTCTAGTTCCCTGTGGTTAAAAATTGTAGATTTTGTCCTACCTTGTGCCTGGAGGGGGTGTTTTGAATGCTGAAGTACTGATGACTGCAGGTATATTTTTCTTTATCAATTTGAGATGACCAATTAAGAGTACAACATAAAAAAGCTTCTCATACAACATTAAAATATATAGGCTGAAGTGTTTTTTTTATTCTGTAGCATGTTGGTACTATATGATAAATGGACCCAGTGACAACACTGCAATTCATCCAGGTCTTCAAGTGTTGCGGAATAATTTTGAATTTCTATCTAGAAATGTTTGTGTGCTTCACCAGCTTTTAGACTGATATTTATTGTTCCATTTTGTTCTTAAATTTGGTTTGGATATTGGCGAGCACTAAAGTATGATCCAAATCTTAAGCTGTAGCCTTGTGCAGTATTCTTTCACTGATTTTTAATGGAAAATACATCAGCAACTTCCATTTCTATGAAGCTTATCGCATAAAGAAAAACATCTAATACTTGGACACGGCCACAGTGACCAAGGATGTAATTTGTTACTTTGTCCTGGGTGGCCTCATTGCTGTGAATGGGATGGATACAAAATGAGAGCATCTCAAACAGGGAGTAGTGGGAGAGGTGAGTTAATAGGCTGGTGCTGATGATGTATTTGAGGCCTTTAGAGAGAAAGGATAGGTTGGAGAGAATGAAGGGGTTAAGGGAGGGTATTTTTAGAAGATGACGATGAAGGCAGTTATTAAAGAATTAAGTATAATGGTGTGGAATAGGGACAGATTGATGTCGCTAAACAATGAGGCCTAGATGTGGATATTGGGTGGTCAAGAGCTGGGGCAGTAAGGGTGGTTGACGTTGTAGGTGCTAGGCTTCATGGAAACAGTGAATTTGATGAAAGCTGGGAGAGATGAAGGAACAAGTGCTGAGTATGGGAGTGGGATCTAAAGGATGGGTTGTGAAGTGCTTCAAAAAAGCTGGCAGTAGTGGGAGTTGGGGTAGAGGAGCAGTCAAAAGAGGCAGACGCAACCGTGTAAATGATCTCAACTTTTTGAGGTCCTAGATTTTAATCATATTTTGATAGTATTGTTGGGGAGAGATCTATGTACATATCCTGAGTGGTTTCTGTTGCGTAATGGCATATGTTAATTATTTATGGATGGTATGGAATATTATTTTTCTACTTCAGCATTTTTTGGAAAACACCAGATAAAACATTTTAAATAGCACTATTATCTTAACTTCATCAATCAACCTTTGATTTAGCCTTTACCAAAGTGTGTACCTATCCATTCATGCAGTTGCAGTTTAATTTGTTAGTGGCAATAACAGTATTTCTTAAATCTAATTTGCAGTGTTCTTGCAATACTTAAACCCAAATGTTCCCTCATGTACCAACAATAAAACCAATTAAGATATTTTATTAGAGCCTAAGGACAATGTTAGTTGAAAACTGACACTGCGAAATCTTGAAATTAAAGTGGAAGCTAATTTATAGCACACATCAAGAAGATTTATTACTCGATTTGCTAGTAATGCTTTCTATAAATACTTCTCATTTAAAAGAAAACTTCTACAGCAGTAGGACTATATATAACTTCAAATAGAAGTTATAGGACTTAAGGCATACAGAAGGAGCCAGGGCCATTGTAACTATTAGGCAGCCGGCTGGTGGAGTGCAAGAGCCAGCCCAATCCCTCTAGCGAGTGGCATTTTGAGGGCGGGGCCTAATGAACATGCCACTGGCGAGCTGCATGCCTCGAACCGGCATTCCACTGCAGCTCACCGGCTCTGTGCCAGCACAATATCGGGTGGCCTGGGCAGCAGGAATGTAGGAGCATTGTTGCTTCTCCTGACCCCACAAAAATAATTGTAGACATACCTTTTTGGGGCTTCTTCCTCTTTAATGTCAAGTTTTACTGAGTCCACGGGATGCACTTTGGGGTCCGATGTATCTCATTGGACCCCGATTTGCATAGACTAATGAGGCTTCCACATGATTTAGGCTGGTGCCTGGACCCCCAATGGAAGATCCAAGATAAAACGACAGCGGAGTGGGAACTGGGTGGTAAATCAACAACGTTCATATTAACTCTGCTACCGTCCCATTTCTACTGGACGAAGAGAGTTAAAATTGCACCACCTTGTCTGGGGATCAATACTTTACAATAGCAAAATTCAGAGCTGCGCTAACGTATGATTCCCCCACTCCTAAATTACATGAAAAAATAATATTGAGGAATACCTTGAACTTCAATGATAAATGAAAATTAAGTGATAATCCTCCTTGGTCTCAACTGAGTTTGCTCACCTTAATTCCTACAATAGCAATCGTGCTACGATTGGCCTCAAACCTGGGGGTTAAGGAGGAGAAAATCAGCCAGGGTTCCAACTCTTGAATGCTGTCCACAGGCTCGTACTGTAAGTATGCTGATGTCAGGTAAGATCAGGGTTGGGTTAGTCATTTGCCCTGCAGATATTCAGTGCCACGATCACACTTGAATAATGGTCACTTCTATGAGATCCTGGAGGGTGACCGATGGCCCATGGAAGCACATTTAGAATTGGTAGATAAACACGATATAAACAGAGATCCACCATGCAACATTCAATATTTTTGGAGGAAATACTTTGACATTTTTCAAAAACAGCACACATCAACCTGAACATAAAACTGGAAAAATACACAGCAAAGATTGGAAAACTGGTTTCCACTCAGCTGACAATCCTACAACTTACAATGTCAAAAGTCACAAAAGAGCAGAAATACATTAACTTTATAACCATCTCACACCTAAAGAGATCATGATGAATAGCAATAATGAGCTATGGCTGCTCTCTCTACTAGGAAATCATGATTTCTCAGTTTTTTTCACTATTTAATCAGTGTGACTGATAGCTCTGTGGGGGTAGGTACTTGTAGTAATGTGCAACTATAGGAGATAATGGGGAATGTGAACTTGTGAGATAACTACTTTCAATGTCTATTTCTGCTGAGACTAAGGCTGTTTTTAGAATGTTTGTAATGACAGTCAATTTTTCTACCATTTTCTTTTTTCATGTTTAGAGATGAAGGGATTAGACTAAACAGAAACAAAACATTAGTATTATGTAGTTTGACAGCACCTACATTTTGAAGGGATGATAAATAGCTTTATTACTATTGTTAATTTTCGTGGCCAGCTGGGTACATTTTTCTAGGAATGATATGAAAAAGTCAAATAATTACAGGCATACGAATATATGAACAATGATGGACAGTAAAAGACTCTCTGGTCCATCCAGCCTGTTCCATTTATGCAGTTCTATAGTGCTGTGATATATGCCTTGATGCAGCAAAAATATATTAGAAATACTTTGATTGGTACTAAGTATTTTGCATACTTTACTTGTTAATGGTATTTGAACAACTTGTAGATTTTCATACTCATAAGTTATGAAATGGTAAGTCGGTATTTCCAAAGAGCCTGCTTATGTCACTTAATTAAAATTAAAATTACAAACCTCTGTAGTTTCTAAAAGTTTCAATTAATTTGATCGTGCTTTTAATATTTCAAAAAATTATAATACAAACTTACTCAGTTTCACTAAGATATAGTCCAATGGTGCAAAAGCAAATTAGATTTCAAATCTAAACAGGATAAGACATAATTCAACTTAGTGATTTATCTGGATTGGCGATCTTGTGCCTGTGCAACAAAAATAAATACAGGCTCAATAAAAAAACATCCATAAAATCTTTTCATTAAGATAGGAGCAACTCACTTGGTGGAAAGGCTCCTTACACATATAAACAATGCAATTTGAGACATAATGGCCTGGAATTTGTGGTCCGGATGACTGCGAACTGGCAGTGTTCGACATCACTCCGCCTTTGAAACTGACCGCAACATTAGGATTTGGCGTATGCACAGGTGCATGCGGAAATCCTGAAATTGCGGTCTGTCATTCACTGATCCGACACAGAGCTGGCAATCCATGTAACCTCTCAAATCAGGGAAACTGATGAAAACTTGGGTCTTCTGCAGTAATTACGCTGTTAAATTCTCCACTAAAAGTTATGATGTGGAGATGCCGGTGTTGGACTGGGGTGGACAAATGTGAGAAGTCGCACAACACCAGGTTATAGTCCAACCGTTTTATTTGAAATCACAAGCTTTCGGAGCGCTGCTCCTTCGTCAGGTGAAGTCCTGACGAAGGAGCAGCGCTCCGAAAGCTTGTGATTTCAAATAAAACTGTTGGACTATAACCTGGTGTTGTGCGACTTCTCACATTTGTCCACTAAAAGTTAGACCCAAAAGGATTAGTTGTAACTGTGTATTGACTGCTAAACAAAGGTTATG
Organism: Squalus acanthias; assembly: GCA_030390025.1. Classification (NCBI taxonomy): domain Eukaryota; kingdom Metazoa; phylum Chordata; class Chondrichthyes; order Squaliformes; family Squalidae; genus Squalus; species Squalus acanthias. Next base: position 28,448,636 of record CM059444.1, read on the forward strand.
GCACTGAAAAACTAATTTATCCATTTTAATAAAAATTTAAATTTTTAAGAAACTTAAATTTTTTTTTACTTGAGAGCCACCATCTTTGTTTTGCTCTATCATTTTTAGCAAGTTAGAATTTTAAGAGCTTACTCACTTCCTCGTTCGCTGTCGGAGAGAACTCTGCATTTCGATTGGCTGCTTTGACAGCTTGTTGACGTTACAGTGAAGGGATATTTACTAGTCCTAGCCCCTTTGGGGCGACCATGGATCAGGCGTATTTCTCAGACGTTCACTTTCAACTAAAGTTTGAGGTAGCTGAATCCTAAAGACGCTTAATTGGGTCTAAAGGTCCGGGCTATCTGTCCCTAAAGGAAAGGAACAACCCGAGAATGTTACCGTCCTCCAGATAACGCTTTTAATAAGTTTAGCTAGACTGTAACGTCCCGGATATTATGAGGGTCCGGAGATCTCCTTCAGAATTATGTAACTCTTCACCAAAGAGTGTACAGAGATTGAGTTTAGGAGTTATTGATACAGAAGACTTATGTGAGACAATTCTAAAAATATATAGAGATTTATTAAAGAACCGACATGCAATTTACAGTTGGTGAATCAGTCAATCGCAACGTTAATTGTTCTAAAAAGAGAAAAAATACGATCTTTTTAACAGAGAATCTTACTTTTAAATCTTAACTTCGCTACAGTATTACAGTTCTTAAAGTTTTCTATACAGAATATCCATCAATATCAAATACCTTCGATCCCCGAGGTACAAAGAGTGGTAGACCACAGAGCCACCTCTGTAGCCGAGAATCGCCTTGCCCGATTAAAGCGACTCTGATATCCCATTTGAAAGTTCAATATTTATACCCTTTTTCAGTGGTATTTCCTTTAAAATTTCCGCTGATGCAAGTTAATTATCCCTATTCATCTTTCTGCTGACCTCTACAATTCTTTACTGCTACATCAGCTTGTAATATTCCAGAATCTTGTCGCATCTCTAGGTGTTCTGGGTTCACCATATAAAACGGTGTGAAGGGCAGGTGTCCCTTATTTTATGTCATCTTTACGAGGGCAGATGTTCCTTATCTTATGTGCCACCTTTACGAAGTTTAAATTAAAACACCTTATCTAGGGTGGACCATTGTTTTTGTTCCCAAAGGTCAGCTACTCAGAGCCATCCACCTTCTGTTTCAATAAGGTTATTTATTCAGGGTCAACAACTGTCCTGTTTCAATAAGGCCAGAATTCTTTCATAAGATAGTGTATTTTTCTAAATAGGTTATATGGCTGACTCCTTCACAACAACAGCTCGCACTAGGAGATCCCCACTTTACTCCGTTGATTTGAACTGAATGTCAGAAAACCCAAAATTCTCGATGTAGAGATCGCGAGATGTTTGTGCAAAGCTTACTTCAGGGCCAGTGGCGAATGCCTTTGCTTCGCCGCTGACTGCAAATTCTGGGCCGTTGTTTTCAGAAATCATTGGCCAGTCTTTAGCTTCTGACTAGGCATATATATGGTTGACGGTCAGGCTGGATTGCTCATCTGTTTGGAGTAGTAGAATTTGAATTTGCGGTTTTATTATGACTTTCCAAAATAACACTGTCCAAGTTTACCTAGCTTTAAAATGTAAAGAATGGCAGCATTAGAAGGGATATTCTGAAGGTGGTATTCTGGTCACAGTCTTCAGTTCGGGGTTACCTTCTTATAGAAAGAGGAAAAAAATATGATTGTTAGTATTTTATTTCTTTTAATGAATCCTGTTCTTTTAAGATATGTTCTCCAAAAGAAAATTAAATACCGGGAGGATTTTCTGCCTAATTTTATTTTGCAATCAGTTGGGAAGGGGAAAGAAGGAGGAATGTAACATGTGATTCCTAAAAATGGAACAGATGCCCTTCAAATGGCTCATTGGTTGCAAGGCTATGTGCAATCTGAATTACAATCATTTGGATAATTGACCTGTGTGAATAAATTAAAATAAATTAGCAATTTGACTGACCAAGCAGCATTTTGGAAAAGCTCATTTTATATTATGGTACAGTCTTGTTACAGTATGTTTCATCTCACAGGTGAGTGTATACGTTAAGCATTGTTTTTGTGAATTGTTCTCAAATGGATAGGATTGTCCTGTGCTGCAGCTCTGTTTTCATCCTTTTCTGACTATACTTTACAAATAAAGATCGCTTGCTATATCCATTTGAAGATGAGTAAGAATCCAAGACCTCACAGTCGAGAGGTTTGTCTGTTTGGAACTGATTTGAGACACAATGGTGTCACTTTTTCCAATTCAGCAAGGAGAAGGCAGCCTGCTTCAGTAAGCTGGATAATTATTTCCTGTTCATTCCTTATTTCAAACCAACTGGTACAGTTTCTGCACTTGTAACCTCTTGTTATTTTGAGGATATCTATTTTTTCCCACTAGCTGGGTACCATTCTCCTGAGAAATTAATCTCTTTTAACACCTTCTTTGATTGCTGCAATTAACTTATTTTCCTTTACTTTAGGTAGTTATATCACCAACTTCTTACTGCATTAGTTGTTCAAACATAAGAGTAAGGAAGTCTTGCTACAATTGTACAGGGCCTTGGTGAGACCACACCTGGAGTACTGTGCACAGTTTTGGTCTCCTTATCTAAGGAAGGATATACTTGCCTTGGAGGCGGTGCAATGAAGATTCACTACATTGATTCCTGGGATGAGAGGGCTGTCCTATGATGAGAGATTGTGTAGAATGGGCCTATACTCTCTGGAGTTTAGAAGAATGAGAGGTGATCTCATTGAAACATACAAGATTCTGAAGGGGATTGACAGGGTAGATGCTGAGAGGTTGTTTCTCCTGGCTGGAGTGTCCAGAACTAGGGGGCATAGTCTCAGCATAAGGGGTAGGCCATTTAAGACTGAGATGAGGAGGAATTTCTTCACTCAGAGGGTTGTGAATCTTTGGAATTCTCTGCCCCAGAGGGCTGTGCATGCTGAGTCTTTGAGTATATTCAAGGCTGAGATAGATAGATTTTTGGACTCTCAGGGAATCAAGGGATATGAGGATAGTGCAGGAAAGTGGAGTTGAGGTCGATGATCAGCCATGATCTTATTGAATGGCGGAGCAGGCTCAAGGGGCCATATGGCCTACTCCTGCCCTTATTTCTTATGTTCTTATAATGTCAGTATCTCCACAGCACGTTAATTGTCCACATGATACATCTGCTAAGGCTCATCTAAATTACTGGATATTTAGTTTGACAGTCATCAACCAAAGGGAAAATTAAAAACACAAACCTTATAGCAAAGTGGTACTTTACTCTTATTAATCTAAATAAAAATGTAGTATGTTGATCAATATTTTAGAACTGTACCTTATTTTCCTATTCTGTGCAGCTAACTGCTGAGAGACAGTCTAAAATTAGTTTCAGAATCAACCTCTATCTCTGTTCCCTTTTTTAAAACCAAAAGTCATTAACTTGTAATATCATGATTACAGTGAATATTGAGAAGGCTCCAAGGAAAAGCAACTATCCTTTTCCACCAAAAAAACCCAGTAACATTTATCTCTAACCGGCACACTTTAACCCCATACAGGGTTTAGTCAGCATTTCCAACCCACCTTTTCTGATCTTTAAGACAACAAAATGGATTATATGGCCACAATTTCACCAGCCGTGGCGAATCCGGTGTGGCCGGAGCAGAGAGCGGCCGCAAACTCCGCACCTGTCTTCATCCTGCCTCCTCCAAGTGATTTTGCCCTGATTGGGCTTGTTAAGCCAGCCCTGCGAGGTTCCCGGCCAATTAAAAGGAAGCGGGTCTGATGACGTCATTTGATGACGCATCATCAGCCGGTTTCCTGAAAGCGGCCATGGCCACATTCATTGAGGTGCTGCAAACACTGACAAGCACTGCACAAAGGTGCACGGCTGCACCCAGGCTCTCCCATGACTCCCTCCATATGCTTATGGAGGGAGTCACAGCATGCAGGGAGGTTCTCTTCCCTTCCAATGGGCGGAAGAGACCTCCCCAGGAGACCAATGCAGCCTGGTTACACATTGCACAGGAGGACACAAGCAGGGATGTTGTCGGGAGGATCTGGCTACAGTGGCGCAAACCTTTCAATGATCTCAGTAGATCAAGAAACGTTACTGCAAAGCCACACTCAACTCACATCCCCATCCCTCTGCCTTCCCTACCTTACTCCTGCACATCCTTACTCACACCAACTTACCTTGCACCTCCACCCATCCCTCTCTATCTATATTGTCACTTCCCCATCTCACTAGCCACCCCTCACACTCACCCTCATCCTAGTCCAATCATACCAACTAACAACACACAAGGGTAGGCACTGGGGTGTTTTAGCCAACGGTCATGTGAACTTTCTGTTAATGTGGTGTCAAGCATTGAAATCCTCATTGTCACCACTTTGCCTTCTTGGACAGATTTGTGGGCACCTTTGAAAGTGTGTTAGTGAGTTGCAGTGAATGGTGAGACATAATGTTCACCCCCCATGGTGATGAGTGTGAAAGGAATGGCTTGGACATTATAGGGATGCTTTATGGTGCTGGTGTGGGGTGGTGCCAACCTGGTGCATCATGTGGCAGCCAGGGTGTACAGTTTTAAGTGAAGCAAATCTGGACATGGTGAGGACATCGCTGGCGTCCTAGGCAGCAATGTGCATGGGTGATGATACCTTGTGTCCAGTGCAGCATCAGTTGATTGCGGGGAATGCTGGTGTGGATGTTGGTGCTGCTGGTGTGCCCGGTGATGCTGGTGTTGGGGCTGATCGTGTTGGGATTCTGAGGACCAAGGTGAGATTTTTTCAAGGGCACCGATGCTGATGGAATAGATGACAGGTGCGGTTGAGATGACAGAAGTAATCTGTCACTGTTGAGAGAGGTTGTTCCAAGGAGGTGACAGTGGATAGAGAGATTACTCCAAACACTTCAAAAGTGGGTTCCAAATCATTAATGCTCCAGCTCCTAAGATTGGGAAGTGAACAGCTGTGAAATGGTAGGTTTTAGACCACTTTTGCAGCTTTCACCTATTCACAGCAATGCACAATCATTGAGAACCCGACATACTTACCTGACATGATAGCCGCTCTCCGGGAACCTCATCGAAAATCTAGAAAAGAATTATAAGATCATCCTTATTGGATATCTGGGTAATGTAGTGAACCTCAAGTCAACAGAAATTCCTGTCACTATATTTGACATACTGGATAATGTCACAAGCTCTCTCATGTTCTCCTAGACTTTGGAAATTGGTAGAAGAAATACATTATCAGAATATCTCTAGCTTTGGCAAAACTACAGAATAGGTTTATTATTAATCATAGATAAACAGACATACAAATCTATACCTCCTCAAATGTAAAAAATAATCAACAGAAGTGATTCAGCACTGAACTGGTGAACTAGGTGCATACTTCCCAAAATATACCTCAGTATCCTTTGATGTTTGATCAGGAACAAAGGAAATCAAAATGTGCATCTCCTATAATTGCATCAGGCTGTCCCATCATCCATAATATTTAAAACACTGGGATGGTGCTGGTCCACATTTGTTGAGTCAGCAGATTCCAAATGAATAACTCAATTCCTTTCTTCGATCAAATTAAGCAGTTTTCAACATTTAGGATGAGCTTAGAAACCTTCCCTTATCTATAGGAGAATCGTCTTGCTATCCTACTATTTGAACAAAGCATCTGGCGAGATCGACCCAGATGCTTTGGCCATTCGAGAAAGAAGGAAAACCTACATTTATATTGCACCTTTTACATCCTCAGAACAGCCTGTGCAAGAGCACTTCAAAGCTAATTAATTATTTTTTGATGAGTAGCCACTATTGTTTTTGTATGTAAATGCGGCAGGCAATTTGCACAGAGCAAAGTTTCACAGGCTGCATTGGGTTGAATGACTAGTTTTGAGGAAATTAGTTGAGCAATAACTGTTGGTCAGGAGTCTGGGAGAATTCTTTAAAAAAGCACCATGGGATCTTTACAGCCAACTGAGCACATACAGGGCCTCAGTTTAATGTATCATACAAAAGATACCACCTCCAACAGTGCAGCATTGTACAGTAAAACCCTTGTGCAGCAAAGGCTATAGGCCCCGACAACATCCCGGCTATCGTGCTGAAGACTTGTGCTCCAGAACTAGCCGCGCCTCTAGCCAAGCTGTTCCAGTACAGCTACAACACTGGCATCTATCCGATAATGTGGAAAACTGCCCAGGTATATCCTGTCCACAAAAAGCAGGACAAATCCAACCCAGCCAATTACCGCCCCATCAGTCTACACTCAATCATCAGCAAAGTGATGGAAGGTGTCATCTGTGCTATCAAGCGGCACTTACTCACCAATAACCTGCTCACTGATGCCCAGTTTGGGTTCCGTCAAGACCATTCGGCTCCCGACCTCATTACAGCCTTGGTCCAAACATGGACAAAGGAGCTGAATTCCAGAGGTGAGGTGAGAGTGACTGCCCTTGACATCAAGGCAGCATTTGACCGAGTGTGGCATCAAGGAGCCCCAGTAAAACTGAAGTCAATGGGAATCAGGGGGAAAACGCTCCACTGGCTGGAGTCATACCTAGCACAAAGGAAGATGGTTGTGGTGGTTGAAGGTCAATTATCACAGCCCCAGGACATCGCTGCAGGAGTTCCTCAGGGCAGTGTCCTAAGCCCAACCATCTTCAGCTGCTTCATCAATGACCTTCCCTCCAACATAAGGTCAGAAATGGGGATGTTCGCTGATGACTGCACAGTGTTCAGCGCCATTCGCAACTCCACAGATAATGAAGCAGTCCATGCCCGCATGCAACAAGACCTGGACGACGTTCAGGCTTGGGCTGATAAGTGGCAGGTAACATTCGCACCACAGAAGTGCCAGGCAATGACTATCTCCAACAAGCGAGAGTCTAACCACCTCCCCATGACATTCAATGGCATTACCTTCGCCGAATCCCCCACTATCAACATCCTGGGGGTCACCATTGACAAAGAAACTTAACTGGACCAGCCACATAAATACTGTGGCAACAAGAGCAGGTCAGAGGCTAGGTATTCTGCGGCGAGTGTCTCACCTCCTGACTCCCCAAAGCCTTTCCAACATCTACAAGGCACAAGTAAGGAGTGTGATGGAATACTCTCCACTTGCCTGGATGAGTACATCTCCAACAACACTCCAGAAGCGCGACACCATCCAGGACAAAGCAGCCTGCTTGATTGGCATCCCATCCACCACCTTAAACATTCACTCCCTCCACCACCGGCGTACTGTGGCTGCAGTGTGTACCATCTACAAGATGCACTGCAGCAACTCGCCAAGGCTTCTTCGGCAGCACCTCCCGAACCCGCGACCTCTTCCACCTAGAAGGACAAGAGCAGCAGGCGCATGGGAACACCACCACCTCCAAGTTCCCCTCCAAGTCACACACCATCCTGACTTAGAAGTATATCGCCGATCCTACATCATCGCTGGGTCAAAATCCTGGAACTCCCTACCTAAAAGCACTGTGGGAGTACCATCACCACACGGACTGCAGCGGTTCAAGAAGGCGGCTCACCACCACTTCTCAAGGGCAACTAGGGATGGGCAATAATTGCTGGCATTGCCAGTGACGCCCTAATCCCATAAACGAATTAAAAAAAATAATAATTTTCTTTGTAGATCATTTTAGATTATGTAGGTGTTAAGACTATATAAAAGTTCTCAAACCCCTGCAATACTACAGTGGATTCCACATATGAGATATATGACATTGGAAGGGACTATGTCATTATGTACACTTATAAATAAAATCAAAATAATTTATAATGTCTGTAACCCAATGGGAAATAAGTTAAATATGTTTCTGTAATTACTACCTGTTTTTGTGTACAGGTATTGAACAAGCAGGGAATATGAGAGAGGATTTCAGATAATTAATCTGGTTATAAAGAGATTAAAGGATTAACTCAATGGACAGGGCATATGCTGTCATTATCATTTGCCAATGATAGGGTATTCAGCAATTAGGTACATCTTGGGTTCTCAAAACTCATTTTGGAATATTTTGAAATAATAATTCTTGGCCAAATAAGCACAAAATATTCCTGAAGCAGGGACTAAATACACCTGAAGCAGGCACTTTTGTATTACTTCTGAAATGAGAAGTCGCACAACACCAGGTTATAGTCCAACAGTTTTATTTGAAATCACGAGCTTTCGGAGCGCTGCTCCTTCGTCAGGTAAAGTTTACCTGACGAAGGAGCAGCGCTCCGAAAGCTCGTGATTTCAAATAAAACTGTTGGACTATAACCTGGTGTTGTGCGACTTTTCATTTTTGTCCACCCCAGTCCAACACCAGCATCTCCGCATCATGGCGTATTACTTCTGGTTTAAGTTTCTTTGACGTGCATCTTGCAGACCTTGTTTTAAGCCCACTTTGACTGGATAATTGTCATTTTTAGTAACTGGATCCAAATAAAGGGGCCAATGGAATCAATAAAGGAACATTTTGTAGGTTTAAGTAGATGACTGGGATTAATTATTGAAGTGGGATGAGTGTTGCAGATATGAAATTTATTTTGAGGGGGTTCAGGGAATGTGGCATTCTCCTCAGAAAATATATTGGAACCATTTTTCAGTATACTGAATATTACCTCACTATAACAAACATTACATGTCCCCCTAACTGAATAATTCTACTGCAAAATCAATATTTTCTTGCTACTGAATTTGCTTGGGTATGCAGTGGAAAGTGTCCTTGAGGTGCTGCAAAATTCTGGGAGCCATAGTTATGATAAAATTCCATGTAAAAATAAGTTTGATGCTTCAAAATTCTGGGATAACTAGCTAATGATACAAAACTGCAAGATTGTAAGCAGATGCCACGATATTATATACTATGTTAACATAATTTAAAGCTAATTATAAGACACTTTCATGAAATCATATTCCCATAGCTTGTCAACCCTTTATCTCCAATTCTCATAAATCTTTGTAATGCGCTGTAAAGCGAAGGCATTCTAAGACCTGCGGTTTTTCAGAAAAAATGAATTTAACCTCTGACCTTGAATTGTCATCTCATAACAAGCTCTTTATTGTAAATATTCACTTGGCATTGTGGGTGGAGGATGTGATTATGGCAGCCTGCATTTAATAGATAATCTTTAATAATGATTTTTATAGGCCACTATGGAGAGTGTTTTATGTGTTATGAGATTTTATTAGGTTTAACAATGGAGAAGCATAAAATGAAATTTGAGTGATACATTCGAGACATGCATCAGCAGTGCGGTATTGTTTCAACTGAATGGAGCTGCACATGTGTCTTGAGCCGATAATTTAGATTGTTTAACAAATACATGTAGCTGACTACTTCAGATTGAAAAGCTTACAAGTACCAGGTATTATCACAGTTATTTGGATTTGATTACATTATGATTAATTATAATCTTTTCCTTGTCAGTATGTGAATAAGCATGTTTTGCATCAATATAGTTGTTTACAAATAAGGAATCTATAATTGGTGCCTTCAGAGTTGACATTGATTATAATATAGATATGAGACCACTTTTGCTCTTGGTCTTGCTTTACGTGTTGGATATATATGAAATGTTATATATAAATGTTTATCCTGAAAGGCCTGAGAGAAGCTCTTTCTTTTGTAAAGTTTTTTTTGTTATGACTGATATGCCATCCTGCAAAATGTCAGAATCCTAAATTGTTGCTCAACAATGTACAAGGTAATTTGATTTGCAGAAGTTCTGTTTCAATTTACAGATTTTGCCTTCAAAATAATCAGTCGTAAAAAAAAATAGAAATGATTTACCTTTTGTTGGTCCAGGTGAGCAACAATTGGGAAGCATTACTACATGTCATCTTTTAATGATTTTGTCCTTTTTAAATAACTTAATATGAATTAATTTTATTAATCTATTTAAATGCTACAAGCCTTGAAGTTAGACATTTTTGGAAGGAGATGGCAACAAATTTGGCTCCAAAAATTTCTTTAATAGGTTACCTGTAGAAAGTGGGAGCAGGGCTAACATTAAATATGTTTGTAATGAATCGATATTAATTGTGGTATTTTTAATATATGATTTGACCAGGAGCTTTAGCTCTCAGATTCCCTCTAATTTTGAGCCTTGCTGTTACAAAATACATTTTCATGAATCTTACTGCTGTGAATAATTAATCCTTGATAATACTTTGATGTTTCACATGAATTAATAGGTTTTCACCCAAATCTGAAATCACAAGACACTATCCCTTTAAGACCTGTAGTTCTTGTACATTTTTTAACGTTTTCATTGGTAGATGTGCATTGCAATCTTGATAATAGAGTTGATACACCATTATCAAAGCACAGCCTGTTATTTCCTGTAGTAAGTTGTTTGGTTCAGCCATTGTGGCAATACATTATTGTCCTCTTCAACAGCCGTGCTAGTAAACGTATTTAAAAGTTGTACGTCTCACAATTAAGCCCTTCCAGCAGTGGGCCCTCAGTAATGGTGTCTACATTGTCTTACGATAACTTGCGAAAGGTTGCAAGGTCTCCAAGTGTCCTGTGAATGTTTGAAATGCTAGAGATTGTTGAAGAAAGGATGGGATTGCTTGATTTCCTACACAATAATAGTGAAATCATAGAGTCAAGTCTGCATTTAATACACAAGAATCTCAGGTTAGACAGAACTCGGGGCATTATAATCAGTCTTTGCAACACAATGGTTCAAAGCACTGAATGAGTTACATTCCATATGGACTCAAAAAGGATCAATGAGAAACAACTGGGGCTCTTTGCAATTCTCATCTCAAATATACAATGCTTTTCAGTGTCAAAGTAGCCTGGCTGCCATCCAGAGAAAAAAAATCTCTAGTGTCTGGTTGTCTGTGAAGGGGCTCTGACTAATAGTGCACCAGTCAGCATCTTGCTATCTAAATTGGATTCAAATACAGTGAAACTTACACATCAGACACCTGCAAAAAACGGACACTTACTGACAGTCCCAAATAACTTGCATTATAATAGATACAAACTGCCCCTTGAAACCACGGACACTCGTAAATTATGAACTACGGACAGCCTTCAATGTACCAAGTCCGTTTACAATTTATAATACCGGACACGGAGATAAGTGCGAGGCGACAGCGGGTAAAAATGCTTGCACAGCTCGATCACAGGGATAGAGGGGTTTCTCTGCCACTATGGATGCTGGGTAAAGAGATCTCCATTATACAAAAGCCGGGAGCTGCCAGTTGGGGGAAAGGAGTCTGGAATTGGGGGCCCTTAAATCGCAGGCGGGTGGCACGTATCTCTGTGTCCGGCCTGAAATCGCAGGGTGCTCAAGAGTTAGGGAGGGAGACTGTGGAATGGGGGCTGGGGGACAGAGATGGAGACTGGGGGGGGGAAAGAGATGGAGAGAATGGTTTCTCCTTTACCCCGTCCTTGGTTTCACCTCTTCAGCTGCTCTTGGGTGACCTCCTGGTTCTTGGAACTTCTCACACAACAGCTGCTGGCACAAAACCACAAATATAAAGAGTCTCGCATTTGTTGAAGTCATGTGATGCAACATCACGTGATCGGATGTCACGTGGTCAGAATATCACGTGATCAAACCCCCAGGAATGCCTCCAACCAGAGTTGGCAACCCTACTTCACCGGTATGTCAGGTACTGATGAGCTACTAACAGCCTCTACCCACCCCCAGCACTTCAAACATTAGCAGCTGCAGCACACATAGGGAGGGGGACCTGGACAGGGGTCTGCAGGACATAAATTCGCCCCACCCCCCCCAATTTGGCTGGTATCTGCCAGGCACTCTGGCCACCTCACCCTGTGCAGACTGCCAACTGTGCAGATCCCAGGATCAGGACATCCCTCCCTCAATGGAAAAGGACCATGAGATGGCAATGAACTAGAAAACCGAACGGACTGAAAATGAACTGAAATCACATCCAGCTGGCGAGGGCTCCAGAATTAGGCATGATCCCAGGTGAGGGCGAAAAAAAACAAGGAACGCTGCAGGTGATACTGCCAATCTTGGAAATTTGGCTCATCCAGTTTACTACACGTAAAATGACCATTTTGAAAATAAGAACACCTGCAAATAAAGGACACCTGATGCAAGTCCCTTGGGTGCCCCTAATTTACAGGTTTCACTGCAGCTTCAAGGTATTGACCAATGCTACATAAATGATTTTTTAAACTTTGCATTCAATAATGAGATTAAATTATGTGTAGTTTCAGGATTTCAGCATGGACTTTCAAATTACTGGCATTATGAAAATGTTAAGCAAATACTCACATTATAGCAAATCAGACAATAAAATATGAATTCTCAATACAATTTAAAAAAAAATAACCAATTGGAACTAACCTTCATGCCGTTTCTTCCACAAAGGGCTTGGTTTGCCAGTGTTTCCACAGTCATCTCATCTGATGGAGGGAGAGATAACTGTGTGTGGGGATATGGTGGGAATGGGAGGGCGTTGGGGTGAAGAGAAAGACCTGCTGCAAATGTAGTACGATAACCTTTTCACTGATCATATTGATATATTTTACAACCTTTTTAAAGATTAAAAAGAATCTTGAAGCAGCCACATTCCCACAATTTTTCCAGCAGCGGATTAAGGGGTGCATGTGCAAACCATTTCCTGCCCTCCCATTTTGGCAAGCTCCCAATGCTAGGCCCAGTATGGGCGACGGGCTCACTTTTTAAATAAATATTGAGGTAGAACGTAGGTAATCGTGAGACATTGGATTCATCGAATATTGTACCGTCTGAGCAGATGCTGTGCTGATTTCTTTGCCACTGTGGATAACAGCCCCATGAAGAGCAAGAGAGACTCGGCCCATCCTGCAACTCTTAAAAAATCATCCATTCACTTCTACTCTCTGGTGTCTATCATTCAGTCATCCTTCTATCCATTTTACCTTCAATTTCATTGTCCTTAATCTTCTCAAGGAATCTGTTACATGTCATTTTTATCAGAAAATTGGTTAAAAGCTTTCAAAGCAGGAATTTCATCTAGTCGTTGAAAAAGGCTAAGGGATAATGCAAAAACTGCTCAAGAGAAAAAATGAATATAATTTCACGATACAGGTACAGGGAGGGAGGAGGTTAGCTTGCTGCCCCTTTACATTGACCACTTGGGTGTTCTATCTGAAGCTCTTAGTTGTTTGGTCTAGAGGCATAGCTACTACAGTTCCTGCTCCTTGGCTGGCACCTGACACGTTGGTATATCGCTTCTACAATAGCTCTATCTCTGAAGGTACTTTGATAGCCCCTTGTAGATAATTGAGAGACAACTATCTGGGTTAGTATTCTCTGTTTCCACTTTGGGCGCATTTGGCGATCCAGGCACAGATTACGCTCAAAATTGCGCTAGTTTTGAGAAGTGTTTTTTTCCCCCCTCAAGTTTCCGCTCAAATTCATTTACATATCACCGAATGTAAAATCTGCCATGAGCCAGCACAATTGGGCAGCGTTTTAGAACATAATTTTTTGTAAAAAAAAAAAATTTGCATTCAAAAAAGTTCCTTGATATATTTAAGAGTGTTAACCTGGTGCAGCTTTATTAATACAGCTGAAAATGGGTTTATCACAAAAAAAAAGCATTTTTTAATCAGAGTGTCTAGTCCACCACCTGTGAGTAACCCAATTTTAAATAACTGAAAATGGCTTTGAAAAACTATACAGCACCATTTACGAGTGACAACGATGTTCAGTAGTCGGTTCCTTAGTAAATTAAAAAAAAATAAGCTTTTGAAACATGCCGATTAGTGTCCTCGCGCCTAAAAGAAAAAAAGCCTGCTTCATTTTAAGAGCCTCCTCAAAGGCCCGCAAACGGGTGCAATTAGCAGAAACTCGCAGTGGTGATTAATTCAACCTGGGGGTGTGGCCAGTTTTGTGGGGGGGAATGACTTCTAGTGCAAAATTTTATAAACCAGCGCAAAAGACCACGGAAACTTGATTTGTGCTTGAAATTCCTCGATCATTTGCGCTGGTTTGGACGATTTTGGACAAATTGCGCTGAAAAAAACCAGTGCAACCTACCTCAACTTCTGCCCCTGATTTGATCTAGTTTGGATGCCATTGATTTCAGCCTGGATTGCACTGTGCAGCAGGATCAAACTAGCCTGCAGTGTTTTATGCCTGGACTGGCTGGAATTGTGGCGAACCATTAAATCAATAAGACGCCTCATCGATCTTTCTAATCTAGGCTTTAAGGAACTCCTGAGAGAGCCTCGCCCAAAAATCAGCTTTCCAGAGTTGAGTTGTGTTTCTTCAGATTGTCTGAAATTGTAACAGATATTTTCAGGTATAATACAGAAGAATGCATCTATACTTACAGTACCAATATAGTACCCACAAGTAAATCTGTTTCTTGTTCAGATTTACCTTTCATATATTGGAAAACACCCTGAATGTTTGTTTCTGTAATTTCTTCCTTCGTTTTGCCCATTCTTTCATTTCCATTTCAATACTATACTTCATGCAACTAAAAGTTTTATTTTATTATTTTACTGGCATCATTTAATATTTGCTGATTCACTAATTTATTGTTTAAAGTCTGATAAAATAATAATGCTGGAACTCCCTCCCCAACAGCACTGTGGGAGTACCTTCACCACACAGACTGCAGCGGTTCAAGAAGGCGGCTCACCACCACCTTCTCAAGGGCAATTAGGGATGGGCAATAAATGCTGGCCTTGCCAGTGACGCCCACATCCCATATACGAATTTAAAAAAAACTCCCACAGTGCTGTTAGGTAGGGGGTTCCTGGATTTTGACCCAGCGACGATGAAGGATCGGCGATATACTTCTAAGTCAGGATGGTGTGTGACTTGGAGGGGAACTTGGAGGTGGTGGTGTTCCCATGTGCCTGCTGCCCTTGTCCTTCTAGGTGGAAGAAGCCTTGGCGAGTTGCTGCAGTGCATCTTGCAGATGGTACACACTGCAGCCACAGTACGCTGGTGGTGGAGGGAGTGAATGTGTAATGTGGTAGATAGGGTGCCAATCAAGCGGGCTGCTTTGTCCTGGATGGTGTCGAGCTTCTTGAGTGTTGTTGGAGCTGCACTCATCCAGGCAAGTGGAGAGTATTCCATCACACTCCTTACTTGTGGCTTGTAGATGGTGGAAAGGCTTTGGGGAGTCAGGAGGTGAGACACTCACCGCAGAATACCTAGCCTCTGACCTGCTCTTGTTGCCACAGTATTTATGTGGCTGGTCCAGTTAAGTTTCTGGTCAATGGTGACCCCCAGGATGTTAATGGTGGGGGATTTGGCGATGGTAACACCATTGAATGTCAAGGGGAGGCGGTAAGACTCTCGGTTGTTGGAGATAGTCATTGCTTGGCACTTCTGTGGCGCAAATGTTACCTGCCACTTATCAGCCCAAGCCTGAACGTCATCCAGGTCTTGTTGCATTCGGGCATGAACTGCTTCATTATCTGAGGAGTTGTGAATGGCGCTGAACACTGTGCAGTCATCAGCGAACATCCCCATTTCAGATCTTATGTTGAAGGGAAGGTCATTGATGAAGCAGCTGAAGATGGTTGGGCCTAGGACACTGCCCTGAGGAACTCCTGCTGTGATGATTGACCTACAACCACTACAACCATCTTCCTTTGTTTAGGTATGACTCCAGCTAGTGGAGTATTTTCCCCCTGATTCCCATTGACTTCAGTTTTACTAGGGCTCCTTGATGCCACACTCGGTCAAATGCTGCCTTGATGTCAAGGGTAGTCACTCTCACCTCTGGAATTCAGCTCCTTTGTCCATGTTTGGACCAACGCTGTAATGAAGTCTTGGCGGAATCCAAACTGGGCATCAGTGAGCAGGTTATTGGTGAGTAAGTGCCGCTTGATAGCACAGATGACACCTTCCATCACTTTGCTGATGATTGAGTGTAGACTGATGGGGCGGTAATTGGCCGGGTTGGATTTGTCCTGCTTTTTGTGGACAGGACATACCTAGGCAGTTTTCCACATTGTCGGATAGATGCCAGTGTTGTAGCTGTACTGGAACAGCTTGGCTAGAGGCGCAGCTAGTTCTGGAGCAGAAGTCTTCAGGACGATAGCCGGGATGTTGTCGGGGCCCATAGCCTTTTCTGTATCCAGTGCGCTCAGCCGTTTCTTGATATCACGTGGAGTGAATCAAATTGGCTTAAGACTGGCTTCTGTAATGGTGGGGACTCAGGAGTAGGCAATACTCCAGGTGTGGTCTCACCAGGGCCCTATATAATTGCAGTAAGACGTCTTTACTCTTATACTCAAATCCTCTTGTAATAAAGGCCAACATACCACTTGCTTTCCTAATTGCTTGCTGTACCTGCATGTTACCTTTCAGTGATTTGTGTACAAGGACACCCAGGTCCCTCTGAACACTAACATTTCCCAATCTCTCACCATTTAAAAAATACTCTGCTTTTCTATTTTTCCTACCAAAGTGAATAACTTCATATTTCTCCACATTATATTCCATTTGCCATGTTCTTGCCCACTCACTTAGCCTGTCTATATCCCCTTGAAGGCTCCTTGCATCCTCCTCACAACTTACATTTCCATCCAGCTTTGTATCATCAGCAAACTTTGATATATTACATTTGGTCCCCTCATCCAAATCATTGATATAGATTGTGAATAGCTGAGGCCCAAGCACTGATCCTTCCGGTACCCCACTAGTTACAGCCTGCCAACCCGAAAATGACCCGTTTATTCCTACTCTCTGTTTTCTGTCCATTAACCAATCCTCAATCCATGCTAGTATATTACCCCCAATCCCATGAGCCCTAATTTTGTTTAATAACCTCTTGTGTGGCACCTTATTGAATGCCTTCTGAAAATCCAAATGCACCACATCCACTAGTTCCCCCTTATCTATTCTGCTCGTTACAATCTCAAAAACCTCTAACAGTTTTGACAAACACGATTTCCCTTTCATAAATCCGTAGTGACTCTGCCCAATCCTATTATTATTTTCTAAGTGCCCTGTTACCACGTCCTTAATAATAGATTCTAGCATTTTCCCTACTACTGATGTCAGGCTAACTGGTCTGTAGTTCCCCGTTTTCTCTCTCCCTCCTTTCTTAAATAGTGAGGTTACATTTGCTACCTTTCAATCCACGGGAACCGTTCTAGAATCTATGGAATTTGGGAAAATGACACAAGCAGGGATGTTGTCAGGAGGATCTGGCTGCAGTGGCGCAAACCTTTCAATGATCTCAGTAGATCAAGAAACGTTACTGCAAATCCACACTCAAACTCACCCTGCTGTGCCACTCATCACATCCACATCAATCTGCCTTCCATACCCTACTCCTGCACATCCTTACTCACACCAACTTACCTTGCCCCTCCACCCATCCCTCTCTATCTATATTATCACTTCCCCATCTCACTAGCCACCCCTCACACTCACCCTCATCCTCGTCGAATCATACCAACTAACAACACACAAGGGTAGGCACTGGGGTGTTTTAGCCAACGGTCGTGTAAACTTTCTGTTAATGTGGTGTCAAGCATTGAAATCCTCATTGTCACCACTTTGCCTTCTTGGACAGATTTGTGGGCACCTTTGAAAGTGTGTTAGTGAGTTGCAGTGAATGGTGAGACATAACGTTCACCCCCCATGGTGATGAGTGTGAAAGGAATGGCTTGGACATTATAGGGATGCTTTATGGTGCTGGTGTGGGGTGGTGCCAACCTGGTGCATCATGTGGCAGCCAGGGTGTACAGTTTTAAGTGAAGCAAATCTGGACATGGTGAGGACATCGCTGGCGTCCTAGGCAGCAATGTGCATGGGTGATGATACCTTGTGTCCAGTGCAGCATCAGTTGATTGCGGAGAAGGCTGGTGTGGATGTTGGTGCTGCTGGTGTGCCCGGTGATGCTGGTGTTGGGGCTGATCGTGTTGGGATTCTGAGGACCAAGGTGAGATTTTTTCAAGGGCACCGATGCTGATGGAATAGATGGCAGGTGCGGTTGAGATGACAGAAGTAATCTGTCACTGTTGAGAGAGGTTGTTCCAAGGAGGTGACAGTGGATAGAGAGATTACTCCAAACACTTCAAAAGTGGGTTCCAAATCATTAATGCTCCAGCTGCTAAGATTGGGAAGTGAACAGCTGTGAAATGGTAGGTTTTAGACCACTTTTGCAGCTTCACCTATTCACAGCAATGCACAATCATTGAGAACCCGACATACTTACCTGACATGACAACCAATGCATCCACTATCTCTATAGCCAACTCTTTCAAAACCCTAGGATGTAAGCCATCAGATCCAGGGGCTTTATCGGCTTCCAGTCCCATTAATTTCTCCAGTACTACTTTTTTACTAATACTAATATCTTTCAGTTCCTCATTCTCGCTAGACCCTTGGTTGTCCACTATTTCCGGGAAGTTTTTTGCGTCTTCTTCCGTGAAGACAGACACAAAGTATTTGTTTAATTTCTCTGCCATTTTCGTGTTTCCCATCATAATTTCTCCTGTCTCAGCCTGTAAGGGACCCACATTTACTTTTGCTAATCTTTTCCTTTTTACATACCTATAGAAGCTTTTACAGTCTGTTTTTATGTCTCTCGCTAGTTTACTCTCATTCTATTTTCCCTTTCGTTATCAATTTCTTGGTCCTCCTTTGCTGAATTCTAAAATCCTCCCAATCTTCAGGCTTACTACTCTTTTTGGCAGCATTATAAGCCTCTGATCTAATACTATCTTTACCTTCTCTTGTTAGCCACAGTTGGACCACTTTTCCTGTGGGGTTTTTGTGCCTTAAAGGAATGTATATTTGTTGTAAATTATGTATTAATTCTTTAAATGCTAACCATTGCTCGTCCACTGTCATACATTTTAACGTAGTTCCCCAATCTACCTTAGCCAACTCGCCCCTCATACCTACGTAGTTTGCTTTGTTTAAATTTAAGACCCTAGTTTCGGATTTAACTAAGTCACTTTCAAACTCAATATAAAATTCTTAATTAGTGATAATGTTCAAATCAATTTGGGTTGGGGATCAGATAGACCAGACGAGGAGTATCCAAAATTGTGGCTCGTGGCCCGCTTCCACCCCTTGATTCCTGAAGTCTTGCTTACAAAGCTCCAGCAATTCAGTTCTTTTTGCACTTTATATTTCTTCCTTTTTGAATTTTGTGGGCCAGGAGATGAGGCCATTCATTCTCAGTGATAGTGATTCATTGCTGGATAAATCTTAAATCAGAACAGCTTACAATATATGTAAGCTAATGGAAACATTGATTTAAACTTTATATACGGACTCTGATGCTCCATGGTGTATATACCCAAGTGGCCCACAAAGACGAAAAGCTTAGACACTCCTGTAGTAGAATGACCCATCTACTATAGCAGGAAATGTGCCATGAAGCAATAAATAAGTTTATACCTCCCAGAATGGCAGTACTGCTTTGGGAATCTGTCTCTTTCTGCCTTGTGATTAAAGTTTTAGCACTGGAATAATGTTTATCAACGTAAGAAGTGAATAGAGTATCTTGTTTTCAAATGCACGTTATATTCTGTAGTCAGGGGAGGTGGGGTGGCTATGTTAATAAAGGAAGGAATCACTGTAATACAGAGTAATGATATTGGGTCAAAAAATCATGATAATGAAACAGTTTGGGTGGAGATAAGGAATAATAAGGGGAAAAAAACATTAGTGGGCGTAGTCTATAGGCCTCCGAACAGTTGCAACTCTATTGGACGGAGTATCAATCAGGAAATAGTTGAGGCATGTAATAAGGGAACATCTATAATTATGGGGGATTTTAACTATCATATTAATTGGACAAATCAAATGGGGCAGGGCTGCCTTGAGGATGAGTTCATTGAGTGTATTAGGGATGGGTTTCTTGAGCAGTATGTAACTGAACCGACCAGGGGGCAAGCAACCTTAGATCTGGTCCTGTGTAACGAGACAGGATTAATTAAAAATGTCCTAGTAAAGGATCCCCTTGGAATGAGTGACCATAACATGGTTGAATTCCATATTCAATTAGAGGGTGAGAAGGTTGGATCTCAAACAAGCGTGCTAAGCTTGAATAAAGGAGACTATGAAGGTATGCGAGCGGAATTGAGTAGAGTGGATTGGGAAAATAGATTAAAGGGTAAGACGACACATGATCAGTGGTGTACATTCAAGGAGTTATTTTACAACTTCCAAAAAAAATATATTCCACTGAAAAGAAAAGGGTGTAAAAGAAAGGACAGTCATCCGTGGCTAAGTAAAGAAATTAAGGATAGTATTCGACTAAAAACAAGGGCATATAAGGTAGCGAAATCTAGTGGGAGGACAGAGGATTGGGAAAACTTTAAAAGGCAGCAAAAAATAACAAAAAGATTGATTAAGAAAGGGAAGATAGATTATGAAAGTAAATTAGCAAAAAATATAAAAACAGATAGTAAGAGTTTTTATAGTTATATAAAAAGAAAAAGGGTGGCTAAAGTAAATGTTGGTCCCTTAGAGGATGAGACCGGGAAATTAATGGTGGGAAATATGGAGATGGCAAAAACACTGAATGAATATTTTGTATCAGTCTTTACAGTAGAGGACACTAAGAATATCCCAACACTGGACAAACAGGGGGCTATAGGGGGAGAGGAGCTAAACACGATCAAAATCACTAAGGAAGTGGTACTCGGTAAAATAATGGGACTCAAGGCGGATAAATCACCTGGACCTGATGGCTTACATCCTAGAGTCTTGAAGGAAGTGGCGGTAGGGATTGTAGATGCATTGGTAATAATTTTTCAAAACTCCCTGGATTCCGCTAAGGTCCCGGCAGACTGGAAAACTGCTAATGTAACACCCTTATTTAAAAAGGGCAGTAGACAGAAGGCTGGTAACTATAGACCGGTTAGCCTAACATCTGTGGTAGGTAAAATTTTGGAGTCCATTATTAAGGAAACAGTAACAGGACATTTGGATAATCATAATTTAATAGGACAAAGTCAGCATGGTTTTACGAAGGGGAAGTCATGTTTGACAAATTTGCTGGAGTTCTTTGAGGAAGTAACATATAGAGTGGATAAAGGGGAACCAGTGGACGTAGTGTATTTAGACTTCCAAAAGGCATTTGACAAGGTGCCACACAAAAGATTATTGCTTAAGGTAAAAAATCACGGGATTGGGGGTAATATTCTGGCATGGATAGAGGATTGGCTATCTAACAGAAAGCAAAGAGTTGGGATAAATGGTTCATTCTCAGACTGGCAATCAGTAACTAGTGGTGTTCCACAGGGGTCAGTGCTGGGTCCCCAACTCTTCACAATCTATATTAACGATTTGGAGGAAGGGACCAAGTGTAACATATCAAAATTTGCAGATGATACAAAGATGGGAGGGAAAGTAGTGAATGAGGAGGACATAAAAAACCTGCAAGGGGACATAGACAGGCTAAGTAAGTGGGCAGAGATTTGGCAGATGGAATACAACACTGGAAAGTGTGAGGTGATGCACTTTGGCAGGAAAAATCCTAGAGCAATTTATTATCTTAATGGCAAGAAACTGGAGAGTACTGAAGTGCAAAGGGATCTGGGGGTCCTGGTGCACGAAACTCAAAAGGTTAGTATGCAGGTGCAGCAAGTGATTAAGAAGGCAAATGGAATGTTGGCTTTCATTGCTAGGGGGATAGAATATAAAAATAGGGAGGTATTGCTTCAGTTGTACAAGGTATTGGTGAGACCGCACCTGGAATACTGCATACAGTTTTGGTGTCCTTACTTAAGGAAAGACATCCTTGCTCTCGAGGCAGTGCAAAAAAGGTTCATTCGGTTAATCCCGGGGATGAGGGGGTGGTCATATGAGGAGAGGTTGGGTAGATTGGGACTCTACTCATTGGAGTTCAGAAGAATGAGAGGCGATCTTATTGAAACATATAAGATTGTGAAGGGGTTGGATCGGGTGGATGCGGGGAGGATGTTCCCGATGACGGGTGAGACGAGAACTAGGGGACATAGTCTTAGAATAAGGGGCTGCTCTTTCAAAACTGAGATGAGGAGGAACTACTTCACTCAGAGGGTGGTAGGTCCATGGAATATGCTGCCACAAAAAGCTGTAGAAGCTACAACATTAATTAAATTTAAAACAGAAATAGACAGTTTCCTAGAAGTAAAGGGCATTAAGGGTTACGGGGAGCGGGCAGGAATTTGGACATGAGTCTAGGTTCGGATCGGTCATGGCCCTGTGGGTAGTGGAGCGGGCCCAGGGACTGTGTAGCCTGATTCTGCTCCTATTTCGTGTGTGCAATTCTGTTAGATGCAGGAGATGGTTCTGTGATAGATAGTAGATTGGCGGTTAGGATCAGATCAGCCATGATCTTATTGAATGGCGGAGCAGGCTCGAGGGGCCGATTGGCCTACTCCTGCTCCTATTTCTTATGTTCTTATGTTCTTAAATAACGAGGAGGTATAGCATGGTATTCTTTGTTCAAATATGTTTGATGACTTCAGTGTACACCTTCCCAGGAGTTGAGCATATAAACTAGGCTGATATTACAATATAGTACTGAGAGACTGCTGCATTGACAAAAGTGCTGTTCTTCAGATGAGATGTTAAACTAAAGTCTAATATGACTATCTCAGTGTCACAATTTTGGGGTTTAGCCCAAGATATTCTCTCGGGTTCAGCATCATTGATCACTCCCACAAGCGAACTTCACGTCCCCTATGATCTGGAATGCACTTTTTACTGCCCAGTATCTAGTTGAGCAACAAAATTCTCATCCATGGCCTCACCCCTCCTTATCTCTGTAATCTCCTCCAGCCCTACAACCCTCCCAGATATCTGCGCTCCTCTAATTCTGGTCTCTTGAGCATCCCTGATTTTAATCGCTCCACCATTGGTGGCCGTGCCTTCAGCTGACAAGGCCCTAAGCTCTGGAATTCCCTCCCTAAACCTCTCTACCTCGCTTTCCTTCTCTAAGACGCTCCTTAAAACCTACCTCTTTGACCAAGCTTTTGGTCATCTGCCCTAATATTTCCTTAAAACAACAACAGAAAACGCTGGAAAAACTCAGCAAGCCAGGCAACATCCGTGGAGAGAGAAACAGAGTTAACGTTTCAGGTCGAAACCCTTCGTCAGAACTTCTCTGTTCTCTCTCCACGGATTTTGCCTGGCCTGCTGAGTTTTTCCAGCGTTTTCTGTTGTTGTTTCAATTTTCCAGCATCCGCAGTATTTTGCTATCCTAATATTTCCTTATGTGGCTTGGCGTCAAATTTTATTTGATAACGCTCCTGTGAAGCACCTTGGTACGTTTTACTACATTACAGGCGCTATATAAATACAAGTTGTTGTTGCTGCTGTTGTTGTAGTGTGACCCAGGGATCGTAACATGGAACCCTTGCTGTGTACACCAGGGCTGTAATATTTCATGTGCCGCCATGTGTGTTGTCTCTTTTTATGGGAGGTGCATTTAAAAGAACAAGACAGGTTACAACTGCAAGCCAACAAGCTGGTTTATTTTATATAATGTGCATGAATGAATGGAATATAGTTTTCAAGTGATGTCAGCCCATTTCCTCGGCTCCTCATTTATGAAAAAGCAAAGATGCAACTTTACAGATGCTCTAGGCATAGACTCACTTTCAAGCTAACCTTTCGAAAGCTGTCCTCACTCAAGGTTGATAGCCAGCTAGTCTGGGATAATTGAACAGACGAGCTGGCTATCAACCTTGAGTGAAGACAAACTTTTTGATATCCCAAGAGGCAGTGACTGGCTGTTTCAACTGAGGTCTTTCCATTGTTTCAAAACTACAAACACTTGCATAAATAAGCAGTTATGATACTGGCAACTTGCATGTTCCCTGGGACAATTTTATCACAATGGTTTGAATTGTTTGAGATTGAGTACAATGATTCCCCCCACCCCCCAGTCCCCTTTGTTTATGAATTAACATTTCAAAGCAAATGGGGAAGCTGTCTGGCTCCCAGCTGCTGGCTGCTGTTGAGATGAATTTTAACATTATAGAAATATTATTCGGTAAAAGATCCAGTACAGCCAATACAGGAAAAGACCAAAGCATCTCAGTGCCATTCTTTGGGTGAGATGTTAAAACAGGATAGTGTCTGCCTGTTCCAGTAGTTCAGGTGGACACTGAAGATCCATGTTTCTATTTGAAGAAAAATGAGGCGTTTTCTGAGGTATAACCAACATTCCTCCTTCAACCAATGCCACCAAAAATAGAGTAACTCTTTGATCATCTTATTGCCGTTTATCAGATTTTGCTGTGCACTTAATGACTCTTGCATTTGCCTACAAATAAGTTCCTTTTCAAAATAATTCATTGTATGTAAAGTGCTTTAAGATGTGTTGGTATATAAATGCAATGGGGAGGGTTTAAACTAGTTTGGCAGGGGGATGGGCATTAGAAAGGATAAACAAGGTGCACAAAGGATTGGGAGAGACAGATAGCACTAGAGTAAGAAATAGTATGCTATTAGGTGGGGTCAGACTAAGAGAGAATACAAGAAGGTATAAGATAGCTTTACAGTGCATGTGTGTAAATGCACGAAGTGTGGTAAATAAGGTTGGTGAGTTGCAGGCGCAAATACGCACACGGGAATATGATGATGTGGTGATAACGGAGACCTGGCTGCAAAAAAGGGCAGGATTGGGTACAAAATATTCCTGTTCACGAAAGATAGGGAAGGAAAGAAAGGAGGTGGGGTGGCAGTATTGATTAAGGAGAATATTACAGTACTGGAGAGAGAGGATGTCCTGGAGGGATCAAGGACAGAATCTATTTGGTTAGAGTTGAAAAACAATAGAAGTGCCATTACACTACTAGGTGTATTCTATAGGCAACCAACTAGTGGGAAAGATATAGAGGAGCAAATTTGCAGGGAAATTACAGAGAGGTGATAGAGTAGTGATAATGGGGGACTTCAACTATCCTAAAATAGACTGGGATAGTAATAGTGTAAAGGGCAGAGAGGGGGAAGAATTTCTGAAGTGTGTTCAGGAGAACTTTCTTGATCAGTACGTTTCCAGCCCAATGAGGAAGGAGGCATATCTGGATCTGGGGAATAAGGTGGGTCAAGTGGAGCAAGTGTCAGTAGGGAAATATTTAGGGAACAGTGATCACAATATCATAAGGGTTAGATTAGCTATGGAAAAGGACAGGGAGCAATCTAGAGTAAAAATACTTAATTGGAGAAAAGCCATTTCAGTGGGTTGAGAATGGATCTGGCCCGGGTAAATTGGAATCAAAGATTGGCAGGCAAAACTGTAATCGAACAATGGGCTGCCTTTAAAGAGGAGATGCTTCGGGTATAGTCGAGATACATTCCCACGAGGGGGAAAGGTAGGGCAACCAAAGCCAGAACTCCCTGGATGACGAAAGAGACAGAGAGTAAGATGAAGCAGAAAAAGGGGGTGTATGACCGATGTTAGGTTGAGAAGACAATGGAGAACCAGGTTGAATATAGAAAGTTCAGAGGGGAAGTGAAAAAGGAAATAAGTAGGGCAAAGAGAGAGTATGAGAATAGATTGGCAGCTAACATAAAAGGGAATCCAAAAGTCTTCTATAGGCATATAAATAGTAAACGGGTAGTAAGAGGAGGGGTGAGGCTGATTAGGGACCAAAATGGAGACCTACGCATGGAGGCTGAGGTACTATATGAGTGCTTTGCATCTGTCTTTACCAAGGAAGAAGATGCTGCCAAAGTCATAGTGAAAGAAAAGGTAGTTGAGATACTGGATGGGATAAAAATTGATAAAGAGGAGGTACTAGAAAGGCTGGTTGTACTTAAAGTAGATAAGTCACCAGGACCGGATGGGATGCATCCTAGGATACTGAGGGAAGTTAAGGTGGAAATTGTGGAGGTACTGAACATAATCTTCCAATCCTCCTTGGATACGGGGGTGGTGCCAGAGGACTGGAGAATTGCAAATGTTACACCCTTGTTAAAAAAAGGGTGTAAGGATAAACCCAGCAACTACAGGCCAGTCAGTTTAATCTCAGTAGCGGGGAAGCTTTTAGAAACGATAATCCAGGAC
The DNA here is from genome assembly GCA_030390025.1 of Squalus acanthias. NCBI lineage: Eukaryota > Metazoa > Chordata > Chondrichthyes > Squaliformes > Squalidae > Squalus > Squalus acanthias. The sequence goes on from CM059444.1 coordinate 28,474,614, forward strand.
AAAATTAAGAGTCACTTGGACAAGTGTGGATTAATTAAGAAAGCCAGCACGGATTTGTTAAAGGCAAATCATGTTTAACTAACTTGATTGAGTTTTTGATGAGGTAACAGAGAGGATTGATGAGAGTAATGCGGTTGATGTGGTGTACATGGACTTCCAAAAGGCGTTTGATAAAATGCCACATAATAGGCTTGCCAGCAAAGTTGAAGCCCATGGAATAAAAGGGACAGTGGCAGCATGGATACGAAATTGGCTAAGTGACAGGAAACAGAGAGTAGTGGTGAACAGTTGTTTATCGGATTGAAGGAAGGTATACAGTGGTGTTCCCCAGGGGTCGGTACTAGGACCACTGCTTTTCTTGATATATATTAATGACTTAGACTTGGGTGTACAGGGCACAGTTTCAAAATTTGCAGAGGATACAAAATTTGGAAGTATAGTGAACAGTGAGGAGGATAGTGATAGACTTCAGGATGACATAAACAGGCTGCTGGAGTGGGTGGACATGTGGCAGATGAAATTTAATGCAGAAAAGTGCGAAGTGATACATTTTGGTAGGAAGAACGAGGAGAGGCAATATAAACTAAAGGGTGCAATTCTAAAGGGGGTGCATGAACAGAGAGACCTGGGGGTATATGTGCACAAATTGTTGAAGGTGGCAGGGCAGGTTGAGAATGCAGTTAAAAAAGCTTACGGGATCCTGGGCTTCATAAATAGAAATGAGAAGTCGCACAACACCAGGTTATAGTCCAACAGATTTATTTAAAATTACAAGCTTTCGGAGCTGTCGCTCCTTCTTCAGGTAGGGTAGCTGTGAGAGAATCTCCCAGAATTCACAATATAAACACAGAAAAAATGTATTCAAATCTTTCCCTACATCAAAGACACACTAAGAGCACAGCCAAGACAATGAGATGTGTCCACCCCAGTCCAACGCCGGCATCTCCACATCATGACCTTCATAAATAGAGGCATAGAGTACAAAAGCAAGGAAGTTATGATGAACCTTTATAAAACTGGTTCGGCCTCAACAGGAGTATTGTGTCCAATTCTGGGCACCGCAATTTAGAAAGGATGTGAAGGCCTTGGAGAGGATGCAGAAAAGATTTACAAGAATGGTTCCAGGGATGCGGGACTTCAGTTACGTGGATAGACTGGAGAAGCTGCAGTTGTTCTCCTTAGAACAGAGAAGGTTGAGAGGAGATTTCATAGAGGTATTCAAAATCCTGAGGGGTCTAGACAGAGTAGATAGAGAGAAACTGTTCCCATTGGCGGAAGGGTCGAGAACCAGAGGACAGAGATTTAAGGTGATTGGCAGAAGAACCAAAGGTGATATGAGGAAAAACTTTTTTATGCAGCGAGTGGTTAGGATGTGGAATACAGTGCCTGAAAGGGTGGTGGCGGCAGATTCAATCGTGACTTTCAAAAGGGAATTGGATAAGTACCTGAAGAAAAAAATTTGCAGGGCTACGGGGAAAGGGCGGGGCAGTGGGATTAGTTGAAGTGCTCTTGCAGAGAGCTGGCATGGGCTCGACGGGCCGAATGGCCTCATTCTGTGCTGTTACCATTCTATGATTCTAAGGGGTAAAAATTCACTTGGTTGCGCCTCCCGTTAGCGCCTTAAGAGGGCGCTAATGGGGCGCAAAGCCGCTAACGCCCGGGCGCAGCGATGTTTGCGCCGCTCGAGAACTTAACTTGAGATTGTGCGGCGGCGCTAAAACTTACCGCTGCGACCACCTGCGCGCGCAGATTGTGACGTCATTCCATGGTGCAACGCCCTTGTGGCGCCCCGGAGCGGAAATTGAGTGGCGCCCCCTGCCTTACCGCCTGGCGCTTCCAACGACCAGAAGACTGGAATGCTATCAATCGCTGTGGGGCTGGGGGGGGCGCTATTTAAAGGGGGCCTCTTCCTGTCTTTTATTGTTGGTGGCATTTTTGAACTACGCATTCTGAGAGAGAGAAGGAGAGACTTCTGGAGAGATTCAACGTTGTGTGAAGGAGTTTTGGGTACTGAGCAGCACTTTGCAGGTTCATTTTGATTTGCCATTCCTTGTATCGATTTAGCAGAGACTGTGGGAGCTGCACTCTGAGCTCTTTGCCTGGTACGCTCCATTGTTCTTTCCAGCACATTTGATGTGCAAGTTTCTCCAGGCCGAGATTCAAGGCAGCAATGAACAGGATGTGGATGGAAAGCAAGATTAACCATCCCCTTTAAGAACTGGCCCGTGCCATTGTGTGTGTGTTCCATTGCTGACTGACATTACATGAGCTTCGCCTAAGTCTTTTTATTCATAGATTAGTCCTTTGCACAATGGTATAGATCATATTGAGGTTAACCAGTTGTGACAATTAGAGAAATTCAGAATATGGATACATCCAACAGTGCAGAAGTAACAAATAGATCCTTTCACTCAGCTCATGTAGTTTTTTTTGAAAAACCGATGTCATCAACTGACACCGGCTTTCCCTTAATTGGCCAGCAAGCCCGCAGGGCGGGCTTAACAAGGCCAATCGGGAAAATAGCGTCAGCTCGTCAGACGTTGCTGGGGGCGGGACTGGAACCTGAAAACCAGCAGTCCCGCCTCGAACTCGGCCTTCCAGGCAAGATTCCGCTCTATATGACATAAACATCTTTAGCATGATTTCATTTAAAATTACTCATACAAATTTAAACTAACTTCCCACCACTAAAAAAATTATTGGTACGCAACTTTGCCTGGAACATGACTCGAAAAGCTGCATTTGAAAAAAAACCAATATTGCCAAAAATCAATGTCAGGAAAAAAAAAAGCAGAGCTTCCTAATTGTACACCAGTCATTGATTTAAAAAAAATACTACCTTCTGTTCTACTGGGGATACTACAGTTCTTGCAGTATTATTTACTTTATGTTACAAAGGGGGAGATAGTGAATCGGTTTTAGTAGACACTGGTTATGGAAGAAAGTGCAGAGCTATGTTCTGCTGTCCACTGACACAAGATAAATTTTTGTGATATTATTGGCATCTGAAGTCAATTTATTTTAAGGAAGGGGTTCAAAAGTGGGATAGAAATTTAATACATTGTTTTTTTGTGTCTGGAAAGCATCTTAATGACGTCAGTTTTTCAAATAAAACTACATGGGCTGAGTGAAAGGATCTATTTGTTACTTCTGCACTGTTGGATTTATCCATATTCTGAATTTCTCTAATTGTCACAACTGGTTAACCTCAATATGATCCATACCATTGTGCAAAGGACTAATCTATGAATAAAAAGACTTAGAATCATAGAATGGTTACAGCACAGAATGAGGCCATTCGGCCCGTCGAGCCCATGCCAGCTCTCTGCAAAAGCACTTCAGCTAATCCCACTGCCCCGCCCTTTCCCCATAGCCCTGCAAATTTTTTCCTTCAGGTACTTATCTGCCGGTTTTCTTAAAGGCATATTCACCACACTTGTTTGACAGATGGTTTGACAGCATTGAGGTGCTGTCAAACACTGACGATCACTGTCCAAAGGTGAGCCCTTTCACCCAGGCTCTCCAATTACTCTCTCCTTAGGATAAAATAGATGGAAGCTGCAGCTGAGATTGCAGAAGCCATCTGTCACTTCTCCCGATGAGATGAGCCTACACAAACACTTCATAGCTTGTCACCTGCAGAAACATCTAACCACATTAAAAATTACTTTCCCTTACCTCTGATACTCACCAGTGTCCCATTGAATCCTTTAAACCGCTTCTGCAGCTGTCATCTATACACAAAAATTACAGTAGACCCACATCACGCCTCACTTACCCTGGCGGGGTTCCCCGACATCGGGAAGCCCGCAGCAGCAGTCGAAAAATTGGAAAACGCCTCTTAACTGCCTGTTAACTACCTGTTAACAGGTAGTTAAGTGGCTGTAATCCTCTACCCGCCTCCAGGAGTTGGGACCCTGCGCAAATCGGGGACCCGACTCCTGGGGAGATTGGTTGGAGGCGGGTTGGGAGCGGGTTTGGGACCTGCTCCCATTTTTGGGGATTTTCCCAGCACTCCCACCTCCAGACCCGCCTCCTTGGGGCTGGTAAAATCCAGCCCAGCATGTTTTGTTCTCTCTGTGCCTTTTTAAAGTAAAAGTAGATAAAGGTGATGGAACTCATCACAGAGTATTAAGTCAGTGTTGGATATGTTTGTACTTCATGAATGACAAATGCTACAGTACTGTGATGAATTGTACTGACAGGTATAATTGCTTGTGTGTGTCGTTATCCCAGTGTCCTGGCCAATATTTATGCCTCAACCAACATCACTAAAAACAGGTTATCTCATCATTAATCTCATTGTGGTTTGTGAGACCTTAATGTGTGCAAATTGGCTACCAAGCTCCCTGCATTACAACAGTGACTGCAGTTGAAAAATAAAGTATTCCATTGGCTGTAATGCACTTTGGGGCATTCTGAGGTAATGAAAGGTGCTATATAAATTCAAGTTTGTTCTTCTTTCTTTCTTTTAATTCCTTATGTTATTTAAAATGGTGATTAATGACATAACATAATTAATATTAAATATAATAATTTAGTCTTGCATATTACTACGGATCAATTACCACGTGACTGACCAGTAAGATCTGGACTAAATGCAATTGCATGCCTATTGTAATAGGACCTTTCCACTCAGGCTTCATAAAAATTATCAGTGTATGTAATTGAGTTTTGCAAACACAAGTAGCTGCAAAGCAATAATACTGGGACATCTCTGTCAGCTCCACTAATTCACTTTATTATGAAACAAATGTTTAAATTTGCATGCAGTTACCAGTGCAAAAGCAACAATTAACAGCTACCATAGCTCAGGGAAAACTCGCTTATATTTTTGGGTGACTAACTGTTCATTGTGGGGAAAGCTTCAAATATCAGGAGACATATTAAAATTAACAAGTTAGGAGTTAAAAGGGAAATCAGGCAGTATGTTCTTCACCCAAAGGGTAATAGAGTTCTAGAATAAGTTACCAAGAAGGCCACTGAACCAGACAGTATAAATGTTTTCAAGAGACAATTAGATACATTGCTTGAGAGTGAAAGGATTGAGTGACTTGGGGAGAATGGAAGTATACTGATGAAACGCCTCACCTACTTTAATTAAATCTAGCTAAGTATTAAGGGCAGGTAGGGAAAATAGATACTGGAAATAAAATAAACTTAGAAAATTGTACTTTTGCTGTCAACTATAGTGGTTAAACTGTAGAAGTAGGCATACTCTTCATATGTAGATCCCTTTCCGTCTCATTAAGCTCCCCAAGAAATGTTGTGAGTTTTCAGTGTATGAGTTTCATTATTGATTAATTTGTACTAGTAATTGAACATTTAAATCCTACTTTTATGTACCTTAAATAAAAATTTTCATGGAGATAATTTTATTTGTATTTCAAGTATTCGGACTGGAGGAATATTTAAAATTAACACGTAGTCAAAAAAAGTTGTTACTAGTAAAGCTATCTACTCATCGGTTTTGTTTGCAGCATGAGCTGTGTGACCATATCAGTAAATTCGGAGCTCTGCTTTCTGTAGATAAACTTTTAAAAGCAGTAACAGTCTCCATCTGGTAATCTATTGGAACTAGTGAGCTGTGATGGGGCACCATAGGTTTCTATGGAAGGATGAGCTGAATGGCCTCCCATATCTGTATCTTTGTGAACTACACTCTTAATATTTAATAGTAGCCTGATTTATAGTAGGCTCCAGTTATAAATTTCAACATTTATTAGCACAAATACCAAAACTTAGGGTTGCTCTCTTGTTGAACTCAGAAGATATTTAGATAGTTTAAAGATGGAAATATTCATTACTGGTCAAGTTATGCTCATCCTGCTAGCAATCATAGCTATGTACTAATGACCTATAAATATCACAGAGTGGTGCATTGCAGTCAGTCTCTTGATGTACATTGCCAATCCAAGTTTGAAAGTTTTACACTCCAGATGAAGCATGGTGCAGGCCAACAATTGGTGGTATTTTTAACTGTAAGGGTAAGAGAATCTGACGTCGGGCACTAACGCTGTTTGATTAAATACTAACATAGATGGCAATGAATCAAAGAGTACTAAGATACATAGAAGATGTTAGTGTTACTGAAGCAGATAAATATTACAGTAACAAAGCTATTCAAACATCAGGATTAGCCATTCAGCTCAATTCTGATGTTGCAATTGTAACCTTAAATGCTTAAAATAGAGTTTTACGTCGAAATAAAAGTAAATATTTTAACTGTGTTCACTCTGTTGGTCCTTTTTCTCTGCCTATGTTTTGTTTGTTATTCTCTGCCCTATGTTAACTTTCCTGGGCAGTCTCAAAATGGTTCTCAGTTGGCACGGGCCCAATTTGATTAACCAGTAATCTCATTCAGAGTGAACAGGATGGCTAGTGTGCGGAATGGAAAAAGTCACACCAATGTCATCAGGCGTGTTCTTCTGAGATTGGGGTTGAGGCAAGTTGCTGGGCCAGAATAGGGACAGCTTTACTCTGCAAAGTTTTACATAGCCCATGCTGTCACTCCTTGCCCAAAATGGAAAGCTTTACATTTCCAAGCACTATTATTCCTAACTAGACTAGTATCTACTACGTTTTCCCCTATTTTCACTAATTCAATTTTGTTCTCTACCTTTCACCTTTGTCTCTGTTTTAAAAAAAAAGGCATTTGATTGGCTAAAAAACGGCTCCAAATTACAATTTCCAGCTAATCAAGCTCCTGAAGATCGACCCGAAAGTAATTCTGTCAACCTATGTTGAACTTTTCCAAGCAGGCTCCAGCTTTGATGAGGCAAAATGGATAAAGCTGCCACCCAATGTAGCATTAAGCAAGCAGGCCTCAATGTCCCAGGTTCATTTAGCGTTTGATTCTGAGCGAGCTGATCTCAGCCAGGGCAGTATCTGGGGTGCTGCAATTAACCTCAGGGTGTCCCTGGGCTAAAGTGGAAAAATCAGCTAGAGTTCCTGTGCCTGATTGCTGTCCAGCGATCCCTGCTGACATTATACATGTGATGGTCTCCATAGTTGAATAAGCTGCTAATGCTCACTGTCTGGGCCCATGCATGAAAAATTGCCACTTGGCTGAGGGGCAAGATGGCTGCCAGCATCTGTGGAACTGTACACCTGCATGAATCAGTGGTTTCAGGGGAGTAGAAAATAGGCAAATATAAAAAAAAGGCACATAAAGGAGCTGCCAATAGATGAGTGAACTCATTGGTTGCTCCAGGAAGCAGAGTGTAATGTGGACAAACTTTTCTGGTACATGCTAAGGGTTAAATTCAAAATTTTCTTTGGATAATACTGTTAATTCTTTGTGTTGGTTGTTTCCTGGTGAGTTTTGATAGACTCAATCGCTGCTAGAGAGTTAAGGACCTTGGTCCAGAGAAGACATCAAAAGGACCTTATTATTAATATAGATGTTATAGCGAGTTTTCCAAATGTGTAGTTGAATAAGAACTGATTATAAAGCAAAATGAAAGAATGTACTGAATTGTAGAATATGTACAAATCATTAAGTGGAACAGCTAAAATCTTCTTTGCCCAGGCAGATTTCTGTAGAAGCAGTGATTTTGATTCTTGAAATTCAAACCCCATTATATTGAACCCATCACCTCGAGGTAAAAGGCTCTGGCTTATAGTATATTTTAAAAGGATTTAGTTCTGTGAAAAGCTATGGTTCTTGGCCACTTCTTTATTTCAGTGCAGTTATAAGGAGTACAAGCAGATAGCGTCTAACATACAATTTTTTATATCACTGATATCCCAGTTAGCTTGTGTGTGAGCTGATTTCCAGCCAGGCTATGTACTGAAATAAATGCTACATTTTTCAAAAAAGAAAAAAATTGCCTAGTCAATCAAAAATGAAAGCTAATTTTAGACCAATAACGACCTACATGACACGCGCACATTGAACTAATAATAAGTAGTCTAAATATTTAAAATGTGAAAAAGAAATGATAATCTCCACCCTCTATAAATAGTTCATTGAAAGACAGGGCAATAAATATTAATCTCTTATTAATCGAGACACTGCTAAATTCAATTTTGCTGGTTAAAATATCTTGTTTGTCAGATAATGGATTGCTGTATTATTAAAATATTTCTTTAAATACATTCATGGTTTGATATTTTATCCCATCTCTAACTAGTAATATGCCCAATTTTCTAAATGTGCCATAATGCTGAGCAGCATCATCAGCTAAAATTGTGCAGGATCCTATACCCCTTGATGTTACTAAAGTTTCCTTTAACCCTAGACTAATATGCAGTATGCGATTAGGAATAATACATGTGCATTGAAGAGGATTTTTGCATAGCTGAAGGGGAGGTAGTGCCTTATCTGACTGAACAGTTGTACCCTTTGAACTACTTGCTTCTTGGCATAATCAGTATTGATACTCAAAGGTATTCTGGGACTTTTGTAATTTTAATAGGGTTGCCCTTATTTCAGTAGTAACTTTGGTATACAGATTTACAGGATCAGATAGAACCAGCTTGTTTTTTTTAAATATTAAGACTTAAATCGTTCTGTTCAAGTCATGTCTATATTATCTTGAGCTCACCACAAAGCTTACTACCATTTCTAGACTGATAGAAAATTGTAACTTCAGATTATATCAAACTGTGAGGTAGAATTTCGGGAAATCATTTATACATTAAGGCTCCAACATAGATCCCTGTGAATCCTTCATTGTCCCCATCTACCACCCAAATTGGTTCCAGCACCTGTGCACAAACTCTTGCAAGTTACATAGTATTCTAGTACTAACTTTGTTCTGGCAGGTGGGTGGGTTGCTCACCCCTTGGTGTTTTATGGATGTATGAATTTTCTATGTATGTCGTATTCGAATTGCTTTCACAATGAATTTTACTTCAATTGATCCATGTTTAAACAGCTGCACTTGTCTAAAAGTCACAAAGGGGAAACAATTTTTAGAGGAAGTCATAAAAACACAGCAAATGCAAATCTTCCTTGCGGGCCTGAGCACTTTAGCCTCTCACCCTCCTATAGCCACCTGGGCCTTTAATAACAATAACATGGACAAAAGAGCTGAATTCCAGAGGTAAGGTGAGAGTGATTGTCCTTTTTCATAGAAGATAGGAGCAGGAGTAGGCCATTCGGCCCCTCGAGCCTGCTCCGCCATTTAATGAGATCATGGCAGTATTTGACCGAGTGTGGCATCAAGGAGCCCTAGTAAAATTGAAGTCTATGGGAATCGGGACGGGGTCATACCTAGCACAAAGGAAGATGGTTGTGGTTGCTGGAGGCCACTGATCTCAGCCCCAGGACATCGCTGCAGGAGTTCCTCAGGGCAGTATCCTAGGCCCAACCATCTTCAGCTGCTTCATCAATGACCTTCCCTCCATCATAAGGTCAGAAGTGGGGATGTTCGCTGATGACTGCACAGTGTTCAGTTCCATTTGCAACTTCTCAGATAATGAAGCAGTCCATGCCCGCATGCAGCAAGACTTGGACGACATTCAGGCTTGGGCTGATAAATGGCAAGTAACATTCGCGCCACACAAGTGCCAGGCAATGACTATCTCCAACAAGAAAGGTTCTAACCACTGCCCCTTGACATTCAACGACATTGCCGAATCTCCCACCATCAACATCCCGGGGGTCACTATGGACTGGAAACTTAACTGGACCAGCCACATAAATTCTGTGGCTACAAGAGCAGGTCAGAGGCTGGATATTCTGCGGCGAGTGTCTCATCTGCTGACTCCCCAAAGCCTTTCCACCATCTACAAGGAACAAGTCAGGAGTGTGAAGGAATATTCTCCACCTGTGTGGATGAGTGCAGCTCCAACAATACTCAAGAAGCTTGACACCATCCAGGACAAAGCAGCTCACTTGATTGGCACCCCATCCACCACCTTAAACATTCACTCCCTCCACCACCGGTGCACTGTGGCTGCAGTGTGTACCATCTACAAGATGCACTGCAGCAACTCACCAAGGCTTCTTTAACAGCGCCGCCCAAATCCGCAACCTCTACCACCTAGAAGGACAAGGGCAGCAGGCGCATGGGAACACCACCACCTGCAAGATCCCCTCCAAGTCACACATCATCCTGACGTGGAAATATATCGCCGATCCTTTATTGTCACTGGGTCAAAATCCTGGAACTCCCTCCCTAACAGCACTGCGGGAGTACCTCCACCACAGGGACAGTAGCCGTTCAAGAAGGCGGCTCACCACCACCTTCTCGAGGGAAATTCGGGATGGGCAATAAATGCTGGTCTTGCCAGCGACGCCCACATCCTAGGAACGAATTAAAAAAAACATTTGTTGCTGTCAAAAGCACAGACCAGCATTTACCACTTTTGATGGTGCACATCACCTCCAGCAACACGAATGGCAACTTATTTATTTTGGCAGTAACTTTGGGCTGCCGCTGACAGCATCATAAATGGTCTATTCTGTTGCAATTCAATCTGCTTCGTGCAACAAATCTGAGTTCACAGTGCTCAAGGCTTTTTCTGGTTCAGCAAGATAGCTCCTGACAACAAAACTTTATCCGTAGCTAGTGTTAATTTTGCACATATATAAATTTTGACTATTTGGGCCAAGCAACTGGATAGATAATCAGACTGGAGTAGGCTCAGGATCACACTTTCACCCTTTCCCCTCCTCTTTCCTCTCCTGGTCTGTCTTGTTCTTACTCTCATCTGTTTCTCTGCCTCTCTCTCTCTCTCTCTCTCTCTCTCTCTTTCTCTCTCTTTCTCTATCCCTCTCCCCTCCCCCTTGGCCATCTCCCATGCACCCTAGGGAAGGGTAGTTTGTGTTTTTCCCCCTTTGATCATTCCTTATCTGTCCTCTTGAGATCCTCACCACTCTTTATCTCACAGAGAAAAGCTATTCGGTTTTAGGATTGGTGACTCTTTCTATTTTACTAATGATTCGCTTATTTAAACTTGTATATTTGTTACTTAACTCAGTAATTGGTAAAAAAAAACATCTATTATTCAGTTACCTCAAGACTTCTTTAATTGTATTCTCCATGTTTAAGGTAATTCAAGAGAATTGGAACATGGTTTTGACCAATCCAAGCTAAGGTAGCTGTCGAACAGATTGTGAACTGTCCTGCCCTCTAGTGGATAACATTATCCAGTCATAACTGCTGTATTGATTTCAGTGTCCTATTGGAATCCTATGCTATTTAAAATCAGTTGCAAATATACTTGTTTAATATTAAATTGACAAGTACCAGTATTCAGTAAACCATTTACTTCAACTCTGAGCTTGTTTTTGTCACAAGAACAATAAAATCTTATTTTATTCTTTGACTAATTTGGTTACATATTAAAAGAAAGAACATAGGAACAGGAGAAGGCCATTTAGCCCCTCAAGCCTGTACTATTATTCAGTGAGATCATTGGCTGATCTGTAACTTAACTCCATATACATGCCTTTGCCCTATATCCCTTAATACATTTGGTTACAGAAATCTATCAATCTCAGATTTAAAATTAACAGTTGACCTAGCATCAACTGCCATTTGCGGAAGAGAGTTCCAAACTTCTACCGCCCTTTGCATGTAGAAGTGTTTCCTAACTTCACTCCTGAAAGGCCTGGCTCTAAGTCTTTTCTAAATCCCCTAGTCCTCGATTCTCAACCAGCAGAAATAGCTTTGCTCTATTTAACCTATCGGTTCCCCTTAATATCTTGAAAACTTCGATAAAGTCACCCCTTAATCTTCTAATTTCCAGACAATAGAGATTGTGTAATTTCTCCTTGTAACTTAACCCTTGGAGTCCAGGTATCATTCTCGTAAATCTACACTGTATTCCCTCCAAGGCCAATATATCTTTCCTACGGTGTGGTGCCCAGAACTGGACACAGTACTCCAGGTGTGGCCTAACCAGGGCTTTGTATAGCGGCAGCATGACTTCTAAACCCTTGTATTCTAGTCCTCTAGATATAAAGGCCAGCATTCCATTAGCTTTTTAAATTATTTTTTGTACGTGTCCATGGCATTTTAATGATATATGTACATTGACCCTTAAGTCTCTTTGGATCTCCACTGCTTCTAGCTTTTCACCATTTAGAAAGTACCCTGTTCTATCCTTTTTAGGTCCAAAGTGGATGACCTCACACTTACCTATATTGAAATCCATTTGCCACAGTTTTGCCCATGCACTTAATCTATCAATATCTCTTTGTAATTTTATACTTCCATCTAAGCTGCTTACAATGCCACTTATCCTTGTATCATCAGCAAACTTGAATATATGGCTCTCTATCCCATCATCTACATCGTTAATAAATACAGTGAATAGTTTCGGCCCCAACACAGATCCCTGTGGGAGGCCACTAGTCACATCCTGCCAATTAGAGTACCTGCCAATTAGAGTACCTGCCCATTATTCCTACTCTCTGTCTCCTGCCGCTCAGGCAATCTCTTAACCAGGTCAATAATTGCCCTCAATAACATGAGCTACAACTTTAGCTAACAGTCTCTTATGAGGGACTTTATCGAATGTTTTCTGGAAGTCCATATAAGTAACATCCATAAACATTCCCTGTCCACTACTTTAGTCACCTCTTCAAAAAATTCAGTCAGGTTCATCAGGCATGACCTACCCTTTACAAACCATGCTGGCTCTCTCTGATCAGCTGAAAATTTTCAAGGTGTTCAGTCACTCGATCTTTAATTATAGACTGTAGTAATTTCCCGAAAACAGCCAATGTCCCAGACTCCTCCATCACCATCCCTGGGTATGTCCTGTCCCACCGGCAGGACAGACCCACCAGAGGTGGCGGCGCAGTAGTATACAGTCTGGAAGGAGTGGCCCTGGGAGTCCTCAACATTGACTCCGAAGCCCATGAAGTCACATGGCTTCAGGTCAAGCATGGGCAAGGAAACCTCCTGCTGATTACCACCTACCGCCCTCCCTCAGCTGATGAATCAGTGCTCCTCCATGTTGAACACCACTTGGAAGAAGCACCGAGAGTAGCAAGGGCACAGAATGTACTCTGGGTGGGGGACTTCAATATCCATCACCAAGAGTGGCTCGGTAGCATCACTGCTGGCCGAGTCCTGAAGGACATAGCTGCCAGTCTGGGCCTGTGACCGGTGGTGAGAGAACCAACATGAGGGAAAAACCTACTTGACCTCGCCCTCACCAATCTACCTGTCGCAGATGCATCTGTCCATGACAGCATGGTAGCAGTCACCACCACACAGTACTTGTGGAGATGAAGTCCCATCTTCACGCTGAGGACACCCTCCATCGTGTTGTGCGGGTTAGGTTGATTTGGCTATGATAAATTGACCCTTAGTGTTAGGGGGGTATTAAATATGTGGGGTTATGGGGATAGGATGGGATATGTTAGGGGGAATTAAATACGTGGGGTTACGGGGGTAGGGTGGGATATGTGTACTGTGGGGATTAAAGCAGGGACAGGGTACTGGATTTGGATGATCAGCCATGATCGTATTGAATGGTGGAGCAGGCTCGACGGGCCGAATGGCCTACTCCTGCTCCTAGATTCTATGTTTCTATGTTTACCACTGTGCCAAATGGGATAGATTCAGAATAGATCTAGCAGCTCAAAACTGGGCATCTATGAGGTGCTGTGGGCCATCAGCAGCAGCAGAATTGTATTCCACCACAATCTGTAACCTCATGGCCCGGCATATCCCTCACTCTACCATTACCATCAAGCCAGGGGACCAACCTTGATTCAATAAGGAGTGTAGAAGAGAATGCCAGGAGCAGCACCAGGCGTACCTAAAAAATGCAGTGCCAACCTGGGGAAGCTGTAACACAGGACTACATGCATGCTAAAAAGCAGAAGCAGCATGCTATAGACAGGGCTAAGCGATGCCACAATCAACGGATCAGATCAAAGCTCTGCCGTCCTGCCACATCCAGTCGTGAATGGTGGTGGACCATTAAACAACTAACGGGAGGAGGAGGCTCCATGAATATCCCCATCCTCAATGATGGTGGAGCGCAGCACGTGAGTGCAAAAGACAAGGCTGAAGCATTTGCAACCATCTTCAGTCAGAAGTGCCGAGTGGATGATCCATATCGGCCTACTCCTGAGGTCCCCACCATCACAGAAGCCAGTCTTCAGCCAATTCGATTCACTCCATGTGATATCAAGATGCTACAGATGGCCAAAAAAACAGATGTTAGGCTAACTGGTCTATAATTCCCTGGTTTCCCTCTCTCACCTTTCTTAAATAGCAGAGTGACATGTGCAATTTTCTAATTTAAAAGAACTTTGGAAGATCATAGTTGGGGCATCTGTAATGTTCTCACCTGCCTTTAAATCCCTGGGATGAAAACCATCTGGTCCTGGGGATTTGTCACTCTTTAGTACCATCATTTTCTTCATTACTGTTAATTTACTGACATTAATTTTGGTGATTCAATAGTAGTTTCCTTGGGATGTCTGGCATGCTATCTTTTTCCTCTACTGTAAATACTGACGCAAAGTAATTATTTAACATGTCCGCCATTTCCTTACTTTTCCCTTATAATTTCACCATTGACAGTTTTTAAGGTGCCCACATTGCTTTTAACCACCCTCTTTATTCCTAATATAATTGTAAAACGTTTTTGTGTTGATCTTGATATCCCTTGCAAGTTTCTTTTCATACTCCTTTTTTGTAGCTCTGACTATCTGTTTTGTCACCCTTTGCTGTTCTTTGTATCTCTCCCATTCGCTAGGATCTGTGCTATTTTTCACATTCTTGTATGCTTTTTCTTTTAGTTTTATGTTGGCCCTTACCTCTTTAGTTGTCCATGGCTGTTTTCTTTGGCAAGTAGAGCTCTTGCCCTTTAGGGGTATAAACTTGTTCTGTATCACGTTAAATTCTTTTTTGAACACGTCGCACTGATTTTCTGTCGCTTTACCCATTAACAGATTTGCCCAGTTTACTCTCTGTCTCATCCCATTGAAGTCGGCCTTACCTAAATCTAGAATCTTAGTAGCCATTTCGCGTTTTTCCCTTTCAAACACAACATTGAACTCAATCATATTATGGTCGCTATTGGATAAATTTTCATGCACCATTAGGCTGTTAACTAAATCTTGCTCATTGCACATTATTAAATCTTGTTGGTTCTAGGACATATTGTTGCAAAAAATTATCCTGAATACACTCAAGAAATTTGCTACCTTTCTGACATGAATTCGTCTGCTTATCCCAATCTATGTGGATGTTAAAATCCCCCATTAAAACCACACTGCTAGTTCACAACTGCTACCAGGGGGCCTATACACAACTCCCACTACAGTCGTAAATCTTATTCTATTTCTTAATTTTTCCCATAAAGTCTCTACTGCCTGCTTACCTCTTGTTATATCATCTCTTATTAAAGAAGTAATTTCACCCTTAATCACTAATGCTACTCCTCCCCCTCTACTAGATTCCCTATCCTTCCTGTAGACCTTGTAAAGAAAGATTTGCATTTATATAGCGTCTTTCACGACCTCAGGACATTCCAAAGCGCTTTACAGCCAATGAAGTACTTTTGAAGTGTAGTCACTGTTGTAATGTAGGAATATTCATGAATCTTGATGGTGGTTGGGTAGCTAATAGCCATAACTTCCTAGTATAAATGTTTGGATTGAAAAATGAATTCTGAATTAGCAGATCATTAAAATAAAATGAACAGAACAAAATGCCTGTGAAAAACAACTTAAAATTCTTATTTATTAAAAGAAAACTTTTGCCTAATATATTTTGTCTTTGAAGAAGGCTAATTAAATTAATAGCAAAATACTGCGGATGCTGGAAATCTGAAATAACAACAGAAAATGCTGGAAATACTCAGCAGGCCAGGCAGCATCCGTGGAGAGAGAAACAGAGTTAACGTTTCAGGTCTGGGACCCTTCATCAGAACTAATTAAATTAATGCCATTTGTGAATGGTCTGGCAGAGTTTGTGCTTGAATTAGGAATGCTAGAGTTAATTAAGAGCCCTGCTCTTCCTCCATTATTTAATGAGTTCTCTGTCCCTTATTCCAGTGTTAAAATTGGTGAATGGTTGGCTACGGCCTTAATGCTGCAACCTCACAAAATCTGATCAGACAGAGCAGAAGTAAAGCAAACAAATAAAACATCCATAAAACTAGTTGATCTTGGGAGACGAGTGGTAAGTCAAATGACTCGGTATCTTAAGGTGAAGATTTGTCAGGTTTCAATCATTCTAAGCCTCTGAAGAGTTATTTGCTGATGTAGTTTTTAATTTGCTTCACATGGGGTTTAGTGACATCTGCTGAGCAGTCTGTTCTATGAAATAAACCGATCAGACTGAGAACAGAGGATTACACCACAGATAGGGGCACAGTCAAAATATATCGGTGCCTATGGCTGATTACTGCTGGAGAATGAATGCAGGCGCTTACTCTCTGATTGCTAAAAGATTAGATGATAATATTTGCATGTTGAAGACATTTTGGAAAATCTGCTTACAAGAAGCAAAGGGGGCCGACATTCTGAATGCATCTGTAATTGAAACCATGCGTTTGAAGTTGTGATATGCAGAGCATATGCTTTCCTGTAACAATTAGATTTATGATGTGCTTTTAGGCACTCTGCTGCAAATAAAATGGAATTCACTGGGAAATGAGACTAGATAGTTCTTTAATATACTCCATGACAGCCTTGGCCAGCACTTAGAGTTTGATATAATGTTAGTACATAGTTTAGATTATGTGAAATGATTTTAGTTAATGGAACTTTGGTAGCTAAATCAGTCTCCATTTTTTGGTTATCACATATAAATAGCCTGATAAATGCTTCAAATTGACAAATGTATTCTAGCAGCAGACCACTTAACCTTGCAAATACACTTTGCTAACAGTTAAATTGTTGAAGACTTGGGGGGGGGGGGTGGGGGGTGGTTCTGAAATGCACTACTTTTGTGGAAAGTTAATAGTAATTTAGTTTAGTAGTCATAATATATTGACTATATATTCATTAGGAGTTTTTAAAAGCTAAAAATGAACATTAGCTGCCATCAGTTTTCTTAGAATTGTGGATTTAGATTTTTTCTTGATGCATTATCTCACAAATGTCCCATATTTGTTCACAAAAAGGACATGGTAAAGAAGAGTAAATTCACAATCTGTTGTGAAAGTAATTTTTTTTCTGTCAAAAGAACCAGTTAAAAAAAGTGTAAGTGCTCCATTTTGCGATATGTTGACCTGTTGATCAACAGATGCCTCTGTCACTTCAGAACTTTCAGCATCCTTTTTATGTACTAGTCTTGATGTTTGTGTTTGAAGCAGCTGCACCAGGTTCCAGTTTGTGCATTTTGAACTCCAAATGCTTATTGATATTTGACTGTGATGATCTGAAATAACAATGCAAATGTTTACTTGCATCACTTTGCGTGGATACTTTTTTTTTCAAATTATCTCCAGGTAGGTTAGTGAATGGTACTAAGACCAGTTAGTTTAAGCTTGAAAAGAAACTTTTAAGATGAACATTTATCTCGGCTGTGTAATTATACTGGTTTGTTGTCGGCAGCAACTTCCCCCTGGTATTGTAAGGACCTGTAACTCACCTATCACCAGTTTACTGCTGAAAATAAGATTCAGGAGGCCTTGGGAGACTCTATATTGGATTTTATGGCATAGGTACAGACTGTACAGATCCTTGAACTACATGATATCCATTACGTACAATTAACAATCTGTATCTTGCAAGTTTTTCGATATCTTGTCCAGCTTTTAAGTCATCTTTTTTATTTCTAAAATGACTGTGCTGTGTATCCTAATTGGTCATGTCAATAAATGTCTTCCCTGTCTGATTTTCAATGGTCTGCTGCAGAAGATTGCCAGAATAGAGATGTAGTTGTGAGTTGCTACTTTGTCTTTTCTTGAAAAACAAAGGTGAGGGATGACGGTGACAAGGATCGAACACTTTTCCCCATTTTTATTTCCCAGTGTTCACATTTAGTGCTTCTTAGTCACGTATTGTGTGAGTCAGATACAGTATAAACCTGACCCCCACAATGCCATAACCAGACCAACAATAGTGATTTTGTTTCTTTTTAACACTAGAACACTATTGATGACAGGATAACATTGTAATTAGGGACAGTTTGGTGCTGTGCTCACTGGGAACTGGTTGAGTAGGCGAAACTCACTTAGCCATCTGAGAGAGGAGACTTTCACCCCATTCATTAGACTGGGTTAAAATTGCACCAGTACTTTTTTGAGATAAAATTATTTTAAGAATATCCTGCCCTTTCCAGCTAATAGTCCAGTAAAACTTATTTTCACCATGAAATTTACAGATAGTTAATTTCCCTGGGTGAATTTAATTTTTTAAAATAACTTTATGTATATATATATGGATATCTTGTAACCTCTGTTAAAATGTGAAATTATTTATATATACTGTGTGTGTGTGTGTGGTCTTTGCTGTATAAAATATAAAATGCAACTACTTTGTCCAAGGTTTTGAAGGCTATATTTGAGAATTGGATTGGATTTTCCAGAAATAAAAGTATTTTATTTTAAGTGTTCTGTTCTGTTTACTGACTGGGGCAATTAAATAGATTTTTGTGGCCAGATACTTCCAAATTAGTTAAATTTTACACAGGTTAACACTCTTCTAATGGGAGACAATGGCCCGGATTTTGAGGTCAGCAGCGAAGGAACGGCGCTCACCGCTGACCTCGAAAGAAGCTGCACACAAAGTTTTAGAGGGCTCCAGACCGCAGACTTAATCTTTTCTGACATCCGTTTGAATTTGGCGTCTTCTACAGGGGATCTGTGGAGTCCAGCAACAGGGCAGGCAGCAGGGAGACTAATCAGATTGAAGAATTTTTTTTAAAAATTCGTTTCATGGGATATGGGCATTGCTGGCAAGGCCAGCATTTATTGCCTATCCCTAATTGCCCTTGAGAAGGTGGTGGTGAGCCGCCGCCTTGAACCGCTGCAGTCCGTGTGGTGAAGGTACTTCCACAGTGCTGTTAGGGAGGGAGTTCAAGGATTTTGACCCAGCAAAGGATTGGCAATATACTTCTAAGTCAGGATGGTGTGTGACTTGGAGGGAAACTTGGAGGTGGTGGTGTTCCCATGCGCCTGCTGCCCTTGTCTTTCTAGGTGGAAGAGGTCACGGGTTTGGGAGGTGCTGCCGAAGAAGCCTTGGCAAGTTGCTGCAGTGCATCTTGTAGATGGTACACACTGCAGCCACAGTACGTCGGTGGTGTAGGGAGTGAATGTTTAAGGTGGTGGATGGGCTGCTTTGTCTTGGATGGTGTCGAGCTTCTTGAGTGTTGTTGGAGCTGCACTCATCCAGGCAAGTGGAGAGTATTCCATCACACTCCTTACTTGTGCCTTGTAGATGGTGGAAAGGCTTTGGGGAGTCAGGAAGTGAGACACTCGCCACAGAATAGCTAGCCTCTGACCTGCTCTTGTTGCCACAGTATTTATGTGGCTGGTCAAGTTAAGTTTCGGTGACCCCCAGGATGTTGTTGATGGGGGATTCGGCGATGATTATGCCGTTGAATGTCAAGGGGAGGTGGTTAGACTCTTGCTTGTTGGAGATAGTCATTGCCTGGCACTTCTGTGGCGCAAATGTTACCTGCCACCTATCAGCCCAAGCCTGAACGTCGTCCAGGTCTTGTTGCATTCGGGCATGGACTGCTTCATTATCTGAGGAGTTGTGAATGGTGCTGAACACTGTGCAGTCATCAGCGAACATCACCATTTCTGACCTTATGTTGGAGGGAAGGTCATTGATGCAGCAGCTGAAGATGGTTGGGCCTAGGACACTGCCCTGAGGAACTCCTGCAGCGATGTCCTGGGGCTCTGATTCTCACAGACAGCAAAGCAGGAAGTAAAAAGTAGGAAATATAAATAACATTTAAATCATTGTACAGAAAGCAAAATAAAGATTGGGACATACACATGGAATTAAGGTTGAAACTTAAATATCAAAACGCAAACTTAAAAAATATATCTGCAATTTTTAAATGTTCTTCTGAGGGAATGCGATTCCACACTTGTAAAATTAGTTTTTCAGGGTCAGAGAGGTTGTACAGCAGTGTTTATGACTCAGTATGCCGTTAAAATCTCAGTTATTCCTGATTGAACAAGGTTTAATTTTTTAAAAGGTCCTTACAGCGGGAATAATGTATAACTAGTTTTAAGTTCACGGCAAATCAGTGATTTCTATTTTGATTCCATCTGCAGAGACTGCAACAGCACACCCTGTGGAGGAGCAGGGTATTTCTGACAGCAACTTCCAGATTTCCGCATTTAACTGCGCATGTGTGGATGCCAGACGTTGCTGTCAGTTATGCTCAGTAATAATGGCGAGCACTGACAGCCTCGTGTTATTACTACCGCAAATTCCGGGCCATTGTATAACCTGAATTAATTAGTTGATCTGCAGTGCGAATAAAATACAGATACTGGGTTGATGCCAAGACTTATGTGTTTAAGATTTGTTCTTTACAGTGTAATTAAAAATCATTTTTTATTTTATTATGATAATCTGGCATAGTTCATTCAAATACTTGTTTCTGTCCTCCCCATTATTACTAATTTCTTTCAGTTATGTCTTCTGTTGCTATGTGCGGATTAGGTTCAATGATTAGAATTTAGTTTTGAAAGGCCACCAACAGGAATTGTTTAAAATGGATTTGTGCCACGTTAAAAATGTTTCTTTTTAATTGGAATTTGTGTGCTCGTATCAGTTTCTATAGTTGCACTGTGTTTCATCATATTTTTCTGGTGCTGAAAATATTAATTTTAACAGATCTACACTTTTGTAGTTTTGCTTTCTTATCTTGATAATTAACTGTAGCTCACACTTATGGCAAAAATAGAATTTAAAGAGCAAGAAAGTTGTAAGCACTAATATGTCACAGTTATCAATATGACTACTTTGTAACTACACCTACTCAGCAACTAAACACAGTTGAATTGCCTGTTTGCTTTCATTTCCTGTGAGTGGCCATGTCCTAACTGAAGATAGTCCCAGATCTAACACAGATGCATGTGTAAATTCCCCTTGTGCCCAAATGAAATGGGGTTCAACACAGACTTCAGCAAGAAAATTGTGCTTGACAAATCTGGTAGAGTTCTTTGGGGAGGTGGCAGATATGGTGGATAGGGGAAATGCAATGGATGCAGTGTACATGGACTTTCAGAAAGTCTCTGAAGGTACCACACAGGATACTATTCCAGATGATTAAGGGGTATGGAATTGGGAAAAGGAAATTGGTTAGAAGGAAGGAAACAGAGTAGCAATTAAGGACAATTTCTCAATGTGTGTGGAAATGGGTAATGGTGTCCCACAGTGTTCTGGTATGGGACTACTTCCATTCAGTGTGTACATCAATTATTTAGATATAGGGCGAGAGAGAATGATGTTCAGAATTTGCATAGAATATAAAATAGGAAGCAAAGTAAATAATCTGGAGAGGAAAGGAAGCTGCAAGGGGATATTAATAAGATGGTAAAATGGGCAACAAAAAAAAGTGGCTGATAGAAAGCAATGTCAGTAAATGTGAGGTTGTACATTTTGGTCAAAAAAAGTAATAACTATATGTGAATGAGCGAAGCTTGGGTAATGTGGAAGAGCAGAGGGATTTGGTAATTCAGTATCACAAGGCATTAAAGGCAGCATTTCAAGTGGGTAGTACTGTACACAAATCTAATGGAATACTGAGTTTTTTGGCACATCGTGTTGTGTGGCACTTCCACTGTGCCAAATGGGATAGATTCAGAACAGATCTAGCAGCTCAAAACTGGGCATCCATGAGGCGCTGTGGGCCATCAGCAGCAGCAGAATTGTATTCCACCACAACCTGTAATCTCATGGCCCGGCATATCCCTCACTCTACCATTACCATCAAGCCAGAGGACCATCCCTGGTTCAATAAGGAGTGTAGAAGAGCATGCCAGGAGCAGCACCAGGCGTACCTAAAAATGCGGTGCCAACCTGGGGAAGCTGCAACACAGGACTACATGCATGCTAAAAAGCGGAAACAGCATGGTATAGACAGAGCGAAGCTATCCCACAATCAACGAATCAGATCAAAGCTCTGTAGTCCTGCCACATTCAGTCGTGAATGGTGGTGGACCATTAAACAACTAACGGAAGGAGGAGGCTCCATGAATATCCCCATCCTTAATGATGATGGAGCCCGGCACGTGAGTGGAAAAAACAAAGCTGAAGCGTTTGCAACCATCTTCAGCCAGAAGTGCCGAGTGGGTGATCCATATCGGCCTCCTTCTGAGGTCCCCACCATAACAGAAGCCAGTCTTCAGCCAATTCGATTCACTCCACGTGATATCAAGAAACGGCTGAGCGCACTGGATACAGCAAAGGCTGTGGGTCACGACAACATCCCTGCTGTCGTGCTGAAGACTTGTGCTCCAGAACTAGCCGTGCCTCTAGCCAAGCTGTTCCAGTACAGCTATAACACTGGCATCTATCCGACAATGTGGAAAACTGCCCAGGTATGTCCTGTCCACAAAAAGCAAGACAAATCCAATCCGGCCAATTACCGCCCCATCAGTCTACTCTCAATCATCAGCAAAGTGATGGAAGGTGTCGTTGACAGTGCTATCAAGCAGCACTTACTCATCAATAACCTGCTCACTGATGCCCAGTTTGGTTTCCACCAGGACCACTCGGCTCCAGTCCTCATTACAGCCTTGGTCCAAACATGGACAAAAGAGCTGAATTCCAGAGGTGAGGTGAGAGTGACTGCCCTTGACATCAAGGCAGCATTTGACCGAGTGTGGCATCAATAAGCTCGAGTAAAACTGAAGTCAATAGGAATCGGGGGGAAAACTCTCCACCGGCTGGAGTCATACCTAGCACAAATGAAGATGATTGTGGTGGTTGGAGGTCAATCATCACAGCCCCAGGACATCGCTGCAAGTGTTCCTCAGGGCAGTGTCCGAGGCCCAACCATCTTCAGCTGCTTCATCAATGACCTTCCCTTCATCATAAAGTCAGAAGTGGGGATGTTCGCTGATGACTGATAATGTTTAGTGCCATTCGCAACTCCTCAGATAATGAAGCAGTCCATGCCCGCATGCAGCAAGACCTGGACGACATTCAGGCTTGGGCTGATAAGTGGCAGGTAACGTTCGCGGCACAGAAGTGCCAGGCAATGATTATCTCCAACAAGCAAGCGTCTAACCACCGCCCCTTGACATTCAACGGCATTACCATCGCCGAATCCCCCACCATCAATATCCTGGGGGTCACCATTGACCAGAAACTTAACTGGATCAGCCACATAAAAACTGTGGCTACAAGAGCAGATCAGAGGCTGGGTATTCTGCGGCGAGTGTCTCATCTCCTGACTCCCCAAAGCCTTTCCACTATCTACAAAGCACAAGTCAGGAGTGTGATGGAATACTCTCCACTTGCCTGGATGAGTGCAGCTCCAACAACACTTAAGAAGCTCGACACCATTCAAGACAAAGCAGCCCGCTTGATTGGCACCCCATCCACCACCTTAAACATTCAGTCCCTCCACCACCGGCCTACCTTGGCTGCAGTGTGTACCATCTACAAGATGCACTGCAGCAACTCGCCAAGGCTTTTTCAGCAGCACCTCCCAAACCCGCGACCTCTACCACCTAGAAGGACAAGGGCAGCAGGCACATGGGAACACCACTAATCCAAGTTCCCCTCCAAGTCGCACACCATCCTGACTTGGAAGTATATCGCCGATCCTTCATTGTCACTGGGTCAAAATCCTGGAACTCCCTCCCTAACAGCACTGTGG